>OX336379.1:42783381-43391240 GCA_946902895.1 Fragum fragum
GACAGGCAATTTTCTTTCATCTGCCAATAGACTCCTTCTATTACGCCAAGGACAACGACCTAGTCATATTGTCTTACCCTCCACATTGTAGTCACCGCATCAAGCCATTGGACACGTCAGTGTTCGGGCCCTTCAATAGAAAGTTGTCCATGGCTTCGTATTGATCCAGGAAAGTCAATATCGATCTATAACATAGAAAACATTATGAACGAACCTTAGAAAGAGGCAATGGCCCTATTTAACATTTGTAGTGGATTCCAAAAGGCTGGCATTTTCCCTTTCCATAGTAAGATATCTACAGACGACGATTTCATGCCAGCGTACAACACAGTTACAATATCGTCATTAACACCAGTCGAGCTAGAAGTTGACACCTCCATGGACGACGGGAATACAGATGAAACCGATGACAACCCAACCAATGGTAATACAAGATTTGACGAGTTTCATCGAGTACGTAACATTTATATCATCCCAGTAGAAGTTGGTGGCCATTGTATTCTTTATGCTGTGAGCTCATCGTTACATGCTGCAGCCGACAAAGTGTTACCAAACGAGAACGTTGGACAGCTTCTTGATGCTGAAGTATGTTGGTTGGTTGAATGGGTTTTTACGCCACCTTTAATAATATTTCACGGCGGCTTGGGCACCTAACAATGGATTCCTTGTATTTCTAACACCAGTACTACCATTACATTGAACAGGAAGTGTTCCCGAAAAAGAATAACTAAGACCAGAGCAAAGTCGTAAATTTAAAAATAAAAACAAGCTAAATAAGGCAGACACAGCAAAGAAACGGGAAGCACTTTTAAAATATAAAAAGGGACAAATCAGTGGACAAAAACCAAAGTAAAAAATACGTAAACCGGCAACAAAAGACGACAACTCGGATAGCGTGTGGGGTGTTTCTGTCCTGTATGCATTGACAGCTGGACCAATAGTCGGCTCAATGAAAAGTGGTTCGAGTGTACAGTTTGCAAAATGTGGGCGCATGCCGATAGCGCAGATCTATACAACAGGGGTGTTGCTTTATAAGTGTTTTAAGTTTAATGAAGGGATCAATACACTTTTATTAACAAGTACGCATTTTCATATGTATTCCATATTTGGTATATCGTACCTATATACCAAAGGGTTTTGCTTGAACTATTTGTAGAATTTTAAATGTTTCCTAGTTCTTCAGTTATTAACCTGTTCCGTAAAACTATTCTTTCAAATCCATTATAAACCATCACGGTCCAAACCGCTGGTATTTGAATAAAGCATACATTGTTATACAAATGGAATACTTTGATCAACTTTCACAATGTGAGAACTTTTTTGGCAAAATATTTTTTATAGTTTAAACTTGAGATCATTTTCGCGTTTAAGAATTAAAACATTATTGGAGTTATGCTAATTCGTTGCATTTTCATATATGTCTTCCCTTCGAATATAGGATATAGAAAATAAAGTAGTAGCTCTGAAGCTTAAAAAAAAAACACTGAACTTGCCCCGTGGACCTTTACGACCGGGGCTATTTGTCTTATTACTAGAAGATTCGGGACTTGGTATACTTGGACTAGTTCCGCTCCACCATGCCCTATGTAGATATATACATGTACTTGTAAGGTACGAATCTGCAATCGTCATTGAATTTTTCAATCGTCCTTGTACAATCTTTAAAAAAGGGGTTGGACTGGCCCCGGTCTCCGCTACAATTCAAAAAAGTCATCGCAATCACGGCTATTCAATCTGATAGAAAACTTGTGGGAAAAGAAGAAATTGCTTATTGCCTCTTCCTAGAATATTTTCTTAAGTATAATATCAGAAAGGACGTAAAATCTGAAATTTTACGAGAAAGTGTTATACAGTTGTATGTCTAAAAGACGTGATCGCAAACCGATATGGGCACACCACACACACACACACAGACTTTTGGAAGATTTTCCAATATAAAACTGACGGATGTCATTCTTCCCTATCCATGTCAGCTCGATTACCTCAGTTTGTAGTGGCACTTGACTTCAAACCTCAAGATCACGGGTTCGAGCCTGATCAAACTAACTGTCTTTCGTATGAGACGCAAACCCGGGCGTCCCCGTGTGACGGTGCTTTACATCGAGCACGTTAGAGATCAGGGCGGGGCTCTCAATAGTTTCGTCCTGTATCCTTGCTCTATCCCCGTAACAACGGTGACTAACTATCTTCAGGGGGCGTTGCTCAATGACTATGGAAATGAGAAATTGCTTGTTATTAGCAATTTCTCCTTTTCTCACAAAGTTTTCCAGGATTGTATTTCTTCAGGGGGTCAGAAAGCGTCATTTTGTGGGAATGGATTAAGGCTGTTGAATGTTTAGACTCGAAAGTTTAATATGCAAAACATTTATGTGGGTTTGGCGACTTAACCCATTCCAAGACGACAAAATTTTAGACTGTATCTAACCCGAAGATGTTACTGACGTAAAATTATAGCTGATGGAATTTTAGATTATTTTCACTTTTAGGGCAGAATAAAATCTGGATAATGAGGAAATTGCTTGTAGACCATCCCAGCAAACGAAGTTTCTGTTAATAACTCTGAGGTAGGCCTACATATTAAAATAATGGATTTTTTCATTAATCCTATTGCTTACTGCGGTTAAAATTACATTTTTTTTCATATAATTGCATCATTAGAGAACCAATATCACGATCGTCCTATCATGGATAACGTGATAATACGATGAGGATAACTCTGCGGTACGAAGAATATAACGTGAGGGTACGAAGACTATGACTATGATAACGTGACATTACGATGAAGATAAGTCGGCAGTACGGAGGTGGATAACGTGAGAATACGAAGACGATGGTTATGATAACGTGACATTACGATGAAGTTAACTCGACAGAACGGAGATGGATAACGTGAGAATACGAAGACGATGGTTATGATAACGCGAAATCACGATGAAGATAACTCGACAGTACGGAGATGGATAGCGTGAGAATACGAAGACGATGACTATGATAACGTGACATTACGATGAAGATAACTCGGCATGTTGCTTAGCCTTCACCGAAGCCTGCTGCTTGGGGCCTACAAGCACGTTTTTCTGCTTTTGCTTTAAGTTTTGCACCCCCACCGCCTTGCTTCAAGTCTGCTATTGCTTTTGTTAGATTTTTTTGTTTTTGTTTTGACCTTGACCATCTATTTATCTATCAGTAGCCAAGTTTGTTGTTTCTGTTCTTCCTGTGCAAACTTTTCTGTGATAACTACAGAAATCATCCAAGGTTGGAATGTGCTTAGACAGGTCCAAGTTGAAAGGAGCTGCCGACATCAATTTATAATTGATGATATTTTTATTTTCTTAAATTTTTGGGATGAAAAGGAATTGCTTGTTGCAAGCAATTTTTTTTCACAACAATGTTTTCCATTTTTTTTTGTTTTGTTTTTTGTTTTGTTTTTTTGAAGGGACGTCAAATGCCTAATTGTATCGGAAAAGTTAAAACTGCCTTTTTATGATTTTTTTCTTGGTTTCACAATGCAGAGGAGACAAGCATGAATTAAATGCTGGTCACTTGATACAAAAGTTGTCTCCCTTGCACTAAATAAATACTTTTATTTGTCTCGGTGATTTGTTTTATAAGTTGTATGATTTTTATGTACTTCAAGTCCGTGTTAAAAGCACAACAGAGCTAATGTTATATTGTTATCAAGTATCGACTTTGTAAATAGAATTAACTTTAATATCAGAATCCTGTCTGTATACGTTGTAGAGTCCGGCTTCAAAGGCTTTTATACAAAGCCCGGAAGCAACTTTTTTGTACAAGAACTTTCAAGTTGGCCCACTAGTCAGACGAATATTTTTTGCGCCTGGTAACCCAGGTTAGCCCATTCCGGACGACAAGATTTTAGACTGGTCCAAAATGGAAGGGGCTTTAGACGACAATTTAAAGCTCATGAAATTTCTGTTTAAAAAAAATAGTGGAAAATGAAGAAATTGCTTAAAATACGCAATTTCTTCATACTCCAAAATGTTTCCCCAAGCATCTTTCTAGAGGGGCGCAAAAAGTGGGATTTCGTTGGAATGGGTTAAGATAGAGGCGGTATGCTAACTAGGAAGGATATCAAGGAACCGTGGGTCATTTTCTTAGAGGATATTTGCAATCCGTGACAAGCCGCCGTCATGTTGCAGTTAGTAGCGAATCAGACTCCCAATCGTCAAGCATGGCGTCGATGGCCTTTGAATGCCTCAATGGCCGAGTGGTATAGGTACTTTACTCGTAATCTGAAGGTCACGGTTCGAGCCCTACCGTCAAAACCTAAGTGGGATAGCAGCTGGAGGCTAGGAAAGGATGTAACAGTG
This sequence comes from Fragum fragum, assembly GCA_946902895.1. NCBI lineage: Eukaryota > Metazoa > Mollusca > Bivalvia > Cardiida > Cardiidae > Fragum > Fragum fragum. Next base: position 42,787,713 of record OX336379.1, read on the forward strand.
GTGCTAGTGAGAGATATACAATGAATCCATTGTTATGTGCTCCAGCCGCGATATGACTGAAAAATGTTAAAAGCGGCAAAAACAAAACGAATCAAAGCAATTCGTGAGAAACTACTCTTTTGCTTTATTTTAACTACGGTAAACTATCCGACCGGAGGAAGACAGACCCTAGCACCCCATGTTTCATACAGGCGTGTGAATACAAGCGTGTGCATCCATTAACCCTAGTCATGCTAAACCCAGAACAGTCCAGCTATGACAGCTAGAGATATTGATAAAGATTCAGTCCGCACATGTGTGCAGTCTAATCCTGATCGACACCACCTGCTTGATGTTTTAAGCAAGACTTGTTTATGACATTAATGAACGAAAGAAACATTTACCCACAATCATTGCCTTTAAGTGCTTTCAGCACTTTGATTTTAATGTATTCTTAACAAGAATTTTATTTAGCATGACAAGGGTTAAGGTTTCCTATCTAATCAAGCATAAGTTGCCATAGAATAGCTCCATTGAAGAGCAACAAAACTAGTCTAAACAATAAGTAATTTACAAAACAGTGAATTTAGAGATTAACCCATTCCCACACAACAAACTTTTAGATTGGTCCAAATTCAAAGGTGGCAGGCGACAATTTTAAGTTGAGAGAATTTAGAGTATCTCAATCTTTTTGGGTAGAAAACAGGCTTAAAAATGAAGAAATTGCTTACAACAAGCAATTTCTTCATTTTCAACCTTGTTTTCCTGAAGTCTTTTCTTGAGGGGCGTAAAAAGGTGGGATTGTATGGGAATGGGAAAAAAGCATAAAGGTCTAAGTTCCCTGGAATATCGGTGTGTTAGAGCAAACATGAAACAAATATTGAAATCCTACATGGTTATGTGGAAGCTTCTGATTCCAACCTACTTAACCTAAGACCAGACATTTTTTAGACTGGTCCAAACTGAAAGAATCCACAGAAAAAAAGTATCAAGTTGAAGGAATTTAGGAAATTGTTTCCTTTTAGAGTAGAAATTATTGTAGATATTGAAGAAATTGCCAGAAACAATCAATTTCTAAATTTTCCACACTGTTTTCACAAGCTTTCTTCTGAAGGGCGTAAAGGCATCATTGAGTAGGAGGTGGTTAAACTAGCGAATACAAACACAAGAAGATACCATCTGAAATTAATCAAGAAAATCTCTAAAATAATAGTCCAGAGATATTCAGGCTGAAAACCATGGCTCCAATTTTCAAGCTCTTCAACCCATTCCCAGACAATCCCTCGTCAAGAATAGAAGCCTTTGAAAACATTTTGGAAAATGAAGAAACTGCTTTTATCAAGCAATTTTTCAGTATTCACAATGTTAACTATCCAAAAAGCCGAAAGTAAAATAAATAAAAGTCCATCAACTTGAAATTGTCGTCTGCAGCGGTTTCTTTCAATTTGGCCCAGTTTAAAATTTTGTTGTGTGGGAAGGGGTTAAAAACCGTCTGTTCAGCCATTAGCGCAACACCTTACTAAGTTTAGTCCACTGGAATGCCATCTGGATCCTAATTATGATAGGCCTGAACAGACAAACTGAGCAGGTCCAACAGAAGCTAGGGCTTACAAACGGTCTCAGAACAAGTGTATGTATGTATGTATGTATGTATGTATGTATGTATGTATGTATGTATGTATGTATGTATGTATGTATGTATGTATGTATGTATGTATGTATGTATGTATGTATGTATGTATGTATGTATGTATGTATGTATGTATGTATGTATGTATGTATGTATGTATGTATGTATGTATGTATGTATGTATGTATGTATGTCATGATGTATGTATGTATTTCCGTTTATTTATCGTCGCTAACGTAGCACATACCAATATGAGCGACTCCCCCAGAAGACGGTTAGTTGTTACGGGAGATAGTGCAAGGCCGGATACAGGACGAAACTGCTGAGAACCCCGCCTGGTTCTTTTACGTGCTCGATGGATAGCACCGTCACGCGGGGCCTCGGTTTAACGTCTCATCCGAATGACAATTAGTCGTGTTAGTTGATATGGTCAGCCCAGGGCTCGAATCCGTGATCTTGAGATATGAAGTCAAGTGCTCTACCAACTGAGCTAATCGGGCTGTCAAGGAACAATTGTTAAAGCTACACGCATTTTTAAGCAGGAATTTTAATCTCTATTCGATCACAAAGAAACCGTTAAAGTTAAAGAAAAAGAAATATAGATAGATAAATAAACAAATAAATCTGAATAAATAAATGAGTAATAATAATAAGCAAACCATACAAAGAAATTGTTTTAATTTCAACATTTTCCCATAACATTTTCATGACGGTCTCAAGATTGCGTGGTGAAAATTTATCGTTTTGAATAAGCATAACTCGTATATTACATCTCTTTCATTTAAAAAATATTTTGTCAACAAAACTGATACTAGTGATCAACCATAATTATATTACCAAGATTACAATCATACCTATAAATGTGGCACTAAAACACATTCTTTCAGCAATAACAATATAATTCTGGAAAAGAGGTTTGAAAACGAGAATTTGATACGTCCCTTTTCTCCTTCCCCAACATAGTTTCTGTCGACAAAAATCACAACGTGGCTTAATGCATTTCTTTTTATTCCATCGTCTGTTACTTTAATTTCAATTTATGTTCACTACTAAATATAGTCTTCTAGCATCTTCAGATTTGTCTCAAATTTTGTCTTTTAGCTGGTCATGGATTAAGCAGTGAAGAAAGACTACCCAATCCACTTACTAAACCCGGAAAAAAATACCTCAAAGGATTAAGATAAAAATATATTAGAATAGTTTCCTGTAAATCTTCTATGTGTATAGAAATTTGAACGAACGAACCCGGGCGAACAGGAATTAAGGCGAACAGATCCGTGGCGAATGGGAATTAGGGGAAAAGTAGGCCTATTTAGGGCAAACGTGCTTTAGGGCGAACGGGCCCGAATTGCGAGAGTCGATAATCACGAAAACTTTGATCATGTGGGTCGTTTTTTTGAGATTCCGAGATCAGTCCTTTTCAGTGACATGTGGTAATCATACAAATAATCGAGAGGGATTAATCTAAGTTGTTTCCCTACCCAAGCGATGTAAAATAAATATTTCTAACACTAATTTAAATAATTAACCGCGAAACAAGATTGCTCGTGCAAAACCGAAATTAACCGGAATTTAACGGTTCAACTTTTCGGTATGATCCGGTAAATCCGAGATAAACCGGATATCACGAGACGGCCATTCTTATAAAATTTTGTTGATAAACAAAACTACGACTTTCATGGAAAATGTGATAAATGTATGATTTCAACTGAGTATTTTGTGAATATAGATAAACGACTCTGCGAAATATTTATTTAACAGAGTGAAGTGACATGTTTCTTTGGCATCGCAACCGTCTCTTTTCGTTGACTTTAGATTGTTCTCCGAGTCTGACCTAGTTTTATCCCAACATTCAATGATAAACATGCTGCACATGCTTGTCTTGTTTCGTCTAAAAAAAAAAAAAAAATAAACAAAAACCAAACCCATAAACCTAGATGCAAGCAAACTTTGCTGTGATATATTTAGGATTCCATGTTCTACATGTCACTACCCTTGAATAAGCTAAATATCGTAGCCTTCTTTCTGATAATCTGTTGGCCAACAGATTATCAGAAAAAGGGCTAGGATATGTGATTATTTCCATTCAATTTATTGTTGCTACTGTAGCATATACCCATGTCAGCAATGCACCAAGAAGACGGTTAGTTGTAATAGTAGATAGTGCAAGGATACAGTAAGAAACTGCTGAGAGGCTCGCCTAGTTCTTTAATGTGTTTGTTGGATAGCACGTCACACGGGTTTTGGTTTAAGGTCTTATCCGAAAGAAAATTAGTGTGCTAGTTGAAATGGTCAGCCCGGGTTCAAACCTGTGATCTTGAGGTTTGAAGTCAAGTGCTCTACCAACTGAGCTAATTGAGCTGACAAGGCTATGATATGGAAGCTACCCTTCAATTTAATAAAAATGAGATAACAGTTAGGTCAATGTAGTACCATTCTGGTATTTTTTCTTCTTTAAACAAGTACTACTGATAGTCTGCAGAGCCATGTAGCATGAAATATCAAACATTTTTCAAATGTGTAAATTTTGCAATGAAATCCGCAACGTTTTGAAAACCTAGAATTAACATAGTGCTGCCATGTAAACTTAATTGAGCTTTACATTAATAGAGCAAACATTCAGTAAAAGAGTCTCCTTAACCCATTCCCACACTTTGTGACGACTTAATGCCCCTCAAGGAAAACATTGGGAAAACATTGTGTAAAACAAAGAAATTGCTTGTAACAAGCAATTTCTTCATTTTACACAACGTTTTCTATCAAGATTTGAAAACATCTTAAATTTCATACCCTTTAAAATGTTGTCTACAAACCCTTTCTATTTGGACCAATCTGTTGGACCAATCAAAGCTTGCCGTCTGGTAATGGATGAACAAGGATAGTGATAAAAAAGGTTTAAATGTACAGCAATTTCAATTTAAAATAAAAAAGAAATTGTCAGTTTTAAACTTGTGAATCCACTTATTTCAACGTCAGCATGGATTATTTATCATAGAACTGGGCAGACATTTAAAAAAAGATGAATGAAACATAAGGCCACTTGACCACTTGAGGCTTGACTATGTTGCCTTTGCTTAAACTCTAGAATGTATTTGTTTCATATTACTTTTCTCTCAATCTTTTCTTGGAAATGAATATTCTGAGGGCCTTAAAAGTTCTAGGCTATAAGGAAAGGGTTAAGATATCATTATCCCAGTGTTCAATCTAGAGGGGGCCATGGCTAAAATGGCCCTCTAAAATCCAAAATGACCCCCTTCAAAATGAAGACTGGGCCCAAAAGGCACACTTCAATCACATATTCAATAAGACTTCTCTGAATGAAGTCATGGAAATAATGTCTTAACTTTTTCTAGTAGATTTAATTTTTTCAAAACAATATATTTATTATCAAATTGTTACATTTAAAACCTTGTAATTCAATAGTTTGTCTATGTATTTGTATTGCATGACCCCCGTTACTAAAGGCCATGGGCCCATTAGGCCCCCTATGATACAAAGCTAGACTGAACGCTGATTATCCTGATGTTTTCTTTTTTCAGAGAACTTGAAATGGACATTCAAAACTGCCTGCCACTGATACTGGTGTATACGTGTCATCTTGTGCTTGGTGATATTACTGTGGTGAGTTTATCCTTGACCTCATGTTGTAACCCATTCCCACTTAATCTCCATTTTGAAAACATTGTGGAAAATGAAAAAAATTGCTTATCCTGAGCAATCTTGCTATTATCCACAATCATTGGCAATGTTTTCTTTCCAAACAGACAATTATTTTTTTAAATTCCCTCATCTTGAAAATTTTGTCTGCTGGTTCCTTCAATTTGGACCGGTCTAAATTTTGTCAAGTGGTAACGGGTTAACTTATTACACTGGAATCCTTATAATTTCAAAACATTTTGTTGCAAATTATGATTGAAATTGAAATGAAAAGGGATTAATTTTTAAACACAAAAATATTCTTACGATGGTTTAGCGCAAAAAAAGTTATAACTGCCTCTATGTTTATTGGCATTTACAACTGTTTGGCGCTGCACCATCAAATCGCTCATTTATGAAAAAGCAAGTTACGCTGACATGAACATTGTACTGGTCAGTAGATTAAGACCTAGATGACACAATTTTAGAATGGTTCAAGTTTCAAAATGTAGTAGACAACCATTTAATTGGTGAAAAAAAGGAAAATAGTTGTGTTACAGATCAGCAAACATTGTAGGAAAAGAAGACCTTGTTTGCTTTATACAACTTACAGGTAATTTGCTCTCTTTCCACATTATTAGCACGGCTATTTTAGGAGAAAACCCGAGATATTGTGATCACCTTGGCATTGTGTGCGTCGGTGTTGGCGTGACAAACTTTAACCTTGGTCATATCTCTGTTGTTATTGAAGATATCTTCATGAAACTTAGCATGTGTATTGACCATCACAAGAGTTGTATAGACTATCAAGGGGGATAACTCTTAAAGCGTTTTTGTAAGAGTTATGTCCCTTTTTCAACTTAGAACTTTTGCATTATCCAGCACCTGCAGCCAAGCGTTGGCACCCGTGGGCATGGCTCTTGTTTTTGAGCTGCCATAGTGCAGTTGATAGCGCGTTAGACTCCTAATCTTCAATCATTGGATGTCATGGGTTTGATCCCCGGCGGCGGCACATATTCTTTCGACATTTGTCTCTCACAAATGGGTGGATTATCGTAAACCTAAGTGGGATAGCAGCTGGAAGCTAGGAAAGGATGTAGTGGTAGTACTGGTGTGAGAAATACCAGGAAATCATTGTTAGATGCTCCAGCCACCACAATATGACTGAAATATTGTTAAAGTGGTGTTAAACCCCATTCATAGTCATAGGGACATTTGTGTCACCAAACCAACAAAAAGTTGGAGTCCAAAGTTCTTCTCAGTTATAAGTGAATTATTTCATTGTTTGATTCATTCTTTGATTGACAGACGCAATCAATTGTTAAAAATGTCTTTTAACCAAAATTCTTATTACTGTATCAAAAAGATTTTTTATCCCTACAAGAAATTTCCCATTGGTCTGTTGAGATGAAATAACAGATATGCTGGGTGTTGTTTCTAGTTTGTTTTTTTGTGCTTGAAAAAGTAGGGCTGTTTTGGAATGGGTTAAATGGTTGTAAACAATTTGCAATTAAAAACATTTCTTTCCTTTTTGTTTGCCTTGACATTCATACTAATTTCTGCATTTTTTCCAGAGGGAGAGAAATGATTCAACACCTATCGACACATTCAGTGATGCAGCGGCTGGGTTTGGCCCCTCCGTACCTAACGGAGGAATTACAGTAAGTTCCATAATCTATCTTATTCTTTGTCTTTCTAATAGACAGCAGGAATTGAATCATAACACAGTTCTTGGGAGTAGATAACACTATTGGATAATATCTGACAATTGACCCAACTCCCTAGGCACTGCCCATTAACTCGACAGACATTATTTTGCAGAATATATTGCCAGTAACTTATAACAAAAAAGTAAAATGGTCAGTTGGTGACCTAAGCATCGTAACTACAGCTTGAATAAGCTGAAGTCACAATGTTTAAGTCATAAAACCAATGAAAAAGAGAACAAAAATGGCGGCCAGTGTTGGAGTTGAAAGCTCAGGTCCAGGTTAAATAGATGATTTGATTGGTCAATTATTCCCCCAAAACTTTTGTATATGGTATAAACGTGTCAACTTATTGGTTGCTCTGTTGCTAGGTCTGTTTGTAGCTTTTATCTTGTAAGCTCAATTGACCAGTCGCTGACCCTGACCACTTACAACTTTGGCCACGCCAATTGACTCCGACAGAAAGTCTCGCTTCGATTTTAAATGTTGTCATTTTGCAAAAACAGTGGTCAGTAGCAATAGAAAAGTAGAATATTGGTTGGCAACCAAACATCATAACTTCAGCTTGTATAAGCTGTAGTTACAATGTTTAAGTCACCAAACAAAAAAAAATGTTTCACACAAATGGTGGCCAATGCCGGAGTTTTAAATCTCAATTCTGGGCTGAATGAATAATATGATTGGTCTATATTTTCCCTGATTGACAGCCACGATTGGTCAATTTCTCAGCAACCACTGTTTGGATTTGATTGAAACTTTTTAGACTGGATACCAGTAGAGATATGCATATTGTAATGTGGTTGCGTTTCACGTATTTCAAACAGAGTTATGACCCTTGATAAAAAATCTTTTCTCTTCAACTACTGAATGGATATGACTCAATTTTCACTTGTACACTGAATATCAACCAAAGATGTGCATGTTCCATTTTGGTGACAGTCCATTTACTTTTCTTGGAGTTATGTTTTTATACCCCCCAAAACTATGTTTGGGGGTGTATATAGAAGTCCGCTTGTTGGTCGGTCGGTCTGTCTGTCAGTAGCTTTTTCGTGTCCGCTCAATTTCTCGGCAACCATTGGACGGATTTGATTCAAACTTCACTGATTTAATCAGTATCAAGCAGAGATGTGCATATTCCATTTTAGTTAGGGTCCATTGATATTTGACGGAGTAATGGCCCTTTGGTGAAAATCGTGTCCTCTCAATTTCTCAGCAACCATTGGAGGGATTGGTTCAAATTTCACAGAAAGACTCTGTATAAGTCAGACATGTGCAGATCCTATTTTCATTTTTATGCCCCGCATCAATAAGATTGAAGGCATATTGTTTTACTGCTGTCTGTCTGTCCTTCTGTCTGTCTGTCTGCAAAACTTAACCTGCCAACTAAACATTTTCCTATAACTTCAACCCTGATCAAGTTACAATGCTAATATTTGTTATTTAGATAGGTCTCAACAAGGCGCAACTTGGGAAAGTCATTTCATCAAGGTCAATGTCAAAATTTTAACCCTTTTGCCGTTTCTAAAGAATTCCTGTTTTGGAGGCATAGTGTTTCACAAACACATCTTGTTGACTCAGTTATGGCCCTTCAATTAAAAAGTCTTTTTTTTATTATGGCCCTTTGGTGGATAGCACTTGTATATTGACAAGCGCTGTTGGGGGGTATTAGTCCGCTTTGCGACAATGTTTAGTTTTCAACTGACAAAATGTTTTTTCTGTGACATGGAGCAGTTGGGGGGTATAAATGACATTCGGTGATCGTCTAGTTTCACTAGTGAATCATCATATCTTTGATGATGACATTATTATATGTAAAATACAGCTTTTTTTGTCTTTATATTTATGACTTTTTACATTTTTTTCAGAGAAAAACAAAATGATCTTAGGGTCATTGTATAAATTGAATATCATGTTCCTATTCATTGCGGTACTTTTATTTAACAAGTGAATCGAAAAGTGTTAAAAACTTGGCAAAGTCATCTAGACTGACGTTATACATGAAGGTTATATCAATGGATACTCATGTAAAGTCTCTCTCTCTATATATATTTAAGCATATATATGTATACACTGGCACTCAGAGACTTGTAAGATTGGAAAAAAACACACTGCATGTATATTCTATCTGTTCTTTCCACCATTCAGTAGATGTCTTGTAATTTGTGTAAGGAACCAATCAGGGCTGATTGATTTTCCCTGGATTTGTTCACCAACAAATTTAGTATACAATGTCCAATTGAAAAATTAATGGTTATGGCTCTTATTGGAAGAGACAAAGTATGGATTTAGACTAGTCAGTGGTGTCTTTGAAGATCATGAGACACAATTCTACCTTGTGCATGTTAAATTTAACCCATTACCACACAATGAAATTTCCTGACACCCCTCAAAGAAACCATGGATAACCATAAACATAAGTGGGATAGCAGCTGGAGGCTAGGAAAGGTTGTAGTGGTAGTACTGGCGTGAGAAATACCAGGAATCCATTGTTAAGTGTTCCAGCAGTTGCAATATGACTGAAATACTGTTAAAAGTGGCGTTAAACCCCATTGAATAAATTAATCTCAATGAAACCAAATTAGGAAAAAATTGTGGAAAAATGTGTTACAAGCAATTTCTTCATTTCCCACAATGCTTTCTACACAAAAAGAAACAGGATTTCATCAACTTGGAATTGTAATCGGCAATTTCTTTCAATTTAAACCAGTCTAAATTGTGTTGTCTAGTAAAAGGTTTAACTCAATGAGTTTTATAACATTTATATTTCTAGGGCTATGTTTACAATGTGATGCCGAGGCTAGCCTGTGAACCTGTTAAACCTCCCCCTGATAATACATCCGTGTGGATTGCTCTGATTTCCAGAAATAATTGTACATTTGCTGCAAAGGTAAGCCAAACATGTATATATTTGTCATAGACAGTCAGTCTGTGGCTTACTAGTGAAGTGGTGTAGTTCTTTCCTCAAACAGTCACCATCATAATGCAGTCGGTAGCGTATCAGACTCCTAATCTTCAATCATGGGATGCCATGGGTTTGATCTCAGGCGGCACATATCCTTTCCAACATTTGTCTCACCAATCGGTGGATAATCATAAACCTATGTGGGATAGCAGCTGGAGGCTAGGAAAGGATTTTATGGTAGTACTGGTATAAGAAATACCATTGGGAATCCATTGTTAGTTGCTCCAGCCGCCACGAAATGACTGAAAAACTGTCAAAAGTGGCGTTAAATCCCATTCAATCAATCAATCAATCAATCTTTCCTCAAATGCAAGAGGTCCTTGGTTCAAACCTTGATAAACTTATCCATGGGGTTCTGCATGCCTCACTGGTTGTTAGGGTGATGGACTCACAATCTGAAAGAAGTCGAGGATTTCAGGTTTGAGTCACCGTCATACCTCTTGTCACCTAGTTATGTCCTATTGCATGGAGTTCAGGGCCCCAGCATAATGCTGGTGATACTCAGTAAGCAGATGAATTAAAAGGTAGTGATATAAGTGAAAGATTGTATAAAATGGAGTAAAACCCTATTCAATCTATTGTTTTAGCAGTCTGGTCTGTGTAATGGCCATCTTTGTTTATTATACCTGTGAATAACCAATTTCCTGACGATAAAATTTAGACTAGTCCAGAAAGAAGCTGCAGATGGTAATTTTGAATTGATTAATTAAATTGAAAAAGAAAACTAACGTAGAAAACGATGTTGACAATGAAGAAATCGCTTTTTATATTAAGCTCAGCTGCTTTAAAAAAATCTGAGGTAACGCTTTAGCTTGAGCAGCAGTGTTGTTGATGTCTACATGCATAGATTCGACATTTTATGATATATTGTTTGTTATAGGTATTGATCTGAAACTTGAATTGTATTTGTTAGCTATAAAAAGAAAAATATACACCTTCAAAGGAGAAAACTCTTCATTGGTTTTTGTATGAATAATTCCCCTTTTTTAACTTAGATAATATTTGTTCACTTGCCAGCGTTCATCAGTCAAACATCATATGTCTACATGTTGTGTTTTGTTCTATTTCTTTGTAAAGAAATGTATTCATTTGCAAGAAAACGTTTTGTTCAGGTTGCAAATGCAGAGCACGCTGGTTACAGCGCCGTAATTGTCTATAATGACAAACAGGATGATAGACTTGTTACTATGTCAGGCGGTAATAAAACTGATTGATTTATCTCCTCTTGCAATCATGTGTACAGTCAATCTTGTACAAGCGACCACTTGTATTAAGGAACCACCTCCAATGAGGCGACCATAAGCAAAATCCCTTTTAACCCTTTCCTGTTTTTAATTTTTTAAGACCTGTCCAAATTCAAAGGTTTTGCAGACGAAAATTTACAGTGGATTTAATTGGAAAAATAACCATTCAGTAGGGTGGAAAATATTGTGGAAAAAGAAGAAATTGCTTGTTACAAGCAATTTATTCTTTTCCCACAATGTTTTTCTCAAGTATAAGATCACAAGGACGTAAAAACCAGTGATAGGGTTAAGAAGTGAAGGCTTTTTGCTAAAGAGTAAAATCACTACTAAATCCTATGTTGTTGGAATTCATTAGAACAGCCTCAATGAGACTGTTCTAATGAGTCCCTACAACATAGGATTAAGCGAGAATTCTGTAATAATCTTTGTATTCAGTTGAATCAATACTTCATATCTGTGGCAAAAAAAGTGCACTAGGTGGCCTTTCTCTTAAACAAACACATTTTGGTTGTTCTTTGAGTGGTTGCTTAATACAAGATTTATTGTATCAATCTAGAGTATATAGCACTGACATTCCTGTATTTCCTCCCTTTAATTCTGTCTGTAATCAGGGCTTGTGTTAGCCTTTTAAATTGAGGAGTTAATGACTTGGTGTTCATGAAATTCTAAGGGTAAAAACTTATTTCGAAGGGCTAAAAAAGAGTAAATTATGAAAATGAATTTGAAAGACCTCTTTGTTAACATGATCCCTTTTTAGAAATCTCGAGCAAAGCTATGAATTTAACATTTAACAATAAATCTGTTTAATTTTCAATCTTACATTAGGAGCATTACTGGAAATTTGAAGGAACAGAATATCCCATTTTGATCCTTGCACATTTCTAAGGGTCAAAACAGGATAAACAGGATATTTTAAGTTTTTTGGGGGTCAAAAGCCTGGTGTACAAGTTAAACATTAGCCCTGGTGATAGTTTGATGCCTTCAAGGGATTGATTGGTTGGGAAATGAAAATAGATCTTTGAACTTCTGAAAATGATTATTGTGTTTATAAGAAGGACATAGGAAGTCAAAAGTTTTTTTGAAGACAAGAACTTTAAACAATGCAGACAAATGAAGAGTTATCGATTTTAACCCTTGTCTTACTGATTAAAATCCTATTCTGAAATGCATTATAATCAAAGGTCCAAAAACACTTGAAGTACTTGTTATCGGTCTTTGTTTCTATTGAAAATTAATTTTATAAACATTAATGGCTTGGATAGGCCAATCAGATGTTGAAGGCTAAGATCAGACTGCACATATGAGCAGGCTGATCTTTGCCTATACCACCTGCCAAAACAGTAATATTCTGGATTAAGAATGAGAAGAATGAAAATATCTCTTTCTCAGGAGAAAGTTTTGGTTCAAGTGTAACTTAGCAGTGAATAACCAGGGATGGTACTATACGCTTCAACTTTAGAATAAAATTCTTAAAGACTCTCCTTTTCTATGGTCTTCAATTGAATTCCTTGATGCCTCTTCTAGGATGTGTCACCATTCTGTAAGAGATTTTCTGATGGATTTTAGATATTGAGCCATGCCAGCATGAAAAATCTTCTGCTCAGTGACAGAATTTTGAATCATTTTGCAATGATAATTTTATGCAAGCTCTTATCTCTCATGTTGTGTATTGGGTATTTTTGTGACTGTTTCCCAATTCCCACCCAATGACATTGTTTGACGCTTCAGAGAGAAAAAGATTCAGAAAACATTGTGAAGAATGAAGAAATTGCTTATACAAGTAGTTTCTTCATTATCCACAATGTTATCTACTCCTATAGCAAAAAAATCCTAAATTACATAAGCTTTAATTGTCGTCCGCAAATTCTTTCAATTTGGACCAGTCTAAAATTTTGCAGTGTGGTAATGGGTTAAGGAATAAAGGGAATATAGTTGGACAGGGTGGTCATTTCACAACAAAAGTTAGTTGTTAAGCATTGTGACTACACATTAGAAATGTTTCATTGAGATGTTTCCAGTGTGTAATAAATCCACTCTAAAATTATTTCTCAACAAAGCCCTATGTTGTGGGTACTCATTAGAATCATCTTGATGGGACAGTACCAATGACTACCCATCATGGGATGTCATGGGCTCGATCCCCAGCGGCAGCACATATCCTTTCCAACATTTGTCTCTCACCAATGGGTTGATAATCATAAACCTAAATGGGATAGCAGCTGGAGATTAGGAAAGGATGTAGTGGTAGTACTTGTGTCAAAAATACCAGGAATCCATTGTGCTCCAACTGCCGTGATATGACTGAAATACTGTTAAAAGTGGTGTTAAATCCGATTCAATCAATCAATCAAATGACTACACACAATGTAGGGTTTAGGGCTAGAGGAATTTTATAAATCCGAATTACCTTCTGTATCTGTAGCTCAGTCAGTCTGATTATAGCAATATTGGACCTTTTACATTGATGGGTTGGATTTAGTAACGACTGCAGCTTAGCTCCTGTGCACCATGCTTTTCCGTCCTTATTTATAACTCATGTACTTTCCCTTCCTTTCCTCTACCTACATAACTAGGTCAGAAATGTACAGAAATGGTATGCAGCTGCCATTATATATGATACCCAGGGAGAAAGGTTAAGGCGAATGCCAGGGGGTAAGTAGGTGTTATTTTTTTAACCCTTTTCCTGCAATGTTTAGTGGGATTATGTGGGAATGGGTTATTTAGTCACTATCAAGAACACTCAGCCCAGATGATTTTATGTCTCTGAGTAGACTGACCTTGCCATTAAACCCATTACCAGATGACAAAATTTTAGACTTGTCCAAATTGAAAAGATTTGCAGAAGAGAATTTTATTTTTGTGAAACTTAAAAAAAAATCTTTGCCTTTAAGGACTGATTGCCTGCAAGTTGTTGTTATGACATTGTGTCTGCTATGCATCAGTGTGTGCTTTTCAGCTAGCAGTGAGCGAGACATAGATGTCACTATGACAAGTCTGTGTATGTGCGTTAGTCTGTCTGTCCATCCAAATTTGTCCTACATTTATGGATGGATTTCAAAATAACTTGGCACAATTATTCTCCATAATGAGTAGATGTGCCATTTGAAAGAATTTTTTGGATAGCTTCAAGTTCAAGGTCACAGCTCAAGGTCAAACACTAAAATTGTGCTTATCTGGAGCATGATACCTACAAAACTTTGCAGGCTCGACAGCAGTTGTCCTAGGACAACCATCTAGTCTACTAGATATGACAGAAATTATCCTATAGTGACTCTTTAGCAGATTCATTCAAAGAATTTTGATCGGATGAAGTACATGGCTTTTATTGGCAGGACTAGTGTCCCCATATGTTATAAAGTGAACACTTTGAAAAAAATAAAAAACACAAATGGTTTATTACCTTATTTCACAGAAGTGATCCTTGGGTGGCCCTTTGTCAGATGTATTTGAAAAATTGTGATTAGATAAAAAACATTGCTTTATGGGTGGGGCCAATTTCCAAATATGGTACAAGGTGAAAACTTTAAAAATCTTCACAGAATAATACCTCAAAATCAATAGTAATCCCCTCCCCCAACTACATTTAGGGGTTATATAGGTGTTAGTTTGTCTGTCAGTCAGTGGGTTAGTCTGTTAATCATTCTCTTAACACATTACCACATACAATTTTAAACAGGTCTAAATTAAAAGGTTCAGGCGATAATTTCAAGTCTGATAATTTCAAGTCAATAAAATCTTATATTTGGGATAGAAACATTGTGGGTAATGAAGAAATTGCTTGATACAAGCAATTTTTTCATTTTCCACAATGTTTTCCAAAACTTTTACTTGCTGGCCATAAAAAGGAGGGATTGTTTTGGAATGGGTTAAGCTACTGGTTGGATTTGTTTCAAATTTTACACAAGCACTAATTTTCAAAAATAAAAATGTGCTCGTCTTTTTAGGGTTTCCTCCATCTATTTTTAGCTCTACTGGCCAAAGGCCACTAGAGCTATAGCGATGGCTTTTTCCGTCCTGTGTCCGTCTGTCCGTCCATCGTCCATCAGTTAAACTTTTCCTTGTTTATGCTTTGTCCACAGTTTTCATTGGATTCTCTTCAAACTTTCACAGAATGATTGTACCATCATAAAGATCGTTCCTTTCAAAATTGGGTTAGATCCGTCAAGAAACACGGGAAAAGGGGCCTAATTAAAACTTAATTAAAAAATCCTCGTTTACACGATAAAGACCACAGTTTTCATCAGATTCTCTTCAAACTTTCACAGAATGATTGTACCATCACAAGGATTGTTCCTTTCGAAAATGGGTATGATCCGTCAAGAAACACGGGAAAAGGGGCCTTATGAAAATTTAATTAATAAATCCTCGTTTACATGATAAAGTCCACAGTTTTCATCGGATTCTCTTCAAACTTTCACAGAATGATTGTACAATCATAAGGATCGTTCCTTTTGAAAATTGGTATGATCCATCAAGAAACACGGGAAAAGGGGCCTTATGAAAATTTAATTCAAAAATCCTTGTTTACGCGATAGAGTCCACAGTTTTCATCGGATTCTCTTCAAACTTTCACAGAATGATTGTACCATCATAAGGATCGTCCTTTCGAAAATGGGTATGATCCGTCAAGAAACATGGGAAAAAGGGCCTTATGAAATTCAATTTAAAACTCCATTAAAAATCCTCGTTTACGCTATAGAGTCCACAGTTTTCATCGGATTCTCTTCAAACTTTCTCAGAATGATTGTATCATCATAAGGATCGTTCCTTTCGAAAATGGGTCTGATATGTCAAGAAACATTGGAAAAGGGGCCTTTTAAAAATTTATTAAAAAAATCCTCGTTAACACTCTAGAGTCCACAGTTTTCATTAGATTGTATATAAACTTTCACAGAATGATTGTACCACCATAAGGATTGTTCCTTTGTAAATTAGGTCAGATCCATCAGGAAACACGGGAAAAGGGGCCTTATGAAAATTTAATGGAAAAATCTTTTAAGCAAAACTCTTTAACACTCTGGAGTCAATAGTTTTCATAGGATTCCCTTCAAACTTTCACAGAATGATTGTACTATTATAGGGATTGTTCCTTTCAAAATTTGGTATGATCTGTCAAGAAACACAGGAAAAAGGGGCCTTATGAAAATTTTAATAAAAGATTCTCATTTATAATCTAGAGCCAACAATTTTCAACGGATTCTCTTCAAACTTTCACAGAATGATTGTACCATCATAAGGATTGTTCCTTTCGGAATTGGATATGATTCCTCAAGAAACATAGGAAAAGGGGCCTTATTAAAATTAATTCAGAAATCTTTATTTACACTCTAGAGTCCACAGTTTTTATCTGATTGACTACAAACTTTCTAAGAATGATTGTTCCATCATAAGAATTGTTCCTTTCAAAATTTGGTATGATCAGTCAAGGACCATGGGAAAAAGAGGCCCGATAAAAACTGGATTGAAAAAGTCCTCATAAACACAATAGAGTCCATAGTTTTCAACAAATTCTCTTCAAACATACCTAGAATGATTATTACATTAAATGGATTGTTCCTTTCGGAAGTAGGTTTGATCAATCAAGTTTCATGGGAAAAGGGGCCCTATGAAAATTTAATAAAAAAATCTTAGTTAACACATAATGGCCCTAGATTTCACCTGATTGACTTCAAACTTTCACATAATGATTGTACGATCATAAGTATTGTTCCTTTCAAATTGGGTCTGATCCATTGAGAAACATAGGAAAAGGGGCCTTAGGAAAATTCAATTTAAACAATCTTAATTAATGCTTGTAAGTCCACAGATGAGATGGGGTTGTCTTTATACTCAAACAGAATAATTATACTTTTGTAAGAAGAGTTCCCTTTGGAATTCGTTCAGATCCACCAAGTAACATGGGAAAAGGGGCTATATGAAAATTCAATCAATAAAACCCTGTAAACACAATGAAGCCCACAGCTTAGATCAGATTTTGTTGAAACTTTCACAGAATGATTGGAAGGTCATAACTGTCATTCTTTTCATAACAGGGTTTGAACTGTCAAGAAACACAGGAAAAGGGGCCTTATGAAAATTTCATTTATAAATCCTTGTTACCAAGTCCAGAGCTTTCATCGGATTTTCTTCAAACATTCACAGAATAATTGTAGAATAATAATGATTGTTGATGTTTGCATTAGAACTGATCCGTCAAGTTTCACAGGAAAAGAAGCATTATGAAATTTAATATTAAAACCATTGTACCACAATAAAGTCAACAGTTTTCATCAGATTCTGTTAAAACTTTCACAGATTGATTATTCCATCATGAGGATTCTTTCTTTTCAAATTAGGCGTGATCTGTCTAGTATCATGGGAAAAGGGGCCTTTTTAGGATTTAATCTATAATCCTTGTAACCAAGTCCAGAGCTTTCATTGGATTTTATTCAAACCTTCACAGAATCATTGTACAATAATCACGATTGTTGATGCTTACATGAGACCTGATCCTTCAAGTATCACAGGAAAAGGAGCCTTATGAAAATTTATTTTAAAAATTTTACACCAAGATAAAGTCTGCAGTTTTCATCAGATTCTGTTCAAACTTTCACAGAATGTTTGTACCATCATAAGGATTGTTTCTTTCCAAATTGGGCCTGATCTGTCTAGTATCATAGGAAAAGGGGCTGTATGAAAAATTATTACCAAATCCTCATAAACACAACAATGCCCTCAGTCTTTATCAGAATCTCTTCAAACTTTAATAGAATGATTGTACCATCATTTTGATTGTTCCTTTGTAAATTAGGTCTGATTGGTTAAGTGACACAAGAAAAGGGACCTTATAAAAATTTTATTACAAAACATCATTATTACAATAAAGTCCTCAGTCTTTACCATTTTCTTCAAACTATCATTAGGATTGTTCCTTTGTACATTGGGTCTGATTTGTTAAGTTTCACAGAAAAAGGGGCCTTATGAAAATTTTGTTACAAAAATTCTTGACACAATTCAGTCCACTGTTTTCATTGATTCTCTTTAACTTTTAAAGAATGATTGTACCTTCATTAGAATTGTTCCTTTTGAAATTTGGTTTGTTCTGTAAAGTATCATGAGAAAAGGGGCCCTCTGAAGATTTCATTATAAACTCATTAACACAATAAATTCCACAGATTAAACAGATTGATTGTACCATCATTCCAATTGTTGATTTTGACAGTGGATCTGACTATGGCAAGTGTCACATAAAAAGGGGCCTTATGAAAAACTCTCTTAAATATTCTGGTTAACACAATGATGTCTCTTGATTTCACCAGATTCACTTCAATATTTCACAGAATGATTGTACAAATACTTATATGGTTCTTTTCAGAACTGGGTACAATCCATCAAGTATCATGTAAAGAGGGGCCATATGATTTTTTTTTTAAATATTCTAGTAAACATAATGAATTCCCAATATTTCATCGGATTCACTTTTAACTTTCACAGAATGATAAAAGGACCAGTAAAATATCATGGGAAAAGGGGAATGATTGTAGGGTCATAAGGTAACTTTCTTTTGGAAATGGAGTGGATCTGTCATGAGACATGGGAAAAGGGGCCTTGAGGTTTGTTACTTAAAATGATAAAGGGGTTAAAGCCCTTTTTTTTTCTTTATGCATTCTTCTTTGAGCAATTAACTTCCTAAAATATCAGATTTCTTTAACGGAAAACTTGATAACCAGTAGAGCGTCTCAGGCCCTCATGGGCCTCTTGTTTTTTAAATATTCTAGTAAACATAATGAATTCCCAATATTTCATTTGGTTCACTTTTAACTTTCATAGAATGATAAAACCAACAGTAAAATATCACGGGAAAAGGGGCCTTATGAAAACTTGAATTTAATATCTTTGTTAACACAATAAAGTCAACAGTTTTATTGGATTCTCTTCAAAGATGCATGGAATAATTGTGGCATTCGAAACACAGTAAAATATCACGGGAAAAGGGGCCTCATGGAAACTTGAATTTAATATCTTTGTTAACACAATAAAGTCAACAGTTTTATTGGATTCTCTTCAAAGATGCATGGAATAATCGTGGCATTCGAAACACAGGAAAAGGGGCCTTACAGATTATCATTCAAAACATTCTTGTGTATGTGATGAAGATCACAATCATTATCAAGTTGTCTTTTAAATTTCACAGGACAATTGTCGGGTTGTAAGGAAAGTTCCTTTTGGAATGGAATTGATCCATCAGAAAACTCAGGTAAAGGGGCCTTATTGATTTTCATTCAAAACAATCCTGTTTATGTAATAAAGTCCACAATTATTGTCAGATTCTGATGAAATATTCACAGAATGATTGTAGGGTCATAAGGTAACTTTCTTTTGGAAATGGAGTGGATCTGTCATGAAACATGGGAAAAGGGGCCGTGAGGATTGTTGCTTAAAATGATAAAGGGGATAAAGCCCCTTTTTTTTCTTTATGCATTCTTCTTTGAGCAATTAACTTCCTTGAATATCAGATTTCTTTAACGGAAAACTTGATAACCAGTAGAGCATCTCAGGCCCTCATGGGCTTCTTGTTTCAAGAGGTACAGCCTTTTGTTTGAATAAAGTTGTGGCCACGGCCATAGTGCAGTGATAGCATGTTGGACTCCTAGTCAAGGGGTCCTGGGTTCGATCCTTGGCTGTGGCGAATATCCTTCCCGACATTTGTCTCTCACCAGTTGGTGGATAATCGTAAACCTAAGTGGGATGAGAAGCTGGAGGTTCAGAAAGGATGTAGTTGTAGTACTTGTCTGAGAAATACCAGAAATCCATGATTAGGTGCTCCAGCCGCCGTGATATGACTCAAATACTGTTAAAAGTGGTTTTAAATCCCATTCAATCGATCAATCATTGAAAAATGGTTGTCCTCTTATTTTTTCTTCAACTACTTAATGGATTTCACATGTGCACTGGCTCTCAACCACTGGTGTGCATAATCTATGTTGGTTTCAGTCCATTCACCTTTCTTTGAGTTATGGCCCTGTAAAGAAAAAATGCTTATAACCAGTGACAAAATTTTATTTTTGTTTGTGACAGGGAGCCAATGGTGGGGGAGGTGTTTTAGAGCTTAAAGATTGCTAAAACTTTAACTTTTTGCACAATGAGAAAATAATGAATAAAAACTGTATTCAAAACTTTCACATTACACTTGTCCTGCACACAAAGACAAAGAAGGGAAAAATTAGGATGAGTGCATGAGTGGAAATTTCAAGCCCTGAGAATTAATAAAAGAGATAGTTTAGTTGTATCAGTTAAGTTGTATTTTAACTCATTTCTTTCCCCTTCAAAAAAATGATTTGGGCAACATTGTGGAAAATGAAGAAGTTGTTTATTGTAAATTTAAAGTTTCCTTTACTAAATTATCATCTGCAATTTTTTTTAATTTTGACTAGTCTAGAATTTTTGTCATCTGGTAAAGGGTTAAAAAGGGGAAAGTGATTTAATTTCATGATCTATCACTTCTCTGAACTCCTTCAATTGTTCAAGTACTCAATTACTTATAGCATTTCATTTTCCTATTCTTGTAAATATTTTCCTTAACCCTTTCCTGGTTTTTGAAATTTTAGACTGGTCCAAATTGAAAGAGGATGCAGACGACAATAAAAATTGGATGCAATTCCAAACAAAACCATCCTATGTGGTAGAAAACACTGTGGGAAAAGGAGAAATTGCTTATGATAAGCAATTTCTCCTTTTTCCACAATGTTTTCTCATTTATAAAATCACGGTGACGTAAAATACCGGGTTTATCCAGGAAAGTTTTAATGTGCATATTGACTTATGATCCTTTTCTCCTTTGGAAATTTTTTTATGAAAGATTTTTCTTCTGTCAACATTACTTTCCTCTGTGAAAACATTATATTGTCTAATTTTATTTCACACTAAAACCTATATTTTTGAATTTCACAGCTTTAACCCTTGTCATGCTAAACCCGGAATATTCCGGTTTTTGCAGGTGGTGTAGACCAAGATCAGCCTGCACATAAGTGCAGTCTGATCTAAGTCTATACCTCCTGCTTGTACTTCTCCTGCCAGAGTTGTTTAGGAAATTGATTTCTTAAAGAAATAATGATTTTTTAACAACAAGTTCTGTCAGCACTTTCAGCCCTTTGATTTTACAGCAATTCAGTGAGGTAATTTATACAGCATGACAAGGGTTTAGGAAGTTTTCAACATATATAAAGGTCAAAATTGAGAGGCTAAGATGCACAATTAAAACCTTTTTCCTACCATATATCATTATCAGACTATAATGTAATCTTTAGCTTCGTCTATCAAAATTGGGCGTTCTGATTGGTTGAAAAAATTATTCATAGCTCCATGAATAAAATTTTGAGCATGCAGCTATTTCCTATGCTTCCACACAAAACAGTCCAATACAAAAAGGTATCAAAAGATGTAGGGTTTTGACTTTTTTTGCTTGATACTATTAAATTATAAGAAATGAAGAGAATATTTTTTTGTTTTCATAGAGGTATGAACCGAAAAACTTAATCACACAATGTATGAATACGCGAAGCGTATTCATACAGTGTGATTAGGTTTTTCGGTTCATACCTCCATGAAAACAAAAAATATTCTCTTCATCTCTTAAATGAATTTGCCGTTTCAAAAAGTTGCATAATTACATCCTTAGCTCGGCTGTTTTTGGAGAAAAACCTGAGGTATTGCTAAATGCTATATGCTATAACAAGGTTGTTGTACACGTCTTCGTCAGCCTCGTCTTCCAAAAATTTTGGGGTAAACCCAAATGTCTATGGTACTGACAAACACATTCACTTGAAACTCGGAATATAATAATGATCGCTATTAACCCTTGTCATGCTGAATAAAATCTTTTAGAGAATTGCATGTAATTCAAAGGACTGACAGCACTGGATGCTTTTATTGTGGCTTTATATCTTGTTTGAAAAATTATAATAAAGAAACAAGCAGGAGGTGATACCTGCTAAAACAGGAATATTCTTGATTAAGCATGACCAGGGTTAAAACAGCAATCTATACCAACAAGGTTTAAAACTCTTAATGCATATATGGATTAATTTTGCCCCTTTATTGACTTAGAATTTTTACCCACTATCAAGCAATAGGACAACTATTGGCATCGAAATCAGTGCTCTTGTTTGCAGACTTTCAATCCATTACCACACTATCTGGCTTTTAGGCATGCTGAAGAAATAAAGATAAGGAAATCTTTTGGTAAAAAGAGAAATTGCATTGAAACAAGCAGTTTCTCCTTTTCTCATAATGTTTCCTTCATTTTTATGCCCCTGCATATTGTTTTACCATTGTCCGTCTGTCTGTCCATCTGTTGGTCTGTCTGCCTGTAAAACTTAGCCAAAAAACTTAACATAGCCAATTACTACCTGCCTATTCAAGATACAATTCTCATATTTGGCATGATGATACATCTCCATAATACGCATCTCCTAATGTCAAGGTAAAGGTCATGTGATTAGGTCCAGGTCACATACCAAGGTCAAACGTTTAGTCCTGTTGCGGAGGCATTGTCTTTCACAAACACATCTTGTTATTCTCCAATTGAAGAGCTTTTTGAGATGTTGTATGCAGGCTTCTTAAACTTTATCGGTTTGAAATCATCTCCTGCAAACTCATTAAGTGTTTGTACTAGTCTAAAATTTTGTATTCTGATAATAGGTTAAACCATTCCCTTTCATAGATGCTTTTCAATACCCCTCTAAAAAATATTTGAGAGAACATTACTTCATTCTACACAATGTTTTCCACCCAGAAAGTTGAAAATCTAAAAATTAATAAACTCTAAAATGTTGTCTGCAACTCCTTTGAATTTGTGCGAGTCTAAAATTTTAATGTGTGGGAATGGGTTAATGCGATAAAGTCAAGAGTTTAGAAAGAGAGATATTAATTTTCATTATTGTTATTAGAAGATAGTCCTAAACTATAACAACACACGTGATTAGAAAAAATTTACCTGCAAATTCAATTGGTTAGCACAACACAATTGTAACTACCTGTAAACATATAGCCAGTTACAACTATTTCAGGCTGACCCATCAATTTGATATTTCTTCCATTGTTTCTAGCAGAGCACTGGTAGGTAGTATATACAAAGATCAGCTATCATATGTCTTTCTTACCTTTGCTTTTGATATAAGCTTGTCATTTGTCCCAACAAGGCAATCTAACTGACATTTTGTATTTCAGATGGGACCCCTGTTAATATACCAGCTGTGTTTGTAGGCAATACAGATGGTAAAATGATGGAGAAATTATATTGTTATCACTGCAAACCTGAGTTCGGCAGGTAAGTGTGGTTTTGACTGAAAGCATCTTGTTTAACGTCACTTTGAATCATATTTCAGTTAACCCATTACCACATGACAAAATTTTAGACTGGTACAAATTCAAAGGATTTACAGACTGCAATTTCAATTGGGTGGAATAAAAAATCTTAGCCTTTTGGGTTAGAAAACATTGTGGAAATTGAAGGCATGGCATTGCTTGTTACAAGCAATTTCTTCATTGTCTACAATTTTTCCAAAAGCTTTTTCTTGAGGCATGTCAAAAGGCGTCATTGTGTGTGAAAGGGTTAAGTTGTAGGATCTGGTATGCCTTACCCTTATTCTTGCCCTTTCTCAAACCAGTATTAACACAAGACAGGGATGTGGAATTACTATGCTCTTTCTTGTCTGACATGGGTATTTCATCTTTCCAAAACCAGGACCCTAATATTGTCAGAGTAGAGTGTATAGATTGAGCTGATTTAACTACAGAACCTGCTGAGAAGTATTCTCTGTGCACAAGCTAAACTCTTCCATATTTATTTTGTTTTATAGCATATTAACCCATTACTTGGCTACAATAAACACTTGTGTAGTTTCAAAGAATTTGAAGACAAATTTTTAATAGAAGAATTTAAAAAAAACTTTGTCTTTTGAAAGGGTAATGAAGAAATAGCTTATTTGAGGGACATAAAAAAGCATTGTATGGGAATGGGTCAAAGACCTCAGAACCTTGCCTACCCATATTCAAGAACTTTTTGAATTTCAAATTGTATACAATGGAAGGTTAATGAACGGGAGTATGATTCATTGTATTATTATCCCCACACACACACCTACAGAGGGGGATACACTGCTTTCACAATGTCTGTGTTCATCTGTCCATCCATAGACTTTTTTTTCTGCGCTCTTACTCTAGAACCAATTGACCTATAGTCTTGAAATTTCATACAGTTTTTGCCAATGATTTGTGGAAGTTCCCAACAGTTTTTGGTTCACATAGGTCAAAGGTTATCCGTTATCAAAGACTCTGCCCTGTGGTTTAAGTGTCATGTAGGTCTAAGGTTAACTTTGATACTTGAAGGACAAAGTGCTAGTGGGGGTTCTTTGCAAAAATTCTAGGTGTTTTTATTGTAAGTTTATCACTGCCATAGACTATGATAGTCGCTTTATATTTAATCTGTACCTGTGGCCTCTTGTGATGATGTGTCTAGAGTGTTCATGACAAAAATCAATTTTATGTTTACAATGAAAGGTTAAACCTTTCTTGCTCAATCTCTGAATTTTAAGTCAATGTGATATTATACACGAGAAAACAATGCAGCAAAAGAAGAAATTGGTTGTGACAACTAATTTCTTCTTTTCCCTCTATATTTTATGCAATATAGGAGGGTTACTTCTTTTAATAAACTGATGTTGTAATGTAATCTGGTATCCCTTTGAAATTGGACATGTCTTAAGTTTTGAAATCCTGCAAAGGGTTATTGAAAGGGATTTTATAATTGTTTTATTGTAGGTTTGTCATCACCATAGACTATGATAGCCAGTTTATATTTAATCCGTACCTACTGTGGCCTTTTGCTGTTGTTGTAGGAACCTGTTTTGTATTGATGTTAGTGTTTATAGTAAGTATATTATTCCAATAAAGAGATGAAGAGAATTATTTTTGTTTTCATGGAGGTATGAACCAAAAAAACTAATCACACTGTATGAATACAAGAAGTGGTTTTTCGGTTCCAATCTTCTTGAAAACAAAAAATATTCTCTTCATTTCTCATATTTTTATAGTATTGAGCCAAAAAAGCAATAACTTTAAAGAATTTGATACCTTTTTGTTTGGGACTATTTTGTGCGGAAGCATACAAATTGCTGCTCAAAATTTTCTTCCTGGAGTTATAAATAATTTTTTTCAACCAATCAGACTGCCCGATTTTTATAGACAAAACTGAAAATTAATTAATACCATACAACCCCCGTATTTTGACTCAATGAGGAAACATAGCCATAGAAATCATTGCAGTTGAAAAAGGAGGAAATTGTTAATGACAAATCATATAATTGTTTTCTCCTTTTGTCACAATTTTCGTATGCTGATTTATTTTGATGTATTAAGATGTAAGTTTATATGCTTGTTTAAAATTTGTTAACTTTGGTATTAAATGGCTTTATTTTGTAAATTTATTGCCAGTAACATGTAATGGCTGGTTGGAGACCTAAATGTCATAACTACAGCTTAATAAATCTGTAGTTACGATGTTTAACAAAAATGCTTTTCATAAATGTCGGCCAATGTCAGAGTTCAAAGTTTACTTCCAGTCTATAAGAATGATTTCATTGGTCAATTGATTCTTTGATTCTTTGGTCAATTTTCACCATAATTCTAGAAGTAGAAACTTTTTGATTTACTTTCAGCTTGTTAAATGGTGTAGAGATATTAGAAGACGTAGAAAGTCTAGATTATCAACAAAACATTTAAAGAAGATTCCAACCAAAAAATTTAAGAAAGGTAACGTTTGTCTGAATGGTTACGTTCCCCTTAGTATCCCCCCCACTTTACAAAGTAAGGAACCACTACGACCAGTGTGTCTCATTTTTCCTAGCACCTGAATGCAGGATTTACCAGAACAAATGAAAAAGCTGATACAAATTTTGATTGGCTGAAAGCATCTAGAATATCAGGGCTTGAGAATTCCTAAAATTTTAACTTGGCTTGCACAATGAGAATATATAGTTTTTACTTTAATTTTGGTATTCAAATCTTTCAAATTCCACTCGTCCTGCATATATAAGCAAAGAAGGACTGTGCAGGACATTGGACAAGTAGAATTTTCATGCCCTGCAAATTTATAGATCTTGCCATTAGTAGCTATGTTAAACTGGTCCAAATTGAGGAGTGAGGACAAATGTGAAAAAAATCTACCTTTTCTGATAGGAAACATGGTGGACAATGACAAAATTGGGAGGAAACAGGATTGTGTAGGACTGGTTGAAACAATGTCTCATGTATGTGAGTTGGCATCAGGACCATACTAATTAGAGAGCTCACATTGTAAAATGCAACTTATGTTGTGCATTACTGTACAAGAAATATCAAAATTAAACACTCAACATGTAATGTATGGTGGTTTCATGATTTCAGCCCCAGACCTCTTGCGAATTCATGTCATTTAGAGTACCGTTATATTGAGCTTACAAGGTAATCTTCATGATCTGTCATAGCACAATGTTGATCCCTTTTAGCTCCGTTGGTAGCTTGCTGGACTTTCTATCCTGGGGTTGTGGGTTTGGCAAACATTTTTTTCATTTGAAAAAAGCCATTGAAACATGAATCATTTGTCTATCACCAATGGGAAAATGATGCCTAGAGATCCGAGCTTGGATAAGCAGTTGGTGTTTTTGGTAGAATGTTGTTATTGCACTAGTCAAGAAACAAAAGAGATCCATGGATAGTTGTATCAGTTGTCTTGGTATGACTAAAAAAAATTTGAAGATGCTTTTTCCATTCCTTACAATCCCTCATTTTCAAAAATATAGCTATGGAAAACAAAAAGGGAAAAAAGAAATTGCTTGTAACCAGCAATTTCTGCTTTTCTTACAATATTTTCAATATCATATGGCCTATATTTTACAATTTACATTCACTTTGTTTTGTCGTCTGCAACCTCTTTCAATTTGGACCAATCTAATTTGGTTTTGTATAGGAAAGTGTTAACCCAATACCTGAGATGCCTGAGTTTTAGACTGGTCCAAATTAAAAGTAGCTTCAGACAATAATTTTTTGTTGATAACTTTTTTTTTCTTCCTGGGTAGAAATTAATGACAAGCAGTTTCTTCATTTTCCAGTCTGTTTGCCATAAAGAAAAATTAAGAGGCGTAAAAGAGCAGGCTAATTGGTTAATTACCATTCAATGGCTATCTTTTTGAAATTTTGACAGGTGACGAATATGATGTATGTGCTATATGTTTAGACGATTATGAAGAGGGGGATAAATTGAGATTATTACCCTGTAGCCATGGTAACTATTTATCTTATTGCAATTTTATATATAAAGAAAGTGTTTATAACACGGGAATCTTGGTACAAGTAACTCAGATTATAGCAGTTTACTACTTAATTATATCCCCCCATCTCTTAAGCAGAGGGGAGTATATTGGTTTCACTTTGTCTGTCTGCCTTTTGTTCATCTGCCTGTCTGGTATTTCTGTTTCTCAGCTCTAACACAACAACAAATTGAACTATGATAAACTTCATACAATTATTGTTAATAAAGTGCCCTTTTGCTTTTTTGCTTTGGGGTCATGTAGGTCTAAGGTCAAGTCCACTATTAATTGAAAATTGTTTCCTTGATCATAAGCCATTTGACCTAGGACTTTGAAACTATGTACAAGAGTTATCCACAACCAAAAGAGGTGCCCATTTGTTTTTGGGTATTGTAGGTCAAATGTCAACTGTGCTACTTGAGTGGCAAAATCAGGGTTCGCGCTGTAGGTCGCCATTGTCGCAAAATGCGTCAAAAATAAGATTCTGGCTCAAGTATTTAGCTCTACTGGCCGAAGGCCACTAGAGCTATAGCGATGGCTTTTTCACGTCCAGCATCCGTGCGTCCGTCTGTCGTCCGTCCTTTAAACTTTTCCTTGTTTACGGATAAAGTCCACAGTTTTCATTGGATTCCCTTCAAACTTTCACAGAATGATTGTACCAACATAAGGATCGTTCCTTTTGAAAATGGATCAAATCAAGAAACACGGGAAAAGGGGCCTAAATAAAACTTAATGAAAAAAATCTTCGTTTACGCGATAAAGTCAACAGTTTTCATCGGATTCTCTTCAAACTTTCACAGAATGATTGTACTATCATAAGGATTGTTCCTTTCGAAAATGGGTATGATCCGTTAAGAAACACGCGAAAAAGGGCCTTATGAAAATTTAATTAAAAATCCTCGTTTACGCAATAGAGTCCACAGTTTTCATCTGATTTTCTTCAAACTTTCTCAGAATGATTGAACCATCATAAGGATCGTTCCGTTTGAAAATGGGTATGATCCGTCGAGGAACACGAGAAAAGGGGCCTTATGAAAATTTAATTAAAAATCCTCGTTTACGCAATAGAGTCCACAGTTCTCATCAGATTCTCTTCAAACTTTCACAGAATGATTGTACCAACATAAGGATAGTTCCTTTCGAAAATGGGTATGATCCGTCAAGAAACACGGGAAAAGGGGCCTTATGAAAATTTAATTAAAAAATCCTCGTTTACGCGATAAAGTCAACAGTTTTCATCAGATTTTCTTCAAACTTTCACAGAATGATTGTCCCAACATAAGGATCGTTCCTTTCGAAAATGGGTATGATCCAACAAGAAACACGGGAAAAGGGGCCTTATGAACATTCTTTTTAAAAATCCTTGTTTACGCGATAGAGTCCACAGTTTTCATCAGATTCTCTTCAAACTTTCACAGAATGATTGTACCAACATAAGGATCGTTCCTTTCGAAAATGGGAATGATCCGTCAAGAAACACGGGAAAAGGGGCCTTATGAAAATTCAATTAAAAAATCCTTGTATATGCGATAGAGTCCACAGTTTTCATCAGATTCTCTTCAAACTTTCACAGAATGATTGTACCAACATAAGGATAGTTCCTTTCGAAATTTGGTATGATCTGTCAAGAAACATGGGAAAAGGGGCCTTATTAAATTTTGATTAAAATTCCATTAAAAATCCTTGTTTACGCGATAGAGTCCACAGCTTTCATTGGATTCTCTTCAAACTTTCACAGAATGATCATCCATCATAAGGATCTTTCCTTTCGAAAATGGGAATGATCTGTCTAGAAACATGGGAAAAGGGGCCTTATAAAAATTCAATTAAAAACTCCATTAAAAAAACTCGTTTACACGATAGAGTCCACAGTTTTCTTCGGATTCTCTTCAAACTTTGGAAATGGGTCTGATCTGTCACGAAACAGGGGAAAAGGGGCTTTATGAAATTTTATTAAAAAATTCTCGTTAACACTCTTGAGTCCACAGTTTTCATCAGATTGTATTTAAACTTTCACAGAATGATTGTACCATCATAAGGATTGTTCCTTTGGGAATTTGGTCAGATCCATCAGGAAACACGGGAAAAGGGGCCTGATGAAAATTTAATCAAAAAATCTTTTAAGAAATACTCTTTAACACTCTGGAGTCAATAGTTTTCATTGGATTCCCTTCAAACTTTCAC
The DNA here is from genome assembly GCA_946902895.1 of Fragum fragum. NCBI lineage: Eukaryota > Metazoa > Mollusca > Bivalvia > Cardiida > Cardiidae > Fragum > Fragum fragum. The sequence goes on from OX336379.1 coordinate 42,817,379, forward strand.
AGAATGATTGTACTATCATAAGGATTATTCCTTTCGAAATTTGGTATGATCCTTCAAGAAACACAGGAAAAAGGGGCCTTATGAAATGTTTAATAAAAAATTCTCATTAATAATCTAGAGCCAACAATTTTCAATGGATTCTATTCAAACTTTCACATAATGATTTTACCATCATAAGGATTGTTCCTTTCAAATTGGGTCTGATCCATTGAGAAACATAGGAAAAGGGGCCTTAGGAAAATTCAATTAAAAAAATCTTAATTAATGCTTGTAAGTCCACAGATGAGATGGGGTTGTCTTTATACTCAAACAGAATAATTATACTTTTGTAAGAAGAGTTCCCTTTGGAATTGGTTCAGATCCATCAAGTAACATGGGAAAAGGGGCTATATGAAAATTCAATTAATAAAACCCTGTTAACACAATAAAGCCCACAGCTTAAATCAGATTTTGTTGAAACTTTCACAGAATGATTGGAAGGTCATAACTATCATTCTTTTCATAACAGGGTTTGATCCGTCAAGTATCACAGGAAAAGGGGCCTTATGAAAATTTCATTTATAAATCCTTGTTACCAAGTCCAGAGCTTTCATCAGATTTTCTTCAAACATTCACAGAATGATTGTACATTAATAATGATTGTTGATGTTTGCATTAGACCTGATCCATCAAGTATCACTGGAAAAGGAGCATTATGAAATTTAATTTTAAAATCATTGTACCACAATAAAGTCAACAGTTTTCATCAGATTCTGTTAAAACTTTCACAGAATGATTATTCCACCATGAGGATTCTTTCTTTTCAAATTAGGCGTGATCTGTCTAGTATCATGGGAAAAGGGGCCTTTTGAGAATTTTATCTATAATCCTTGTAACCAAGTCCAGAGCTTTCATTGGATTTTATTCAAACCTTCACAGAATCATTGTACAATGATCACGATTGTTGATGCTGACATGAAACCTGATCCTTCAAGTATCACAGGAAAAGGAGCCTTATGAAAATTTTATTTTAAAAATTTGACACCAAGATAAAGTCTTCAGTTTTCATCAGATTCTGTTCAAACTTTCACAGAAATGTTTGTACCATCATAAGGATTGTTTCTTTCCAAATTGGGCCTGATCTGTCTAGTATCATAGGAAAAGGGGCTGTATGAAAAATTATTACCAAATCTTCATAAACACAACAATGCCCTCAGTCTTTATTAGAATGTCATCAAACTTTAATAGAATGATTGTACCATCATTTGGATTGTTCCTTTGTAAATTTGGTCTGATTGCTTAAGTGACACAAGAAAAGGGACCTTATAAAAATTTTATTACAAATCATCATTATTACAATAAAGTCCTCAGTCTTTATCATTTTCTTCAAACTATCATTAGGATTGTTCCTTTGTACATTGGGTCTGATTTGTTAAGTTTCACGGAAAAAGGGGCCTTATGAAAATTTTGTTACAAAAATTCTTGACACAATTCAGTCCACTGTTTTCATTGATTCTCTTTAACTTTTAAAGAACAATCATAAGAATTGTTCCTTTTGAAATTTGGTTTGTTTTGTAAAGTATCATGAGAAAAGGGGCCCTCTGAAGATTTCACTATAAACTCATTAACACAATAAATTCCTCAGATTAAACGGATTGATTGTACCATCATTCCAATTGTTGATTTTGACAGTGGATTTGACTATGGCAAGGGTCACATAAAAAGGGGCCTTATGAAAAACTCTCTTAAATATTCTGGTTAACACAATGATGTCCCTTGATTTCACCGGATTCACTTCAAAATTTCACAGAATGATTGTACAAATACTTAAATGGTTCTTTTCAGAACTGGGTACAATCCATCAAGTATCATGTAAAAAGGGGCCTTATGATTTTTTTTTAAATATTCTAGTAAACATAATGAATTCCCAATATTTCATCGGATTCACTTTTAACTTTCACAGAATGATAAAACCAACAGTAAAATATCACGGGAAAAGGGGCCTTATGAGAACTTGAATTTAATATCTTTGTTAACACAATAAAGTCAACAGTTTTATTGGATTCTCTTCAAAGATGCATGGAATAATTGTGGCATTCAAAACACAGGAAAAGGGGCCTTACAGATTATCATTCAAAACAATCTTGTGTATGTGATAAAGATCACAATCATTATCAAGTTGTCTTTTAAATTTCACAGGACAATTGTAGGGCTGTAAGGAAAGTTCCTTTTGGAATGAAATTGATCCATCAGAAAACACAGGAAAAGGGGCCTTTTTGATTTTCATTCAAAACAATTCTGTTTATGTGATAAAGTCCACAATTATTGTCGGATTCTGATGAAATATTCACAGAATGATTGTAGGGTCATAAGGTAACTTTCTTTTGGAAATGGAGTGGATCCATCATGAATCATGGGAAAAGGGGCCTTGAGGATTGTTGCTTAAAATGATAAAGGGGATAAAGCCATTTTTTTTTATTTATGCATTCTTCTTTGAGCAGTTAACTTCCATAGATATCAGATTTCTTTAACGGAAACTTGATATCCAGTAGAGCGTCTCAGGCCCTCATGGGCCTCTTGTTTCTCATCATAGTCTCGATTTTCTAATCAAAGTACTGAAAGCACTGATTAAAGATGAATAAAAGTCAGTTTAGGTGTATGACTAACTTGGCTACATTCATTCAAGACAAATTTACAAATGAATAGGCATGTAAAAAAAAACCCTGTTTAATATGCATATTGTCTATTTAACAACATTAGTTAAGAAAATAATAGTGCAGTTAAGAAATGTTCGAGTTTGGCACCAAATGCTTCTCAATTTGGCCTCAACTTTATTCCATTTGGCCCCAACTTTTTTAATTTGGCAAAAGTGATGGCAACAATTTTTTTCAAGTCAGAGCTAACCCTGAAAATGCTGGAGGGTGAAGTCCTTTTTGCAAAAATTCTAGCTGCATCTGGTATGATGAACAAACCTTTGATTTATGATCAAATAGCTCCTTTTAATATTGACTTCTGGTTACTATCAACAAAGAGTTGATTAGTGTTGGAATTAAAAGGATTATACTGTACTGATACATTCAGTACTATTATTTAATTGAAAATGATAAATCATTTCTGGGTGACTAAAATTTAATATCTAAAGGTTGAATAAAGCTGTAATTATGATACTTTGGTTGCCAACCAATCATACCTGCCTATGTAGATTGTTGTATTGGAATGCTACTGCTGACAACATTTCAAAGCAGGTTTTGCTAGAAATTTAATGCCATACTTGGTAGAAAAATGTGTTCAAAATATGATTTCGTGTGTTTATGGGTTAATAAGCTTAAGATAATTGAAAAAAAATGTGCTTGTAATAATTTACTCTATAAAAGACAAGAATTTTAAAATTTTTGTATACTAAAGATTGTCATCTGCATCTTCTTTCAAATAAATCCGGTAGCATTGTAACAAAAAAAATATTCTTTTCCTGCAATGTTTTCTACCTCATTTGGTACTTATTTCCAATTTTAGCGCAATTGGAAAATATTATCTGCAACTTCTTTTAATTTAGAACAGTATAATTTTGTCGTCTTGTGAAAGGTAAAAAAATTTCAGCGCTAGATAGGTATTTAGATCATGTTTTAAACAAATTTGGGCTTGTTTGATTCCTTAGTCATTATCTGTATTTTAGTTTACCACACTAAGTGCATAGATCCTTGGCTGACCAAAAACAAGAGATCTTGCCCTATTTGTAAGAGAAAGGTGATTCCCGGTGATGATCCAAGTTCCGATAGTGGGTCTTCAGATGAAGGCGAGGGCGAAACACAAACAGAGAGGACGCCCCTCTTAACTGGGTCCTCAAGAAGTAATAATAATAATAGAAGATCGACTTTCGATAATTCAGGTAGGTGACTTTCTTAAACCCTTACCACATGACCAAATTTTAGACTAGTCCAAATAGAAGGAAGTTTCAGACAGCAATTTTTGTTTGATAGAAATATAGATTTTTTTGGATAAAAGATTTTCTTCCAAGAAAGTTGAAAAATTCTAGAATGTCATAAACTGTAAGTTGTTGTCTAAGACTTCTATCAATTAGGACCAGTCTAAGAAATTGCTGTATGGTAATGTGTTAACCTGGGAATTAGAATTTTCCCATATCTTCCATACTATTTGAGTTACTGTGCTAATCTTTGACATGATGGCAGGTCTTGTTGATATTCATCTGCTGAAACCAATGTTAAGGACATCTGACAAGGTCAAGATTATCAAGGTTCAAATTTTTGAAAAAAGTTGCTGTTACTTGTCTTTTGAACAAATTCTTGGATATACTCAGCCAATTATTGCTCCACTGGCTTTAAAACAGCGAGCTATTGTCATGGTGCTGTGTCTGTCATGCGTCTGTCTGTCTGAATACTTTTACTTTTCAAATCTTCTCCTCAGAAAGTACTGAACAGAATTCAAGCAAATTTAACAGAAATGATCCTTGGGTGACCCGTTATCAGATTCCTTCAAAGAATCTTGATTGGATGAAAAAACATGGCTTTAATTGGCGGTGCTTACTTCCATAAATTATGAAAACTAAAAATTCTTCTCGATCTAGCTTTCAACCAAATTTTATAGGAATGATCTGTGGGTGATCTTTTATTAGATTCCTTCAAAGAATTTTGATAGGATGAAAATAGTGCTTAACCCTTTCCTGTTTTGCAAAATTTTAGACCAATCCAAATTCAAAAGGTTTTGCAGACGAATATTTAAAGTTGATTTTATTTGAAAAATAACCATCTACTGGGGAAGAAAATATTGTGGAAAGGAAGAAATTTCTTCCTTTTCGACAGTAATTTCTCAATTATATAATCAAAGGGACTTAAAAATAGAGATTAATCAGGAAAAGGTTAAATGAGTGGGTCAAATTTTCATATATTGTAAAAGCTTTGAAAATCTTCTCAGAAACCAGTTGATGGATTTCAACCAAATTTCACAGGAATGATCCTCTGTTGACTCTCTTTCAGATTCCATCAATTAATATCAATTTCAATTGGTTGAAAACATGGATTTTTATGGTAATGGTTTATGTCATTATATGGTGAACAGTGAATTTTTTAAAGACTGTTAATGCCTTTTCATCTCACTTAGTAAATTAAATGACTTTTGTAAAACCATGAAAAGTTTCAAATGTTAAAAGATTTCATTGACAAGATTTATTTGCAACACATGATGTATATGATTTGGTTTATATTGAATTTCTGACAACAACATTTTCTTAATCAGTACAAAGCTACTATCTATTTCATGTAAGAAAAGTAGGTACACTGCAGCTCCACTATAACGCTGTTGGTGGGGTCCAAGAAATGAAACAGCGGAAGAAGTGGAGTTATTATGCTATAACGCTGCCCCCCCCCCGCCGTAACTGAAATTTTCAATCGTCGGAATCGGAATTAAACACCCGATGATTCGTGATAAAATTCCTGTAACAAGTTTAATTCTATGCAAGTTACTAGTCGGGAAATGAAAATCAACAACTTTAGTTACGAGATTTTAGCAGAAACCGACGAAATTCAGCGTGCGGAGAATTAAATTCTAACCTTACTTTCCCGGTCTATCAGGATTGAATAATCCGTAAATTTCTACAGGTCTATAAATTGTGGTTCTCTTTCTCCCAATATAAAGAAGCTAGAACTTTTACCAGAAACATGTTTTATTATTATGACAGTCGTCGGCATTAATCTAATTAAATTTATTTTTACTCGGACGTAAATATTTCCATCCGTAGACAAAAGGGATAAAATCTAAGTATCTCGCATATCAACGTCTCCTTGGAGACCGATGAGTTGTTGAACACCTGGGGTTACTGAAGCGTTCTGAAAATGTCGCGTGGATCGACCTTCGAACCTCTTTCGCGGTAATGGACTTGGTCTAATTTCTTTACCATTGTTAAAAATACGGTAACAATAAATCGACAAAGAACTCTATCTAAACCTAGTCATTTACGAATCGGGAATTTAAACCGACCAGTTGCACGTATACATGTAGCGGCTAACTTTTAATCGTAAAAATGAAGGTCATAATAATCAAAAAATATCCGAGACGGTAGAATGTCTGGTTTCATAACGACAAGAGTAAAAAATTCGGTCAGCAAGAATTACACCGGGTATGCGTCTGGCACGTGTCAACTCCGGAAACTCTCCAATAAATAGCTGAACATCTGGCGGCCGCGCCTTTGATCACCTTTCCTCCCTCAGAATAAAATAAACTGTACCCGAAAAACTTTTAATTCAAATTTGTCGACGAGCTTTTTGCCGTGTTTTTGATCATACAGAATGGCACTGAATTTTCGGATTATTGAAAGAAATTCAGAAAAATGACGGTATTTTATTTTAATCTATTTATATTATCTATCCCATTTCGGATGAAAATCTTCCGATATTGTGACATTTACAATTAAAATTCACGTATTTTCTGTATTTAGCGAAAACCTCGCAACTACGACTGATTATTTTCTAAGCACATTGTTGCGTTTTTATCTTGAAGCCACTATCCTCTACGAGCTCCGGATACCAGCAAACTATTAAGTAAAATTAAAATTAAGCTCAAGTCAATTTGTCTAATTTCACGGTCGCGCATTACTTTAAGAACACGTCCTACCGGGGACTGAAGAAAATTAAGAACACCGAGAGCGGAACAGTGTGATATTTCAATCGCACCACCTTCAAGGTTTGTAACTGAAGGATACCGAGGAGCGTGCCTATTCACTATTGTTTAAAAAAAAATATCAACGACCTAAGGCATTGATCATCTCAATGTCAAACATTAAGACCAAGCAATCAAACCGATTTTGTAAATTCAAACACTATGCGTGTCATCAATCAAACAAAGCAATTACCTCTGAACTAATGCATTAATGGCCAGGACTGTCCACATAAGGTGTTAAAAACTTACATGGCTTCGGATAATTATTGATTTTTATGTGCAACCCTTTTTCTTCGGACGGGCCGAAGACGGGATGAAAAAATCGTGGCCAAATCAGGAGTAACATCGTATCTCAGCATCTGCAACCCAAAATGCCCCCCCTCCAAAATTGTGGGAGCCAAGCGGACCCCGCGTTATAATGGAGTCAGCGCTGTGCCGGGTAGCGTTGTAGAGGAGTTGCAGTGTAATTATTTGGCTCTGTATTGATTTACTGTATCATAGGTTTACCAGAGCAGTTCAGACAACCAGATATCAGCATTTTGACAGAAGGTCATCCCCAAGGTCAAGATGGGACAGATTCAAATTCTGACCAATCAGATTCAGAGGTTGGTGCAGTAGGTGGAGTCTCTAGGGTAAGGCTGGCCAAAGAAAATTTAATGAAAACTCTTAAAGATTCAACCTTGACAAATCAAAATCAAAGCCAAACAGCTCCTCTGGTAGAAAATCACGAGGTTGTTATAGAGACGAGTCAGGGTTCAGATAACCATGGTTACATGGTCGATGGCGAAGACGAGGAATCTGGTAATGAATATTTTTTTCAGGACGTCGGTGACGTAGTGTATAGTGATGGGAGCAAAAAGGATGAGAAGAAATTTAATGGTGTGGTATGAAAGAAAACTGTGTTAGATTAATAGTCAAAAGATTTATAGTTGAACTTTTGTTACAAACATGTTTCAAAAGTTTGGAAGTCATAATCTTCAACCACTAAATTTATCTGAATTCTGGTTAGGAAGTCATAGTCTTCAACCACTAAATTTATCTGAATTCTGGTTATCGTAAAAGGTTTAACCCTTTCCTGTACAAACCTGGGATTTCATGTTGCTATGATTTTATACATGAGAAAACATTGTGGAAAAAGAAGAAATTTATAATAAGCAATTTCTTCATTTTCACAATGATTAAGCAAGCCATGTTTTAGAAGGCATAAAAAAGAGGGATTTTGTTGAAATGGGTCAAAACCCTGTGAAGTAAGGGTAAAATTGTATAAAATCAGTTAGTTTACAACTTATGAAGTGCTAATTTTTAAACAATGAATGATAGTGCTTGTAACAGTGTCTACCTTCTAAAGATGCTGTTTAACCCATTCCCACACAAGATAATTTTAGACCGATCCAAGTGAACCCTGCTCCAACTTGAAAGGAAATGCAGACAACAATTAAAATTGGATGCAATTTGAGAAGTAACCAACCTACAGGTTAGAAAATATTGTAGGTAAAGAAGAAATTGCTTGTTAAAAGCATTTTCGTCTTTTCCTTCAATGTTTTCTCAAGTATAAACTCACAGGGACTTAACAACCTGGAATTAAACAGGAAAGAGTTAAAGAGGATGCAGACGATAATTTAAGTTTTATGAAATTTTAGACTTTTTAAACTTTCTGGGTAGAGAACATTGGAAAATGAAGGAATTGCTTTTAGCAAGCAATTTCTTCATTTTACACAATATTTTCCCTGTTGTTTCTCCTGAGGGGCGTCAAAGTGCCATTGTGTGGGAATAGGTAAAATCTCTTTAACACAAACTCCTTTAAAGGAAAATATAAAAAATGAAGAAACTTTGTTTGTTACAAGCAATTTGTGCATTTTTATGCCCCCGCATGGATAGGTCTCAACAAGGCGCAACTGGGTAAGGCCATTTCATCAAGGTCAAGGTAAAAATTTTAACCCTTTTCCCTAAAACAAAGAAAAAAAAACAATAAAAATCACCCGTTTCTAAAGAATTCCTGTTTCTGGGGCATAATGTTTCAGAAACACATCTTGTTTCTTTATGCATTCTTCTTTGAGTAATTAACTTTCTTAAATATCATATTTCTTTAACGGAAAACTTCATAACCAGTAGAGCGTCTCAGGCCTTCATGGGCCTCTTGTTTCCTACAAACTTTGATTTATGACCAGTCTAAAATTGAGTTATATTTTCTGTTGTATTTCAGGTTGTATTAAACAAACCCATTTTTCTATAATAGTGAGTAAAGCAGTGCTAATACGCATGTAACCCCAAAGTATCTTCATGTTCCTTCCTTCAATGCAAACATTATGTTCACATGTTTTTGTCAGGTTCACCTTTTATATAAAAGGAAGCCATATTTGTTAAAACCCATTACAAGACAGCAAAGTCTTTCCCAAATTTGAAGGAGTTGCAGACGACAATTTTGAATTTATGAAATTTTAGATTTGACCGCTCTCTGGTTAGAAAACATTGTGTAAAATGAAGAAACTGCTTGTTATAAGCTAATTCTCGATTTTACACAATGTTTTCACACTTGTTTTTCTTCAGAGGTGTCTAAAAGCAACATTAAGTGGGAATGAGTCAATGTTGGTTAGATTTTTTGCGCAAACAATATCATGTTTGAGGTTATGTAATTTTTAACTGGAAAAATCTGGTTATTGATTGGTAAATGTGGGTTAGCGGGGTAGCTAATTTGGTTTGTCGTTTTTGCTAGGAGGTTGGAAAAATCTGGTTATTGATTGGTGAATGTGGGTTAGAGGGGTAGCTAATTTGGTTTGTCGCTTTGCTAGGAGGTTGGAAAAATCTGGTTATTGATTGGTAAATGTGGGTTAGCGGGGTAGCTAATTTGGTTTGTCGTTTGGCTAGGAGGTTGTTAACTGTATCTTGTGTGCAAAACTTCCCATATAACTTAACCCAATCCAACACAGCAAAATTTTAGACCGGTTCAAATTGAAAGGAGCTGCAGACGACAATTTCAAGTTGATGGAATTTTAAATTTTATCGTCTTTTTTGATAGAAAACATTGTGGATAATGAAGAAATTGCTTGATCCAAGCAATTTCTTCATTTTCCACAATGTTTTCCAAAGCTTTTTCGTTGAGGGGCGTAAAAAGGAGGGATTGAGTGGGAATGGGTTAAGAAGGTTTTCATGACAATTTTGTCTCTTGTCACTGTTATCGGTAGATTGAAAATATATATTCCAAACAAATTCTTTCTCATAATGGTATATAAAAAAATGCATAATGGGACTAATAAAAGAAGTTGGAAACAGAAACATTGTTTCACTCCACAGTTAAAATTGTATTAAGCAACCACTGAAGGTATGACCAAAATGTGGTTGTTTAAGAGAATGATTGCTTAACCTTTTCCTGGTTTTTGAAATTTTTTACTGGTCTAAATTGAAAGAGGATACAGACGACATGCAATTTCAAATAAAACCATCCTATGTGGTTGAAAAAACTGTGGGAAAAAGAGAAATTGCTTATTATATATATATGATGTATTGGTTGGACCGCATAAATAGATTATTGCAGGGCTCTCACCTAATCCTATGTTGGTGGAACTCATTAGAATCCACTCATTGAGACGATTCTAATGAGGTCCACCTTTTGTTAATTTGATTAGCAAAAAAGTCCAATTATTTAGATACTTTGTTTTTGGAAAGGCAATTTTGTTGCTGGTTGCTTACTAGAGGTGGTTTGCTTGAGAAAGATTGACTGTAACTAATATACAATGATGAAATTTCAAATATGTTATTTCAACAGTAAAAAATAAGGAATGAAAAAACAACAAAGGTTATCCAATTGTTAATTTTCCCAAACTAATTTTTCTTCAAGGTTTTTTACCCTATGTGGCTTTTTTTTTTTTCAATACAACAATATTGTGAATTGTCTGCAACCTCTTTTAACCCTTTCCTGTTTTGAAAACTTTAAGACCTGTTCAAATCAAAAGGTTTTACAGACAAAAATTTCAAGTTGATTTTATTTACAAAATAACTGTTCATTAGGGTAGAAAACTTTGTGTAAAAAGATGAAATTGCTTGCTATAAGCAATTTCTTCTTTTTCCACAATGTTTTCATAAGTATAAAATCACAGGGATTGATCAGGAAAGGGTTAATATTGAAATTGGTTAAAATTATTGCAAGACCAGATATTCAGCTTAACTATTAGAGGATCCCTGATGATATCATTTTTCCTGCTTTGCTCTTGTATTATTTTAATATACCTTTCCAAGGCATATCCAGGCTTTTTTGTGATGTTTTGGGGGCCTATTCCCCCCTTAGAAACTAATATTTTCCCCCTATTTTAGAAAAAAAAATCCCTTGAAATGGTTCATTTTTTGGCAAAGATTTTTGCTTTCTATTAGCTAAAATAAACTAAAATTTGGCTACTTTTATGCCTTTGTCATGGATCATTATTTAACCCATTCCAACACAGCAAAATTTTAGACTGGTCCAAATTGAAAGAAGCTGCAGACGACTATTTCAGGTTGATGGAATTTTGAATTTTTTCATCTTTTGGGATAGAAAACATTGTGGATAATGAAGAAATTGCTTAACCCATTCCAACACAACAAAATTTTAGACCGGTCCAAATTGAAAGAAGCTGCAGACGACAATTTCAAGTTGATGTAATTTTAATTTTTTTCGTCTTTTTGGGTAGAAAACATTGTGGATAATGAAGAAATTGCTTGATACAAGCAATTTCTTCATTTTCCACAATGTTTTCCAAAGTTCTTTAATTGCGGGGCGTAAAAAGGAGGGCTTGAGTTGGAATGGGTTAATACAAGCAATTTCTTCATTATCCACAATGTTTTCCAAAGTTTTTTTCTTGAGGGGCGTAAAAAGGAGGGATTGAGTTTGAATTGGTTAATGTACACAAGGAATTGGTGACTTTTCATTAATCTGGTGATAATTGAATATTGAACAATTTAGAATTTTTCTCCAATAGAAAGGACTTCCATCAATTCTCAAAGCTCCAGAAAAAGGCCTGATATCACACATGCTAGCTTATTTATGTAAACCATCCCTGCTTTTAAATAAACATCATGTAATTTTGTGCAGTGCAATTTTTAGATGCTCGACTTGAAATAAACATGCTCTCACAGTTACATGGCAAGTAGATTTTAATCTGTCCATGTGTGGATGATTTGTGTCCATTCTTGTCTGGAGCATATTGATGGGTCACCGCAAAACAATTGTTACTGTCTATGTGATTAATTTGCAGGTACAACTGTTTCGCGCTGACCAATAAATATCTTCTAAATATATGGATAGATTTGAAAATAACTTGGCAAAGTTGTTCCTCTGGAATAGCACTAGTGTCATGCATTAATTTTTGGTGCATATACCTAAGGTCAAGGTCATGGCTGAAGGTAAAGTGACAAAATTAATCTTATCTGGAGCATATCGTCTACATTTATGGATGGATTACAAAGTAAATTGGTATAATTGTGCCCCTTGATGAGTACTAGTGTCACACATAAATTCCTTTTGGATACCTTCAATTTCAAGGTCACAGCTGAAGGTCATATGACAAGCACTTAAGCGGGGGCATCTGTATCTGTGACACATTTCTAGTTTACTGAGCAAATTAGAAGAACTCCACACTGAATATAATACATTGCTGGTTAGAAACTCAACTTGAAGTCAATCAAAGTACTCATCAAGGGGTGCAATTGTGCCAAGTTATTTCCCTTTGTTATTTTGGACCTGGAATATTTCTGCTCATAAAAGGTATAGACTATGATCAGCCTGCAGTCTGATCCTAGTCTTGACCACCTGAAAGATTTCTGAGTAAAAAAAATTTATATAAATAAAAGAATTAATGACTTACCCCAGAGTTTGTCAGTGCTTTCAGGCCTTTGATCATTATGCAATACCAATAAAGGATTTTATTCAGCATGACAAGGCTTAATTTTGACATCCCATATAAGATCTTCTATTACATAAAAATGATACATGCATAACGGTCTAGAAAGGGGGGGGGGTAACATCATTTGAAAATTGTTATTTCTCAACAAAATCTTTTATTATGGGTACTTATTGAAATCGTCTCGATGAGACAATTCCAATGAATACATACAACATAAGTAATAGGTAGGATTATCAAATATATAAATCTAAAATCCAAGTTGACTCCTCTGTCTATAGCTTTAATGCCATTATTCCATGTAAATAATATTCTACCAAATTGTGCTATGACCATTATTCAACTTTTCAGTCCACAGTGATTCAAAATAATTTACAACATAGGGCAGTACAATTGTAAATACAAATATTGAATGTGTTTGAATCTTACTGCAGTTTGTGTGGAAGAATTTTTATCATTCCAGCTTGTGAAGAGCAAGACTTTGTTGTCACTTTGACAAGTTGGCGTATGTGCGTTCTTGGTCCATCCAGTGCTTGTCTCCTGTATTTTTGAATAGATTTCAAAAATTACTTTGCACAATTGATCTCCATCTTACATAGATGGGTCATTTGACACAAAATTTCAGATAGATTCAAGGTCAAGGTTAAAGCTCAAGGCCAAACATTCAAATTGAACTTGTCGAGGGAATGTGCATCAATTTCAAAATGATTTGGGACAATTGTTCTTTTAATGGTAGATATACCTTTTGAAGCAAATGTTCCTATAACTCCAAGGTCAGGCACAGCTCAAGGTTGAATATTCAAATTGAGCTTGTCTGGGGGATATCTCCTTCATTTGTGCACAAATTTCAAATTGATTTGTCACAATTGTTCTTCATCGTTAATAGAAATACTTGAATTGAAACAGATTTTCTTACAGGTCAAGGTCACAGCTCAAGGTTAAATATATAGCAGGTTGACACAATGTGCCTGGATAACTTTCAATCAAGTTGTTTCAAAGCATTTGTAGAATGGGTTATTTTACTGTCAACATTTGAAGTACTAATGCATTTTAACCCTGTACTATACGAAAAATCTTAGACTAATCCAAAGTCAAAACATTAGTAGACAATAATTCAAATTCAGTATTAAATAAAAAATTGACATATTACGGGATAAACACTGGTCCAAATTTGAGAGGTTTAAGGAAACTAATTAAAGTTGTTTACCCCACTATGAGAAGACAAAAATTTGATCAGGTCCAAAAAGAATATTTCAAGTTGATAGAATTTCAAAAATCTTTGTCTTTCTGTATAGAAAAAAATACAGAAATTGCTAGTAATAAGCAATTTCTGCATTTTCCACATTGTTTTCCAGAATCTTTCCTAAAGAGCGTTAAAGAGCGGGATTATGTAGTAATGGGTAAAACTGAAATAAGAATGACATATAGTAGAAAACATTGTGAGAAAATGAGAAATTACTTATTTCCACCAATTATATCTTTTACCACAATGTTTTAGAAAGCTTAATTTTAGTTCAGATATTTCAAAATGCAGGATAAACTGTGAATGTATAACTGACTTGCGGTGAATATCCACTAAAGCAATACTCTATTTCCATTACACCCAATTACATTTCCATTGTTGTATCATTAATGCATTAATGAAATTGAAAAAGACTGGTTAACTTAAAATACACTGCAGCACCATAACCAAAATTAACCCAATCTTCAATCATGGGTTCCATCCCTGACGGTGGCACATACCCTTTTCGACATTTGTCTCTCACCAATTGGTGAATTATCGTAAACCTAAGTGGGATAGCAGCTGGAGGCTAGGAAAGGATGTAGTGGTAGTACTAGTGTGAGAAATACCAGGAATCCATTGTAAGGTGCTCCAGCTGACGCGATATGACTGAAATACTTTTGTAACTGGCGATAAATGCTTTTCAATCAATCAAACAAAAATTTAATCAAGCTGTTATTATAGAGACCGACATGAAATATTGCTAAACCCTTTTCCGTTTTTTTCAAATTTGAGACTAGTCCAAAATGAAAGAGGTTGCTGATGACAAAACATGTTGCAGACAACAATGAATAGAATTTGAAGTCAATTCATCCTATGTGGTAGAAAATATTGTGAGAAAAGAAGTTGCTTGTTACAAGCAATTTCTTCTTTTCCTTCAATGTCTTCTCAAGTATAAAATCACAGCAACGTAAAATCCCAGGTTTTAACAGGAAAGGGTTACCAATTTAAATGCATTTATACAACTTTCTGATAGGCCACATAATTTGAATTTTACAATGCCGGTAATTTTTGTTGAAATTTATTGAGATGTATAAGAGAAAGTGTTATGTTAAGTCCAATATAATGTCTATTTGTATTAAGTCCAATATATTAATTCAATATAAGTCTATTTGTATTTATGTTACATATTCATTCAAAATAACTTGTTTCACAATATATTTGGAATGCAAGACTTACAGAGATGAATAATTGAGATATCTTGTTTCATCTGAGAAGTATATATAATTTTGTTATTTGTACAACTTTGTTTTTGTGCAATAAAACTATCATTAAGACCTGCTCTTGTAATGTCTTTATTTACCATTGTTATATCTCCGCAAAACGAATGTTTTCGGGGGTATACTGGAATCAGCCTGTCTGATTGTGTGTCTCTGTCTGTGTACAAAATACTACCAATTTTGTGTGGTGAACTCCTCCTTCAGTTGCTTCAATACCATTGAAACTTTATACAAAGATTAACCACATGTTGAAATTTTGCAAGATGCAATTTTGAAGTCTTAATTCCCTCTGGTTAAAGTATTATCTTCCCTTGAACTTAGACATTATTTATACTTTGTAGACATAATTATACAGCTTATTATACTACCAATTTTGTGTCGCGAACTCCTCCTTTCTAGAAGAGCAAAGTCAGTAGCTATGTCCTTGTATTGTTAAAGCTGTCATTACACTGAAAGCACTGGCGGGGGTATTAAGTCACATACTGTGACAAGTTCCAGTTTCAAATCATATTTTAGCTCACTTGAGCACATAGTGCTCATGTGAGCTTTTAGGATTGATGAATGTCGGAATTCTATCTCCTCTATTGCCTTCCAACTTTTGCTATAAATAATATCTTCTCCTAGATAGAGAGTCCAATTTGAAATAATGTCATGTAAATGTTGCTTGGGTGGCCTTTTACCAAAATTAATCATAGCCATTCAGTCCATTGTTCACTTTGGCTGAAAGCGTTCAAAATTTGTGAATTTCTAAATCTTTTCGTCCAAAACTACAAGGCGAAGAGCTTTCATATTTGGTGTTTAGCATCATCCAGAGGTGCTCAAGTCATGACTCTCAAGGTCAAATAGGGCCAGTCCCAGGGGGTCACTTGATTTTATATCCAATTTATATAGGTAACTCCTAAAACATTTTCTCTAGAATAACAAAGCCTAGAGCTTTGATATTTTATATGAATCATAACCTGGTAGACCTCTACTAAGTTTGTTTAAATCATGACCCCCTGGGTCAAATTTATCCCTCCCCAGGGATCACTTAACTTTACATAAAATTCCAAAACCGTGGTGAATTTTCTTCATTTTTTCAAAATTGGTGTCTATTTGTATGTAGATTGAATAAATGTTAAGTTTTATGCAATCCGTTTTGGTGTCCATTAGTGTGTGAAATCCTTAAGGAGTCCCTTGTTCTTCTCTTTTTAAAGGTGGTCCTGGGTTATTGTCAGTGTGCCTTAGTCTAGCCGGTAATAGTTATTTTCACAATTTTAGTGTATATATTTTAGTCATTTTTAAACCACGGAGAGCAACAATTCTATTGCGACAGCATTACATTGCACATTTGTCATCATCTTTGTCATCGTCTAGTTTATTAAATATTTAGTATACGATAGCTGCTCGGTAAATGGTAACATACCGACTCCGAGGGTAAAACAAGTACCTCTCCTCTCCCCAGAGCAACCCACCGAAGGACCCAGATTAAGACCCGGGAGGATAGGCGGGTCGGTTCCCCGGGAGGAGGGGGAAACTAAAGGATGGGTATTCGTCAGCCCTTACAGGCGACAGTTCTAGTTTGCAATCAAGGAGATCTTCATACACCGATAGCGTTCTCAGCAAATAATAACTTTTTTAGCAATCAGTGACTTCAATGTTAACTAAAGACTTTTCACCACTGGAGAAATAGAATATTTTATGTGAGGAAGCTACTGAGCTACTAAAGAAGTTTTTATTTTATATTTACTATTAGTTTCGTCTCGTCACTTAGTACTGATATCATCCAAAAAACATTTGGTTCACCACCATGTTACTAGTGAACCCTGTCTTCTGAGATTCGATAAAAGTCTCTCAAGTGGGTCACAAAGGGCCATCATGGCCCTCTTGTTAAATTTTTGCATCCACCTGCTTGTGAGTCCGTGTAAAATTTTTCTTAACAGCTACCTAGAAGATCTTAATTAAACTTCACAAGATTATTTTTTACTCTTTCAGGATCTTTTAACCCTTTCCCGTTTCTCGAAATTTTAGACTGGTCCAATTTTAAAGAAGTTGTAGATGACAATTGAAATTGGATGCAATTTGAAAAGTAACCAATCTATAGATTAGAAAATATTGTGGGAAAAGAAGAAATTGCTTGTTATAAAGAAATTCCTTGTTACAAGCAATTCTTTCTTTTGCCACAATGTTTCTCAATTATAAATTCACAGGGACGTGAACACCAAGGATTGAACAGGAAAGGGTTACACAATGATGTTCCACGAAGAGCTCTGGTTTCCATGCCAACAAAAGTAGAAATCCTTAAAACAATATTTTCTTTCAAAATTTTTGATTGCCATGTTCTTTTTCAGAAATGTTTCTTGGGTCAAGGTCTAGCTAATTTTATGAAATTATTATTTGGATTTGTTACAAAAAAGAAAAAATAATAAAACCATGGCTATTATGGGACGGGCTTTATATGGCGTAAATATGTAGTTGCCAAACACGAAATGAATCAATAGTCTTAGGGAGAAAACACAAACTCTTTTGTAAATTAGTCACAGGATAATCTTCATTGTAAATCTAGTTCCACACTGAAAACTGTGACTGAAGTTTGTGCTCAAGCCAACGAATTTTGAGTAACGAGTTTGTTGATTATTAAAAAAGGTCACCACATGTGGATGTCATAGCTTCGCTGATAGCGGGTGAAGCTTAACATAAAAACATGGACATTATTCATCAAAATGCGTTTAGAGTTACTCCATTATTGGTATTGATTGCTCTTTGAATAGTCATAGTGAGAATATATTTCAAGCGAACGCGCACAATAATGCAGGAGATTTTACAAAAATTCAAACTTTTCGACGGTACTGATATAGACGACGAACTGGCTAGTAATATATATATATCGACCAGTGTTGAAGTTCAAAGTTCACTTCCGGTCTAAAAAATTGATTTGATTGGTGGATTGATTCTGTGATTGACAGCGGCAATCCGTCAATAATCAGCCGCAGTTGGTAGCGCGTCGGACTGTCAATCTAGAGGTCCCGGGTTCGATCCTCGACGGCGGCACTCATCCTTTAGACTATTTGACTCTCACCAATGGGCCGATACTCGTAGAGTAGGCCTATATGGGATAGCAGCTGGAGGCTAAGAAGGGATGTAATGGTAGTACTGGTGTGAGAAATACCAGGATTTCATTGATAGGTGTTCCAGCCGCCGCGATATAACTGAAAGATTGTTGAAAGCGGCGTAAAACCCCATTCAAACAAACAAACCGTCAACAATCATAGGTTTCGATGTGCAGTAAAAACAATCGTTCTGTCAATTGACCAATTGATGACCAATCGATGGCCTCGCCCACGCCCTATTCTAAACGGTGTTATCTTGTAAAATTTATGGCAAGTAGTACGTAACAAAAAAAGGTAGAATAGTTGGTTAGCGACCCAAACGTCGTAACTACAGCTTGAAAAAGCTGTAGTTACGACGTTTAGGTCGCCAAGCCAACTATAAAGGTTAACACAAATGGCGGCGAATGTCGGACTTTTCTGGAATTCATTTCTGGTTTAAATGAATGATTTTTTTGATCGACTGATTATTTGATTGACAGGCACGATTGGTCAATATCCTTTGTCTCCAATCAATGCATTGATATCGTAAACCTAGGTGGGATGATCTGCTTGAGGCTAGGAAAGAATGTAGTGGTAGTACAGGTGTGAGAAATACCATGGTTAGTTGCTCCAGCTGTCACGATGTGACTGAAATACTTTTAAAAGTGGTGTTAAATCCCATTCAAATGTAATCATTCAATAACAATGTCCATTTTGATAACAGAAACTACATGGTGCTGGAAATAGCCCATGAAAATTAAGCTGAATGTCAACCGAATGTCATCAGAATGTCGCACTGTCTTCACAATAAGATCGTTGATTTTACAGAAATCTTGGTTCAAGCAGTATACACAACAATAACAACGACGACAAAACATTTGGAGGTGTTTTTGTATGACAGCACATCCTATATACAGGCGTTCTATCCTGTTATAACTGTTGGCTGAGCTGAAAGTATATGAGAAAAAATATGAGAATAAATACACACTGTACTTCAGATACGTTCATCCATCACTGAAAAATCCCGCATTTTGAGCGCTGAAGGAATTAGATCTCTAGTTTTCTCATGATGTTTTTTACCCTAAGTGGCGTTTGTTTTGCTACTTACCCCATTCCCACATAATTCCCCACTTTTAACGCCCCTCAAGAAAAAGCTTTGGAAAACATTGTGGACAATTAAGAATTTGCTTGTTAAAGGCAATTTCGTCATTTTCCACAAAGTTTGATGGAAGGTTGAAAAAAAACCTGAAATTTTATGTATAAATTTTTAATTGTCGCCTGCAGACCTTTCAATTTGGACCAGTTTAAAACTGTGTTGTCTGGTAATGGGATAACCCTGATGGACAAAGATTTCTAATTATCTTGCAATGTTTTGTACCCTATGTGGTGTTTACTTTGCTACTTAACCCATTCCCACACAATCCCTCCTTTTTATGCCCCTCAAGAAATAAGCTTTGGAAAGCATTGTGAAAAATGAAGAAATTGCTTGATAAGTTTTCTACCATGAAAGTTGAAAAATCTGAAATTTCATACAATTTTATTTGTCGTCTGTAGCCCTTTCAATTTAGACCAGTTAAAATTATGTTGTCAGGTTATTGGATAACCCTGATGGACACAGATTTCCAATTATCTCTCAATGTTTTGGACCCTAAGTTGTTTTTACTTTGCTGCTTAACCCATTCCCACACTATCCCTCCTTTTTACGCCCCTCAAGAAAAAAACTATTGAAAACTTTGTGGACATAGAAGAAATTGCTTGATCCAAGCAATTTCTTCAATGTCCACAATGTTTTCTATCCTCAAAGACTAAGAGCTTTAGAATTTCATCAATTTAAATTTGTCGTCTGCACTTTCTTTCACTTTGGACCAGTCTATAATTTTCTCATGTGGGTATGTGCTAAACACACTTTCACTTCCACTAACCTCCGACATGTCAGTTTGACTGAGGTTATACATGACAAAATTTGAAAAATAAGTGGTCAAGGAGGCAAATATATGCTAATCGTTAATTGGCGACCTGAACGTCGTATTAAAGCTGTAGTTACAACGTCTAGGTCGCAAAACGAACAAATACATGTATGTTCAATATGAATGTCAAAGGTCAGAGCTCAATTAAGGTCTTAATGAATAATTTGATATGTCAAACGAATTTTAGCTCACCTTAGCACAACATGCTATTGTAAGCTTTCTATTAGCTCACCTGAGCACAACGTGCTCAATGGGGAGCTTTTAGGACCACTCAGTCGTTTGTCCGTCGTCCATAGGTGTCGTCCATGATCAACAATTTCTTGAAACATCTCCTCCTCCTAAACCACAAGGCTAATTTGGACCAAACTTGATTGGAATGCTCCTAGGGTAAACCTCTTCAAAACATGTTTGTGAAATTTTGATTTGCGAAAAAAATGTGGGCGTGGCAGGGCCGAGCTTATCAGACCTAGAGAAATCATGAAGTAATTCTTTAAACATATTCTCCCCCTAAGGCACAGTGCCGATATGGACCATATTTTTCAGGAATATTCCTTGAGTGACCATTTTCAAAACTTGTTCGTGAAAGTTTGATTCGCGTGAAAATGTGGGCGTGACAGGGCCGGGCTTATCAGACTTGGAGAAATCGTGGAGTTATTCTTAAAATCATCTGGGTAGTTCAAATCATTCTCAGGTGGTCGATTTAGGACCAATTTAGCCCTCTTGTATATACTTGAATGTGTGTCGTGCGGTTTCTACAACTTTAGGGTTTACACTCTAGAGACCACAGTTTAATCTCAATCTTATGAAAAGATAAAGCTTTGTCAGAACGAATGTTAGGTCATAAGAATGTTTGGAAAATGGGAAGGTGCCAAAGGAAACTTGGAAAAGGGCCCTTAATGATTTATTATTTTTTTTGTTTACACTCTAGGTCCCACAATTCTGGCTCAATCTTGATTAAACTTGGTCTGAATAATTGATAGGTCAAAAGGATGAACCTTTTTGAAAATAGGAAGGTTCTGATGGAAAACACAGGAAAAGAGGCCTTAATGACAGTTTAACTTTTGATCATTCAACTACTTTGTATACTTGCGCATAAAGTAGATTCATGAATTTTGTTCAAAATTAGTAAAATATTTCGGGTTTTTTTTTTACACCGGATGGCATTAAATCATAAGAAATGAAAATAATATTTTTGTTGTTGTCTCGTTGAGGCATGAAACTAAAATCTAAACCACACTAATTCATTCATACAGTGTGATTAAGTTTATAGGTTCATACCTCAATGAGAGTAAAAATATTCTTGTCATTTCTTACTAATTTAATTGTTAGTTTCGTCTATCAAAAACGAGCGATCTGATTGGTCGAAAAATTTAATTCATACCTCCATGAAAAAAATTTTGAGCACTCAGCCATTTTGTATGCTTCCGCATAAAATATTTCCATACAAAAAGGTATCAAAATTTGTAAAGTTGTTGTATTTTTCGCTCGATACTATTAAATTATAAGAAATGAAGAGAATAATTTTTGTTTTCATGGAGGTATGAACCGAAAAAGCTAATCACACTTATGTATGAATACGCTTCGCGTATTCATACAGTGTGATTAGCTTTTTCGGTTCATACCTCCATGAAAACAAAAACATTCTCTTCATCTCTTAGCTAAAAACACAGCTCCGATTATTTTCCTTACCGACGCATTGTTTCTGCTGTGAACCCCCGGGTGAGGGGAACTCTGGGCAGGATAAACACAGTTTAGACGAACATTCGTTGGCTTGAGCACAAACTTCTGTTACAGTTTTCAATGTGGAACTAGTGTCCGGAGTTTCTGCAAATGGAAAAAATAGCGCCATTTTTTTGTAAACGTACACTTGATATAGTCAAATAAGTGAGTAAAGATAAATTACTCAAACGTGAAAAAAATAAAAGAGGGTCATAATTCAGTCCTCAAAATTTTTGGTAATTAGTTTTTGCTTGATTTTAATTGACGGATCGCTGGCCCAGCCCATTGACTCCGCTTCGATATTGAACGGCGTTATTTTGTTTTATGGTCAGTTTCAGGTAACAAATAAGAAAAAAGTGAAAGACGCGCCCGTCAATTTTTTGAAAACGGAATTTCAACCAAATTCGATATCATAAAATCTTTTTCAAAAAATAAAAAGACACCATTTTAAGCCAATTGTTAACCCATTACTAGACGACAAAACTTTAAACTAGTCCAAACTGAAAGAAGTTGCAGAAAACAATTTCTATTAGATTGAATTTTAAAAATCTTTGTTCTCTTGGGTAGAAAACAAAGTTGGTAATGAAGAAATTTCTTTAACAAATTTCTTCCTTTTCTCACTGTGTTTTCTACCTGGTATGGTCCTTGGTTGTTGTTTTTTTTCTTTTAAGTCAATCGTCTGCATCCTCTTTCAAATTGGACCAGTCCAATTGTTTGCCGCTCGGGAATGGGTGAAGCAGAATAAGGTAAAAAAAAGAATGACTAGACCTAACAATTGACCAATCGTTAGCCCGCCCGATAACGCCGTGCCCCGCCACCCCCCAACCCCCCACCCCCTGACTACGACAGGAAGTTCAACTTTGATTTTAAACAGTGTTCAATTGCAAAATTTATAATCAGCAGCATGTAACAAGAAAGTGGAATAGTTGGTGGCGACCTAAACGTCGTAGTTGCAGCCTGTACAAGCTGTAGTTACGACGTTTAGGTTGCCAACCAACAAAAATAAAAAATGTTTCACTTAAATGGCGACCAATGTCGGAGTACAAATCTGAATTCGAGGCTGAATGAATTATTTGACAAGTCGATTGATTCCTAGATTGACAGCTGCGATTGATCAATTAAACGCATCTATGCATATAAATAATACTTCAGGAAACAACATTTGCTATTGAGACCTAGGCGCTATTTAACAATTAAAAAATGTATCCTAATTAACCCATTACAAAACACAATTTTGGAATTACACAGCATTCCATCCTCATACATTGAAAGCTTGCTTTTCTGTCGCTCAGCTGAATGTTTATCTGGCACACATTGAGCATAACTGCTCAGTGCGGTGTCAGTGATATTCAGCTTAGTCTAACAGAGCATATATTCACTGAATGCGATCGGGTTAAATATTGTTCAACGCAGTTCCTACATAAAACAAGGTTACTTTTCTCTCATGATGTCATACATTTTCTTCTCACAGCAAATTCTTTGAATTATGTCACTGCTTTATTTGGTATTAACTCACAGTTCTATCATGTTTTAGGAGACAATTTTGTATTATTCTATCGTAGCGTACTATGGTTTTTGCACAGAGCATGGTTTTGTTATTGTAAACCAGTCTTGTATCGTGAAGCATAATCTGCGATTGACTACCATTGTGTCGTTAATACAGTCAGTTTTTGCTGTGGTAATGATTACTTTGATGGTTATTCGACCATATGTATTAAAACATATATCCTTTTAAAAGCAATAGGTCGATGCTTTTCATTTCGTTTCGGACAAGTTTTCGCAAAATGATGGTATTTAAATATTAAGGTTAATGTTGTTGGTGTAGACATAGTTTCAGCTCAAGTTAACGCTAATTTACGGTGTTTTAGACACCCATAGACATATATCACTCATTGGCAGTGACTGTATTCATATAATACATTTTTGCATATAGTTGTATATAGATGTCTATTTCTCAGTTCATTATTTGATTTTGCTTGTGTGTGTTTTTTTTGTGTGTGTGTTGTTGTTTGTATGTTTGTTTGTTTGTCTGTATTATATGTTCTAATTAATATGCTTTTCACAAGTGGAGGAATAAAAGAATACATACTGGTCAAAATTCGGATATATTGCTGACGATAGAAAACAAGCTATCTCATCATTTTACACTATGTTTTTCGAAAACATTACGGATTATGACGAAATTGCTTGTAACAAAAAGCCTCATTGTGTGGGAATGATTTTAAAAGAAGCACAATTTTACGTACGCAAGCAAACTGTGTATAATTTCCCATCATCTAGAACCTTCTCCATAGCTGTGCCGTTAGGACACGAGCACGTGCCCGCTGTGCTGCAAGTCTCTGTTAACAGAGACGAGTCCAGGGAGCTGACGAGAGACGTGCAGCTTGGACTGGATGAGCAGGTCTCACCAAAACGGGCTGTAAGTAAGAAGAAAGAATAATTTTGTTGGTAACATTCGGGTGCTCTAAAAGCCAATGCTCATGTTTTATTCATGGTTGCCATTTATACTTTGCCCATTCACACACAGTCCCACTTTTAGACGTGACCAAGAAAAAAATCTTCATAAACAAGACTGTTTTCTCCTCCCCAAAAAAGGCAATGATTTAATGGGTATAGTTAGAATACAGGGAATTCTGTTTAGAGAAAGAAATACATCGAAGTAGAACTCCCTAATGGAGCTCAGAGAGCGGAGCCAGCGACCCGTAAATTTTATGTCTACACAATTCAATTTTTAGTTTCGTCTATCAAAAACGGGCTTTCTGATTGGTTGAAAAAAAAATTCATAACTCCATGAATTAAATTTTGAGCAAGCAGCGATTTTGTATGCCTCCGCACAAAATAGTCCCATACATAAAGGTATCAAAATTTGTAAAGCTTTTGGTTTTTTCGCTCGATGCTATTAAATTATAAGAGATGAAGAGAATATTGTTTGTTTTCATGGAGGTATGAATCGAAACACCTAATCACACAATGCATGAATCCGCTTCGCGTATTCATACAGTGTGATTCGTTTTTTCTGTTCATACCTCCATGAAAACAAAAAATATTCTCTTCATGTCTTAAATGTACCATATGTAACGACAAGTATTATCACATTCTAATCGTGCAATCTCAAACACAATGTTCGAATATGAAAACTTTGGTATACAAAACATAGTAATTTTGAGCCGTAACGCGAAAAGTGATCATCCGGGAATTTCGCGAAACAAATAACAGAGTTCAATCGGATATCATTTTTCAAAAATAAACTTATTATATGATTTAAATAATGCTAGATTAAGGAAATGTGTCTAGAGCGAAAATTGTCGATTCTGGTTAGCCTGCGCAGGATGGGCCAAGAGCTATACTTTTCGCCTATCCCAGATGATCCATGTTCACGAAACTTGGTCACATACTCTCACTTACGCAGCCGACAGGAACCTTTCTCCACCACATAGCCGGTCTTACAGGCGCATTTACTATTGGACATCGCACATTCCACGGCTAATAAAAAAGAAAGTAGTTGTAGCAAGTTTAGTCAATATCATTACACTGCAACTCCATTATAGCGCTATCCGATACAGCACTAAATCCAGTATAACGCAGATATGTCCCTTTGATTTTATTTTAACACATTTAAGAGGTATTCGTCTCGGAAGAGCTAATGGCGTACCCTTGGCGTCCCACTTTGTGTGTGTGTGTATTTCCGTTTATTTATCGTCGCTACCGTAGCACATGCCCATATGAGCGACGCCCCAAGAAGACGATTAGTTGTTACGGAGGATAGATCATGGATACAGGACGAAACTGCTGAGAGCTCCGCCTGGTTCTTTTACGTGCTCGATGGATAGCACCGTCACACGGGGCCTCGGTTTAACGTCTCATCCGAAAGACGATTAGGTTGTTAGTTTATATGGTCAGCTAAGGGCTCGAACCCGTGATCTTGAGGTTTGAAGTCAAGTGCTTTACCAACTGAGCTTATCGGACTGACACTTTGATATTTCATATCTCTTTTATAACTAGTATGTACTAGGGGCTCAAATAGGAGATTGGCTTTCGTTTGAGTTAATGGATTTGGTCCTGTCACTTTGTGAACTGACCTTTAATCTGTTAAAAAAGCTTTAACCCAAAACGTTAAATTTTTCTATCGAGGTCATTTTTCAATCTTGGATACTCATATTTAACACACGCACTCATTAGGCGATGGGCTTTCATTTTAGACAACGATCTTGACCTTGTTACGTTGTGGCATTGACCTTAAAACTTTAACCAAACACTTTAACTTTTTCTATTTTGGTCAGTTTTCACCATGGGGTACTCATAATTCACACATGCACCCATCAGGAGATGGCCTTTCATTTTAGACAATGAGCTTGACCTTGCAAGCTTGATCTTTATACTGTTATAAATATCTTTAACCAATAACTTCACGTATTTATACAGTGCCATTAAGTTTTACAGTTTATACTTCAATGAAAACAAAAACATATATAGGCTTCATTTCTTAGATGACTGGTAATCTAAACGTTTCTTGTTATAATCTGTTTATGCTTACCATCCGTGACCGACGTGTAACAATCCGAGACCGTTGTACAGTTTTCTCCTACCGCCTTCAAATTAGTGCATAGTCGTAGATGCTGGTTAAAAGTAGTTCCAGCAGAGCATAAGCACTGCCCATCGGTACACACTGATCCTTCCATACATGACGTCATGGTGTCGTCACAAGGGTCCAGGTAAAACTTCTTCAGTTCTGTAAGTTAAAGCCAAACTATGTGAATTTAATAACCAATTTTGACAATTACATAGACTGGCCTCAATTTAGATTTGAAAAGTAAGTAGGACATTTTTTGCGGGTGGGATAAAGTCATTTGAATTATACTCTACTTTATCCACAATTTTTAGGACTCAATTTTATTATTTCACCATAGGATATATAATAGTTAATGGAATAGGATTTGAGAGAAATGTACCTTATTTTCTAAACAAAATAAAAAACTATTCTTGAAATTTTATAACTGGTGGCTTTATAAATAATACGTCGCCCCTCAGAACACTTTGTTTGGCGAAGGTATCGTCCTACAGCGACTATTCTGAAAGCAATGCTTTCTAAACAAGACAGATTATATTTGCATAGATAAAATCCGTGTATTTCTGCCTGTGCGTGATATTTGCAACAAATTCACATGCACCTATGGGGTAGACATTTAGCGGCCTGGACAGCCAAGTGGCGCACTAGGTATCCCGCATGAATTTTTTGCGTTTTTGAATGGGATTTAATGCCGCTTATGATAATTTTTCAGTCACATCGTGGCGGCTGGAGCACCTAACAATGGATTCCTGGTATATCTCTCACCAGTACGGCCTTGACATCCTTTCCTGGCCTCCAGCTGCCATCCCGATTAGGTTTACGATCCACCCATTGGTGAGAGACAAATATCAGAAAAGATATGTGCCGCCGCCGGGGATCGAACACATGACAGCCGCATGAATAGAATGATAAAAATAATGATTCAATATATTGATTCATCTTAACAATCACGTCACTTTTTCATTAACATTTCATTGACAATACATGTATTATTTATAGTATGTCGGCAATATTGAAGATAAATACATGTATTAAATAGATATTATTGTCAACAACATTGAAAGTGTATATGGCCATTTGGATGGAAAATGCAAGCAATCATTAAATGGCCCATATATTAACAATATTACTGACGATAAAAATTAATTCAATTTATTAAACAATATTTAACATCTCCCACTCGCTTTCAAAGATATTGTCTATGAACATGATTCGCAATATTGTGGACAACGTGTCGGCGATATTTAAACTTGATCAATGTACTAAATGTATATCATTTTTTTTTTATAATATCGACGGTTTAACTCATTACCAGACGACGGAATTTTAGACTATTCCAAATTGAAATGAGTTGTAGACGACAATTGTAAGTTTTTCAAATTTTACATTTTTCCCAACTTTCTGGGTAGAAAACATTGTATAACATGAAGAAATTGCTTGTTACAAGCAATTTCTTCATTTTACACAAAATTTTCCCAACTGTTTTTTGTTTTTTGAATTTTTTTGACGGGCGTCAAAAGGCGTCATTATGTGGATATGGGTTAAATGCCCCTGGGGAGAGACAAAATTTTAAACTGGGCCAAATCGAAAAGAATTTTCCAACTTTCTTGGAAGAAAACATTGTATAAAATGAAGAAATTGCTTGTAACAAGCAATTTCTTCAATTTACACAATATTTTCCCAAATTCTTTTTTTTTGATAGGCGTCAAAAAGTGTCATTTTGTCAGGAGGAGTTAAATGCCCCTAGGGAGGGGTTACTCACTACATTTTGAAGCCCCGGAATCCCAGGTGAAAATCGGCCTACACTGACATTTTCCTTGAGTGCACGTCGGAGAAGGTTCTTTGACACAGGTCGTGTTGCTGTTGGTTACTGTGCACTCTGAGTCGGAGCTACACAGCTCATTGTAGGCGACTGAAATTAAAATACGAAATAACATGCAACCCTTTACATTGCTATATCAAGAATTTCGATGATCCGAGGAAATATGCGCATGGAAGCATCGTGGAAAAGAAATTAAGGGTATCGATAATTGTCTCCCATTTCCTCATTTTTCTCAACTAATTTTGAAAGAACTCTTTACCGGCGCAGTCAAATTAGAGAGTCAATAGACCAATCAAATCACTCTTTTAGAGTGAACTTTTAACTCAACATATTAGTAAAGCATTTAAGTTGGTTTGGCAACTTAAACGTCGTAACTACATCTTGAATAAGACGCATTTCAATATGGAAAGTATTTCAATAGGGAAAAAGTATACTGAGAAATAGGTATAACTCATTAGGGGGATTGGGGGAATCACTAATGACTAAGAAGTATCTGCACTAGACGGTCTGCACAAAATGATCAATCGCTGGCCCCGCCCACTGACTAAGTTGGCCACGCCCACAGACTCCAACAGGAAGTCCCGTTTAGATTTTTAAAGGCGTTATCATGCAAAATGTATAGCAAGCAGCATGCAGAGAAAAAGGGGAATAGTTGGTTGGCGACCTGAACGGCGGACGTTTAAGACGCAAACCAAACAAAATTGCCTTACAAAAATGACGACAAATGTTGGAGATCAAAACTCATTGCTGGTCTAAATGAATAATTTCATTGGTCGACTGGTTATTTGATTGACAGCCGCGATTGGCTGACCAGGATTGAAACTCTCTGAATAATTGAAACCAGAATCGATTTTCTATCTTAATACTAATGTAGTTTTTGTAATACAAACTCGGATTGACCTCTGCTGGATCTATCTTTTTTCAAATGTGTGAGTTCAAAGATTTCCGAACTGTCCATTTCTGCGTTACGGGTTACAAATACACACGTACCTGATTCAATTCCAGACAACCAGATCGATACAACAGCTGCTACAAGGGTCGCAGTCGAACTGGACGTTCGCATCTCTTCTCTAACTGATAAGCATAATGAAGAACATAATAATGATAATGGTTGTTAAAATATAATTAAAGTGACGATAATGATAATAAGCACCGTTACGAAAATGACAACTACGAAACTGAGAATAAGTACAAGTATAATAATAAATAAGGAATATTATGATGTAGTTGCGATCTTGGATTCCAGCCGCGTAGAAAAATTTGGATATTACTCGCGGGTGAAGGTCGAGTGAAATATCAAATTTTCCTACTTGAATCCAATACAATGTTTTGTATTACTGCTACATCATAGTATTCCATTCATTATATACACAAACGAACTTTGACTTAGTGAGATAAAAGAATCTCACAAGAATTATCTAAAATTAAAGTTATTTTTATGTGACGTCATTTAGACTCGGAAAATGACGTCAATATCAGTTCAATACATAGCTGAAAAATATTTTTTTCTGTCGACTACGGTTTTGTCCGTCTGCAATGAATATAGCTCTAACCCGTTACAACACGATCCTGATTTTTTTACACAACTAAGAAAAAAATTAAAGAAGAAGGAAAACGTTGAGATGAAAGGAGAAATTGCTTGTGACACGCAAATTTTGCTTTTCTCGCCATGTTTCCTACTCCATGTGGCACTTATTTTTGGTTTTACACCCACTTTGAAATGTCGTCCGAAAATTCTTTGAATTTGGACCAGTCTCATATTCTTTTGTCTGGTAAAAGGTGAACCTTTCCATGTTTCTTCAAAATCTTATTCTCGTCCAATTTAAAAGAAGTTACAGACGACAATTCAAGGAGAGCGCAATTTGAAAAGCAATAGGATAGAAAATATTGTTGGAATATAAGAAGGTGCTCGATACTAGAAATTTCTTTTTTTCCATGATTTCTTCTCAAGAATAAAAATAATAGGAACGTAGAATCAAGAAATTGTGTTGAAAAGGGTTAAACAACTCGATTTAAAAAGTCGTATCCATATTTCGAACTTACTTACAAGGACTGCTTAATATCCTTCTGGCTTAATAATGCTGTGATATCACCTATCCCAACAGTGTCCGTTTGACAAGCTCTTATCCATTATACACACAGAGTTACGTTTTCCCGTTTATTACCCCCAATTAAATATTTAACCCATTACAACTCAATCCCTCCTTTTTACGCGCCACAAGAAAAAAGCTTATGAAAACATTGTGGAAAATGAAGAAATTGCTTGTATCAAGCAATTTCTTCATTATCCACAATGTTTTCTACCCAAAATGATGAGCTTTCAACTCCGACATTGGCCGCCATTTTTGTACCAATCATGGCTGTCAATCAAATGTCCAGTAGGCCAATGAAATCACCCATTTAGGCCAGAAATGAGTTTTGGGCTCCAACATGGCCGCCATTTTTTGTTTACCCTTTTGCGTTAGTTTGGCGACTAAAACGTCGTAACTACCGTTTATTCAAGCTGTAGTTACGACGTTTAGGTCGCCAGCAAACTTTCCTACTTGTTTGTTGCATAGTGCTGGTCATAAATTTTGAAAATTAACGCCATTTAAAATCGAAGCGGTACTTCCTGTTCGGAGTAAGTAGGCAGGGTCAAAAGAGTAAGTGGACGGGACAAGCGATTTGTCGATTATAGACTCTGAAGAGTGTATAGATTTTAACCCATTCCCACATGAGAAAATCTTAGACTGGTCCAAATTAAAAGAATATTCAGACGACAATTTTCTGTCGATGAAATTCTAAATTTCTTTGTCTTTTGGGGTAGAAAACATTGTGGATAATGAAGAAATTGCAGGTAACAAGCAATTTCTTCATTATCCACGATTTTTACAAACATTCATATAGAAGGGCGTTTAAAAGTGTCATTGTGTGGAAATGGGTTAATTGTATCGCTGGTCGCAAACGAAGGACGCATGAATGACGGGTGAAATGAGCATTAAGGCTCACCATTATAACTATAATCTCACTACTGTAGCGTTATAAGCTCAGTATTATACCTTTTACCCATTTCCACTCAGTGAAATTTTAGACCGGTCGAAATTCAAAGAAGTTGCGGACGGCAATTTCAAATTGTCGAAATATTTAATATCTTTGCCTCTCTGGGTAGAAAACAATGAGGAAAATGTAGAAATTGCTTGTAACAAGTAATTTCTGTTTTTTCCACACTGTTTTCCAGAACTATTTTCTTGAAGGGCGTAAAAAGGAGGGATTTGTGGGAATGGTTTAAAGGCTAACCATTTTAACCACTTCCGCAATTGCAAGTAATGTCGGGTTTGAATACATCACCAATGTTCGGAGATATTTAAAAGAAAAATACCTATACACTTTAAATATTACAATCTTACACGGAAATTAGCCACGTCGATGAAAGCAATGTTTTCAGTTCAACCAAAATTCTTCGACGGATTCTGATCAAGGGTAACTCAGATATTTTCTGTGAACCTTGGTAATGATCCAGAGGCGCCAAGTCGAGAAAGGGACAATTTTCATCTTGCATTCATTATTATCCAAAGCTTATCATCATCATCATTCATTCTTGAGAAGGTCAGCTCGTCTGATAATGAGTTAACTCCAAAGAGAAAGGTATTGAACGGAGCTATTGTGAAAATATGTCAGGCTGGGGAAGTGATGAAATAATAATAAAGAGCTCTTCTTGAGAAAAGTCTTCTTCAATAGTCACGAAGATGTTTAATTATTCATGCTATTCCGCCTTTTGTTTGCAAGTTCTAGCTACTGCGTATATATCGATATGTGTGATGTAAGGTTTATCATCTTTTATTGTACGCCTTCAGACTTACATGCGAGTAGAAATTGTACACGGCAGAATATGTTCGTTTATTCATCGTCGCTAACGAAGCATTTTTTTATATGAGCGATGCCCCTAGAAGAGGGCTGGTATAGTGCAGGGATACAGGACGAAACTACTGGAAGTCCCGCCTAGTTATTTAACGTGCTCACACGGGGTCACGGTTTAACGTCTAATCCGAAGGACAAATAGTTTGGTAAACCCAGAGCTCGAACCCACGATAGAGAGGTTTGAAGTCGATTGCTACACCCAATGAGTTCACTGGGCTAAGCATAAAACGTTATTGTAAGTGTCTGATATAAGCCTTGTGTTAAATCTATGACGTCATTTTCCAGGTAAATGGGAAATTGCTAGACGAAAGCAACTTCTCAATTTTATCACAATGTTTCTTTTTTTGCCCTTTGTTTTCAATTTCAAAGCAAATCGAAATGTCTTCAGCAACTTATTTCAATCTGGACTAGTCCAAAATTTTGTCGTGTGGTAATTGGTTAAAGATAATCAAATAAGACATGTATTTCAAGAGAGCTGAACTCAACCATAAAGGTACGGCGTCTCTATATGGTGCGCGGAATATACCCAACTTGTTGTTTCTTTTTTACTTCTCACTCGAACACTTCTAGAACAATAAGGCTCCGATACGTAGGTTTGTTTGAACTGAGTTCAACGCCACTTTAAGAGTAGTTCAGTCATATCGTGGCGGCTGGTGCACCTAACCATGGATTCCTGGTATTTCTCACATTACTACCACTGCATTATTTCCGAGCCTCCCGCTGCTTATCCCGTCACAGATACGTAGGAACGCATAACCAATTTTGACAGGAAGAATAAAGAAGCATTGTCAAAAAAAATAGCAAACTAGAGACACTTTGCGCGATCTTTGCCATATCCGGCAAATAAATCTTTTCAATGAAATCCTTGAAAACTCTGTAACCCATCACAAGAATAGCAAATTGTAGACTTGCCCAAATTCAAAGAAATTGCAGACGCGTATTTTTAGTTGATGAAATAATTTTATGCTTGGGAAAGAAATCATTGTGGATAATGAGGAAATTGCTTGTTACAAGCAATTTCTCCATTATCCACAATGTTCTCCATTTTTTTTCACGTGGGGCGTCAAAATGCGGAATTGTGTGAAAATTGATAAAAAAAGAACAAGGGTACTATTAACTCATTTCCACACAACAAAATTTTGACTTGTCCAAATTCAAAGAGGCTGCAGACGGGGATGCCAAGTTGATGGAATTTTAAACTTTTAGAGTCTTAGAGATAGAAAACATTGTGGATAATGGAGAATTTGCTTAAGACAAGCAATTTCTTCATTTTCCACAATGTTTTCCACAGCTTTTCTCTTGAGGGACGTAAATAGGAGGGATTATTTGGGAATGGATTAATCAACCCCTCTCATGTGACATAGTCCTTTGGGGAGTTATTTCTCTTAATGGTTTTATGGAAAAGAAAAGATATTTCCTTTAATTTGAGTAATTCATACATCTTTTCATATAAAAACAAAACAAACTATGTACATAACTGAGATGAAACACAAGACAATTATACGGTACTGTAACACTCACCCGAGGAAAAATACCATTGATGTCTGACTGTTGTAATGCTGAACCTGGAATATTCCTGTTTTGGCAGGAGGTGTAGACAAAGATCAGCCTGCACGTAAGTGCAGTCTGATCTTAGTCTACACCCCCTGTTTAACTCATTCAACCCAGAGTTGTTTATCAAATTTATTTTCCAAATATTCTTTTTTATCTTTAACTAGTAATTTCCAGTGCTTTCAGGGCTTTGATTTCTAATTCAAATTCAGATAAGGATTTTATTCAGCATAACAAGAGTTTACTTTTGCATTATGTTGTTCCAATTTATTCACATGTTGACATTCCAGACAGAGAAAACATTGATGGAAACAAATTTCTCACAATGTATTCTAAGCTTAATGGTATTCATTTTTCAGTTTAAACACACCATAAGTTTTTGTCCGTGGCTTCTTTCAGTTCAAACGAGTCTGATTAGTTTGTTTGAAAAGGGTTTAACAACACTTTTAACAGTATATCAGTCATATAGCGGCGGCTGGAGCACTTAGTTATGGATTCCTGTTATTCTTCACACCAGTACTACCAATACATCCTTTCCGAGCCTCTAGCTGCTCATCTTACTTAGGTTTATGATTATTCACCCATTGATGCAAGTCAAAATTAATGTCTGTAAGGATTTTCGCCATTACCAGGGATAGAACCTTGGACCTCATAATTGAGACTCCAACATGCTACCAACTGTGCTATGGCAGTATCTCAGACAAGTATGAATTCTTGTTACCTGGTATGGATTAATTAACCCTTGTCATGCTGTATAAAATCCATTTCAGAATTGTATTAAAATCAAAGGGCTGAAAGCACTGATAGTACTTTTGTTTAGTCATCAATATTTCTTTTGAAAATTAATTTCATAAACAACTCTGGTAGGAAAAGTACAAACAGGAGATGTAGACCAAGATCAGACTGCACTTATGTGCAGGCTGATCTTCGTCTATACCTCCTGCCAAAACCGGAATATTCCGGGTTCAGCATGACAAGGGTTAATATTGATTTCAGAAAACTGAAACCAATCAATACAGTGTTTTGTCGTAGGACTATTAACCCATTCCAACACAAGAAAATTTTAGACCAGTCCAAATTGAAAGAAGCTGCAGACGACAATTTCAAGTTGGTGGAATTTCAATTTTTTTCGTCTTTTGGGATAGAAAACATTGTGGATAATGAAGAAATTGCTTGTTACAAGCAATTTCTTCATTGTCCACAATGTTTTCCAAAGCTTTTTTCTTGTGGGGCGTAAAAAGGAGGGCTTGAGTTGGAATGGGTTAAGCCATTCTTGGCTAAAGAACAAACTATTAGACCTGTCATAATTGAAAGAAGTTGCAGATAACAATTTTTAGCTAATGGATTTTTATTTTTTATTTTGTTTTTGGTTGAAAACATTGCGGATAAGTAACAAGCAATTTCTTCATTCTCCACAATGTTTCAATAGCTTTTATTTGAGGGGCATAAAATGTCAGAATCGTGTGGGAAAGGTTTAATCAACTCTAATTACTTGTTATATGACCCCAAATCAGAATTACAACATTGTCATCTAGCAGAAGTTGGTGCAAGGCAATTTTGTAAAGACATATTTTGTCATATTTCTGCCATTGGGAGAAACCTTGTTGGAAAAGAAGAAATCACTAGTTCCCAAAAATTTCTCTTCTTGTAGAATGTTTTCTAAACTATATAAGATTGTAATAATATCTGAAAGTCTTTCAAGTTGGAAAAGTCTAAAATATGTCTCTTCTGGTAATGGTTTAATAAACTAACATGATAGAAATAAGATGTGTTTGTGAAACGCAATGCCCCGCAACTGGACTTAACTATGAAAAGTGTTGACTTTTACATGAGTTTTAATAGAGTATTGTAGTGAAAGCAACAATGAAACTCTTTGGCATTTGACCTTAGTATGTGACCTTGACCTTATCACATGACCTTGACATTAGGAGATGCGTATTATGGAGATGTATTATCATGCCAAATATGAGCATTGTATCTTGGATAGTCTGGTAGTAATTGGCAATGTTAAGTTGTTTGGTTAAGTTGTGCAGACAGACAGACAGACAGAAAGACAGAAAGATGGACAGATTGATAATGGTAAAACAATATGCCCCTGATCTTTGGATTTGGGGCATAATGAAAGTAATAAATGAAAATTGTATAAAACACAAAAGAAAGATAAGAAAGCTTATTTCTTAAGCAATTTTCACATGATTGAACTGAATAATGAAACAACAGCAGAAATACGATGCTTTGATGTTGGTGCTTAACTTTTTCCTGTACAAACCTAGGATTTTACCTGGCTGTGAATTCATACTAGAGAAAACATTGTGGAAAAAGGGGAAATTACTTGTAACAATATTTTCTACCACATAGGATGGTAAATGGTTTCATTTCAAATTGCATCCAATTTTCATTATCGTCTGCAGCCTCTTCGGATCTTGACCAGTCTATAATTTCCAAACAGGAAATGGTAAACTCATTACCACACAAGAAAATATCTTCATTTTCCACAATGTGTTCAAAGGTGTTTTTTTTTTCTTGATAGGCGTTAAGAAAATGAAATGATTTGGGAATGGGTTTAAACAACGCCAACTCCAATACCCACAATTCCAAGGTGATTGCAATACCTCAACTTTTTGTTCCAAAACAGCTGAGTTAAAAAAAGGGTAAAACTCTTACAAGTATGATTGTGTATGTACTAATGATTTAACCCTTTCCTGTTCAAATACGGGATTTTACGTTCCTGTGATTTTATACTCAAGAAAACATTGTGGAAAAAGAAGAAATTGCTTGTAATAGTTGCATCTAGTTTTCATTGTCGTCTGCAACCTCTTTCAATTTGGACCAGTCTAAAATTTCCAAAAACAGGAAAGGGTTAACCCCTCTTTTGCTAACTAAAATTCTTGTTGAGAATTACATTAACCCTTGCCTTGCTGAATAAATTCTGTTTCAAAGAATACATTTAAATCAAAGAACAGTAAGCACTGGAGCACTTACAAAGAACTAATATATCATTTGATAATCTATTTTACAAACAACTTTGGCTTAACAGGCACAAGCAGGTGGTGTAGACTAAGATCAGACTGCATATATGTGCAGGCTGATCTTTGAATATACCTCCTCTCTAACCAAGAATATTCTGGGTTCAGCATGACAAGGGTTAAAACCAATGGTCTTAAAGCACTGTAATGCTTGGTCAATATTTCTTTTGGAAATTGATTGAATATCAATATTTCTTTTGGAAATTGATTGAATATACACCTCTTGCTTGAAAGGGACATACAGGGGGTTTATAAAAAGATCAGACTTCACATTATCCCATTTCCACACAATGATGCTTTTTGATGCCTTAAAGAAACTAGATGGTTGTCCCAGGACAACTGCTTTCAAGCCCACAAAGTTTTGACCGTCAACTTGACCTTGACCATCATTTTTAGTGTTTGACCTTGAGCCGTGACCTTGAGATTAGAACTATCCCTAAAATTCTTTCAAATGGCACATCTTCTCATGATGGAGAATAATTGTGCCAAGTTATTTTGAAATCCATCCATAAATGTAGGGGTAATTGTCCAGACAAACACCATTTTAGTGTTTGACCTTGAGGAGTGTCCTTGACATTAGAACTACTCCAAAAGTCATATCAAATGGCATATCTAATCATGATGGAGAATAAGTGTGCCAACTTATTTTGAAATCCATCGATAAATGTAGGAGTAATTGTCCGGACAAGTTCGGAGGTACTAACGAGCTAACGTACTAACGCACATACACCGACTTGTCATAGTGACAACTATTTCTTGCTCACCACCAGCGGGCTCGAGAAAAAACTTCATTTTCCAAAATGTTTTCTATCCATAGAGTCAATTGATTCTAAAATTTCATAACCTTTATATTGTCTTCTGCAAATCCTTCTAATTCGGACCAGTCTAAAATGTTACTGTCCGGTAATGGGTTCATCACATAAAATTCACTTTCATTGTTGTCTACGACTCCATTCAGTTTGGACCAGTCCAAATTCTTATAGCTAACAACCTGTTCCAACATTTAACCCTTTCCCTGGTTAATCCCTGATTTTTATGTCCCTGTGATTTTATAATTGAGAAAATATTGTGGAGTAAGAAGAAATTGCTTGTGACAAGCAATTTCTTCTTACTCCACAATATTTTCTACCCTACTACATGGTTATTTTTCAATTAAAATAAACTTAAAAATTTTCGTCTGCAAAACCTTTGAATTTGGATGGGTCTATAATTTTGCAAAACAGGAAAGGGTTAAGGATAACAATGTGGAAATTGAAGAAATTGGTTGCTACAAGCAATTTCTTCATTTTTTACATTGTTTCCCATCCCGAAAGTCAGAGATGTTTACAAATTTATCAATTTTAAACTATCCTCTGCAACTCCTTCCAATTTGGACCAGTCTAAATTTTGTGGTCAGATATTGGATTATCAATTTTAAACTATCCTCTGCAACTCCTTCCAATTTGGACCAGTCTAAATTTTGTGGTCAGATATTGGATTATCAATTTTAAACTATCCTCTGCATCTCCTTCCAATTTGGACCAGTCTAAATTTTGTGGTCAGATATTGGATTATCAATTTTAAACTAACCTTTGCAACTCCTTCCAATTTGGACCAGTCTAAATTTTGTGGTCAAATAATTGGATTATCAATTTTAAACTATCCTTTGCAACTCCTTCCAATTTGGACCAGTCTAAATTTTGTGGTCAGATATTGGATTATCAATTTTAAACTATCCTTTGCATCTCCTTCCAATTTTGACCAGTCTAAATTTTGTGGTCAGATATTGGATTATCAATTTTAAACTATCCTCTGCAACTCCTTCCAATTTGGACCAGTCTAAATTTTGTGGTCAGATATTGGATTATCAATTTTAAACTATCCTCTGCAACTCCTTCCAATTTGGACCAGTCTAAATTTTGTGGT
The DNA here is from genome assembly GCA_946902895.1 of Fragum fragum. Taxonomy (NCBI): domain Eukaryota; kingdom Metazoa; phylum Mollusca; class Bivalvia; order Cardiida; family Cardiidae; genus Fragum; species Fragum fragum. Next base: position 42,855,921 of record OX336379.1, read on the forward strand.
CAGATATTGGATTATCAATTTTAAACTATCCTCTGCATCTCCTTCCAATTTGGACCAGTCTAAATTTTGTGGTCAGATATTGGATTATCAATTTTAAACTAACCTTTGCAACTCCTTCCAATTTGGACCAGTCTAAATTTTGTGGTCAAATAATTGGATTATCAATTTTAAACTATCCTTTGCAACTCCTTCCAATTTGGACCAGTCTAAATTTTGTGGTCAGATATTGGATTATCAATTTTAAACTATCCTTTGCATCTCCTTCCAATTTTGACCAGTCTAAATTTTGTGGTCAGATATTGGATTATCAATTTTAAACTATCCTTTGCATCTCCTTCCAATTTTGACCAGTCTAAATTTTGTGGTCAGATATTGGATTATCAATTTTAAACTATCCTTTGCATCTCCTTCCAATTTTGACCAGTCTAAATTTTGTGGTCAGATATTGGATTATCAATTTTAAACTATCCTCTGCAACTCCTTCCAATTTGGACCAGTCTAAATTTTGTGGTCAGATATTGGATTATCAATTTTAAACTATCCTTTGCATCTCCTTCCAATTTGGACCAGTCTAAATTTTGTGGTCAGATATTGGATTATCAATTTTAAACTAACCTTTGCAACTCCTTCCAATTTGGACCAGTCTAAATTTTGTGGTCAGATATTGGATTATCAATTTTAAACTATCCTCTGCAACTCCTTCCAATTTTGACCAGTCTAAATTTTGTGGTCGAATAATTGGATTATCAATTTTAAACTATCCTCTGCAACTCCTTCCAATTTGGACCAGTCTAAATTTTGTAGTCAAATAATTGGATTATCAGATTAAGATTGCTGCCCTTTTCAAATATTGCACATGTCTATCTACTTCCTTCTAGGTCCTAAGCTTCCATCATCAACTGAAAGGAAACAAGACATTGTTTATAAAAATTAAGACTTTTTTCGACTGCAAACTGTCAAGAGTTTGAGCTAGATAACTGATTGAAAACATTTGGAGAAAAAGAGAAGATGGGTCCAAGATTATTTTCTGGTAAATGGTTATTTCATTTAACACTTCCCTTTTTTTTTAAATTTTAGACTTGTCTTAATTGGAAGAGTTTGCTAACGATAATGAAAATTGTATGCAATTTAAAATTTAAACCAGCCCATGGGATAGAAAATAATGTGGAAAAAAGGAGAAATTGCTTGTCACAAGCAATTTCTCCTTTTTCTACAATGTTTCTCAAGTATCAAAACACAGCAGCATAAAATGCCAAGTTTTTACAAGAAAGGGATAATATCAACAGCAATAATATTTCTTTTGTTTATGACTAAAAGGTGCCTACACTCATGTCACACAGATTAACCCATTCCCACACGATAAAATTTTAGACCAGTCCAAATTCAAAGAAGTTGAGGATGACAATTTAAAGTTGATGAAATCTTCAAAATGTTTGTCTTTTAGGGTAGAAACCATTGTTGATAATGAAGAAATTGCTTGTAACAAGCAATTTCTTCATTATCCACAATATTTTCCAAAGCTATCATATTGAGGGGCGTTTAAAAGCGTCATTGTGTAGAAATGGGTTAATTTCTTTTGTTTATGACTAAAAAGTCCCTACACTCACATTACACAGATTAAATTATCATTTTTTTTGTTGTTTGTTTTTTAAAGCCAGAACAGATATTGTTAAGTTACTTAAATAATACTAATTGATGGAACACAAGTGTCAATCAATAATTTGATTGACCAATCGAATTGTTCGTTTAGACTGGGGGTAAATGGTGAACTCTGTCATTCATGTCAGGCATTTTTGTTGGTTTTGTGATTTAAATGTCATAATTACCACAATAATGTTCCAGACCATCTGCTTTTCAAACTGATGTAGTTGATATCTCTATTTGGTTTTTCATTTGAATGGGATTTAACATATGACACTATTTTGGTCATATCACAGAGGCTGTAGCACCTAACCATAGATTTCTGGTAATTCTCACACCAGTACTACCACTATTTCCTTCCTGAGTCTCCAGCTGCCCATCCTACTTAAGATTTCCTATAATCCACCCATTGGTGGGAGTTAAATGTCAGAAAGAATATTTGCCATGACCAGGGATCAAACCCAGTACCCCATGATTAGGAGTCTGACACGCTATCAACTGTGCGATGGCCATGGCAAAATTTTAGACTCACCCAAATTCAAAGGTTTTGCAGACGAAAATTAAAAGTTGATTATATTTGAAAAATAACCATTTACTTGGGTAGAAAATACTGTGGAAAAAGAAGAAATTGCTTATTACAAGCAATTTCTTCTTTTTCCACAATGTTTTCTCAATTATAAAATCACAGGGACATAAAAACCAGGTATTAACCAGGAAAGGGTTAACTGCCATGTTACAGGTCAGTGGGCCGGGCCAGTTCTCCATTAATATTTTAAACTAATCCCACACAGTTTTGCTTCTTTCTTCCAAGAAATTTTTTTTAGAAAATGTGGAAAATGAAGAAATAAGTTGTTACAAGCAACTTCATCATTATCCACATTTTGTTCTTCCCTGACAGACAAATAATTTTTAAATACCACCAACTTAACCCTTGTCATGCTGAACCCGGAATATTCCGGTTTTGGCAGGAGGTATAGAACAAGATCAGCCTGCACAAAAGTGCAGTCTGATCTTGGTCTACACCTCCCGCTTGTACTTTTCCTGCCAGAGTTGTTTATGAAACTGATTTCTAAACGAAATATTGATTTTTGAACAACAAGTTCTATCAGTGCTTCCAGCCCTTTGATCTTACACCAATTCAGTAAGGTAGTTTATACAGCATTACAAGGGTTAAAATTGTTGTCTGCAACTACTTCGAATTTGGACCAGTCAAAATATTTGTTGTCACATGGTTTAAGACAGGACTACTGCTGATGTTGTGATATATTTTTGTTTTGTAAATAATTAACATATCATTGTCTGCAACAAAACCCTTTGTTTTTCAATCCTGAAAACTGCTATTCAGGAAAATGTTTTGTCAAAAGAAGAAATTGCCTTTCACCAGCCAATCTCTACCTTTCTCAAAATGTTTCTTCCCTCATTTGACCCAGTACCAGACAACAAAATTTTAGACTGGTCTAAATTCAAAGAAGTTGCAGACAACACATTTTAGTTGATGAAATTTTAAAAACCTTTGTTTGCTTGGGTAGAGAACATTATGTATAATGATAAAATTTGCTTAATACCAGAAATTTCTCTGTTTTCCATATTTTTAACACATTCCCACTTAATCCCTCCTTTTGATGTTGTCAAGAAAAAAGTCTAGGGAAAACATTGTGAAAAATGAAGAAATTGCTTTTATCAAGCAATTTCTTCATTATTCACAATCTTTTCTATCCAAAAAGACGAAAGAAATTAAAATTCCACCAACTTGAAATTGTCGTCTGCAGCTTCTTTGAAATTGGACCAGTCTGAAATTTTGTCAAGTGGGAATGGGTTTTTTCTTGGGCGTATATTACATGATTGTGATGGAAAGGGTTAGAAGCATTTTGAAATATTGCCAAAACTTTTTCCTACTTAGGCCAGGATGAAATCATTTTCTGGTTGAATGCTTAAGTCGTGAAAACCTACCCCAATCATCAGGCGCCAATCCTCGTCCTCTGGAAACTCCATTTTTAATTCCGTCTTTCATCAACTTCTCTAAGATACCACCATAACCATGGCCAGTTCCTCGACCTATCTTTACCTTTGGGGCTGAAGAAAATTTGTATTCGTCAAATGAATCTCATGTCTTACAATACTTTGCTCTGACATCCTCTGATTTGATTTTGATTTGAATGGGGTTTTACGCCGCTTTCAACAATCTTTCAGTTATATCGCGGCGGCGGCCTAGTATTTCTCACACAAGTACTACCATTACAACCTTTCCTAGCCTCCAGCTGCTATCCCACATAAGTCTACGATTATCGACCCATTGGTGAGAGACAAATAGTCGGAAAGGATGAGTGCCGCCATCGGGAATCGAACCCGGGACCTCTAGATTGACAGTCCGCCGCGCTACCAACTGCGCTATGACGGCGGCGACATCCTCTGAATATATAATGAGAAAATTATTTTAAGAAAAAGTGAAAATGCTACAGTAGAACCCTCTTGAAAGTAAACCTCTTGATAGCAATTCACTACTTAGTTGCAACTGACTTTATGCATAAACATTAGATTTAAAGAACAACTATCTCCTTATAATAACATAACATAACATAACTTTATTGAATTCGACTTGAACAGAGATGTTCATCGTCACAAACAAAGTATAATACATACATGCAATAATGGCTGTGTTTAACAAAGTTGTAATAAGTTATAGATTAATGATTTGACATTTCATATCGATATGCGGAAGTACATAATAGCAACTTCTGGTTAAGTATAACAAGTGTTGACAAATTGAAGTTGCAATTGACACGTTTCCACTGTAATATCAAGCAATTCCTCTTCTAGTCACCTGTCTTTCTATCTTGAAATAATTCATATTTGTCTATCAAAATTTATGCATTCCGATTGGGTGAAATATTTGTTTATTGCTTCCATGTTTTTTTTTTAAAACAGAACTTTTAATAAAGCCTAATATGCTTAAGCTTATTAAGACACAATAAGAGGACCCTTGGCCCTGGTCCATTCACCTGAGATAAGGCTCTTTTCCTTTCAATAGTCTAATTTAACCCATTCCCACACAGCAAAATTTTAGACTGGTCCAAATTGAAAGGAGTTGCAGACAACAATTTAAAGTTTATCTTATTTTGGATTTTTTCAATTTTCTGGGTAGAAAACATTGAGGAAAATGAAGAAATTGCTTGTTACAGGCAATCTCTTCATTTACAACAATGTTTTCCCCAAGCTTTTTTTCATGGGGTGTCTAAAAGTGTCATTGAGTGGGAATGGGTTAATGTTAAGGCTAGGATTATGATACCAGTGGGTCTGGCCATACTTTATATATCTTTAGGTTCTGTACCTCATAAAGTTTCAATGACAAATTTACCCCTGGGGACCCAAGGGTCATGATTTTAGCTACGTGCTCAGGTGAGCTAATAGAAATCCCTATTTTTAACAAAACTTACCAGTATTTGTGGGTGGTTCTACTTGTGTTTCAGATTTCTGGCCCGGCATCCGGAGTGGAGTATAATCTTCATTTCCTCCATCTGTCACACCAGTCCTCCCTGTATATCCTGCTGGAGGATTGGAGTTATAGCTTGGAGGGGCAGAGCTAAAGCCTGGAGGGGTGGAGTTAAAGCCTGGAGGAGGGGCACTAACATTTGATTGGTTCTTGGCTATCATACCTCGACCAATCCCCATTGGTTCTTGAAATCCTACACTTATAGGTTGCTGTTATCAAATAGAAAGATAAAGCATAAGATCTAGCTTGAAAAGCAGCTTAAACGCATCCTACACTGGCCAATAATAAACTACAGCAATAACCTAACAAATGAGCTTGAAGCTAAAGTAGCACTTTTTTTCTTACCTTTAAAATGATGTCAACATTGGAGTTATGACTTCATTTTCCAAACAGTGTATTATCTTTCATAGGATATCATAAATAAACAAATTACAAGAACTTTCATCTACTGATACATATAGGTCAATTTTAAACGAAATATCAATTTTGTGTTTTAAACCAATTCCCACAAAATGATGCTTTTTGACACCCTTCAAGAAAATAATCAGGAAAGAAGAAGAAATTGCTTGACAGAAGCAATTTCTTCATTTTTCACAAAGTTTTCTAGCCAGAAAGTTGAAAAATCTTAAATTTCATAAGGCTTGATTTGTTGCATGCAACTCCTTTCAATTTGGACCAGTCCAAAATTTTCTGTCTGGTAAAGAGTTAATAAATCTAGTAGTTCATGACCTTTCACTGATCATCCTCTAAGAGAAAGCCAAAATTGTTGCAAAGCAGATTTATACCCCCAACAGCTCTTTGTCTCTCAGGTAGAACAGTTGACTTTTGACCTATATTACCCCAAAAGTTCAATTGTGACCCTGACCTTTGACCTACATGACCAAAAACAATAGGGCAAGGACAACTTATTTGTAAAGTTTGGAGGTAATAGGTCAATGGCTATGAGTTAGAGCACGGAAACTGTTTTCAACCAAAGTTCAATTGTAACCTTGACCTTTGACCTATGTGACCGCAAAACAATATGGCACTGCCTTCGGTCATTGGCAACAATTGTATAAACTTTTAAGGTTGTAGCTCCATTGTTTCTTGAGTTAGAGCACGCAAACAAAAAGTCTATGGAAGGATGGACAGACAGACAGACATGCTAGAACCTTCGTAGGCGGGAGGAAAAATATTTACCCTCCATGGTGCAGGGGGATCTGGAGCTGAGCTTGCTGGAGGACCTTCCGCTCTTCCTGCATGTTTGTTATTTAAGCTCATACCTGAGAACATAAATCATGTGAAAAATGGTTAATCAAGGATTTAACCCTTTTCTGTTTTGCACAATTTTAGACCTGTCTAGTTCAAAGGTATTGCAGACAAAAATTTGAAGTAGATTTAAATTGAACAAGATGTGTTTCTGAAACACGAATGCCCCCAAAACAGCAAATTTTTCATAAATTTTTGACCTTGACAGATGATCTTGACATTGTCACATGACCATGAACTTTGTACCAGCATATGTGTATCATTGAGATCTATCATCATGCCAAATATGAACATTGTATCTTTAATACGCTGGTAGTAGTATTTGGCAATGTTAAGTTTTTTGGTTAAGTTTTGCAGACAGACATGACAGACGGACAACGGTAAAACAATATGTCCCCGATCTTTTGGTGCGGGTGCATAAGAATAGGGTATGGTAGAAACTTTAATGGAAAAAGAAGAAATTGCCTGTTACAAGCAATTTCTCTTTTTTCTAAAATATTTGCTCAATTATAAAATCATGGACTTAAACAAGAAAGTGGCACTTTGATTTGTTTTGCAAATACAACCACATGCATTTGTGATTTATATGTCTGGGTTTTTAATAAATGAAATTTTAATACATATAAAAATTTCTATAAATACAGAATGAAATTGAGAAATGCATTATGGACAGATTTTTCTGAGGTCAAAAGTAGGTAAAAGGTCAAGGTCACTGGGTCAAGGTCATATAAGTGGTCCATCCAATTATGAATCTGTCCATTGAAGAATAAGAGAGTGAATACAATTTAACCACTCCGGATGCAATTGAACCATTCTGGACACCCCTTTGACCCCAGCTTGCTACAAGCAATTTCTTCTTTTTCCACAATGTTTTCCAAAGCTGAGGCCCATAAAAAGGAGGGGTTGAGTGGGATTGAGCAATTTCTTCATTGTTCGAAATATTTTCCAAAGCTTTTTTCTTGATGGGTTTAACAAAGTAGAATTAAGTGAGAATGTGTTAATGAGATTGATAATATGGTCTCACCTGGGACTCTTTGTAAGAATATTGATTATTCTGATATAAATAGAGCTATTGAAAGAAATTAACCCATTCCAAATCAGTGACACTTTTTGACACCCCGAGAGAGAAAAAAAATAAGAAAACATTGTTGAAAATGAAGAAATTGCTTGTTACAAGCAATTTCTTCATTATCCACAATGTTTTCTACCACAATAGTAAACAAGAGGGCCATTGCCTCTTACGCACTCACCTGAGTCAATGACTGAAGAAGTTAGATGGCAAAAGTGACCTTATTTTATCCTAACTAGACTTGTCACTGAAGTTTGGTCTTAGAAATTTAACAATAAAGACATTCTTATCATGTTTAACCCATTCCCACACAACAATATTTTAGACCAGTCCAAATTGAAAGGAGCTGCAGACGACAATTTCAAGCTGATGTAATTTTAATTTTTTTCTTCTTTTTGGGTAGAAAACATTGTGGATAATGAAGAAATTGCTTGTTACAAGCAATTTCTTCATTGTCCACAATGTTTTCCAAAGCTTTATTTCTTGAGGGGCGTAAATAGGAGGGCTTGAGTTGGAATGGGTTAAGATACCTATATCAGAAGTTTGTTTGTTTGTTCGAACAGGGTTTTAACCTCCAGCTGCTATCCCACATAGGTCTACGATTATCCTATATCAGAAGTAAAGTGACTTCATAAAAAGGAAAGTTATCATAAGATCTGACCTAGTGACCTACTTTATTAACCCTTTCCTGTTTTGCAAAATTTTAGACCTGTCCAAATTCAAAGGTTTTGCAGATGAAATTTTCAAATTGGATTTATTTTGAAAAATAACCATTTAGTAGGGTGAAACATATTGTTGAAAAGAAGAAATTACTTGTTACATTTCTTCTTTTTCTACAATGTTTTCTCAATTATAAAATCACAGGGACATAAAAATCAGGGATTAAACAGGAAAGGGAAACTAAGTAATCCAATATTGAATATGAAAGAGATCATGGAAACAAACATTCTGAACAAATATAAAGACCTCTACAGTGAACACAAGGTTTTGCTAAGATTTGACCTGGTGACCTAGTTTTAGACTCAACATAGCCCATTTTCAGACTCGTCCAAGCTTTCATGTAGACAAACATTCTGGCCAAGTTTCAAGACATTTCAGCCCATGATGTGACCTCTAGAGTGTACACAAGGTAAAAGTTGACAATGGACACCAGACAAAGCCTGATCAAAATAGCTCACCATGACCAGTACGTGGTCAGGTGAGCTCAAAATTCCAAATTTTCATATCTTTTAAATTGTTGTCAGCAACTCCTTTCAATTTGGACTGTCTGGTCCAAAAGATTTAGCTGTCTGGTAATGGGTTAATTTTCCCAATTGTTTCATGTCACAGAAAAAGAATTAAACATGTTTGCTCAATACTGAATACATGTGTAAAATCTGAATCAAATCCATTCATTAGTTCAGGAAAAACTGAGAGGATGGACTATAACAAAGAGCAATAACTCTGAGAACAAGAGGGCCATTGGCCCTGGAGCGCTCACCTGAGATAAAGGCTCTTTATCATTGCCCAATTTTATGTCAAGGTTAGGACTAAAATACAAGTGGGACTGACCATACAATATACATATATAGGCTCTGCGCCTGGGAATTCCTAAGTCTTAATGACAAATTCAAAGGCTTTTTAACAAATATGAAAGGAGAATACTTTCTCCTCTCTCTGGATTCATGTGTCATCATTTTAGAAATATGAAAGAAATCAATGAACTGAAGTTTCATGCTAAATATCAAGGCTAACGGCCAACTGTGTCAGATTTAACTTCCATTGCCATGACAGACAGAGCTTGTCTACTAGATTTCTATCATTTCAGTTACAGTGAAAGAGGGATACATAAGGAACATTTCAGCCAAATTTGGTTCAAATTGGCAAACTAATTTGGGAGGAAATGTTGTTTAAAAATTCTTCTTTATTTCTATATAAATCCCATCCCCTGGGGACCGAGGGTGATGATTTAAGCTATTTTGAAAGAGGTCATTATACTGATATTTCATGCAAAATATCAAGGCTTTACACTTGCTGGGTTAGGAGGAAAAGATTTTTTTAAAATTATTTTAAAATTTCACTTTTGTTGCCATGGTAACCAGATTTTTCAACGGATTTCAATTCTTTTAGCTATTTTAATACAGGTCCACCTAAGGAACATTTTTGCCAAATTTGGTTGAAATTGACCCAATGGTTTTGGAGGAGATGTTGTCAAAAAATCCTTCTTTATTTTTATATAAACCCCAACCATGATTTTAGCTATTTTGAAAAAGGTCAATATACTGATGTTTCATAGAAAATATCAAGGCTCTCCCTCTTCTTGGTCAGGAGAAGAAGATTTTTTAGATTATCTTAAAATTTCACTTTTGTTGCCATAGTTACCAGAGTTTTAAAAAGATTTCAATTCTTTTAGCTATTTAAAGGGGACCACCTAAGGAACATTTTTGCCTAATTTGGTTGAAATTCGTCCAGTGGTTTGGGAGGAGATGTCGTTTAAAGAAATTGTTGACTGACGCCGGACGGACACCGGACAAAGGTGATCACAATTACTCACTTGATCAATTTGTGCTCAGGTGAAAATCCATCCAGTAGTTTAGGTGAAAATGGGCAAGAAAGTTACAGATCAACCAATGGGCCAACCATCCGACTGACTGACAAGAGTTTGTGTGTGTAAATAACAATGCATTTCCTTTGGTTCCCTTGGTATTATTGTAAGTATGTAGTTTACTATATATTTAAAACTTTCTAAATATTACCTTGAAAAGCAGTCGACAGTCCTCTACCCATTGGCATGGGGGAGGGTCCACTGTTGAAAGGTCCACCCATTGGCATTGGTGAGGGGCCATTGTTGAAAGCTCCACCCATTCCTCCACTGACTGATGGGAAGTCACTGTCATATTGCATCCCCCTACCCCGCCCCATGGATGGTATGTTATCCTGTTGGACACCTCCCATTGCCCCGCCCCATGCAAAATGACTGCTTGGTTCACCCACACCATACTGACCTGAAATATATAGAAGTTAGTTTTAATGCATTGACAGACAAACAAATTTACGACTGGTCCAAATTGAAAGGAGTTGCAGGCAACAATTCAAAGCTGATAAAATTTTAGATTTCTTCAACTTTCCGGGTAGAAAACATAGTGTAAAATGAGGAAATTGCTTGTTACAAGCAATTTCTTCATTTACACATTGTTTTCCCAATTGTTTTCTTGAGGGGCATCCAAAAGTCATTGTGTGGAAATCCGTTAATGCAGTACCTGACAAAAATTTTTTAGACTGGTCCAAATTGAAAGGAGTTGCAGAAGGCAGTGCAAAAGTTATAGAATTTTGGATTTTTCAACTTATATGTGAAAAAATTGAGGAAAATTAAGAAACTGCTTGTTACAAGAAAATATCTCCATTTTCCACAATGCGCTCAATGTCTTTCTTGAGGGGCATCAAAAAGCTTCATGAAAAAAAGAGAAGTTGCCTACAACAAGCTACTTCAAGGAAGTTGCAGACGACAAGTTGAGGGTAGGTTAAGTTTCTCTGTCTTATTGGATAGAAAACAAAATTGAAAATGAAGAAATTACTTTTAACAAGAAATTTCTTCATCTATAACCTTGTTTTGCTCAACTTTTTCATCAGGGGCATAAAGAAAGTGTGGGAACAGGATAAAGAAACAAATATTATCTTATGAATAAGGACTTTTCTTGTGTTGGAAAGTTGCAGAAAAATCAAAATACACAATGGTCTAAGAGTTACCAGAAAACGACTTGAATTTGATATAAACTAAGAACAAGAGGGCCAGAATGGCCCTAAAATCGCTCACCTGACTAATGTAAGATGATTCAAAATTGAAATTGGCCCAATGGTTACTGAGGAGAAGATGTTTAAAGATTTCAAAGTAAAAACTGCCCTACCCTTCCAAGCCCTTATTTGGTCATCAATCAAAATTCTAGAACAACTTTTGAAAAGGGTCACTCAAGGAACATTCATACCAAATTTGGTTGAAATTGGCCCAATAGTTACTGAGGAGAAGATGTTTAAAGATTTCAAAGTCAAAAAAGTGCCTGACCCTGCCACGCCCATATTTGGGCATAAATCAAAATTCCAGGAACAACTTTTGAAAAGGGTCACCAAAGGAACATTCATGCAAAGTTTGGTTGAAATTGACCCAATGGTTACTGAGGATAAGATGTTTAAAGATTTCAAAGTTAAAAAAACTGCCACGACTATATTTGGGCATAAATCAAAATTCTGCGAACAACTTTTGAAAAGGGTCACCCAAGGAACATTCATGCCAAATTTGGTTGTAATTGGCCCAATAGTTACTGAGGAGAAGATGTTTAAAGATTTCAAAGTCAAAAACTGCCACGCCCATATTTGGGCGTGAAACGAAATTCTGCCAAACAACTTTTGAAAAGGGTCACCCAATGAACATTCATACCAAGTTTGGTTGAAATTGGCCCAATGGTTCCCGAGGTGTAGATGTTTAAAGATTTCAAAGTCAAAAACTGCCACGTCTGGCCAGGCCCATATTTGGGCATAAATCAAATTTCTGCAAACAACTTTTAAAAAGGGTCATCCAAGGAACATTCATGCCAAGTTTGGATGAAATTGGCCCAATGGTTACTGAGGAGAAGATGTTTAAAGATTTCTAAGTCAAAAACTGCCACGCCCTGACACGCCCATATTTGGGCATAAATCAAAATTCTGCGAACAACTTTTAAAAAGGGTCATCCAAGGAACATTCATGCCAAGTTTGGATGAAATTGGCCCAATGGTTACTGAGGAGAAGATGTTTAAAGATTTCTAAGTCAAAAACTGCCACGCCCTGCCACGCCCATATTTGGGCGTAAATCAAAATTCCACGAACAACTTTTGAAAAGGGTCACCAAAGGAACATTCATGCCAAATTTGGTTGAAATTGGCCCAATGGTTACTGAGGAGAAGATGTTTAAAGATTCCTAAGTCAAAAACTGCCACGCCCTGCCACGCCCATATTTGGGCATAAATCAAAAATCCGCGAACAACTTTTGAAAAGGGTGACCCAAGGAACATTCATACCAAATTTGGTTGAAATTGGCCCAATGGTTACTGAGGAGAAGATGTTTAAAGATTTCTAAGTTAAAAACTGCCACGCCCTGCCACGCCCATATTTGGGGGTCAATCAAAAATCCGCAAACAACTTTTGAGAAGGGTCACCCAAGGAACATTCCTACCAAGTTTGGTTGAATTCCGCCCAGTGGTTACTGAGGAGAAGATGTTTAAAGAATTGTTGACGACTTCCGACGCACGACGGACAAAAGGTGATACCAAAAGCTCACCTTGAGCACGTTGTGCTCAGATGAGCTAAAAAAAGTTTTTGGAATACATTACTTCTTACCTAACAACGATAGAATGAATTTTTCATGATGATGAATAGTTGGGATTGTGAAGAAATTGCTAAGCCTTAAAATTGATTGACATATCAAGTCAATTATTTAGATGAAACATGTTGATCTCAAACATTTGTGTAAATATACTTACTAGTTTGTTACTTCATTACAGTAACTACAGCTTAGTCAAGCTGTAATTGACCAATGGCAGCTGTCAATCAACAAATATATCGACTAAACAAATTATTCAGTCAGCCCGGAATTGAGATTTAAACTCCGACAATGACCACCATTTGTGTGAAACATTTTTGTTGTTTGGCGACTTAAATGGCATAACTACAGCTTATTCAAGCTGTAGTTACGACACTTAGGTTGCCACTTTTTTTTTACATGCAACTGACCATAGTTTTTTGCAAAATAATGCCATGTAAAATCGATGTGTGACTTCCTGTCAGAGTCCATGAGTGGGGCCGGCAGTTTGTCAATCATGACTTTTGGGTCACCACCCATGATTTCCTTTTTGTTCAATGTCCCTGACAACAAGTTTCTTAAACTTAAGTTGTTTGATTTTTCAAACTCTATTGTCGTGGGTCATCTACCTGTAAATTTTACCATGTAATATCAACTTACTTGGTTCCTTTGGCTTTCTTAGATCTGAGTATTCATCGTCAATAATTTCCTAGAAAATAGAATGAAAACATGAACAGGATTTTAATGCAAACTTGACTGCCTCGATGGGTAAGTTTTATAGGTGCTTGTCTCATGATCTGAGGGTCACAGGTCTGAGCCCCGCCGTCTCCAGGTTGTGTTTACAGGCAAGACACTTAGTAGCCAGCCACAGTTTACCCAGCTATAGAATTAGGTAGAAGCAGGTTTAAGTTACTGTCTCTCTTTCAGGGACATGAAACATTCGGATTGCGAGTGTTCAAGAGTGACTCTATAAGCTTTAAGCTTTGATCGTAATCAAACTAGAATGAATTAGTATTAACGATGCAAAATTGAAGGATGGGCAAATGTAGTAGATTTCTTAACCCATTACGACACAAGGAAATTTCAGACTGTTCCAAATTGAAAGTAGTTGCAGTTGACAATTCAAAGTTGATGGTATTATAAAAAGTCTTTGTCTTTGGGTCAGAAAACATGGTGGATAATGAAGAAATTGCTTGTCACAATCAATTTCTTCATTTTCCAAAATGTTTACCAAGCTTTATTCTTGTGGCACATAAAAAAGGGGTATTATGTGGGAATGAATTAATCCTAATACCAATTTATCACCATTTCAGCTGTAATAATTAGGTATCTATAGCTAAATGGAAGTATTTTTCTATAAATATAATGACTGTCGTATCAACTTTTGTATTTTTAACCAGGTAATTGCTACCATCAAAATTGCAATTAAGTGGAATCCATTGAATTGGACCACATTACCTTAAACAACCATAACATCACATGTCTGTTATTTATCTTTTCTGTGAAGACAAATCACAAATATGAGAATGAAACAAGGATTGATAGTATACATACATTGTACATGCAGAACAGGCAAGAGTAGAGTCAGAGAATCAAATTAACCCATTATTACACAATCCCACTTTTTGACGCCCTGAAGGGATATGGTAATGAAAAACTTTGTGTGAAAATGAGAAATTGCTTGTAACAAACAAGTTCTTTTTTTCTAACAATGTTTTCTATATTATTTAAAATACTTTTAAATGTTGTCAACTTCCTTCAATTTGGACTCTGTTGAATTCCCATGCCCTACTTGTCTGACATTAGCTTTTCTTCTTGTGAACAAGTACATTTTTCAAGGCCTCTTGTCCAGGCACAAGTAAATACCAGGGCAAATCTTTGATTGGTACAAAATAGATTTCAAAGATAATTCATCATACATTGGAAAATTATCATGATGTTTATACTGAAGGGTAGAAAATATAGTGGTTAATGAAGAAAATGCTTGGTTCCAAAAATGTTTTCTAAATATTCATCTCTACTTTTTTATGGACAAGTTCATTTAAATTCTGAATAAGCAGAAAATCACGTCATAGAGAAGTAGAGAATTTCTGTTTCCAACACCACTGAAATTGGAATATTTTTCCACTATTTGAAATATTCCACGATAACTAACCTTTCTCTGTGGTTTGCTATACGTTTGTATTCTCGGCTGAGGTCTAACAGTTTGGTTAGTAAACACAGGCATGGAAGAGGGAGGTAGGATTGTAACACCTTTTATCTCTTTTCGCATCGGTACATGTTTGTCTGTTAATTTCACATCATAATGCTTCGCTAATGAGTCGCATATCTGATATCTGTAAGTTTTGATAAAGAAGAACATCTCAAGAAAAGAGATAAGAAATGGGATAAAAAAAATACAAAATCACTTAATGTGATCTACACCCCCAGTGGCTTCTTGTCACTGAAAAAATGCTGCCACTTGAATAAAGCTTTTATTCTCAAACAAGAGGCCCAGTGGGCCTTAACGGTCACCTGAGTAAAAGAGCACCAAGACAAGTGATTTTGTTTGAAAGAATTAGAAAAAGGTTTGGTTGAAATCCCCTCAGTAGTTCTTGAGAAGAAGATGAAAATGTTTAAAAGTTACCAAAAATTACCCCCTTTTGGTCCCCATTTTAGGCACCCCTGACCTCCAGCCTTTTAATTTTCACAAATCTGTATAATCAGTACCCAATGATGCTTTTCACCAAGTTAGTTTGAAATTGGCTTAGTACTTCATCAGAAGAAGGTGAAAATGTGAATTTTTTAACAAGATGAACTTTGACCTCTGGGTGTGGCCCCATACATGACCCCAGGGACATGAATTTCACAATTTATAATATACCTGTCCTAGTTGTCATGCACACAGAATATTTAAGCCCTGGCATTAACAGTTTATTAGAAGAAGATTTTTAAAGAAGTACCAAAAATTACCCCTTTTTGCCCCCTATTTGGGCCCCTTTGACCCCCAGAACCCCTATTTTCACAAACTTGAATTGGCATCCCCCAATCATGCTTTCTACCAAGTTTGGTTGAAATCCGCCCAGTAGTTCTTGAGAAGAAGATGAAATATTTAAAAATTACCAAAAATTACCCCCTTTTGGTCCCCATTTTAGGGCCCCCTGACCCCACAGCCTTTTTATTTTCACAAATCTGAATAACCATTACCAAATGATGCTTTTCACCAAGTTTCTTTGAAATTGGCTTTGTACTTCATCAGAAGAAGATGAAAATGTGAATTTTTTAACATGATGAACTTTGACCTCTGGGTGTGGCCCCATACATGACCCCAGGGGCATGAATTTCACAATTTATAATATACCTGTCCTAGTTGTCATGCAAACAAAATATTTAAGCTCTGGCATTAACGGTTTATTAGAAGAAGATTTTTAAAGAAGTACCAAAAATTACCCCTTTTTGGCCCCTATTTGGGCCCCTATGACCCCAAGAACCCCTATTTTCACAAACTTGAATTGGCATCCCCAAATGATGCTTTCTACCAAGTTTGGTTGAAATCCGCCCAGTAGTTCTTGAGAAGAAGATGAAATATTTAAAAATTACCAAAAATTACCCCCTTTTGGTCCCCATTTTAGGGCCCCCTGACCCCACAGCCTTTTTATTTTCACAAATCTGAATAACCATTACCAAATGATGCTTTTCACCAAGTTTCTTTGAAATTGGCTTTGTACTTCATCAGAAGAAGATGAAAATGTGAATTTTTTAACATGATGAACTTTGACCTCTGGGTGTGGCCCCATACATGACCCCAGGGGCATGAATTTCACAATTTATAATATACCTGTCCTAGTTGTCATGCAAACAAAATATTTAAGCTCTGGCATTAACGGTTTATTAGAAGAAGATTTTTAAAGAAGTACCAAAAATTACCCCTTTTTGGCCCCTATTTGGGCCCCTATGACCCCAAGAACCCCTATTTTCACAAACTTGAATTGGCATCCCCAAATGATGCTTTCTACCAAGTTTGGTTGAAATCCGCCCAGTAGTTCTTGAGAAGAAGATGAAATATTTAAAAATTACCAAAAATTACCCCCTTTTGGTCCCCATTTTAGGGCCCACTGACCCCACAGCCTTTTTATTTTCACAAATCTGAATAACCATTACCAAATGATGCTTTTCACCAAGTTTCTTTGAAATTGGCTTTGTACTTCATCAGAAGAAGATGAAAATGTGAATTTTTTAACATGATGAACTTTGACCTCTGGGTGTGGCCCCATACATGACCCCAGGGGAATGAATTTCACAATTTATAATATACCTGTCCTAGTTGTCATGCAAACAAAATATTTAAGCTCTGGCATTAACGGTTTATTAGAAGAAGATTTTTAAAGAAGTACCAAAAATTACCCCTTTTTGGCCCCTATTTGGGCCCCTATGACCCCCAGAACCCCTATTTTCACAAACTTGAATTGGCATCCTCCAATGATGCTTTCTACCAAGTTTGGTTGAAATCCGCCCAGTAGTTCTTGAGAAGAAGATGAAAATGTTTAAAAGTTAACGGACGACGGACGACGCACGACGGACGACGGACGACGCACGACGACGGACAAACGATGATTGCAATAGGTCACCATGACCATTCGGTCAGGTGACCTAAAAAGAGACATAACTGTAAGAATATTATAACATACACATGTTTAGCTAGCAAAGAGTCAGCTTTGATAGCTTAAGTTGACAGACAAAATTTTGAGGGCTTCTCAAAGTTCAACAAGTGCAAACTGCAACTGAAGGCTTAACCACTGAATCCACTGAACACATACAACACTAAGTGTAGTTCTTATGTATTGCAGGAATATTGCAAACTCTATTTTGTAGATTATGATTTCAAAAGCATGCTATTTAACCTATTCCCGCTTAATTCCGCTTTTTAAGTATCTTAAGAAGAAAGCTTTGGAAAGCAATTTCTTCATTGTCCACAATGTTTTCTACCAAACAAGGGAATTGTTTTCTAAATTCAACCAATTTGAAATAGTCATCTGCAAATTTTTTGAATTTGAACCAGTCTCAGATTTTGCCATGTTGTAATGGAAAAATAGTTGGGTGACTTTAATTAGCTGATACTTAGTACAACTGTGAAACTTCAATCAAATCAAATCAATTCTGTGTTGTTTTTTTTCAACCTATTCCCACTCAGTGACACTTTAAGATGCCGCCAAGAAAAAAAGCCCTGGAAAACATTGTGGAAAATGTAGAAATTGCTTGTTACAAGCAATTTCTTCATTTCTACAATGTTTTCTATCCAGAAAGTTGAAAAAATCCAAAAATTCATAAAGTTGAAATTGTCGTCTGCAACTTCTTTCAATTTTGGAAAGTCTACAATTTTGCCGTCTGGTAATGGGTCAAACAAAGGGCCTTAACTCCAAGAAATGGAGTTACTTGAGTGCCTGATTTGCTCTACAAACCTTCACCCAAGACACATCCCTGCATAGTTTCAGTCAAATTGGCTCAGTGGTTTAGGAGGAGAAGATTTTTAATGAACTTGTGGATGGACAGACATTGAGTGATCAGAATAGCTCATCTTAACCCATTGCCACAAAATCCTTACTTTTTACATCCCCCCAAAAAATTGTTCTGGAAGACAATGTGGAAAATGAAGGAATTGCTTGTTAAAATTTCTGCCTTTTCCTCATTGTTTTCTACCAAAAGAGATAAAGATTTTAAAAATTTCAACATTTTGAAATTGTCATCTGCAAAATCTTTCAATTTGAACCAATCGAAAATTTCACTGTGCTGGAAAGGGTTAAGGATGTTTTGCCCAGGTGAGCCAAAAACTAGATGTGTTTGTGAGACACAATGCCCCGCAACAGGACTAAACATTTGACCTTGGTATCACATGACCTTGAACTTGACATGAGAAGACACATATTATGGAGATGTATCATCATGCCCAATATGAGCATTGTATCTTGAATAAGCTGGTAGTAATAGATAATGTTAAGTGTTTTGGTTAAGTTTACAGACAGTCAGATGGACAAGGGTAAAACAATATGCCCCCAATCTTTCAATGCAGGGGCACAAAAATTTGCTAACAACGAGTATTTCCAGTGCCTTCAGTCCCTTGATTTTAGTATGAAAAGAGTTTTTATTCAGCATGACAAGGGTTAATTTATTAGTAAATCTAGAATAAAGCAACTTACGCAAATCTGTTAACTATTCCAAGGGCACAATATTTACACTCTAGCTCTTCATGGTAACTGCATCTAAAATTAAGAGAGATGTGTTTGAGAAAATCAAATAAACAAAATATGGCTGTAAATCAAAAATCTTATCAAATAGGAAATGTTTATCAAATTGTCATAAAATCCTCTTTTTCCTGCACCTTCCAATAGAGCAAGCCAATTGGATTTAAAGTTATGACCTGACAAACAACTAGATTAAGTTTCATTGAGAAAGAGAACCCTTACCTCTATTTTCCAAAACAACACACCCATTTTCAGAAGGAATCATTCTTCAGTTTTAACAATATTCTGACCAAGTTTCATCAACATTGAGCCAAAATTGTGGCACCCTAGAGTGTGAACAAAGAAATCGTCATTGTCCCAATTAGAACATTCCCATTGTTCAATAGGGTTCGACCTGACAAACTAATAGTTATTCTGACCAAGTTTTGTCAAGATAGAGCCTTAATTGTGGCCCCTAGAGTGTAAACAAAGAAATTCTAATTAAGGCCCCTTTTCCAGTCTTTTCCATTAGAACAATGCATGTCATTTTCAATAGGGTTAAGACCTTACGATCATTCTAACCAAGTTTCAAGATAGAGCCTTAATTGTGGCCCCTGGAGTGTAAACTAAGACATTGTAATTAAGGCCCCTGTTCCAGTCTTTTCCATTAGAAGCATGCATATCATTTTCAATAGGGTTCATCTTTATGACCTTACAATTATTCTGACCAAATTTCATCAAGATTGAGCCAAAATTGTTACCCCTAGAGTGTAAACAAACAAATTTTCATTAAGGCCCTTTTTTCCAATAGAATCTTCCCATTTTCAAAAGGGTTCATCCTTATAGAATAACAATTAATCTGGGCAAGCATCAAGATTGAGCCTAAATTGTGGACTCAAGAGTGTAAACACTTAAATTGTAGATGCTGCACAACTCATGTCACATGACCGACATTCAAGGATAACAGAACTTTACAAACAAGAGGGCCGTTGGCTTTGGGGCGCTCACCTGAGATAAAGGCTCTTTTTCTTTCAACAGTCTAATTTCATGTTAAGGTTAGGATTATGAAACAAGTGGGCCACAATTACATATAAAGACTATGAACCTGGGGATCCAAAAGTCTAAATTACAAATTCCAAGGCTTTAGTGCTGATTTGAAAGAAGGAAAAAAATTTTTCCATGGGTTATAATTTCAGAAATAAGACTGTGAACTGATGCTTCACGCCTATACCCCCCCCTGGGTCCACTGCCTAATGGGGACCCGACGATCATGATTTTAGCTATTTTGTAAGAGATCAATATACTGATGCTTCATGCAAAATATCAAAGCTCTACGCCTTCTGGGTCAGGAGGAGAAGATTCTTAAAGAATATTTTAAATTTCACTTTTGTTGCCATGGCAACCAGAGTTTTTAACGGATTTCAATTCTTTTAGTTTTTTTGAAGGGGACCACCTAGGAAACGTTTCTGCACAATTTGGTTCAAATTGGCCCAGTGGTTTGGGAGGAGATGTCATTTAAAAAATCGTTCTTTATTTTTTCTATATACCCCCCCCCCCCCCCCGCAGCTCCGCCCCTGGGGACCCGATGATCATGATCTTAGCTATTTTGAAAGAGGTCAATATACCAATGTTTCATGCAAAATATCAAGGCTCTACGCCTTCTGGGTCAGGAGGAGAAGATTTTTTAAAGATTATTTTAAAATTTCACTTTTGTTGCCATGGCAACCAGAGTTTTTAACGGATTTCAATTCTTTTAGCTATTTTTGAAGGGGACCACCTCAGCAACATTTCTGCCAAATTTGGTTCAAATCGGCCCAGTGGTTTGAGAGGAGATGTCATTTAAAAAATCGTTCTTTATTTCTATATAAACCTCAACCCCCTGGGGCTCCGCCCCTGGGGACCCAATGATCATGATTTTAGCTATTTTGAAAGAGGTCAATATACTGATGCTTCATGCAAAATATCAAGGCTCTACGCCTTCTGGGTCAGGAGGAGAAGATTTTTAAAGATTATTTTAAAATTTCACTTTTGTTACCATGACAACCAGAGTTTTTAACAGATTTCAATTCTTTTAGCTATTTTTGAAGGGGACCACCTAAGGAACATTCCTTCCAAATTTTGTTCATATTGGCCCAGTGGTTTAGGAGGAGATGTTGTTTAAAGAAATTGTTGACAGACGACGCACGACGGACGGACGACGGACAAAAGGGGATCACAATAGCTCACTTGAGCACTACGTACTCAGGTGAGCTAAAAAGGCATCTTCTGCAGCATTTATTTTGTAACTTGGATACAAAATATCAAACAATTCTAACCATTAAATTAGAAGAGATTTGAGAAAACTAATTTTTACAATAAGTCCCTTTTCCTAAGACACAGCTTTTAATTGAGAATCGGGGAAAACCTTATCTGGAAAATATCAAAAGGAGTTCATATATGAAGATTCATCTATTTTGTCTAGGTGTTGTGGAATAATGGCTTTGTAAAGCTATCCTACATTAAGGCCTCTTTTCCCATGACACATTTTACGGAGAATAAATTACAAATACAGCATGGTCTACAGCATCTGATACATTGCTTGAATTTGAAATTCAATTAAATTCTAACCATTTTATATGAAAAAATATAAGAAAACAAGAGGACCATGATGGTCCTATATCGCTCCCCTGAGTATGATTGATCAAAGTCCTACATCTAATCCTTTTGGAGAAGAAGACTCTTTAAAGATTTTCTCGTTTAATCCTAGGTATAATGAAGATCAAAAATTTTGAGCTAATTTTAAGAGTACGGTAATTCTTTGAAGTACTTAAGAAGAGGGTCAATAGGCATTAATACATACCAAATATCAACGCTCCAGGCCTAATGGTTTAGAAGGAGAAAATTTTCTATAATATCCTTCATTACTCCTTTCTGGGATTGCACAAAAAAGCGCTTATTTTCAGAAAACAGTAATTCTATGAAGTATTTCAGTACAAGGTCAATAGGTATTATTACACACTGGATATTAAAGCCCTTGGCCTTATGGTTTGGGAGAAGAAGACTTTTAAAGATTTCCTTCTTTATTCCTATGTTAAATCAAGGATCGCACAGAAAAGGGCTAATTTTCAGAATACAGTAATTCTTTAAAGTATTTTGGTAGAGGGTCAATAGATGATGATTTGTACAAAATATCAAAGCTCTAAGCCTTATGGTTTTGGAGAAGAAGATTTTCAAAGTTTTCCTTCTTTATTTTTTTGTAAAATCAGGGGTCGCATAGACAAGACCTAATTTTCAAGAAACAGTAATTCTTTGAAGTATTTTGGTAGAGGGTCAATAGATGATGATTTATACAAAATATCAAAGCTCTGGGCCTAATGATTTGGGAGAAGAAGATTTCCAAAGATTTCCTTCTTTATTCCTATGTAAAATCAGGGATTGCATAGAAAAGGGCTAATTTTCAAGAAACCATAATTCTTTGGAGTATTTTGAAATGTGTCAGTGGATAACTCTGTTACATGACATGATGTCATCAGTAAGTTTGGTCCAACTTAGCACAAAAATAAATGATGACAGGGCTAAATCTATAGTATTTTGACATTTTCGCATGGTTTTTCCGTGATATAAACAAGTGATAATGCATTGAGAAATCCCAATTATCCAAAGGAAACCATTAACCCATTACTAAACAGCAAATTCCAGACTGGTCCAAATTGAAAAGTGTAGTACACGATAACTTTCAATTTATGAAATTTTACATAATTCATCTTTCTGGGAAGAAAGTATTGCATAAAAGGAAGAAATTGCTTGTTGAAAGCGATTTTTTAATTTTACACGATGTTTTCTCAATTGCTTTTCTTAAGGGGCGTCAGAGAGTGTCATTGTAATGTAATCAGTCACTTAATAAATCATACTTTGTATTTGGCTCGTAGTCCCATCTCGAGGTCGTCAGCTCAGAAATACACCCAAACTTTGTCACGGTTTTCCCGATGTGAAGAAATAATTCCTGATACAAACTCTCAACTTCAAACACATGCTTTATTCGGTTAGGTATTCCCATACAGGCCCGGCCATGTATCAAGTCTAAACAATATTCCACCATCTTGTAATTTTCTTCTGCTCCCTGTAAAAAATTGTAGTGCGCAGAACAAGAGCATCGCCTGCGGGTGCCTATGCTCGGCTATTCGGTGCTGGATAGTGGATAAAAATGCATCTAGAGTTATCCCCCTTGAAAGTACAGGTTGCTCTTTTGATAGTGAACAAGTGTGCCAAGTTTCAAGTGAATGCCTTTAGTAGAACCAGAGATATAACAAAATGTCAAAGTTTTCGCAAGACAACGACAACAACACCAAGGCTATAGCAATACCTCAGGTTATCTCCGAAAAGCCAAGCTAAAAACTTGTATTAATCCATTCCCACAAAATAAATCTTTTTGACGCCCCTCAAGAAAAACAGTTAGGAAAACATTGTGTAAAATGAAGAAATCCATTTTCAACAGGGTTCATGCTCATGATCTGACAAACAGTTTGGACGAGTTTTCATTCAAAGATTTAGCTCAAATTGTAGCCTCTAGAGTATAAAGAGTGTAACTGCCTTTAAGGCTTCCCCTCCCCCATTCGCAGACCCCCTGTCTTCAATAGGGTTCATCCTTATTACCTTAAAAATATCTTTAAAAAGTATAAACTCATAAATTTTTGATGCTGCAAGACAGCTAACAGTCATTTAAGAATCTCAAAAGCTTGCGATAAGCATGGTTGCTAAATTGAGCTAAACAAGAGCAAGGGGTAAAGTGAGCTTCTTCCAAAAACTGTTCATTCTTGATTGTCCTTTGAACCATGTTACCCTAAAACTCCTTACCCATTCCAACATGAGAATTTCAGACTAAACAGAAAGATGTTGCAGACAAAAATCTGAAGTTGGTGAAAATGAAAAAAGAAAAGCCTTTTAGGGTAAGAAACATTTTGGATATTGCTTGTTAAAAGCAATTTCTTCATAATCCACAATGATTTCAAGAAAAAAAAAAAAATACGGGGGGGGGGGGGGGGGCTAGAAAAGTGGCTGGGAACAGGTCTATTCATTTAACCCATTCCCACACAATGACGCTTTTAAACGCCCCCAAGGAAAAAGCTTTGGAAAACATTGTGGAAATTGAAGTCAGTCTAAAATTTTACCATCTGGTAATGGGTTCAATAAGTAGAAATGTGTCACAAGACATGTAAGCCTCAGCATGATAGCTTGTCACATGACCTTCAGTTGTGACCTTGAACTTATGAGTATCGAACACAACTTTACACACGACACTAGTATTCTTCAAGGGTAACAACTGTACCAAGTTATTTTGAAATCCATCAATTAATGTAGAAGATATTCTATGGACAAGACACAAAGCACCCCCTTCCTACACGCACTCGCACCAACTTTAACACTGACAGAGGTAACACTGTATGCCTGTGGGCAATGTGGGCTATAATATAGTATATTAAACGAGTGGTGGAAAATTGTATTTATTAACCCATTACCAGTTGGGAAAATTTTAGACTGGTTCTAATTGAGAGGAGTTGCAGACGACAATTTAAAGTTTATGTAACAAGCAATTTCTTCATTTTGCACAATGTTGTTCCAATTGCCTTTCTTTTTTTTTGGGGGGGGGGGGTCCAAAAGCACCACTGCGTTGGAATGAGTTAAACAAAACATCTATAAACAGATCAAAATGGGGTACTGCCGAGTTTTTATCCGTGTTAGATGATAAGCAGTTTAATAAAAACGGGATTTTATGTATAGTTACTACACTAGTGTCATATCACCTGTATAATACCAAAAATATTCAATGATTGATTGATTGATGTTTAACGCCTGTTTTAACAGTATTTCAGTCATATCACTGCAGCTGGAGCACCTAACAATGGATTCCTGGTATTCCTGGTATTTCTCACACCAGTACTACCACTACATCCTTTCCTAGCATCCAGCTGCTATCCCACTTAGGTTCGGGTGAGAGACAGAAAAGATATGTGGCGAGGATTGAACTCAAAGATATTCAACTGGTTTATTTCACTCCTGGGCTGTAGATCATACTATAAAAGTATAATAATAAATATCCACTATACCAAGCAATATAAAGGTGGGTATTCATTCTTCTCTCCATTAGGATTAATAAAATTCTCTATCTGGTTCCACAATCCAAGGTAGTTAGAGTCAGCTAATTCAAAGTTCTCAATAGGAATCTGGTGTGTATCCTGACCTAGGAAAAATTGACAAGTTTTTGAAAAATTAAAACAGTCCTTTATTAAAGTGTCACCCCTATCTAATCCATTATCAGACAATTAAATTTAAGAAAAAACAATATATGACATGATATTCTACTTTTTCAGAGTTAAAATGTACTTGTCTACAAAAAAACCCAAAGAGGGCCATTTGCCATGGTGCGCTCCTTTTCTTTCAATAGTCATATTTAATGTTAAGGCTAGGATTATTTTACCAGGGTTTTCAACCGGTTTTAAATGTTTAGCTATTTTTGAAGGGGGCAACCAAAGGGAGATTTCAGCTAAATTTGGTTGAAATAAGCCCAGTTGTTTAAGAAGAGATGTTGCTTAACCCTTTCCTGTATAAACCCAGGATTTTACGTGGCTGTGATTTTTTACTCTAGAAAACATTGTGATAAAAAAAGAAATTGCTTGTTACAAGCAATTTCTTCTTTTACCACAATATTTTCTACCGCTTAGGATGGTTTAATTCAAAATTGCATCCAATTTTCATTGTTGTCTGCAACCTCTTTCAATTTGGACCAGTCTAAAATTTCAAAAAACAGGAAAGGGTTAAAGAAACTGTTGAAGGACGCCGGCCAGAAGCCGGACGAAGGTTGAGAACAGTGGCCCACATGAGCACTTTTTACTCAGGTGAGCTAAGAAAAATTGGAAAATATTGTCGTTCAATTGAATCAGTCAGTGGGCGGTCCCAGATCCTTCAGTTTAAGCCGATGTTGTATGGAGCTTTTGAAAAAATTTCTAAATCTACAATGACTATTTAATCTTTCATCATTTCCCTTTCACCTCGTAAGTATCAAGTTTGAATGATCTGGATTTTGTCCCAATCTCAATCATTTAATTCAAATGTCATCTTTCAATAATTGAATGAAAAATTTCTTTCGAACAAGAGCAATGCATGCTTGCGTCAACGATTTACTGCTGGTGCGGGATAGTGACACAAGAAGAGCTCCATACCATCAAATTTCAAAGTCAAGTACAGCACACTTGCTCTTATCTGGATGGACAAGTGTGTAAAGTCTTATCATAATCTGACCTAAGGATCAAGAAATATAAGCAAGGTTGAAATTTGAACTTGGTCCTCCTGCTGTGAACTTTACTTTTAGAGTAGGAGCCTGAATTAACCCATTCCCACACAACAACATTTTAGACTGAAAGAAGCTGCAGACAATTTCATGTTGATGGAATTTTAAAGTTTTGTCGTTGTCAATAAAAAATATTGTGGATAATGAAAAATTGCTTGATGCAAGCAATTTCTTCATTTCACAATGTTTTCCAAAGCTTTTTTTTTGAAGTACTTAAAAAAGGAGGGCTTGTGTGAGAAGGGGTCAAGAGATATAAGCAAGATTGAAATTTGAAATTGGACCTCCTGCTGTGACCTTGACTTGTAGAATAAGAGCCTGAACTAAGCATAGAGATTAGAAGCCTTAATCAAGGGTAGAACACTTATTCTCACCAATCTGTGCATGTCTGCAAAATATTATGAGAATTATTCTAAAGGCCACAGAGATTTCACAAAACTCCAAAAGAGTATGCAACAACTTACTGTGTTCAAGACAGGCAAATCTGTACCCTGTAGGAATTTTTCCTGAAAGGAAAACAATAAGGTGAAATTAGGTGAAGGGTGAATTCAAGGTGCATTCTCATTAGATTTAAACATATAAAATCCTGTTCAAACATGATTAAGTGCAAGAGAAGAATTTCATGGTCTTACATAGAAATATTAAATGTGCATCACTGTGTTGCAAAATAATTTTTCAATATAAAAATACCTTATTTAAACTTGCTTTTACGGCGGCAGCACATATCCTTTCTGTCATTTGGGTCTCACTAATGGGTGGATAATTGTAAACCTAAGTTGGATAACAGCTGGAGGCTAGGAATGGATGTAATGGTGGTACTTGTGCAAGATATACTAGGAATCCATTGTTAGGTGCTCTAGCCACCCTGATATGACTGAAAAATTGTTTAAAATGGCATCAACCCCATTTAAACAAACAATAAAACTTGAGACTAGATAATGGATATTCTTAACAAGAGTTATGGTTAACCCTTTCCTGTTTCTCAAAATTTTAGACTTGTCCAATTTGAAAGAAGTTGCAGACGACAACCAAAGTGAGTGCAATTTGAAAAGTAACCAACAGGATATGAAATATTGTGGGAATAGAAGAAACTGCTTGTTACAGGCAATTTCTTCTTTTACCACAATGTTTTCACAAGTTTAAATAACAGCAACGTAAAATCCCGTGTTTGTACAGGAAAGTGTTAAGACAGAGGAGGTAATTAATGGGTCACAGGCTCACTGAGCTCTGATAGGAAATCCCACTTAGATATTAATCCATTCCCACACAACATTTTGGACTTGTCCGAATTGAAAAACAATTTTTTAAAATTTTAGATTTTTTCTAGATAGAAGACATTGTGTAAATTGCTTGTAACAAAGCAATTTTTCATTTTTCCACCATGTTTTCCACCCTGCGTCACTGAGCAGGAATGGGTTAAACACCATTATTTATCGAAATTTATAGCCAGTAACATGTAACAAGAGGACCATGACGGTCCTATATCCCTCCCCTGAGTATGATGGCCTAAGGCCTTATGCTATATACAAAATATCAAAGCTCTATGCGGAATCATTTTGAGAAGATTTTTCTCCTTTAATCCCAGATATCTATTTGAACCCACAATGTAGCGCTAAATTCCAGAGTTCATCAATTCTGCTTTTTTGTGTGTGTTTTTTTTTGGGGGGGGGGTACAACCCCGTTGACATAAGGTAGTCATGATACAATGATGCATCTCCTTATGAGAATGGCCAGACAAAATGTACAAAATAAAGAAAGACGATTGTGTTAATTAACAAAAAATAGTAAACACACCAATATTTAGGTATTCTTAATAAAGTATTTCCATTCATTTCTTAATTTGCACAACCCAAACTCGGAAGCGAAGACCGACCGCCATCAAGAAACTGAAGAACATTGACATGTTCGTCTAGAGTTAAACATTTACGGCTAATTGCGGTCGGTGTACGATAATTCGTTGCATGATAAAACGTCGAACGACTTATGATCGAGACCGACGTTCCATTGAATTTATTTTCTCCAAAAGTTCACCGAAAAATATATTTTAGATACTCTGTTTCCTAAATACTGGTATATAATGTCTATGAACCGCTTGGAAAGAATATTCGGTTCCAGACCCGCACCCATTCAAACACGATCCCGCTTTTTTACGCCCCTAAAAAAGCTTTGGAAAACATTGTTGGAAATGAAGAAGTAGCATTATCCATGATATTTTTACCACAAAAGACGATTATTATTAATTTAAAACGTCTACAACTTCTTTGAATTTGGACAAGTCTAAAATTTTGTTGAGTGGTAAACTTACAAACTGGATACGTAATTAGACTTCATATCAATCCATCAAATTCAATTAATATGGTTTTGGAGAAGATTTTCAAAGATTACCTTCTTTATTCCTAAGTAAAATCAGGGATCACACAGAAAAGGGCTAATTTTCAGAGTATGATAATTTTTAGATAATTGGTAGAGGGTCAATAGATGATGATTTACACCATATATCAAAGCTCTAAGTCTTATGTTTTTGGAGAATTGATTGATTGAATGGGGCTTAACGCCGCTTTTAACATTATTATTTCAGTCATATCGTGGCGGCTGGAGCACCTAACAATGGATTCCTGGTATTTTTACACCAGTACTACCACTACATCCTTTCCTAGCCTCCAGCTGCTATCCAACTTAGGTTCACCATTATCCACTCATTGGTGAGAGACAAATGTCAGAATGAAAGTGTATCGCCACCAGGGATCAAACCCATGACACCCCATGATTGAAGATTATGTTTTGGATAAGAAAATTTTCAGAGATTTCCTTCTTTATTCCTATGGATAATTAGGGATTGCACCAAAAAGGGCTAATTTCTAGAGTAAGATAATTCTTTGAAGTATTTTGGTATAGGGTCAATAGATGATGATATATACCATATCAAAGCTCTAGGCCTTATAGTTATGGAGGAGAATTTTTTTTCACTTGGTTGCCATTGCTTCGTGCTCAGATCAGCTTTAAGGGTAAACTGTTTTGATCGCAACCTAAATGTCGAAACTGCAGCTTCAATAAGCTGTATTTACAACATTTGAGTTCATAGTTCATTGGTCTAAATGAATGATTTAATAGGTTAACCCTTGTCATGCTGAATAAATCATTTTCAGAATAGTATAAAAGTCAAAGGGCTGAAAGCACTGGTAGTACTTGTTGTTTAGTTGTCAATAATTCTTTTGAAAATTAATTTCATAAACAACTCTGGTTTCAAAAGGATAGACAGGAGGTGTAGACTAAGAACAGACTGCACTTATGTGCAGTCTGATCTTTGTCTATATCTCCTGTTAAAACCGGAATATTCCAGGTTCAGCATGATAAGGGTTAATTGATTCTTTGATTGACAGCTGTGATCCATAATCCATCAAATGAAGAATTACTGGCCCCACCCACTGACATCCAACATGGCTGATCTACTTAACCCTTGTAATGTAATGCTGAACCCGGAATATTCCAGTTTTTGCAGGAGGTGTAGACTAAGATCAGACTGCACTTTTGTGCAGGCTGATCTTAGTCTATACATCCTGCTTTTACTTTTCCTGCCATAGTTGTGTATGAAGTTGTTTTCTAAAAGAAATGTTGATTTTTTAACAACAAGTTCTATCAGTGTTTTCAGCCCTTTGATTTAACAGTAATTCAGTAAGATGACTTATACAGCATAACAAGGGTTAATAAAAGACATTATTTTGTAAAAACTGTTGCTAGGGTTGAAAAAAGAAAAGGTACACCCTTAGTTGGTAACCTGAATGACATAACAACAGCCTAAATAAGCTATTGTTATGACAACGAAGTCCTCCAACCAGCAAAAGTTCTTGCCATGAATATTAGACTTCAAAGCTCACTTCCCAAGACAATGATTCGATTGATAAATTAAATATTTTAATTGACAGCCATGGTCTGTGATTGATTTTGAACATATACCTACAAATTTTCTAGCGTAGTTATATACATGGCACACAAACAACAATTGGAAAAAAAGACCCATCTCTGTCAATGTCAATCATTCAAAACTAGAATTGTCGAAAAGCTGAATTATACCCCCACCAGCGTTTTGTCTCTCAAGTAGAATAGTTGACCTTTGACCTTTGTTACAGAAAAACAAAAGGGTACCTCCTTGGGTCATGAATAATATTTGTATAAAGTATCAAGGGCCTAGGTCAAATGGCTTGAGAAATTGGGCACAAAAACAACTTTCAATCCAAAATCATTTGTGACCTTGACCTTTTACCTACATATCCCCCCCCCCCCCTTAAAAAAAGGGGCACTTCCTTAGAAAATTGGCAACATTTGGTTAAAGTTTTGTTTTTGTTTGTTTGAATGGGGTTTGAATGGGGCTTTAAGAGTATTACAGTCATACCATTGTAGCTGGAGCACCTAAACACGGATGCCTGGTATGTCTCACACCAGTACTACCACTACAGCCTTTCCAAGCCTCCAGCTGCTCATCCCACATAGTTAGATGTACTACCAACAGCACTTTGGTTACAGCTGTGAAGTTATGTGGTTGGAGGTCTTTTGGTTCCAGTGTTTAAGCATAAATGGACAGACAGACAGAGAGACAGACATGGTGAAACCAATGTACCCTCCTCTACTTCATAGTTGGATAGTAAAATTAATGTAATGTTAGAAGACCACAGAAAAATCAAGAGACCCCAAAAAGGATTATGAATGCCCCTAAAGGCTACAGAAATACCTCAGGTTTTCTCCAATAACAGGGCCAAATGGCCCTTGATCACTAACCTGAGATACTGCAAAAATCATGTATTGGCAATATTTTAACTTTTTCCAAACATTTTCCCATATTGTTTTCTTTTTTATTCATCTTGACTTCCTTCTTGATTCAATGATCTCTCTTAAATTGTCAACTGAAATTTGGGCACAGTGGATAAAAACCTTTCTTAAAGAACTCATTTTCAGCTAGTTTTCAGCAAACTTGCCACAGCAACAATAGTAATCAACTGATTACAATTTGTTGAAATATTTTTTAAGGCTATCACCAAGGATTATTTCTTTAAAATTTCACAAAAATCTGATCGGTAGTTAAGAAGATATATTTTAAAGATTTGCTAACAAACAGACAGATGATGGACAACCACTGATCAAAATTGCTTGCCAGAGGACTTTGTTCTCAGGTGAGCTAAAACAGCCTTGCTAAAAATGGAATGTAGAGTACTGAGTGTTTTTAACTACAACTCTTTTGTAGCCAAATGGAGAAATCTTACCTGGTTCAATAAATCTGTGCATGTGTTTGGTGATTCCTTTCTCAATACTGAACTCTATGAGAGCAATCTCACAGGGGAGATAATGCTCGTCTTCCGTAACACAAAGAATCTGGAAACTTATCAGATAAAACTTCTCTTTGGCCAATTCTGAAATAAACACATATTTAACCCATTACCAGATTACAAAATCTAAGACAAGTAAAAAATGAAAGAGGTTGCAAAAAACAATTTTTAGTTCATTAAATATTAAGAGTCTTTGTCTTTTGGGGTAGAAAACAATGTGGATAATGAAGAATTACTTGTAACAAGCAATTTTTTTCATTTTCCAAAATGATTTTTAACCTGTTACCAGACGAAAAACTTTGAGACTGGTCCAAATAAAAAATGTTGCAGGCAAAAAATTTTTAAAAAATTTCAAAACTCTGTTTTTTTGGGTAGAAAATTTGAAAATTTGATAATGAAGAAATTGCTTGAAACAAATGATTTCTTCGTTTTCCACAATGTTTTCCAAAGCTCTTTTACTTACATGCATCAAAAAGCAACATTTTGTGGGAAGAGTTAGAGCATTTTTTGAGGGGCATCAAAAAATGGGTTTGTGTGGGAATTGCAGGGTTTTCCCTGGAACCTTTTCTGATGGGGTCATTGTGTCCCCTTGGTGCACAAATTAGGGGGTCATTTCTCCAAATAGGGGGTAATAATTTTTATCCCTTTTGAACATAAAATTTAAGACCATCTATTTTGATAAATTGAACATATGGTGTGTATGGTACTTAAAAGCAAAATATATGATATTTACAATCAATTCAAACTTTTTTTTTGTCTCTCACATTGTCTCAATATCTTGCATCATTTATATGAATAATTATCAAAAATTACACTTTTAAGCATTTATTTTTCCTTGTTTTCATAACCCCAAATGCCCTGGCTGCTGACAGAAAATCAATATTTTGATCATCATCCCCATTCAACCTGATCATTAATAGTCTATCAAGCCTTTCTGGGTTTAATCTGTTTCTGAGTTTACTTTTCAAACATTTTGCTGTGAAAAGTTTCTTTCACTGGGTGCACTTGACACTGGGATTACCAGTGAAATTGAGGCCAACATAATGAAGTCTGGATATATATCTGAGTATTCATCCAAGAGTAATTTGACAAAACTATCAAAATTACCAAAATTTACTTTATGGGACATTACTAAGTGCTTGAATTGTAAGAATTGCCCTTTACATCTTTGAACATCAAGGAGGGTAGAATAATGGTCACACAGAGAATCTAGCTGAACAATCCCATATTCATGAATACTATTCTGGTCTTGTGGGTATCTTCTTGGATTGAAGA
The DNA here is from genome assembly GCA_946902895.1 of Fragum fragum. Taxonomy (NCBI): domain Eukaryota; kingdom Metazoa; phylum Mollusca; class Bivalvia; order Cardiida; family Cardiidae; genus Fragum; species Fragum fragum. The sequence goes on from OX336379.1 coordinate 42,888,792, forward strand.
TCTTATCAAAAGATTCCAACAGATTTAAGTCATCATGTGGGAATCTGTTGTTTAGATTTTCAATCAAATGATTGAGAAATATTTCTCTGACACTGTTGAATTGTTTAAGATTGTTGTCATTATGCTTTATGAGCACATTCATGTAATTAGTTGGCTCTTCAACATTTCAGGCATTTTATTGTTCCAATACATTGTTTACTGTCAGGGATCCATTCCTCAAAGTGTTGAGACTACTAATAGTGGAATCAACATTATGTCGAATGGATGAAAGATTTACACTATCTTTCTGAAATGTAAGGCTTATAATTCCAATGCAAGTTAGGACATCAATTAAGAGTGCTGTAACCAGGAGAAAAATTGAACAAAGTGATCAAATATCATCTTTACAGCACTCTCAATTGAAAGCCATCTTACTGAAGTACCCTCTGGTACTTGTCTAACTTCCCCATGTAGCAGATTTTGGAGATCTCTTTATTTGTCATATCTGACTTGAGAATCAGAGAAGCAGAGCCACACCCCACCATCACAGCCTCTCAATCTGTTTCAAGACCCATCATACATGAAAAGTTCTCATCTTCTGTCAACCCAATTTCTTTTGAAATCAGACATAAGGCAGTTTTCAGCCCAAGAGCTGTACATTTAGTGACTCTTTTATTGCCTAAATATGACGTGCAGGCTTTACTATCCGATATGTATCGAACATACACACACAACTTCTTTTCAACATTGATATCACAAGTCTCATCCAACATAAGACCAAATAAGGGACTGTTTTTGATTTCACTGAACAAAGAATTTCTAACTTGGTCAGATAACACAGACTCCATTTCAGTTACAATCTCTGGTTTAGAATAATACTCATCAGCTGATTTACAGCCATTGTCCTTCTGGAGTTGCATAAGGGCTGGGAAAATTTTAGCAGAAATTCCATTTTTTGCCATACAATAAACTGTTTTTTCATGTTCTTGCTGTGCATTTTTCGTACTCTTGGACATACTGGCACTAAGCTTTAAGCTCTCAAGGGCCGAGATGTGATTAGACGTTTTTTGATGCCTAACTAATGTTGAGGTTCTAAAATTTTCACACCCAGAAACAAATGGATTGTCTTGACGAGTCTTAATGCAAGGGTGACATTTCATTTTTCCGTCCTCTAGATACAGCCATTCGTATAGCAAGAGCCATTTTTCACAAATTGCCAAGGGTTTGACTGAAGCCTTTTTCTGGGAGCTAGGGCCAGGTTCTGGACTAAGATCGGGTTTGAACTGTCGGATTCCTCGGGGGTTATTTTACTTGGGCCCGCTGAGGCATTGTTTTGTATAAAAAAATTCGTCAACTTTGACTGCACCATGATGCTGTATACAGTGTTACTAAGTGGCGAAGGTTTAATTGAAGCAACTGGACCCCAATTGAAGCAAAAAGTTTTATAACCAGTCTGGATAATTGTACAGAATGGTTAATATTATTTGACGACTTTTACTTGGTTAAAAACGAGCCAGTTAAGCGATAAAAAGACAGGGACCCAGTCTGCAGAATTCTATTCGTCCCCAGCATGTTTCGAACGTAAACAAAGCTGTTTTTCTGTTTCTTTTTTGATTGCGCCCCATAGTCGCAATTATTTATTTTTTTTGCGTCATTTACACCAAAAATGTGTCAAAACGCACAAATTTGTGCGTCAGGGAAAACCTTGGAATTGGTTAGCCCATTGACAGATAAAACATTTTTAGATTAATGAAACTGATAGAAACTGCTTGCAAAATATACCATGTATTTAAATGTGATTTCTATCAGAAAAAGTTAACAGGAACAAAGCATGCAGTTACCCAAAACTTGGCTTTTGGGCACTGGATATTGAATTATAAATCTTTGTTGAAAATGGGCATTGCTTGGTCAATAAGAGCATTGTATGCCAATGCCAATGCCCAGCTGTTCAAGTGCTTGACAATTTGTTACAAGCAATTTCTTCGTTTTACGCAATGTTTTTACCCAGAAAAGTGAAAGAATCCAAAATTTCATAAATTTTAAAGTGTCATCTGCAACTTCTTTCAATTTGGACCAGTCTAAAAATTTGCCGCCTGGTAATGGGTTAATGATAAAATATCAAAACCAATCTTTTTGATAGACTCTTTATAATGCCACTGGGTTGGAAAAAAAGTAGTTCCTAAATTACGACAGAAAGTGAAACTGAAAAGTGTTATTGTCACTCCAGTAATGTTATTAAAATATATTACACTGGGAAATCCAAAGATTTCATAGCTAGGAATATAATAAACACTATTACAGGGTTTTCATTAGTTCCCAAAAGTCAAGAGTCATTGACACTTGGGCCAAAATTTCCAAGAGTCAAAATTGAAATTCCAAGCGTCAAAATGGGATATGTCCCCCCCCCCCCAAGAGCATTTCTTCAATCTGACAGTATTTTATTTTCAATATAAGATGAAATTTAGGGAAAGTTTAGTATTTAGAAATATAGTATTAGTTTGAATCAGTTTTAGGAAATCTCAAGAGTGCTTAGAGGGTCAAATTATTCTTATTTTTCTTAAAAGAAGTGCCAATTTTATGCACGAAAACCAATGACATTTCTTGGGCAATATTTTCTTTGGGTTAATTTTACTTCTTCATTATATTTTGTGAGCTTTTTTGTAAAAGTAATTGTAAATAAGTAAATTTCAGTAGGATTAGAACCCTGAAAATGAGTTTCATCATTAATTTCACAGGTGTCAAGTACCTTTCAATTACGATGGCCGATGCATGTCCATCACTAGAGAGTGTTAACTACCAATCAAGCTTGGTGTTATCCTTGAAAGGGGTGTATATTTTCAAAATCAATTAACCATTTTCTAATATTTTTGGCACACTTAAGATGACCCTTGACAACTGGCTCCTAATTTTCGAGAGTCAAAATGACTCAAAGTGACAAATTTTCTAGCGTCAAAATTGCATTTTTTAAATTTCTGTGCATCAAAACCCGAGGTCTCGGGTCAAACGAAAACCCTGCTTTTATTGTTTCAGGAAAGGTTTAACATTCTCACCTATACCACTGGGCCAGTTTTTTGTCATGATCTTTTTCTCATTAAGACGCCTCCTTTCATTTTCTTGATGGGGATTTATTCTATACTGAAATATTGAAGACAAGAAAAATAACAGTACACCCATTCTCATACAACAAAAGTTTTTTACACCCTTCATTAAAAAAAAAATAACCAGAGCTTTGTCCATAGGACACAGATGCCCCCACTTTGATAATAGCAAAGGGCAATAACTCCAAAATTATGCAAGCAAGAGTTGGGGTTCTTGTGCACTGCACTTCTCCTAAATGAGGTCTATCCACCTGTGAAGTTTCAAGTTGATAGCTATTATACTTTCAGAGGTACCCCAGACAAAATTTTAGTCTTTAAAATAACAAAAGGCAATAACTCCAGAATTATGCAAGCAAGAGTTGTAGTTCTTGTGCACTGCAGTTCTCCTCAATGAGTTATATCTATCTATGAAGTTTCAAGCTGATAGCTATTTTACTTTCAGAGATATGCTCCGGACAAAATGTAAGTCTTTAAAATAACAAAGGGCAATAACTCCAAAATTATGCAAGCAAGAGTTGTGGTTCTTGAGCACTGCACTTCTCCTCAATGAGGTCTATCCACCTATGAAGTTTCAAGTTGATAGCTATTATACTTTCAGAGATATGCCCCAGACAAAATGCAAGTTTTTAAAATAACAAAGGGCAATAACTCCAAAATTATGCAAGCTAGAGTTGGGGTTTTTGTGCACTGCACTTCTCCTCAATAAGGTATATCCATCTATGAAGTTTCAAGTTGATAGCTATTATACTTTCAGAGATATGCCCCAGACAAAATTTTAGTCTTTAAAACAACAAAGGGCAATAACTCCAAAATTATGCAAGCAAGAGTTGTAGTTCTTGTGCACTGCACTTCTCCTCAATGAGGTCTATCTATCTATGAAGTTTCAAGTTGATAGCTATTATACTTTCAGAGATATGCCCTGGACAATTTCGGGAGGGACGGAAGGAGAGAAGTATTGAAGTACAGAAGTATGGAAGTACGGACAGACGGACAAATGCAAATCTCCCCCCCCCCACATTAAGTGGTAGGGGCATAAAAAGATAAGTGCACTAGATTCAATCAAGACAATTATTCTAACCAAATTTTACCTCTGCAATGTTTACAAGATTTTTCAATGATGTAACCTAATGACCTAGTTTTTTACCCCAAGTGACCCAATTTCAATCACGAGTAAAATTTCATCAAAACAATGATTCTGGTCAATATTCAAGTTGATTGAGCACAAAATGTAGTCGCTAGAGCTTTAACAAGGTTTTTCTGTAATTTGACCTTATGGCTTAGTTTTTCACCACACAAACCCCAAATTTTGACTTATCCGAGATTTAATCATGCCAAACATTCTGACCAATTTTCAGGAAGACTGAGTAACGGTTGTAAACTCGAGAGTGTTAACAAGGTGAATGTTGACAAATAACCACAAAAGCTCACCTTGAGCACATTGTACCCAAGAGAGCAAAAAAATAAACTGAAATTAAAAAAAAAAAATGCACTTCATACAGTGGGGTAACCCAATGGTTTGCTTGATTTTGAATTCAGCAATTCTGAGTTTATCCAGACAACAATCAGACCAATCTTTTTTGTAATAATCTGTAGATACTTAAAAAAACATTTGCCCCACAACAGGTATAACTGGCCTCTTACCTTGACTTGGCAGGACAAACAGGAGAAAAGTTTAAATCATGACTTACTGCAAGAACATTATTTTGGTTGTCTAAACGAAACTTGTCCCCCTCTTTGCCTTTCATCTTTTGTTTGTACTCCTTTGCCATTTTTTCAAACCGGTCTTTTTCCTTGTCCGGCAGTGTCTGCAATAAAAATACCATATATCAGTTTGACTAATATGGTCAAGTATTGATGAATCTCTGCCTGCTCCTTCCTTAAATCAAGCAGAAGAGCCTCTTTATCATAGATACAAGACATTTTCAGTTACAGGACTCATGCTAGGCATAAACCAGGGTTTTGGCCCTTGAAAAATCTGGAAATATCCTGTGTTGACCCTTATAAATTCCTCTACAGGGGTCATTTAGACCCCCCTTTGAGAGAAATTTCTATTGGCCAAAACAATTGACTGATTGATTGAATGGGGTTTAACCCCACTTTTAACAGTATCGGGCTAAAACAAATAATTTTGATTCCTTGAATTTTCATTAATACATCTCATATACTATTGAAAATTATATTAATTAACTGCTACTTCATATTTTTGTAAGATATTTATAGAAATGAATCAACACTATACAAGAAAAGTTATATGTTTGGTTAGCTCCTTCTGTTGATCTGACCCCCGTCTAAATTGGCTTTGAGCCATCGTCATAGCGCAGTTGGTAGCGCGTCGGACTGTCAATCTAGAGGTCCCGGGTTCGATCCCCGAAGGCGGCACTCATCCTTTCCGACAATTTGTCTCTCACCAATGGGTCGATAATCGTAGACCTATGTGGGATAGCAGCTGGAGGCTAGGAAAGGATGTAATGGTAGTACTGGTGTGAGAAATACCAGGATTCCATTGTTAGGTGCTCCAGCCGCCGTGATATAACTGAAAAATTGTTGAAAGCGGCGTAAAACCCCATTTAAACAAACAAATTAAATTGGCTTTGACCACTAGAATTTCATGGTCAAGTTTCAAAAAGCACAAGACCCGAGTTAGTACATTGTGTCACATGGCCTTAGTTGTTTCTTAGCCGGGCTGAGGAGAAAAAATAATTGACCTAGGATGCCAAAACTTGGCTGCAGATGATGGATAGTGAAAAGATCCAAGTTGATAAAAGGAAATAATTCTTACAAAAAAACTTTTTATAGTTATCTCTCTTGTTTCAAAATTCTTGTAATAATGAGTTCAAATGTTTCAATAAAATAAACTTCACAAACGTCTTTCCAACAAAACTAACGTGATGACAACACTTAGCTTGACTTTTATTCTAAAACAGTCGACAGACAACATGGAATAAAACTAATTCATACCTTCCATCTTGGGTGGCAAACTGGAACCATGTCTGCCATGCCATTAGGAAACACTCTACCCTCTCTTCTTAATTTGGGTTCCTCTTCCTTCATGAAGAAGTAGAAGGCGTTTCTGACTTGTTTCTTGGGCATTTTGTTCCTGAAAATATTAAATAATTCATGTTTTTACGACTTTGATGCTAACAGTTCGTTTGTAATGTGTGACCAATAACAAGACTACAAGATTTCAGAATGGTCCAAATCGATAGAATTGAGACAACAAATAGCAATCTAAAAATCTTTATCTCTTCAGCTATGAAATCAATGTGGCAAATGAAGAAATTGCTTGCTATATTTTCCATGTTGTTTTTCCAAACCCTTTTCTTGAGGTAAGCAAAAAAAGGGGATGGGGAATTGTGTGTGCATGGATTCCAATAAAACTTCAAGGTTGTCATCAGCCAAACCAACAAAACATTAATATTTAAGATCACTTCCAACCTAAATGAACAATCAAATGGGTAAATCAATATTTTGATAGACAGATGGGATCCATTATTTGTGAACCTATTCCCACACAATCACAGATAGGTTTTGGCTTTAGGCAATCAGCATGGTGATCAATAGCTCTGACTGAAAAAAGCCTGGACGAATTCGCAATCGACCTCATACCTTCGAATTTACTACTATTCCCGGGATGACACCAGGGTGACCAAAAAGCTGTCTGTAGTCTATCTAAATGGCAATTATACATTTATATAGATAATTGATTAATACATAAAAATATATATAGCCTTACTGTTGTCCTACCAGTCCACTTTCACTTTCAGTGAACGGGAAAAAAACTTAGTTACGAAACTTTATGGGGACGAACATTTAAGTTGGAAAAAGATGATTTACCAAGGATCGTCTGTGGTTTATGATGAAACTTTAAAAATAAATGAAAGTCGGTATATTCATTAACCTCGCTACTTTAGTTAAAATAAAATAAGAATAACTTTTAGACAACAAAATGATGATGAAAAAAATAAAGAGGGTACCAATCCTTCTTGTACCCGCAGGATATCAATTAAAACGAAAGGATTTTCTTGTCGCTGCAGAGACAAAACGATTAAACAATGACGACAATGACAATGGTTAATTTCCAATTTACAAATTCCCACCCAACAAAATTTTAGACTGGTCCAAATTGAACGAGGTTGCAGGCGACAAATTTAAATTGTTGAAATTTCTAAATCTGTGTCTATCTCCAGGGTAGAAAACCGTCAACGCGGAAAATATTGTTTTCCTGAACTGTTTTCTTTAGGGGCGTAAAAGGATGAATTGTGTCGGAATGGATTAAAGACCGAAGAACTGAGAAAAAAAAATCATCAAAGGAGATATTTTCCTTTCAAGGATTAACTCTAACAAGAGTGTCATAGACTGCCTCGATGGCGAGTGGTTTAGGTGCTTGACTCGTGATCTGAAGGTCACGAGTTCGAGCCCCAACGTCACCGGGTGTGTTAACGGGCAAGACACTTAATAGCCAGCCCCAGTCTACCCAGCTGTAAAAGTGGGTAGCAGTGGGATTCAGCCACTGTCTCTCTTTCAGGGACGTGAAAACATCTGCCGGATTGTGTCACCTGCCAGTAATACCCGAAAGGGGAGTTAGGCAGTATAAATAGATAGATAGGACTTCACAACTTATACGCCGCCACTTTGCTACTGTTTCACGAAAATAATCATTTTAGAAACTACTTATTTTGACAGAACCAACTTCTAAATTTGCAGACTACGTTTTTAATTTGTCAAGTTCAAACTGTTTGTTATGATTGATTGATTGAATGGGCCCAGAGACTTAGTATCAAGGGGCCTAACTCTTGCAAAAATCAATAAACCATAAAATCCTTGATCCATGTACACCTACAAATTATGGTGATGACATTGACCAAGTTCAATTTAAATCAAGACAAAAAGTTAGGAGGAGTTGCGTTCACAAGGCTGCAATTTCAATAAGCCCCAGATACTAAGTTTTAAGGGGGCATAAGTCAGGGAAAATTGATGAACCATAAAATCCTTACTTTATGCACATCTACCAATTTAGTTTAAAACATCCATCAAGTTTCATTTAGATCAAGCCAGAAACTTGGGAGGAGTTGCGTTCACAAGGCTGCAATTTCAATAAGCCCCAGATACTAAGTTTTAAGGGGGCATAAGTCAGGGAAAATTGATGAACCATAAAATCCTTACTTTATGCACATCTACCAATTTAGGTTATAACATCCATCAAGTTTCATTTAGATCAAGCCAGAAACTTAGGAGGAGTTGCATTCTCAAGGCTGTAATTTCAATAAGCTCCAGAGACTAAGTTTTAAGGGAGCATTACTGAGGCAAAAACCCGGCAATGAACCAAAAAATCCTTACTTCATGCACATCTACGAATTAAGGTGATAACATCCAACAAGTTTCATTTAGATCCAGTCAGAAACTTAGGAGGAGTTGCATTCTCAAGGCTGCAATTTCAATAAGCCCCAGAGACTAAGTTTAAAGGGGGCATAACTGAAGCAAAAATTAATGAACCATAAAATCCATACTTCATGCACATCTACCAATTAAGGTGATAACATCCAACAAATTTCATTTAGATCCAGCCAGAATCTTAGGAGGAGTTGCATTCACAAGGCTGCAATTTCAATAAGCACCAGAGACTAAGTTTAAAGGGGGCATAACTGAAGCAAAAACCAATGAACCATAAAATCCTTACTCTATGCACATCTACCAATTAAGGTGATAAGATTGACCAAGTTTCAAAAAGATCCATCCAGAAACTTAGGAGGAGTTGCGCTCACGAGAAAAGTTGACGTACGTACGTACGAACGAACGTACGGACGGACGGACAGACAGAGAAGATGACGCAAATATACGACCGCCTCCGGCGGCGTATAAAAACAAAACAAAACACCAACACCTCACAAAAAACCCATACAAATTAATACAAGTTTATAAAGGTTTACTATTCATATAATAGTATCAATACCATGATATCAGACTCCTCATCTTCAATAATCGGATGTCATGGGTTCGATCCCCGGCGGCGGCACATATTCTTTCCGACATTTTTCTCTCACCAATGTGTGGATAATCCTAAGTGGGATAGCAGCTGGAGGCTAGGAAAGGATGTAGTGGTAACACTGGTGTGAGAAATACAAGGAATCCATTGTTAGGTGCCCCAGCCTCCGCGATATGACTGAAATACTGTTAAAATCGGCGTTATACCCCATTCAATCAATCAATTCAATCAATCAATACCGTGATATTTCAAGTACCAATGAATAACCATTTAAAACTTGTTCATGATGCACGTAGATGAAATTACTAGTAGGCCCTACCCTAACACAAAAAATCATGGTTAAGTTCGTGGTAACACAATCGTTAGAGTTTGTCACCAACCAATTTTATTTTAACCTATTAGGCCTATCTCATGAACTAAAGTTGCTACAACCCCAAACAAGATATTGCGAACAGAATTGCATTTAGGACACATCAGGGGTCGACACTAACAGTGTCCCGGTACCCCTGAAAATCGGAAGGGACCCCGGCAATCTCAGGCTAGGGATTCCGTCAGGATCCTTCAATATTTCTCCAGTACAATAGATCTTATTGTATCTACTAATGCACCTGATTTGTTTGTTTGTTTTTGTAGAAAACATTGTCGACAATGAAGAAATTGCAATTTCTTCATTTTTCCACAACGTTTTTCGGGGCTTTTTTTTTAAATCGGGCTTAGAAGGGCAGGATTGCGAGTGAATGAGTTATTGTATATCAAGGGAGGATCCCTGATTATCTGGAGAAAACCCTGAAGTAATAGGTAGGGATTCCTGTGGGATCCCACTGAAGCAAAGTTAGTGTCGACCCATTTTAAAATTTTACATTAAAACCATTTTGTCGTAATAAGGGCGGCGAACGTTCTACTTATCTTACAAACAAACAAAACCACAAACAAACACTCAATCAAATAAACAACAACAAAAGATATGTTTTTACATATATTCTACTGCTTTCTCTCAACCCATTCCCAAACGAAAAAACTACACTGGTCCAAATTCAAAGAGGTTGTAGACGACAATTTTGAGTGGGTGAAACTTTTAGAATCTTTGTCTTTTGTGGTAGAAAAATTGGGGTTAATGAAGAAATTGCTTGTAACAAGCCATTTCTTCATTATCTACAATGTTTTCCAAAGCATTTATATAGAGGGGCGGTTGAAAGCGTCTTTGTGCGGGAACAGGTTAAAATTGACCCGAAAATCTAACTTTAAAACCCTTTCGAAATAACCCATCTTAGTTTAAAGATAACTTGATCAATAGCTTTAAACGAATTAAGAATAACGTATTTAGAATAATTAGCCCAGCCAGGAAGAAATATTCAAATTTAAATACAACCAACTGCTATAAAGAAACACATGCAAGAACAAATCTTTCAAAAAAGTAGTAGCGCGGATTTTAGTGAGAGGTAATTTGAAAACACTGTTATTGACCGGAACATCTCCATAATTGAGAAAGGTAACAATGAGAGCCTGATTGCTTACACAGTCAGGCGACTGGAAAAAGCTCATTACACCGTAAACCACAGTCATATATGGACAAACAACCAATATAACTCTTTTCCTGCTGGAGAAATTTTGGGTTCCAACCAGTTAGTGGGAAAAGGCAAATCTATTTTGGTCCACTACTAGAGTCAACCTTGCTCAAGCGACCACATCTTTATTAAGCGACAACTCTCATTAAGCGACTATGATAAAACTTTTCTCATGAGTTCAAACAACTTGGGATCAATAGAGAATTCTGCAATTATTTGATTTATTCAATTATATACATCCTTCATACTTGTCTTTAAAAAGTGTATTAAGCGGCCATTCTGTTAAACGACCACTTTTAGCCATATCTTGAGTGATACGACGATTAGATACTAGTTTTATTGTAATTCATCATAGCATGATTGCGACGAAAGCCTTAAAGGCACTCTGGCCTTCATACGAACAATTTTTCTCACCGAAAGGAATCCTAAATATTCATTAGAATTGTGTATAGACCCCCTCTATCAATACTTTTAGAATAGACCACAAGCCTGCTATGGAAAGCTCTACCGAACAGAAAACAAAAATAAATTTCAAAATTATGTTTAGTTTGTACATAAAATAGTTATGAAATTTATTTTCGTTTTCTGCGAGGCAAAGCATTCCACAGCGGGCTTCTGACCTGAGGTGCGTTCTTTTCGTCATGATTCTTAAGATTCTAATTTAGATTTTTAAGATAAAGCGTTCTTTTGATTAAGATTTTTAAGCCGCTAAATAAGAATCTTAAGAATTCTTAATGAGGAATTTAAGCGTACTCTGCATTGGCTTAAACAAGTAGCCTTGGCGACGTCGAATTTTTTCACTCAAAATAACAAAAAAAAATGTTCCTTAAAATTTCTCAAAAATCTTATTTAGCGGAATTTTTCATCTGGTCGAAAAGAACGCACCTCCGTTCTGAAATTATTGATGGAGGGGGTCTGTACACTATTTTGAAAGCAGATTTTTGTTAGAAAGTGTAGCCCTAAGAGAGCTATGGAGAAAGCCTTTCTCGAAGACTCAATCCAGATGTTTCGCATCACTGAGAGACGGAGGCAATGGCTCAAAACCCATTTCTATATGGCCTTTATGGCTGAGTTGTATTAATGCTTGACTCGTAATCTGAAGGTCCCGGTTTCGATCTCCACCATCACTGGGATGTGTTCAAGGTTAGGACGCTTAATAGTTAGCCCCAGTTTACACAGCTGTAGAATTGGGTAGCAATGAGTTTAAGCCAATGTCTCTCTTTCAGGGACGTCACGGAAAACATCTGGATTGTGAGTGTTCAAGAGCCTCTATAACCGTGCTAAAACCTCTCGCCAAAATCCAACTAAAACAAATTAATATATACATTTCTATCCAGTTTTACAGCTGGGTACACAGGGACTGGTTGTTAGTTGTCTTGCCCATGAACGCAACCCGATGACGGTAAGACTCCAAACAGTGACATCAAGATTACTAGTCAATCACCTTTACCACTCAGCAATTGACTAATCGCGGCTGTCAATCAAGTAATCAATCTAATTATTCATTCAGTCCGAAAGTCAGATTTGAAATCCATAACCCGCCATTTATGCGAAACATTTTAATGGTTTGGAGACCTAAACGTCGTAGCTACAGCTTGCTAATTCAAACTGTAGTTATGATGTTTAGGTCGCCAACTAACTATTTCTCGTTTTTGTTACATGCTCCCGGCTATAAATTTCGAAAAATGACGTCGTTTAAAATCGAATCGGGACTTCCTGTCGGAGTCAGTGGGCGTGGCCAAAACAGTAAGTGGGCAGGGCTGAAAGTCATACTATATTGCATCAATTACAATAACGCACAACTAGCTAGTTCGACAAACACTTCAGGGTACGTTGTGCAGGATAATCATTGTGTTAAATAATTGTAAATGCATTGGCAATTTTGATATAAACACGATACTTAATTGAATGGGGTTTAACGCCGTTTTTAACAATATTTCAGTCATATCGCGGCGGCTGGAGCACCTAACAATGGATTCCTGGTATTTCCCACACCAGTACTACCACTAAATCCTTTCCTAGCCTCCAGCTGCTATCCCACTTAGGTTTACAATTATCCACGACACGATTCTTAAGATAAAGGGTTGCATCGCGGAAGAACGAAGAATTTGAATCGGGCTTACAAATTATGTATATTGACAATTGTGTATTATCTTTGTAGGTTTTGGTAGATTGTTTGCGTGAAATATGATGTGACTTTTAGAATATTGTGGTATATGACTTAGTAATGGAATATAAATCGACCAAAATTGCAAAATATCACGATTTAAATGAATACCAACGACGTAGGATAGAATAAGATCATTGCTTAATCAGTTCTTAAATATCGTAAATATTTATGCATTGTGAAGACATTCACGATATTTTAGCGCTTGGATTTTTAATTAATATTTTTAGCTTTTAACCCTTTTCCAAATAATCGTTCCTTTTAACCCTCTTTAAAATAAAAGTTTTGATAAACTTTGTGGAAAAAGAAGAAATTGCTTGTATCAAGCAATTTGTTCATTATCCATAATGTCTTCTATCAATTCCATCAACTTAAAACTTTCGTTTGCCGCTTCTTTCAATTTGAACCGGTCTAAAATGTTATTGTGCGGGAATGGGTTAAATCGAAATAATCCGAAATAATCCGTATTAACCCTTTACTGTACAATCACTTGTTTTTACGTCCTTGTGATTTTATACTTGAGAAAACTTTGTCGGAAAAGAAGCAATTTCTTCTTTTTCCAAAATATTTTCTACCCTCCTGAATGGTTATTTTTTAAATTAAATCCACTATAAATTGTCGTTTGCAAAACCTTTGAGATTGGACAGGTCTAAAAAAAATTATTACAGGAAAAGGTTAACTAAGGCACTGCCAAGAAAATTGACGGATCCCTACCATGCCAACTACCTCCGACAGGGATTCTTCCTCCGACAGGAAGTTCGACTTGAATATCAAATGACTTTATTTTGCAAAAATGATCGCCAGTAACATGTATCAAAATAGTAAAATCGTCGGATAACGACCTAATCGTCGTACCTACAGCTTGAATAAACTGTAGTTACGACGTTTAAGTCGCCGTATCAACGAAAATGAATCAAACAGATATCGACCAATGTTGGAGTTCAAAGTTCACTTCCGGTCCGAATGAATAATTTGATTGGTCAATCGATTGTTTGATTGTTAGTATATGAAATATGAAAATAAAGGAAAATGATATTGTCATTTTCTTGAGCGAATCAAAATTCGGGATTGCTTGATAATGGATTTTAAGTATCCATAGCAACGTTGAAAACAATGTAATGACGGCCATACTTTCGTATTCATTCTATAAGAAAATTCGCGACTAGTTTTCTTTTAAAAGTTTATCTGAAATTTAAGAGATAGGCGATGCTTCTGTCAGTAAAATACATTCATATATATATTTTAAAACATTTTAGCAGGTTTTTCAGTTCACTCCTCCATGAAAAAAAAAAAAAAAAAAATCTCTTCATTTCTTATAATTTAACAGCATCGAGCGAAAAAAACAAAAACTTTACAAATTCTGATACCTTTTTGTATGTGACTATTTTGTGCGGAATCTTACAAAACCCGCTGCGTGCTCTAAATTTTGTTTATGGAGTTATGAATTTTTTTCGACTAATCAGAACGCCCGTTTTTGATAGACGAAACTAAAATTAAATTATAAAAGCTGTGGTCCAAAGAGCGGTAACACTGATATTGCCACTAAGCCTATGCATTACTTCATTTCCAAATTTCAGACTTGTCCGAATCCAAAGGGGTAACAGACGATATTACAAATTAAGTACAATTCAAAAACTAACCATCCCATATGATAGAAAATTTTTGTGGGAAAAGAAGAAATTGCTTGTACAATTTTTCAACAAAGTTTTCTCAAGTATAATGCCAGGGGAACGTTAAAATGGGGGATTATATGGGAAATGGTTAATGGAATGTCGCCATTTCAACAGAAATCTTTCACCTAACCACACAAATAATTTCAACTAATTTGAGAGAGGTTATGATAATTTTTTTTCTTGTAGAACGATTATAATTATAAGGTAAATAAGGCTCCCTTTTCCCTTGACAATAATAAAACTCAAACAATATTCTCTTTAGACCATCTTCGTGGCAACCCGAACATATTCGACACATTTGAGAAAATTTGTGACAGAATTGTGACATATCAACTTGTTACAAGGGAAATTATCATTAAGGCCCCTATTCCCGTAACATTGAATGGAATGTCACCATACTCAAATTAGATCTTCCTTGTGCCAAAATCTATATTTAAGCAAGCTTGTTGAAACTTGACTGAAAATTTGACCTATAGATTTATAACATTGGATTGTTGACGATGGACGAAGAACATAATATTGAAAGAAAAACTTCAAGACGTTTTTGATTGCGCTACTTTATGCACAAGAATATAAAATCGCCCGTATTAAAAATATAATTCTTTTAAGAAATGAAGAGAATATTTTTTGTTTTTGTTTAAACCGAAAAACCTAATCACCCTGTATGAATACGCGAAGCGGATTCATACATAAGTGTAATTAGGTTTTTCGGGTCATACCTCCATTAAAACAATAAATATTATCCTCATTTCTTACAAATTAATAGCATCGAATGAAAAAAGCAAAACTTTACAAAATTTGATACCTTTTATATGGGACTATTTTGTGCGGAAGCATACAACATAGCTGCATGCTCAAAATTTTGTTAATGGAGTTATGAATAATTTTTTTTCGACCAATCAGAACGTCCGATTTTGATAGACGAAACTAAATATTAAATTATTGAGATATGAACGGTGATTTACAGTTTACTGTAACCGAAAATCATAATGCAAACATTTGGATAGACAGAACTAACACTGAGTTATAATGTGGGCACACACAAATTTAGTGCTAGTCATCTTCTTGAACTTCGCTCGCCACGTGAATTCCTCAGGGGCTTTCGTGACTCCAGGACTACCCGCCGGGTATGTTTCAAGATCCTCAAATAACGCTTTATCCGGACTTTATCACTATTGTGGAGGAACAACCCACCCTATCTATGGACAGACTTACTATTTATACTGCAGTGATGCCCATTCTTGTTGCTATACTGGCAGCGGATACCCAGCTTGTTGTGTCACGTGAGTACCGAGCCCCTTCATCACATTTCCGGCCATTCAACATGTACCTGAAGTGCGGACACCGAGCAGTCAGGACAGCCCCTCAGGGCATTTAGAATTTTCGACGATCGCATAAAAAATCTTTGAGTTAGTATCTATCTGTAAAGCGCACAGAAAAGACTAAGATCAGACTGTGCGGACGCACAGTCTGATCTTAGTCTTTACTTGGCGCAAATGTGCTATTATTAAAAATTTCACGCCCAGGCTCATATATATTTCAATTACGCTCAAGTAAACTTTTTATCAGAGAACGGGATTTAGATTAAAAATGAAATGAAAATGAAATAAATAAATGTTAATTTCGTCCATGAACCCTATGTAAAGATTGCTCATTAGAACCGTATTTAGAAAACGAACCCAATGACTACCCACAACATAGGGTTTGGAAGAGAAAATATTGAAAATTGAGATTATCATCACTGCAGATAGATTTGTTTCATCTTCATTCAATTCGTTTCATAAAATAACCACCAATGGGTTTATAATAGTAAACATATACTTGAGATGAGCAACTGGAGGCTCGGAATGGATGTAGTGGTGATAGTGGTGTGATAAATACCAGTAATTCATGGTTTGGTGTTCCAGTCGCCACGATATAGCCGAGATACTGTCTAAAAGTTGCTTTAAAGCCCATTCAAACAAATCAGTTCAGGATGTAACATTAAACAATAACGCACAAGAAAGGATTACACCAGTTGAAAAACATTTGCATTTTCACATTTGGTGAAACAACAACAACAACAATACCACCACCACCACCAACAACAAACCTCGTTTGAAATGAAATTATTTGCTTATATAGGTACCGAAAAAAAAACTCTTTTAAAAGGGTTATGGTTTGAATAAGATTGCACATTTGTGTTCAATTATTACTTTTAGCTTTCTCAGCAATGTAAATAATGTATTGAAAACTCGACAGAGTCTAATATTTAATCAGTTTTACAAGGACTCGTTACCCAGATGTAATATTTATTGAAAATTCAACGAATTTCCTATTCGAAAGGGTTTAGAAATTAGAATATCCGTCTTCTTGTAATAAAAAAAAAAAAAAAAAAAAAAAATCTTTATATGGCATCTTGCAATGACGGATCTCGGCTGTCAACCAATCAAATCGATAGACCAATCAAAGCATTCATCTAGACAGGAAGTGCACTGTTCACTCCTTCATTGGTCGACATTTTGTGTTAAATATTTTTGTTTGTTTGGCGACTAAAACTTCGATACTATAATTAATTCAAGCTGTAGTTACGACCTTAAGTCGCCAACCAACCATTTTACTTTTCTTTTACATAAGAAAGACTATAAATTCAAAACGCCGTTTAATATACAATTTGAACTTCCTGTCGGAGGTTGTGGGCGTGGCCAGCGATCCGTCTATTTGATAAATTCCCAGCACGAGTCTTTTTTTATTTCAGCCGAGACTCGTTAAACCAAGGCGAGGTTGCCGGAATCGTCATCGGCTGTACAGTTTTTGTAGGAATTTTACTCGGCGTGGCTGTATTTATATCACAGAAGTACTTTTCAACGAGTAAGTAAACCCTGTTAACCCTTTCCCAAACAACAAATTTCTGGACCGGTCAATATTTAAAAAAAAAAAAAAAAAGCTGCAGAGGACAATTTCAAGTTGATAGAGTTTTTTTTTTTTCGTTTTTTTATGAATAGCAAACTTTTTGGATAAGGAAGAATTGCTTGATACAGGCAATTTCTTCATTTGCACAATTTTTTCCAAGACTTTTTTGAGGAGTGTAAAAAGGAAGCCTAATTTGGGAGTTGACCAAATGTGATGTCAATCAAATACTCAGTCAACCAATGAAATCATTCATTTAGAGCGGAAGTTTAGCTTGAACTCCGACATAAACCGCCATTTTGGTTTCCGTTTCCGTTAGTTTGAAGACTTAAACGTCGTAACTACAGCTTATTCAAGCTGTAGCTACGACGTTTAGGTCGCCAACCAACGATTCTACATTCTTGTTACATGTTACAGAACATAGCTTTTGCTAAATAGCGCCGTTTACAATCGAAGTTTGACTTCCTGTCGAGGTCAATTGGCGTCGTCAAAGGAATAATTAGATGAGGCCAGCGATTGGTCACTTGCTAAAGGCAGCGTCAATTTCACTCGGAGTCCAGATATTGACGGATCGCCTTCGCCAAGAAAAATCCGGAAAGACCTATCAATTCAAACATCCAGACTTTGAACTCAAACTCACCCCCTTGCTTGACCTCTGCTGGGTTCTGTTTCTTTTTCAAATATCTATAATTTGCATATATTTATGGCCCCTGTACGGTTTCAAATTATAATAGCTGGTTCGCCTTTTTGGTTCGATATTTTATCTTCATTGTTCACAGTCGGACTCTTTACGCGTTCCTGATCACATTTTCAAATAAATGATTTTCGTTATTTGGACCAAGAAATAAAGGTAAACGAATATTGATCAAGCTGTGGTTATGATGTCTTGGTAGCGACACTATTTATCTTTTGATTACGCTTGCTTAATTTATTAATTATTGTCATTTTTCATTTCAGATGCCAGGGCTTGACACGACCCTAAGTTTAGAAAGAATTTCCATTTTTGTCAGTTCTCTATGTACACTTTCTTAGTGATATTTCTGCAGTTGAATTCTTGACAGTTCTCTACGTACACTTTCTTGGTGATATTTCTATAATTAAATACTTGTAGTTAATATGAAAATAGCAACATTTTCACGTAACTGTAATAAAGGATGAAGGAGAAATACGACGAGATTAGTTGTAATTTATCGCAGTCATGTAGGACTTGTATCAGTCACCCAACAGATGACTTTCACCGAAAAAACTAAAGATCTACTCATATTTTTGTAATCGACAATTCACCAATCGCTTGCCCCTCCCACCTACTCAATTGGTCCCGCTCATTGACCGACAGTAAGTTCCGCTTCGATTTTAAACGGCGTTTGGTTTGCGACTTAAACATCGTAACTACAGCTTGAATAAGCTGTAGTTACGACGTTTAAGTCGCCAATCCAACAAAAAATATCTCGCACAAATGGCAGCCAATGTTTGAGTTCAAAGCAGGATTCCGAGCTGAATGATTGACTTGATTGGTCCACTGATTCCGTGCTTGACAGCTGCGATTGGTCAATTATCTATATACACCAAAATCAGTCCAGGTATTAAGCCTTATCTGCTCCAATAAGGGCGTAATGACAATTTTGCACGTGATTTTGCGATATGAAAAAAATCACCATATTTTAAATGATAAATTTATCTTTTTTGTGATTATACTCAAGTAGTAGTTACGGCGCTTTGATCAGACGTTCACGTTTCTCGTGGTAGGCGTCATTCCAACGAGAGGGGCTTTTCGTCTACGTTACTCCGACCATCACACCTACGGGGCTCACACTCGCGTGTGTGTATTTCCGTTTAATTATCGTCGCTACCGTAGCACAAGCCCATATGAGCGACGCCCACAGAAGACGGTTAGTTTTTACGGGGGATAGTGCAAGGATACAGGACGAATCTGCTGAGAGGTCCGCCTGGTTCTTTAAGTGCTCGATCGATAGCACCGTCACACGGGGCCTCGATTTAACGTCTCACCCGAAAGACAATTAGTTGAGTTACTTGATATGGTCAGCCAAGGGCTCGAACCCGTGATCTTGAGGTTTGAAGTCAAGTGCTCTACCAACTGACCTAATCGGACTGACGTCACACTCGCCATTGATCGTATAAGAGATATTTTACTAATATGAGAAACAATATATGCGCTTGCGCGTCTTGCTTCCCAAATTGTAAGACAAACAATGATATCAGTAACATCGATATAGAATCTCAAGGCAAATTCAAATTAAAACCGAATTAAAAAGTTAATCAATGTATTTAATGAATTTATTACTAGCAGATTATGTCTTTATACTGGTAACTATGTAATGTTTGTCCAACCTTTCGTGTACTACGTTTCACGCAACTCGCATTTTGCTTACGTCTTGGACGTTCGCTGCTATTCAAGTTATTCACGCCTTGATTACCAAGAGGATACCGCGCTTTCTCGAAAATTGCCTTCAAAGACTAACTCCCGCTGATATTCGAAATTCCAAGTATTCTTTCCATACATTGACAGGCGACGTAAATCAAGAGTAAAGTAAAGACAGTAAACGTACGTTGACGTACACTTCAACTGAGATAGACGGCACTTATTCATAAACAAACACCTTTTAAATCACAACATTTGAGACTGTATCGTTTTAACCCTTTCCTGGTCAATCCCTGGTTTTCACGTCCCTTTGAATTTATAATTGAGAAATTATTGTGGAAAATGAAGAAATTGCTTGTAACAAGCAATTTCTTCTTTTTCCATAATATTTTCTACCCTATTGAATGGTTATTTTTTTTTAATTAAATCCGAATTAAACTTGTGATTGCATAACCTTTGAATTTGGACAAGTCTAAAATTTTGTAAAACAGGAAAGGGTTTACTAAATATCTTCCATCTGTTACTTATTAAGTGTTCTCGGTATATGACTTATAAATCTGTAGTATTATGTAGCGTTAGGCCTAAGTAGACTTTCGTCAAGTTACACATTATCGCCGTTGAGTTATAAGTTTTTCAGGTCGGCTATATCAGACAGAATTGACAAAAAACTTTCATGAATTGCATTGATTGCCTAGTTTCGACCGCCACACTGTCTGTGTGACGGATCTCCATGGGTGAAATGGCTAATGTACTATATATCTATTCCACATTCTGGGACACATTAAGAATATATGCAGTTCAACATTGAGAGAAGCAAGATTGTAACTTAAGTTAATACCAATTTATTTTTAGTTAGGTTGCGACGAAAGCTTTAAGCTCACAGAGCCGCTCTCAAACACCCACAATCCGGATGTTTTCACGTCCCCGAAAGAGAGGCAATGTCTTAAACCCGCTGCTACCCAATGCTACAGCATAGCCTGTGACTGGCTATTAAGTATCTTGTTCATGAATACACCCCGATGACGGCAGGGCTCGAACCCGTGAGATTCAGATCACCAGCCAAGCACCTATACCACTTGGCTATCGAGGCAGATTTTAACATTCCGACGCCATGATTCATTTCTTAGAGCCTAAAACAATTTTAGGCACATTTCGAGGTTTTTCGAACAAAATCCAACTCTTTACAAGCTTTGAAACCTAAACTTGACAAGTTTGGTGTTAAAGTTGGGATGCAGCAACGAGCAAAACCTACTTATTTTACATCGTTTGGGTACACGCTCTTTCAAGTTAGAGTAACTCCTCTCGATTCTGCTTCGTAGTACTCGCGTCGATTTGTTCGGCCAATGACAGAACAAAGATCGATAGCCGCTTCAGGGAATCGAACTCGGGACCTTTTGATCAGGAAGCCGAGGCTCCACCTCTCGATAGTGGACATCACTATCTTCCGTTGCAGTGTTACGGTCAATGTGTCCGTTTGAATGTGGACAGTCTGCACTGTTGAAGCAAGTATATTTTACCTAAGAGATGAAGAGAATTTTTTTGTTTTCGTGGAAGTATGAACCGAAAAACCTAATCACACTGTATGAATACGCGAAGCGGATTCATGCATTGTGTGATTAGGTTTTTCGGTTCATACCTCCATGAAAACAAAAAATATTCTCTTCATTTCTTATAATTTAATAGCATCGAGCGAAAAAAACAAAATCTTTGCAAATTTTGATACCTTTTTGTATGGGACTATTTTGTTCGGAAGCATACATAACGCTGCGTGCTCATTTTTTTTCATGGAGTTATGAATAAATTTTTTCGACCAATCAGAACCCTCGTTTTTGAAAGACGAAACTAAAAATTGAATGATGTGAATTTATGGACAAGACAACATTTAATGAAAGGAATGCAAAACCTGTTTTGATTTTGATAATCTGTTTTAGATTTTTTAAAAAAAAGCAACCCCTTTCAGATTTTAAGTAGTTCTATCAATCTTGCTCAAGCGATCACCTCCATAAAGCGACTTCTTTCATTAAGCGACCAGGAGCAAAATTGTATTTCCAAAAACAAACGATCTTCGCGATTGGAGTTTTATTTTCATTTGATAACAAATAATCAAAACTAAATCTTATGTTAGTGGAATCGTCTAAACGAGGCGATTCTAAAATGAGTTCCATTAACATAGAATCAATTCAGAATCTATCTATGCAGTCAGACCGATCCCCCATCCCCTATGCGTTTCTTAACCCTTTCCTGTTTTGGAAAATTTAAGACCTGTCCAAATTTACAGACAACAATATAAAATTGATTTTATTTGAAAAATCATCATTCAGTAGGGGGAAAAATATTGTGGGAAATGAAGAAATTGCTTGTTACAAGCAATTTCTTCTTTTTCCACAATGTTTTCTCTAGTATAAAATCACAGGGACGTAAAAACCAGGGATTGTACGGGAAAGGGTTAACGATCACAATTTGTTCGTCCCTCTATAGGTCGCTAAATACAAGTTTAACTATATATACTGGTTACAGATCTAAATATCAATAAATTGGAATATAGTCTGATTCTATTTAAAAAAAATCTTTCACCTCGAGCGGGTCAATGTATCCTTAAATTGTGCACTTTAAGGAAATTGTGTCACAAATTATCAAAATGGCACATGAGCGTCAAATTTCGTGGATCGTGATTCTTGTCGATTACCCGTCTCCCTGGGTTGTATACCCGTATCACGATCTCGTCTATTTTTAGAACATATTGTAAAGTATATTTTTACGGCGGGACATTGTTATTTTAATTCGGTGGTTCTTTTACTCACTGAGGTAAGCTATTTATCCTTTTTTACACTCTCATATCTCATCTAGTGGTTTTGTTGATGTTGATATTAATGATAAAATATATTCATACAAAAACTAGCGAAAAATAAATTTTTCCTAAACTCTTTCCTGATTGGCTAAATGTTAGACTTGTCCAAATTCAAAGGGTTTTCAGTCGTAAATTCTAAGTGGATTTAATTCGAAAAATAAACATTTAGTAGGGTAGAAAATGTTGTGGAAAAAGGAGATGTTGCTTGTTAAAAGGAATTTCTTCTTTTTCTGCAATGTTTTCTCAATTATAAAACCACACGGACGTAAAATCCAGGGATAGCAAAGGAAAGGGACACAATTTCGGCCTTTCGCACGCTATTGTCCCACCCAATGGATCTAAATGTTACAAAAATTTCTTCTTGGAATGTCCGATGCAACTTGGCACGCTTTTTTATTTCCAATGATCACAAGGTAACAGATATATTTTATATGTCGACCACACCTTTTTTCAATTGACGGATCGATGACCCCGCCCACTCAGCCGGTAGTCACTGACTCCGACAGGAATGAAACAGCATGATTTTGCAAAATTTATTGTAAGTGGCAAAATTTTAGAATTGTTGGCGACGAAAATGTCGTAACTATACAGCTTATTTACGACGTTTATGTCGCCAACCCAACGAAAGCGCTTTACGTTTTTAGGTCGATATCAGAGTTCAAAACTCACTTCAAATGAACGATTTGATTGGTCGATTGATTCTTTGATAGACAGCCGCGATTGGTGAGTTTGGTCCGGTCTAAATAAGGTTCTCCGGTAATTCGATTTCTCGATTCTCCTTTGTCCTTTAATGGAAATCTCTCTCCCTCCCTCATTTATCGTTTCATATTTATCACTGCACCTGACCTGCGTTTAGGTTGCGAAAATAATCAGGCTCGTCTTGTTCTTGAATTCAGCAGGCGCGGCACATATCTTTTCCAACAGTTTTCTTCCACCAATGGGTAGATAATCGTAAAGTTAAGGGGGATGAGTAGCTTGAGGCCTGGAAAGGATGTAGTGGTAGTACAGGTGTGAGAAATATCAGGAATCCATAGATAGTTTCTCCAGCCGCCGAGATATGAATGAAATACGATTAAATGAGGCGTTAAACCCCAATCAATCAACCAATCATTGAATGAATGAATGAATGAATGAATGAATGAATGAATGAATGAATGAATGAATCAATGAATCAATCAATCAATCAATCAATCAATCAATCAATCAATCAATCAATCAATCAATCAATCTTGAATTCAGCAATTCACGGATCGGTGGTTACGACAATTGACCTATATCGGTAGTTCAACTTAAGCAATAAACGTCCTAATTTTGTAACATGTGTGACCAGGAACATGAAGGCAACTTAAACGTCGATTTGAACTGTGGCTACGACGTTAAGTTTAGTCGCAGAAACCATTACAAAGCATTGCGTTCAAGGTTTGTTAGTCTACTGAATTGGATTGGCAGTTGCATAAATTGAATGTTTTCTTGACGCACTGAAAGGAATATCTGTCAATTTTAGGAAAGAAGAATTTTCTTGTTATAGGGGATTTCCCCTTTTCTCAAAATCCACTTTTTAATTCAAACTAACTTTCCCCAATACAGCTAATTCGAAAGATACAAGATTTTAAATAAACACATAATTGAGAAAACATTGTAAAAAAAGAAGAAATTGCTTGTAACAAGCAATTTCTGCTTTTTCTACAACATTATCTACCCTACTGGATGGTTAATTTTTAAATTAAATCCACTCTGAATTTCCGTCTTTAAAACCTTCAAATTTGGACCGGTCTAAGGGTTAAAAGCCATGCAGGGTACCAAAGTGAAAATGACGACATCTTAGAATCTTAGACTATCAGAATCGGATTTTTTCTGACCTGTCCGATTATTTTTGTGTAAAAAATTATATTTTTAAAGGTATTTAATAAACCTCAGGTATCAGGAACAGAAACTTGTAAATTAGGATAGCAATTATTGCTTTCTCGTCACATTGAAAATTATCAACAAAACAAACAAACAAACAAACAAAAAAACAAACAAACAAACAAACGAACGAACAGTAAAGGTTGCATGCCTGTATTATGAGGAAAGGCTGTTTCAATTTCACTAAAATGGCCTAATTTGCCTCGGTAGACGATATTTCTTTTTTTCAAAGTTTCTACTTTTGCTTTTGACGAACTTATTTTCTAATATCATTTAGACTTTATTTGACATGGATGCATATTTCATTACGCTCCGAAAATGAGAAAAGGTTTCCGTTTATAAAAAATCATTTTTAAGAATGCGTTTTCCTGGCTAATGAGTTTAATGAATGTTTTTCTGTTCTCTGTATTATGATAATATCTATACATTATTTAACAACATTTTACCTTATGATTAAACCTATTGTTCAATTCTCTAATAATTTGCAGTGAAAAAATGATTCTTGAAAAACAAAATGCAATGGAAAGTCATCCTGTTTTTTTCAATACATTGTTTCGGTTGTATACTCTCAACATTGTATTTATTTTATAAGAATGGGAAGAAGTGGCCAAAATGAATCAGGATTACATTCACCCTCTCCAGTTCAATCCCTGTTTTTTTACGCCCCTGTGATTTTATAATTGAGAAAACGTTTTAGAAAAAGAAGAAATTGCTTGTAACAAGCAATTTCTGCTTTTTCCACAATGTTTTCTTCCCTAGTATTTTTCAAATTCTACCCACTTTAAGATTTCGTCTGCAAAACCTCTGAATTAGGACGAGTTTGAAATTTTTAAAACAGAAAAGTGTTAAATACCCGAGGGATAGATATTGATCTATGATATTTAGCCTGTAAGATTTAATAATAAAATGTGGATAAAACGTCTGTATATTGCAAATATTTGCCAAGGTGGACTGGTCAGAATGCAGTAATTTTACCGACAAAACGCCCCCCCCAAAAAAAAACACAAAACAAAACAAATCAAAACAACAACAACACCCCCCCCCCCAAAAAAAAAAACCCTTAAGAAAACCAAACCAACAAATAAAACAAATAAACAAAAAACATTTTTATTCTAATCGTGCCTTACACCGTATCGTGACTTCAAATTAATTCTTAGCCATATTCAGGCTAAGACAGACGGATAAAACAACTAATTCGAAAATAATCTTGATCAATAACGGTGTTTCTTTTCCTTTACCGGTTTCTATTTATCTACAGGTTGACATGATCCGGTGGCTGGTATTTATCTGGCTGGTTCCAGTTGTATCATGCACACTGACCACAGAAGAAATCGAAATCTTCAGAAAAAACGGTATCGTCGTGAGAGAAACTGACAATGATTCATATCTTATAGAGCACTCGGGACTCCCAGACCACGGTCATGAAGGGGGGTTTGGCGACAATCCGAACCAACCATCCGCACAAAATTATTCTTTCGAAATCCCAAAAGAGGGCGTTAACGCGAGTGAGAAAGGTTGTGTCCGATTAGGTCCGATTGGCATGTCTGTCAGCGGGGTACCATTTTACAATCCATACACCGGTCAGGGTAAAAACGCTGTAGAAGGCGATTGTCAGGAGACATTCGACGACTGTTCGGGACATCCCAGTCCTAATGGGGCTTATCATTACCATAAAGTACCAGCTTGTTTATATACGGAGCCATATGAGGACAGATTTCTTGGAGTCGCGTTTGATGGTTACCCGATCTACGGCCCGATGGACAGCTCTGGTAGGGTGTGGAGGTCAGTGGAACTCGATCCTTGCCACGGTCACATATATAATGGTCGGTATATCTATCGTATAACTCTGGACTTTCCATATATACTCGGGTGTTATCATGGTGTTCCAAGAGAGAATGGACCTGGAGGTCCCTGGGGTCAAGGAGGCCCCGGAAGTGGTCGTCCAACCCCTCCAACGGGGAGAAAGAGGAGAGGCAACCAAGATTAAACATAGAACCAAAACGTTATAAACGCCAGATCCCGGGCTCAGATAATCCATGTTTGCAGGTCGCGGATAGAAACTGGAACTTGAACACGTGTTACGCCTTTTGCGAAAATCCTGGTAACGGAAATCTAGACCACTGTGTTCCGGCTTCGGATAGAGGCGACCAAACGACGCAGAGACCGACTTCTACTGGTTCCAGTCCGATGGCAACACACCCGTCGAGTTTTATGGTAACAGGCCAGTCAAGTTTGAGATCTACGACAGAAAGTGACACTAGTGCGTCTTGTCCAGTCATGGCGTCGAGTTTCCTTGCTTTGTGCGCGTTCATTTTTACTGTTTTCTTCTCAAAATGAAAATTCTGAAAAAAAAAAGAAAAAAATTTTTTCGTTTGCCAAAGTATCACGCCACCATAGTAAGGATGTCGAACTAGTCATTTCCTTAACAAACCGAGGATTTTACGTCACTGTGATTTTATACTTGAGGAAATATCGTGGAAAAACAAGAAATTGCTCGTGACAAGCAATTTCTCCTTTTCCCACAATATTTTCTATCACATATGATCATATCATTTAAAAAAAAACATCAAATTTTCACTGTCGTCTGCAACCTCTTTGAATTTGGACCAGTCTAAAAATTAAAACAAAACAAATCAAAAAAGAGAAAAGGGTTAAAGACGTTCAATTTCAACCACGCTGATGGTCACGTCATAACGCTTGAGCCTGCGTGACATTTCAAACAATCTCACGTGAGCGCGAAATTAAGACTCGGATCAACCAGTGCATTCTTACAGTTCGAGGCTGCGGCCATTTCACCGTTGGTAGCGTGTCGTACTCTCAGTTATCAGGTTCCGAGTTCGATCCCCAGAAATATCCTTTCCGATAGCTGTCTCCCACCAATGGGTGCACGGATAATCGTAAACCTAAGTGGGATGAGCAGCTGGAGGATCGGAAAGGATGTAGTGGTAGTGGTAGTACTGGTGTGAGAAGTACCAGGAATCCATGGTTAGGTGCACTAGCCGCCACGATATGACTGAAATACTGTTAAAAGTGGCTTAAAACCCATTTAATAAATTAGTCCTACATTCAGACTAGAGTCTTTAGTTTGCGTACTAGATTGCTACTGATTTTCTATTGCTACTGATGGTGATGGGTCAAAAGGCCCAGTGTCAGAGCGGCCCGATCCAAAAAGGCCCAGTCCAAAAGAGCCCAGTAATGAAACTGACCAAATAGACCCGGCCCAAAACGGCCTAGACCACTATGGTCCACTATTAAATCTGACAAAAATGCCCACTTGGTACAAAGTCAAAGAAGTTGTAGACGATGGAATTGGTGAAATCTTAAAAATCTTCGTCTTTTGGAGTAAGAGACATATTGAATAATAAAGAAATTGCTCGTAACAAGCAATTTCTTCATTTTCCACAATGATTTCTGAAGGGTTTTCTTGGGGCGTCAAAACGCTTTATTATGTGGAAATGACTGAAGTTTCTATGCTATTGTATATCGAAATACGACTGGGATACAAAATCATCGTAACTGCAGCTTATGAAAGCTGCAGTTACGATGTTTTTGTATCGCGATGACGATTCTAACCGATTTGATCGTTGTATTTTATCAGATGACCCTATTTGTTATGACTCACACCAGGACCAGAGGTCCTTGAGCATGTACTTATAAAATATAAGTGCACTTGTAAAATATAAGAGATCGCATGTAGTACTAAAATTCTGCCTTCATTTGGTACACGTACCCGCATACATTTTTTTATTGTACTTAACCCTTGTCATGCTGTATAAATTACATTACTGAATTGCTGTTAAATCAAAGGGCTGAAAGCACTGATAGAACTTGTTGTTCAAGAATCAATATTTCTTTTCAAAATCAACTTCATAAACAACTCTTGCAGGAAAAATATAAGCAGGACGTGTAAAAAAAGACTGATCTTAGTCTACACCTCCTGGCAAAACCGGAATATTCCGGGTTCAGCATGACAAGGGTTAACTATACATGATCGACGTGTTTTTAACAACAATATTAGTCTATCAAGATTCAAGCGTTTTCATTTGCTGATTTTTAGCTAGCAAAGCGTTAGCTTTGGTAGATTAAGTTAACAGACAAAATTTTGAGGTCTCCTCAAAGTTCAACGAGTGCAAACTGCCACTGGAGGCTTAACCACCAAGTCCATGAAAGCTTACGCCATAAGAAATAGTTCCTATGTATTTCAGGAATATTGCAAACTCTATTCCAATCGTAGAGAACTCTGTCAAAAGCATGCTAGTTAACCCATTCCCAGTCAATTCCGCTTTTTAAGCATCTCAATAAAAAGGCTTTGGAAAACATTGTGGACAATGAAGAAATTGCTTGTGACAAGCAATTTCTTCAATGTCCACAATGTTTTCTACCCAACAAAGGAAATATTTTCTAAATCCAACCATGCCTTGCTAGCTTACAGTACTTTCAGTACTTTGATTTTTCATACTGCCACGGAGCGCAGTTATTTTGTATGCTTGCACACAAAGTAGATCCATGCATTTTTACTCAAAAGTAGTAAAATACTTCCTTTGAGACGACACTTCTTATTGGGCTAAAGCGGCGGCACATATTCTTTCCGACATTTGTCTCTCACCAATTGATGGATAATCGTAAACCTAAGTGGGATAGCAGCTGGAGGCTAGGAAAGGATGTAGTGCTAGTACTGGCGTGAGAAATACCAGGAGTCCATTGCTAGGTGTTCCAGTCGCCGCGATATGACTGAAATACTGTTAAAAGTGACGTTAAACCCCAATCAATCAATCAATCAATTATTGGACTAAATTGGAAAATAAGTGCCAAATAGAAGAAAAATTTTCGTGAGAAATGGACTCATTGCTTGTTTCAAGCAATTTCTTCCTTTCCCCACAACGTATTCCATGATCGTATTTCTTTAGGGTATCAAAACGTCTTTGTGTGGTAATGGGCTGAGTGGCTAAACCATCAAAAACGCTCCACATGAATGATATCGAATGTCGAAGTTCATAGCGCACCCCTAGTCTAAATGAGTGATTTGATTGGTCGATTGAAGCTTTGGTTGAGAGCCGCCATCCTTCAATATGTTGTATTTAGATGCAGATGAAATATGTAAAATCGTCAAATTTTGTAAATACATGTACTCTTGAAATATCGTTGTGGTGCGTCAAAGACATTGTTAACACTGCTTACCCCCGTTACCACATGACGAAATTTTAGACTAGTCCAAGTTTAATGAAGTTGTAGACGACTATTATTATGCGATCAAACTTTTTAATTCTTCGTGTTATAGGAAAGAAATCTTTGTGAAAATGAAAAAAAAAAAGTTTTTTACGAGAAATTTCATCATTTTTTACAATGTTTTCTGAAGCATTTTCCTGGGCGGCGTTTACCCATTCTAACTCAATCCCTCCTTTTTACGCCCCTCAAGAAAAAAGCTTTAGAAAACATTGGGAAAAATGAAGAAATTGCTTGTATCAAGCAATTTCTTCATTATCCACAATGTTTTCTACCCAAAATGAAAAAAAATCAAAATTCTATTAACTTGAAATTGTCGTCTGCAGCTTCTTTCAATTTGGACCATTCTAAAATTCCACTGTGTTGGAATGGGTTAAAAACGGGATTTTGTTGGAATGGGTTAAATAGAGCAATTTATATGTCATCTTGGTCGCGCAGCGATGATATAAATATGTTTCTTTCATGTCCGTTTTTGTTTGATCTGCAGTTTTACTTTATCAAATCTCACAATGATTGATATTTTGAAGGTTTGAGCTACTTTCAACATTATTTCATTTTTTTGTGGCGGCATGCACAGCTACTCATATGTTCCTGGTATCACGCTGCCATCGTGTAAGTGACTTTTAAAAAAATTGCGGAGAGGTGGATTCAAAATGATCTCATGACTTCAAGTGACGGTCACATCATTATTATTCAGAGTTTACAAGCAACATTTCATTAATATTCATGAATCAGTGACAACCTTCCAACATCAGTGTTCACTTTGTTTCATTATTTTTACGGATAAAAAACTATGTTTCAGACGATGGTCTTGTATTAGCGAAAATAAGATCTAATTTTTTTCGCGTTAAGCATGACTGAATAATGCTTGATGGGGAGGAGTTGTATGCGCTTCATTTGTTTTGACAACTCTTTCAACTTTATGCCACATTTCGCGCGCGTGTGTGGTTTTTTTTTTGGGGGGGGGGGGAGTTTAAACAGCTTAACAGCACGTATGTGCAAGCCAACTATAAAAATCGATACAATCTGAAGACGTTTGTGGTTACAAACGATTGCTGTTTCTCAGAATGAAATAATGCAATCGAGAACAACTCGAAGGGTCAGCGCGAAACAGATGTAATTGCCAATATATTTATAGGCAGTTGCAACTGTTTCGCGCCGATCCACTGAACTGCAACAACAACCCCAGAGTATATCTATATGAGTGGTGATGAATAAATGTTATTCAAATGACACATGAATTTATTGATCATCCCTCGACATTCCGCCCTGTAGTCACATTTAAGTCTTTGTCTTTTAACCTTTCCTGTTTAATCCCTGGTTTTTACGTGCCTGTGTTTTTGTAATCTAAAAAAGAATGTAATAGCAAATTCTTCTTTTCCACAATATATTGTACCCTGCGGAATGATTATTTTTCAAATAAATTATGCTTTAAGTTGTTATCTACAAAACCTTTTATTTGGACCAGTCTAAAATTTCAAAAACCACCCCCCCAAAAAAAAACATCCCCAAAAAAACAACAAACAAACAAACAAACAAACGGAAAAGGGTTAAACTCTTTTTCTGTTTTACAAAATTTCAAAATTCAAAGATTTTGCAGACGACAGTTTGAAGTCGATTTTATTTTGAAAGGGATCTTTCATTAGGGTAGAAAATATTGTGTAAATAGAAGAAATTGCTTGTAACAAGAAAGTTCTTCTTTTTCTCAAGTATCAGAAAGCTGTGACATACAAAACAGGGGTTGAACAGAAAAGGGTTAATCATCAAATTAGTAACAGTCATCAAGTCATTGTCAAAACGGTATACCTACAGGTAAGACATTTTACAATAGAAGAAAATATATTTGTCTTATTTTCATTGAGGTTCATACCTCAATGAAAACAATAAAACAACATCACCTAAAACATCACTTCATTTTTCATTATTTAATATCATCAAGCAAACAGTACAATTATTTTACTAGTTGTGAGTATTTTTTTATGGATTTACGTTGTGCGCAAGCATGAAAAAACAGTTGTGTGCTCAAAATTTTGTCCATAGATTAAAGAAACAAAAAGTTTTCAGCAAATCAAAACACTTGAATTTTGATAGACGCAACTAAAATAAAATTATTTTAGATACGGCTAGTTACACGAAAAAGAACCATCTGCGGAGTGACAATAGCATCGACTTTGGTTAGGCTACGCGGACTGTGCAGCCTTATCAGGGTGGACAGATTTCGATGTTTACAGCTATTACCTTACAAAATATTCAAAATATTCACATTCATCTTTCGATTGTCTAAAATGAAAGGTGAAGTCAATTACATTTTCTATATAATTTAATTTTTAGTTTCGTCTATCAAAAAAGAGCGTTCTAATTTAAATAATAATAATAATAACTCCACGAACAAAATTTTGAGCACGCAGCGATTTTGTATGCTTTAGCACAAAATAGTCCCATACAAAAAGGTATCAAAATTTGTAAAGCTTTTGGTTTTTTCGCTCGATGCTATTAAATCATAAGAAATGAAAAGAATATTTTTGTTTTCATTGAGGTATTCATACAGTGTGATTAGGTTTTTCGGTTCATACCTCCATGCAAACAAAAAATATTGTCTTCATCTCCTAAATACAACGTCGGTAAAGTTTGGCATGGCCGCGCCCAAAGCGCAGTTGGTAGCGCGTCCAACTCTCATTCTTTAGGTCCTGAATTCGATCCCCAGTCGCGGCAAATATTCTTTCCGACATTTGTTTCCCACCATATAATCGTAAACCTAAGTGGGATCAGCTGCTGGGGACTCTGAAAGGATGTAGTGGTAGCACTGGTGAGAGAAATAAAGGAATCCATGGTAAGGCGCTACCACTGCGCTATGGACGCGGCCATTGAGAATTAAAAAAAAAAAAAAAAAAAAAATCTGACCCAAATTTTAATTGGTATATGTATCTTATTACCTCTGCATTGCATATAACATATAACAGTGTTCATACGCACGAGCCGCCGTCATAGCGCAGTTGGTAGCACGTCGGACTGGCAAATCTAAAGGTCCCGGGTTTGATCCCTGACGGCGTCACTCATCCTTTCCGACTATTTGTCTCCCACCAATGAGTCGATAATCGTAGACCTATGTGGGATGGCAGCTGAAGGCTAGGAAAGGATGTGATGGTGGTACTGGTGTGACAAATACCAGAAATCCATTGTTAGGTGCTCCAGCCGTCGCGATATAACTGAAAGATTGTTGAAAGCGGCGTAAAACCCCATTCAAACAATCAAACCTTACGTACGAATGCGTTCTCTTTAACCCTTTCCTGTACAATCACTGGTTTTTACGTCCTTGTGATTTTATACTTAAGAAAACATTGTGGGAAAAGAAGAAATTGCTTGTAACAAGCAATTTCTTCTTTTTCCACAATATTTTCTACCCTGTTGGCTAGTTACTTTTCAAATTGCACTCACTTTTAGTTGTTGTCTGCACCTTCTTTCAATTTGGACAAGTCTAAAATTTTGAAAAATAGGAAAGGGTTAAACAGTTACAGTTACTGGTTTGCCAGAGTGCGGACTTTTTTAAAGTTGAAATTCGCATTTAACATGATAACCCATTCTTTGAAATTTGATTGAAAGCATGTCGAAAAGGGCGGAAATTCGCGGGGCAAAATACCATGACCAAATAGAAGTTGTCTGCGGTTTATGAGTAATATACATGATAGAGTTTAATCACTATCCACTTGAACGTAGATCTACACAAGAAACTTTTATGTTCACTTGAGATTGTTCCGGCATTCCTGCACGAACCCGGAATTTAACGTCCCGGTGATTTTATACTTGAGAAAATATTGCGAGAAAAGAAGAAATTGCTTGTTTCCCACACATATGGAATGATTTAATTAAAAATTGCATCCAATATTTATTGTCGTCTGCAACCCTTTCAATTTGGACCAGTCTACATTTAAAAAAGAAAAACGAAAAAAAAAAAAAAAAAAAAACCACCACCAACAACAAAAAACCCAGGAACGGGTTAAGAAACTGAAAAATACTTAATTTGACCCATTAATGACGTCATGACATCATGTTCCCTTCTGAATATCGTTTACCGGCTCGGCCAACATTCTTAACGACATTTGTCAAAAGTCATGGTACCATGCGTCATCTGTCATCTCACCACTTGTCGGCAATCAGAACACATTCGGCCATGCCCGTAAACGTCAGGCGTTTTTTTTTCTTATATCCGCTTTAACATTTTTCAGTCACATCGCAGTGCTTGGATCACCTAACAATGGATTCCTGGTATGTCTAGCACCAGTACCACTATTACATCCTTTCCTAGCCTTCAGCTGCTTTCTCACTTAGGTATACGATTATCCACCCATTGGTGAGAGACAAAAGTCAGAAAGGATATGTGCCGCCTTGACGTCCATGACTGTGACACCATATGATTGACGATTGGGAGTCAGATGCGCTACAAAACGCGTTGTGACGGCAACCTCGTATAGCAGGCGGAGCATTATGTAACAAATCGGTGCACTTCGTTAGCCGGAAACAGTTTAAGAAAACGTAGCCCGTGATCGGTTAATGCCGGTAATGTCGGTTAATGTCGGTAAAGTCGGAAGGCTTAAAATGGCTGAAAATGTTAAAACTTGTAACTGTTTGGAAATACTCGATTTCTATTTTCATGGTAGCACCGAAAATGTTGATTTTTACCATTACGTCCTTCGTGTAAGCTTAACTTTGAATCTAATATAACACCGAAACATTCGATCTGTAACAAAACGAAACTGTAGCCTTTAGCTGAAATTGCATTTCTGAAAAGAATTCCATAGATGAACCGCTCAGTATTATAAAAGTTTGCTGGGACCCCTCTCCGTTCCTGACAAAATACTCGATAGGTGGGGATACTTTAGAGTTTTGAAAAGTATACCCGTTTATTAGGCATAAGGCACTCATTACTCACTATCTAGAAGTAAACTGCAGCTACTAATTTTTGAAACGACCCAATAAAGATGTAGGATTGAATTAAATCTAAACAGGTAGCCTCTGCCCCTTTTAAAAAATGAGTACTTTATTACATACGTGCGTAAAAAACAGGGACTTGTCACAATTGATGTTCTTTTAATACTATATACACAAATACAGACTTTAGTCTATATTTATGTATATGGTATCATAAAATCAATTGTGACAAGTCTCTGTGCGTAAAAGGCTCCGCGCACTTGTTCCTGATCCCGTCATCATCTCATATAGACTTGACTAGATATTCAGTTACGGGTGTGAACAATGGGGACTCAACTAGATCGTTATCATAACTCTTTGTTAAACTTTCAGGTGTCCGGATATGGCCGACTCATTCTTTTTTGCGACATACTTTTACAACAACAATATCACCCTGGTACTCGTTTTCGTCACAACGTTCATCATTGCTTACTATTCAACACGACGGGCTCCAAATGTGCCGCCTGGACCACCACTATGGCCAATCTTTGGTAACATGTTCTCGGTGGTCGGTAAGAACTTGTTTAGGAAGCTGGCAATTTTGAGACAAAAATACGGGGACGTATTTAGTTTGTACATTGGATCAGAATTGTGGATATTTTTGAACGGATATGACGTCATACATGACGCACTCGTGAAGAAAGGGAGACTATTCAGTATGCGACCAATATCCAATTTCTCTGAGCAGTTCGGGGGGGATTTGTCACCGCTTGTTTTGGAAAATGGAATAAAGTGGAAAGAGAGGAGATCTTTTCTTCATTTTGCTTTTCGCGAGATTTGTTTCGCTGACAATGGCAAATGTATTGAAAAAATTGTACAAAATGAGACGGAACATTTTATCAAAGACCTTGTAAAAAGATCCTCGATAATAGACCCAAAAGTTTTAATAAGTCACAGCTTCACAAATATTATGTTGACTATTATTCATGGAAGACGTTTCGGAAAAGAAAACGTGGATTTTTTCGTTGAAAAAGTGGAAAATGATTTAAAATTATACACTCGTGGTCAGATTCTATCAAATTTATTTCCGTTCATGCAGTGGTTCCCATGGAAACTGTTTGGTGTCATAGACGACTCAGGCAATAAACGTAATTTTGCCTTGCACATGCGAATGGCAAATGAGGCATTGAAAGACTATGAAGAAGGTCAAGAAATGTGTATTGTTCATTATTACATGAAAGTTCTTAAAACAGGCAAAATCAATGGTAAACACGTTACTCATGGAAGTTTCGACATGGACGTCTTAAAACTATTTATTCATGATCTAATGATTGCTGGGAGCGAAACGAGTGCCACTGTGACGAAATGGATTTTTTTATATTTGATGATGGATATAGATTTACAAAAGAAACTCCATAAGGAAATAGATGAATGCATTCCAAAAGAACGGTTACCTTCGTTAAGCGATCGTTCGCGTTTACCGCACGTTGAGGCAACAATTCTGGAAGGCCTTAGAATCGGTTTGATAATTCCATTATCGGTGCCTCGAACTGTTAAAGAAGATACGATTTTTCACGGATACCTTATTGCCAAAAATACCACCGTAATAGCCAACTTAACGTCAGTACTTATGGACCCAGAAATATTCCCCCAACCAGAAAGCTTTAAACCAGAACGATTTTTGGACGAGACCGGAAAACAGGTTCGGATACCGAAAGAGATGGTTCCCTTCTCGTTGGGACCAAGGTCCTGTCCCGGGGAATCATTTGCTCGTTTAGAAATCTTTCTTTTCGTAACGACGATTTTACAAAGGTTCGAACTGAAATTGCCGACCGGAATGGAGGTACCAAATACAGAAGGAGTGTTTAGTTTAACATATAAACCACATCCTTATTCTATTGAATTTCATCCTCGTAACTAAAGTGGTGATCGCTTTCGTTAATTAAAACAGAATTTACGATTTTTCCCGTTCATGGAGGTTACAGATTAAATAAGATCAGTCTTCATCTACAGTTCTAGCAGAGTTGAGAAAATCTTATGTCTGACTTGTCCGACATTGTCTTTTCTAAATTCTGACAAGTACATTTTGCAAGGCCTTTGGCCGGGGGTACATAAATATCTGCGTTAATCTTTGAATGGGGCAAAATAGATCTCCAAGGAAGTTCAATATAAATTTGAAAATTAAAATAAAGAAACTTTTGTAGTTAATGAAGAAAATGCTGTGTTCTAGCATTTTCTTCATTAACTACAATGTTTTCTTAAAATTTATCTGTCCACTTTTCATTTTATTTCTGGATATGTTTAACATTCATTTCTTACTTGTCCAAGAATAAGAGGTGAAAATCTGTATTTCCATACCACTGGTTCTAGGGTTCAAAGATATCCAGATTTTTTTTTCAAATTCATACTGGTCACAAAGGACACTAAGATTGACTGATCAAATGCATTATGGTTCCAAATGGCATTTAGACTTATCTAAATTTACAGCGAGACTGAAGACATTTACAGTGGCCTAACCCATAGTTGTTGCAAAAGTTTGTTTTGTTTGAATAGGGTCTTACGCCCCTTCCAACAATCTGTCAGCTATATCGCGGCGGCTGGAGCACCTAACAATGGATTCCTGGTATTTCTCACACCAGTACCGCCATCACATCCTTTCCTAGTCTCCAGTTGCTATCCCACATAGGTCTACGATTATCGACCCATTAGTGAGAGACAAATAGTCGGAAAGGTTGAGTGCCGCCGTCGAGGATCGAACCAGACTATCAGGATGGCCAATACTAAATGAAGTTCAAAATATTTAGAATGACCTAAACTTATAGAGGTTGCATTAGACAGTTAGATGGTCCATATTAGTTAAATCACAAAAGTCATTTACACTGTTCTAAACTCATAGATGTTGCAAAAGACATCTACATTGTCCAAGTCTGATGATTTATAAAAGTAATTTACACTGGTTCAAACTCACGGATGTTACAAAAGACAATAAGATAATCTAAAATGGTTAAATCACATACATGTAAGTCATCTAAACTAGCTTCAACTCGTAGATTTTGCAAAAGACAGCTAGATGGTAAAAATAAGTTGAATTTCACTGACCCAAACTCATAGATGTTGAAAAGACTATAAGATCCGTTTTTGCCGATTCAGCCTCTGAATTACGGAGGTGCAGGATTCTCTCGACTTTAAAAGTAAATACAGACAGTACGGATCGCAGCTGTCAATTAAAGTATCAATCGACCAATTGACCAATCGCTGGCCCCGCCCACTAACTCCTTTAGCCACGCCCACTCCGATATGAAGTCCCTCTTCGATTTTTAACAGTCTTATTTTGCAAAAAAAAAAAAAAAAAAACTATGGTCAGTAGCATGTAACAAAAAAGTAGAATCGTTGGTTGGCGACCTAAACGTCGTAACTACAGCTTGAATAAGCTGTAGTTACGACGTTT
Source organism: Fragum fragum (assembly GCA_946902895.1). Lineage (NCBI taxonomy): Eukaryota > Metazoa > Mollusca > Bivalvia > Cardiida > Cardiidae > Fragum > Fragum fragum. The sequence continues at coordinate 42,926,855 of OX336379.1, forward strand.
AAGTCGCAAAACCAACAAAAAAGCGCAACCAAAATGGCGGCCAATATCGTAGTTCAAAACGCATATCTGATCTTAAATGAATGATTTCATTGGCCGACTGGTCAAAATTTAATGATTGACAGCCGCGATAGGTCAATTAAATAATCTATTTAAACCGAAAGCGAACTGCGATATTGGCCGACACGTATGTGAAGTATAATTGTTTGCTTTTAGACTTAAACCTCGAAACTGCAACTTATTTAAGCTCTAGTTACAATGTTTAGGTAGCCACTAGACATAAATTTAGCAAATTAGCGTTAGAGTTTAATATAGATGTGGAGCTTCCTGTCCAAGTCAGGGGGGGGGGGGCGGAGTGAGTGGGTTGTACCAGAGATCCGTCAATTGACTATTATAGCATTGACCTATGCCGAGAAGATTCGAGGGCGAGTTGTTCTTAAATCGTACACATGTCAACTCAGCCTCTTTAAAACTCGGCTTCAGACAATATGAAATGGAACGACTCGTTCAACATCTCGAATCAAATCTCGGAGGTACGCGGCTGGTCTGTTTCAAGTATTCAAACTATCCTGTGAATGGTTGATTTATTGGTTGAATGGGGTTTAACGCCACTTTAAACAGTATTTCAGTCACATCACGGCGACTAGAGCACCTTACCATCGAATCTCCTTATTCAAACATGTACTCAAACCAGTGCTCCTTTCCGAGCCTCCAGCTGCCCATCGTACTTAGTTTAAGATTATCCACCCATTGGAGGGAGACAAATGTCGTAAATGATATTCTCAGCGGCCGGGGATCGAACCCAGGACCCCAAATACCAGGACTCCTACGCACTAGCACTGCATTATGACCGCGGCCTCAGTCAATCGGAGAAACAATCCTATGCAAATTTCGATTTCTGTTAATGCGTAAGGTAGCTAGATTTGTACCGCAATAGACTTTAGCAGAGCTTAACCTAACTGATTGAATTGGGTTTAACGCCACTTTTAACAGTATTTCAGTTATATCGCGGCGGCTGGAGCACCTAACATCCTTTCCCAGCCTCCGTCTGCTATCCCACTTAAGTTTACGATTATCCACTTATTGGTGAGAGACAACTGTCGGAAAGGATAAGTGCCACCCCCGGGGAAACCATGACACCCAATGATTGAAGATTAGGAGTCTGACGCGCAACCGACTGCGCTATGACGGCGGCAGAGCTCAACCTACAAGTCGACAGCTGTACAAGTCTATAAGGTAAAATCCATTATATGGGTAGCTTGGAGATTTCTATTATTGCTATTATGTTTCCGTATTAACGCCTGAACTAAATTTAACAGAGTGTATCCGGCAGAATTTATTGGTCCAGCTCCACTCCGCAATTCATCCTAGACTCGATGCCCCTGAAATAGTTCCGTTACAGTTTCATTGTTCTCCTTTTAGCATAGCGTTTTCGAGTTAAGTTGATAGCTAGAAGCCTACAATCTGGTCATAACCTCTAATTGTTAGATCTCTTATGTGCTGTATTCGTGTGCCTTTGTGGATTTATGTCGGGATTATTTGCTGTTTGGTGAATCCTTCTCCCTTTGCCAGGCCGTCCCGAATTAACAAACTTCCAATGGTGTTTGTGACATAAAATAGTCGATAAGTTTGTCCATTACGGTGTTTCGTAGCGCGTATTTAAATACAAGTAAATTCCCCTTTTATAGAGTTTTAAACCCAAACTCACTTACTTGAGAAAAGTGCTACATACTGCCAAAATTGAACCCCTTTACTCAATTCTTAAATAGTAAAACTTTGGCAAAACAACATCTTAATTTCCGTCTCCTTGAGTTTACTTTTAAAATTCATTTCATCTTTAGTTTCTAACCATTTTTAATCTAAGATTAATTAATGACAACCTCAGGATCAAGACCGTTGGACCGGGACTCTAGGACACGCAATTGGCGATATGATATCAGATATAAATATACACTTACTGTCGTTTTCATCATTTTTATAAATGAACGCTAAATGCGTTTTCGTTTGACATTTTAATGTGAATGGTCTTTTATTAAATCATCCGTAATTAGAATTCAGTTTGCTGTAGGTTACAAAAAGCCTGTTTATCATTTAAATCTGAAATCTTTGGCAAATCCCGTCCAGACCGCTAACAGGAAGGATCTTGACCAAACAGAGTCATGTGACCACCCAATCCGTGCTCCCGTTTGCTTCATGTATAAATGAGTATATGTGTAGCATCATGGCATTGTTGTTCTGACCCCATAGAGGCGACAATTGGCCGATTTCACCCGTGTATCGTATCTCAGACAAGGCCAGTGCATCTACACTGCGTGTATGCAACAATGTCATAGATTTACTTTGTTTTTTGGACGTGACCTTTCAGTCCGCACGGTCCTGCATAAAGCCATGTTAATAGTCTTGCTAAGCATCTCATTGATAAACTCTCAGCACTGTATTACTTTCATAAAGATTTCATAGAGACTGGAACAAATGGAATTGCAATGTATGCACTGAACACAAGCAAAACAACACTCAGTCCCTAAGTGCATTTCTTTACACTCAACTATGGTTTATGAATGAAAATTATAATAAGTGAAGTCTATTTTCTGTGCGATCGAGTGGAAAGATACAAGACTGAAAGTCACCGTCAGTCTCGGTTGGCTGAACTGCATATTTGTACACTAACTAACCATATGATGTGCAATCGTTGTGTACTGTATTGGCTTGCCGAAATTCGTGTTATTAGGATTTTTGTAGAAAATTTCTTTCTATATATGTAGAGGTATTTATAATTGATTTTTTATTCTTTTATTTAATGCCTAATCTAAACAAAAAGCCAGAACGGACTTGGCTTTGCAGGGGCCTTATGGTCATTGTCAACTTGCATCAACAGCCAAGAATCAGAACTGCGTGATTACATACCACAATTTATCTGACTACTTATTAGAAGGTCATTTGAATATTAGAAAAGAGGTATGGGGAGTAGGGTTTTGTTTTTGGTTGCCAACTACACATGCTTACAGTGCTCATTAGAGATCGATCGTTTCATTTGATTTTGAAATGCACGATAGAAATAAGTCAGGACTTCTTCCAGGTTACAGCGCGAGTGAGTAACCTGCGTAAATAATATTAATTTGTGACGCTATTATCATGACGTCAGAATGTCTCTGATAATTGTTACGTCCTTCAAAAAAAAAAAAAAAAAAAAAAAAAATGAAAACAATGTGGATGACCAAATTGGTTGCTACAAGCAATGTCTTCATTTTCCATATTTTTCTGTTTTAAAACCGATTTTAAAATTCATAAAGTAATAATTTAATTGTTAGTTTCGTCTATCAAAAACGAGCGATCTGATTGGTCGAAAAATTGAATTCATACCTCCATGAACAAAATTTTGAGTACGCAGCCATTTTGTATGCTTCCGCACAAAGTAGTTCACAACAAAGAGGTATCAAAATTTGTTAAGTTGTTGCATTTTTCGCTCGATGCTATTAAATTATAAGAAATGAAAATTATATTTTTTGTTTTCATGGAGGTATGAACCGAAAAACCTAATCACACACTGTATGAATCCGCTTCGCGTATTCATACAGTGTGATTAGGTTTTGCGGTTCATACCTCCATGAAAACAAAAAATATTCTCTTCATCTCTTAAAAAATTGTCGTCTGCAACTTTTTGTATTGACAGATCGCTGGCCACGCCCACAGGCTCCGACAGGAAGGTCGACTTGTACATTAGACGGCAATATTTGGCAAACTATATGGTCTGTTTAAGGTAGGGGAAAAAATAAAGATAAATAAAAAGTAAATGTACTTAACCCTTTCCTGTTCAAACCCGGGGTTTAAGTTGCTATGATTTCATACTTGAGAAAGTATTGTGGAAAAGGGAGAAATTGCATGTTACTACAGGGTTTTCCCTTGACTTTCAAAACAGGGGGTCATTTTGCCACATTATGACCCCTATCAAATAAGACAAAGAAGGCTGTTTTGCTATTTTGGGGGTCATTTCTGAAAAATGGGGGTCCAAATTCAAAGAAGGAGAGGGTCATGGAAAACCCTGTTACTAGCAATTTCTCCTTTTCCCACAATATTTTCTATCACATAGGATGGTTTCTATTCAAATTGCATCCAATTTTCATTGTTGCTGAAACCTCTTTCAATTTTTTCCAGTCTAAAATTTGGAAAAACAGGAAAGGGTTAAATAGAAATGGTTGAAGCACATATTGAATAAGCTGTAGCGACAGCGTTCAAGTCGCCAAACCAACGAAATCGCTGTAGGAGTTCAATGTTCGTTTCCGGTGGTCTATACAATTGATTTAATTGGCCTGAAATTCAAGATCAAAGACAGGCCTTTAAGACAGACTAAGATTTAAGGCCCAACGTAGCTTTTTGGAGGGAGCTACAGATTGTAAAACTGGACCCTTATTGATATTCATTTTACCCTTTCCCGTTTTTGGAAATTTTAGACTAGTCCAAATTTAAACAGGTTGCAAACGACAATGAAAACTGGATATAGTTTGAAATGAAACCATCCTATATGGTAGAAAATATTGTGGAAAAAGGAGAAATTGCTTGTTATAAGCAATTTCTTCTTATTCTACAATGTTTACTCGAGTATGAAATCACAGGAACGCAAAATCCCGTATTTGAACGGGAAAGGGTTAACGAGGTAAAACCGGACAGGAGTCTAACCCATTGCAAGAAGCAACATAGAGAAATTTGTTTGCAGAAAACTGTACGGCACCTTCTAATCGAACACACTTGTAGCAATTCTTGGTCTTACCTGCATTTTTGTCCACTGGCGACCAAAACTTCGTTCATATATCTTTAATAGGCTATGGATGCGAGAGTTTGGTCCTCGGCTACGATTTTCTGTTTTGGTATTTAACAGGTATATAAACAGGTATAAAAAGCTAAGTCGACCTTACGAAAAGGAGCAGCCACACTCGTGTCGAGTAGTCCTACTCGTCTAAACGTGTACGGACTGTATTACGTCATCAACAGTTTTGCTTTTGAGTAAGTGTGTGTGTGATAATCTATTTAATTTATTTCTTTTCATTGAGGGCTCGTGTTTTTGTAGTAAGCTCATTGGAATAAAAGAATAAAAACAAAACAGTGTTGTCACTTGTTGGGGAGAGTACCCCTAATACAAGTAGTGAATTAGTAGCCTGAGGTCCAAGGTCTTTAACTCTTTCCCGTACAATCACTGGTTTTACGTCCCTGTGTTTTTATACTTTAGAAAACATTGAGGAAAAAGAAGAAATTGCTTGTCACAAGCAATTTCTTCTTTTTTCACAATATTTTCTACACTACTGATTGGTTATTTTTCAAATAAAATAGACTTTAAATTTTCGTCTGCAAAACCTTTGAATTTGGACAGGTCTAAAATTTTGTAAAACAGGAAAGGGTTAAAGATATTTTTTCTCCCTTCTAAGACGGTCCATTAGCGACCATAGATTATCTTAAATTTTCAACATGAATCACGGAACAGTTCAAGGGATTGTGGATGGTCAGGGGGGTCGTCGTCGTCGTAAAATGAAAATTATTAATGTCCAGTTTTATGCATAAAATTGACAAAAAAGATTTTTGAAAAATCATTAGAGAATAAAGTAGAAGTGTAATATCCGTATATTTCTTTTTAAGACATTGCATATCCGGTTTGAACTAACACCTTTTTAAATACAGTGTGGAATTAAGGACTGATCGGATCAACCGTTTAGCCCTCACGGCTAGTCTGGGTCCTACATGAATAAGAGAGTTATTAGTATTTATTTTTTTATCAATTTAGTGCTTTAAAGGGAGAAAATAAAATAAATCTGTTAAAACTTGAACTGTAGCAATTTCCGTTCACTTAGAGTATACGTGTTTGCTTTATTAAATCAAGTTTGTTCTTATCAATATATCATTTGCTAAAAACAAAGACTATCTAATTGGTAGCCTCTGCGAAACCTTAAGTAAAATGATATATTTTTGTGTTATAAACTGCACTATTTCTGAAACATACCGCTACTAACGTCAAATCAAAGGATAGAGAAAGTAGTCTCGGTCCTTCAAAGTTTGAATGTCTTCTCCTGCACTGCACTTCACAATCTACACTCGCAAACACTTATCTAAACATGAGTGACAGAGAGGAAGAGAGAGAGACAGAGAGGGAGGAAGAAAGAGAGGAACGGAGAGGGAGGAAGAGCGGGAGAGAGAGGGAGGAAGAGAGAGAGAGAGAGAGAGAGGGAGGAAGAGAGAGAGAGGGAGGAAGAGAGAGAGAGGGAGGAAGAGAGAGAGAGGGAGGAAGAGAGAGAGAGGGAGGAAGAGAGAGAGAGAGTAGAAGAGAGAGAGGGAGGAAGAGAAAGAGAGAGGGAGGAAGAGAGAGAGAGAGGGAGGAAGAGAGAGAGAGGGAGGAAGAGAGAGAGACAGAGAGGGAGGAAGAGAGAGATGGGAAGGAAAATAGGGAGGAAGAGAGAGAGAGAGTGGAAGAGGGAGAGAGGGAGGAAGAGAGAGAAAGGGAGGAAGAGAGAGCTTCGGCTTTATACAACCTGAGTTCTATTTCGTGATTTTTGTTCAGGGTAAACCAAATACCGCACATTGTCGCTTTTTACAAGAAATACTTGATCAATGACAACTTTATTTCAAAATGAGAAATTATCTGTCGAAAAATTAGAATTTGCTTGAAAAATCTTTTCTAGAAGATGAACCAATGGATACTGACTTTCATTAATTGCCATTTTAAAAATCATGACTTTGGAAGAAGCCTCAAAATTGAGCAATTATAAAATCAAAATCGAAGGGCCATTCCACCATAGAGCATATCTAAAGCGCCCGGACATAATGACGTTTAAAGATCAGAAATGAACGCACCCTTTAAATGACAGATCACTATTGTCAATCAAGATTTCTATTGTCAAATCAATTCCGACATTTGTGTATCACCAATGGCTGGATAATCGTAAACCTAAGTAGGTTGAGCAGCTGGAGGCTAGGAGAGGATGTATTGGTACTTCTGATGTGAGATATAACAGGAATCCATATCTTTATTGCCTTTGTGTCGGTATTGTACATAAAAAAAGCTCGTAAAATGCCATTTTAGAAGTCATGTTCTTTTTGAAAGAAGCCTCAAAATTGCGCAATTACAAGGGCCATTTCATCATGGAGCTTATCTAAAGCGCCCGGACATAATGACGTTTATAGATCAGAAATGAACGCACCCTTTAAATGACAGATCACTATTGTCAATCAAGATTTCTATTGTCAAATCAATTACGACATCTGTGTCTCACCAATAATCGTAAACCTAAGTGGGTTGAGTAGCTGGAGGCTAGGAGAGGATATATTGGTACTTCTGGTGTGAGATATACCAGGAATCCATGGTGAGGTGTTCCAGCTACGGCATCGATATGACTGAAATAATATTAAAAGTGGAGCTTAACTCCATTCAATCAATCGATAGACTTTTTGAGTTGAGTGAGGTGGGTGTAGACAGGGATCGGTTTATATAAAGTGACACAATGTCGCCGTCGGAGTATAGGCCTAGGAATAAACCCGCTTGTATAGTAATTTTTATTTACCTGGGGACCGTAAACTCTAAATACATGATTAAGTGTCTTCGGCACTCATCGTTTTTATTTCGGTAGTCGACATTAGCATTTAAAAATGTCAAATATCTTTATTGCACTTGTGTCGGTACTGTACATGAAACATTTTTGTTCTCGTTCTCTTCACGTATTCTTGATACTGCACTGGTGCTCTCCGAAATCGTCTCTGCACTCATTTGAAGATATAACAAAGGTCACATAATCCCCAAAAATATTTCGGACTCCATTCATTCGTTTTTATTGAGAGTCAATTTATTATCGACGACTGTCTTTCCTTGGAGCACATGGCTTTGGTAACCGAGGCAATCGCACTATAAGACTATGCAAACAAGAGCTATGTTATCGCAGCTAGGTAAGGGTCAGCATCTGGGAATTAACTTACAGCGATATGTGTTCCTAAACGATACCATCCCATTAACATTTAGACTGTAATTTGGTATTGTGCAGATACACCCTCTCTTTGTAATATTGTCAGGACTGCGACGTTGTTGTATACCAATCGGAATACAAAACAAATTCTTACTCACGAAGAAAGTTTCTACAGAACCTACTAAATCATATTTCTTCATCAATACACCAGTATAAAATGCTGTGTTCTTTAATATGACCTTGATAAAATAATGAGGAAATAAGTTAAGAGAACAAGGCATTTTTGGCATATTTTACCAGCAATTTCTTCTTTATCCGCTAATTTTTTCTGTTCTTTTTCTTCTTGGCCTCGTTAGTGTAAAAAGACTTGTGTTAACCCATTATCATACAGTGACGCTTTCTGACGCTTACAAGATGAAATGCTTTTGGAAACATTGTAGAAAATGAACAAATTGCTTGTCACCAACATTTTCTTCATTATGCACAATGTTTTCTACTCCAAAACACAAAGATTCTTTAAAGACCACCAACTAAACTTGTCGTCTGCAACTTCTTTCATTTTGGACCAGTATAAATTTTTGTCATCTGGTATAGGGTTAAAATGACCGCTTAGATGCTGGTTTCCGTTATGTTATACAATAATGCTTCACAGAGAAGATACTAAGCAACTAGACCTATCAATATTTAGAAAATTATGACATTTGATTTTTTTGCGCTTTCACCACTTTTTGTCTGACCATAGCTTAAATGCAATGTCTACGAGTTAAAATATATATATATATACTTGCGTCATTTCTGTCAATTCGATTTTTGGAACCCGTGGTCATTTTAACTCTTGTCATGCTGAATCCGTTTAAAAAAATGTGTTTACACCATAGATCTGAAAGCCATTATTGGTGCTTTATATTTCTTTTGAAACTGATTCTGCAAACAGCTTTGATTATAAAGGAACTGGTACGTGGTAGGGACTAAGATCAGATTACACTTAAGTGTAGGCTGACATTCGTTTATACACACTACCAAAGAAATATTCCGGGTTCAGCATAATTGGTGTAACTGTCATGCAAGTTGCAAAAAAATTAAGTCTACATTTTTGTTTTTTCACCTAACGAAAAATAATGGATTTTACATTAACACAAATATAAATGTGAACCATTTCTTTATTCCTTTATTTTCAGGGACCCAAACATGGCTGTTGATCCATTCTTTTCTGTGTGTAACGTTTACAGCAATGCCACCCTGGTACTTGTATTCCTCACAACCTTATTTATTGCCTACCATTTAACACGACGAGCTTCAAAGGTGCCGCCTGGACCGCCACTTTGGCCAATATTTGGAAATCTATTCTCGATGATAGATAAGGACTTGTTCAAAAAGCTGGCAATCATAAGACAAAGATATGGAAACATCTTTAGTTTGTACATTGGATCAGAATTATGGGTCTTTTTGAACGGATATGACGTCATATATGACGCTCTTGTAAAGAAAGGGAGGCTATTCTCTAGACGACCGTCTGATCAATATACAAGACGGTTTGGATTTTCAGCGATTGCCATGGAAAACGGAATAGCGTGGAAAGAAAGGAGGTCGTTTCTACTTTTAGCTCTTCGCAAACTTTGTTTTGCGGACGACGGAAAATATATCGAAGGAGTTGTACAAAATGAAGCATCACACTGTTTAAACGATATCAGAAAAATACCTAACTTGATAACTGACCCCAGTAGCCTAATAACTTGCAGTTACATGAATATCATTATTATGCTGATGTACGGAAAACGCCTAAATAATGACAATGGAGATTTAAAGAAAATCGTTGAAGCAAGTGAAAAGGGTTTAAAAATGTATGCTAGATTTAAAATCTTATCAAGTTTGATTCCGTTTGAATGGTTTCCTTGGAAACGTTTAGGGGTCGTTAGCCATGAGGGAATCAGCGCAATACGTGAATTTAACTGGCGTATGATTTCGAATACCATTGGTAATACTGAAGACGCGCGTGAGACATGCCTTACCCACCAATATATGAAGGTTCTTAAAACTGAAGAAATCAACGGAAAACCGGTGTCTAAGGGAAGCTTTAGCATGGATTCGTTGAACTCTTTGTTTCAAGATATAGTTGTGGCTGGGAGTGAAACTAGTGCCACTGTCACAAAATGGATCATATTATATTTGGCGTTCAACATCGAGTTACAAAGGAAAATACAGAGGGAAATCGACCACATTATCCCTAGAGAACGTTTACCTTTGTTAAGCGATCGATCCTGTTTACCGATTGTTGAGGCAACTATTCTTGAAGGCCTCAGGATTGGCATGATTGTCCCATTATCAGTACCCCGAACCGTGACAGAAGACACAATATTTCGAGGATACTTGATAACCAAAAATACCGCGGTAATACCCAACTTATCATCGGTATTTATGGATCCTGAAATATTTCCGGAACCGGACGTCTTTAAACCGGAACGTTTCCTGGACGAAACCGGAAGACAGGTGCTCGTTCCGAAACAAATGGTTCCCTTCTCTTTGGGGCTAAGATCTTGTCCAGGGGAAACGCTAGCTCGGTTAGAAATCTTTCTTTTCATAACAGCAATTTTACAACAGTTCGAACTGAGATTTCCCAAGGGAGTGAAGGAGCCGAGTCTAATAGGTGTGCTTGCCGAGACTTATCATCCCCAGGCTTACAAGATTGAATTCGTTCCTCGTGTGGAGTAACTTGACTTTTATCACGAATCTATTAATGTTTTTATCATCTATAATAAAAATAATTAATAATAAGACTCTCCCCTCCCTCTTTCTTTCTCTATTACATGCGCTCTAACTCTCTCCCCCACCCACCCACCCACAAACACACATACACACTCATCCACATATATATATCGAAGAAGAAGAAGGCGAAGGGGGAGAGGACAAGGACGGTTTTCGAACGCCCATCTTACCTACAATTCAAACCCTAAACTAAGGATTATAAGATTTTTTAAAATGGGTGATCCAGTGGTCTCCCCTATGGGACGATTCATCAATATTTGAAAGAAGGTTACCTGACAGTGGTCTCTACTAAGTTCGAAGTTCACAAACGTTTTTGAACTTTGCAGATGTATCCTTTTTAAATAAACATAGCAAAAGGAAGCCTCGCCTAGCTACACCAATATTCAAGTGTCATTAGAGATTTCACGAATCATATCAGGCGATAAGTAAGAGCATCGCTTGAAAGGAACTGACTATTTGGTTCAAGAGGAGTTGATCTAAAACAATAAAGATAAAAAGCACCTCTCTTCCATATATCCACATGTAATAGCCATCAAAATTATTGGGCAAAAATTGCGATAACAAAAATGCATTTAAGGCACTTTTTTCCGCGTTTTCCAACGAAATTTTCCCATTTTTGATAGGATTCGCCATTGTGACCTACCAAGCATTCTGACCAATTTCATGAAGATAGAAACAAATTCGTGGCCCCTAGAGTGCTTACAAGGGTTTGTCATTAAGGCCTATTTTCAAGTGTTTTCCAACGGAACGTTCCCATTTTCATTAGGATTCATCCCTTTGCTCAGACAAACATTCTGATCAAGTTTATTGCAATTTTGACCAAAATTGGTGACTCCCTGGAGTCATAAAAAAGAAAAATGCCATTAAGATCCCCTTTCCTATGTTTTTCAATGGAACGTTCCCATTTTCATTAGGGTTCATCCTTGGCTCAGACAAACATTCTGGCCAAGTTTATTGAAATTTTGGTCAAAATTGTGGCCCCCTGGAGTGATAAAAAGGAAATTGTCATTAAGATCCCCTTTCCTATGTTTTTCAATGGAACGTTTCCATTTCCGATAAGACTCATCCTCCTGACCTGCCGAGCATTCCGACCAGGTTTAAAAAAGATTTGTCAAAAATTGTGGCCCTATACAGTACTAACAAGGAAGTTGTCATTAAGGCCCCCTTTCCTATGTTTTTCAATGGGACGTTTCGATTTCCAATAGGACTCATCCTTCTGACCTGCCGAGCATTCCGACCAAGTTTAAAAAGATTTGGAAAAATTGTGGCCCTATACAGTACTAACAAGGGAGTTGTCATTAAGGCCCCCTTTCTTGTGTTTTCTAGAAGACCCTTCCCGTTTTCAATAGGGTCCATTCATCTGCCCATACAAACTTTCTGACCAAGTTTTATGAAGCTTGGGCCAAAATTGCGGCCCGAGGAGTGCCTACAGGTAAAATGCCATTAAGGCCTTTTCCTGTGTTTGCCATTGGAGCGTTCGCATTTTCGATAGGGTTCATTCTTTCTTGTGACTAGACAAACATTCAGACCCAGTTTCTGGAAGATTGGGCCAAAATTGTGGCCCTAGAGTGCTAACGAGACAATTGTTGACGACGGACGACGGTTATTCAATTTTCAAAAAAGCTTACCTTGAGCAGTTCAAAGTTCACTTCTGGTCTAAATGAATAATTTGATTGGTCGATTGATTCTTTTACAGACGCGATCTGTCACTTAGTACGAACAACGCCCCACCCTGTAACACCAAGGTTTATGGGGCCAATTTAAGGTTTATAGAACCAAGGTCTATGGGACATTCACCTTTTCGAGCTGGCATCATGTATGAAAATGTTCATACGATTTTAAAGTTGCTTCGTTTTGGTTTAGGAGTTCTTAAACCCTTTCCTTTTCAATCCCTGTTTTTTGCGTCCCTTGGGATTTTTCTTACTGGGTAAACATTGTAGAAAAAGTAGAAATTGTGTGTAACAAGCAATTTCTTCTTTTTACACAATATTTTTTACCCTATTAATGGATATTTTTTAAATCAAATCAAAATTTAATCTTAGTCTGCAAAACCTTTGAATTTGGACAGGTCTATTTTATTTTTTTTTTCAAAATTGGAAAGGGTTAAAGAAACTGATGACGGATAACGAATACAGTGGAGGTCAAAAGCACCAACGGAGGTCGTCTTTTGATTTTTCTTTATTTCTATCTCGCTTTTATCGCTGACCCCGCCCACTAACTCGTTTGGCCACGCCCACTGACTCCTACAGCATCATCATCATTTCGAGCCCCCCCCCCCTCGGGAAACCGACCTAGGTATCCCCCCGGGTCGTAGTCCGGGTCCTTTCCTAGGTTGCTCGGGGGAGGGGGAACCAGTTTACCCTCGGCTTCGGTAATTACCATATGCCGAAACCCCTACACGAAGTACCGCTTCGATTTTAAACGGCATTACTTTGCGAAAGTTATGGCCAGAAGCATATAACAAAAAAGCAGAATAGCTGGTTGGCGACCTAAACGTCGTAATAGCGACTTATATACGCCTTGGTTACGACGTTCAAGTCGCCAGACCAACAAAAAATATTAACAAAAATGGTTGCCAATGTCGAAGTTCAAAATTCATTTCTGGTCTCAATGAACGAATTGATTGGCTGGTTATTTGACAGACAGCCGTGATTGGTCAATTGGTAGTTAAGACGTTTAGGTAGCCAACCAACTACTAGTATTCTACTTTTTTGTTACATGCTTCTTGCCAAACACGCAATTTCTTCATTTTACAAAATGTCTTCTACCCAAAAAGTCAGAACGTTTAAAAACTTCGATTTCATTTTATATTGTTGTCTGCAAATCCTTTCCATTTGGACCAGTCTAAAATTTTATCCAACTGGTTACGGATTAATTGAATAGTTGAATGGGTTTTAACGCCGCTTTTAACAGTATTTCAGTCATATCGCGGCGGCTGGAGCACCTTACAATGGATTCCTGGTATTTCTCACTCCAGTACTACCACTACATCCTTTCCTAGCCTCCAGCTGCTATCCCACTTAGGTTAACGATTATCCACCCATTGGTGAGTGATTAATTGAATGGGGTTTAACGTCGCTTATAGCAGTATTTCAGTCATATCGCGGCGGCTGGAGCATCTAACAATGGATTCCTGGTATTTCTCACACCACTACATCCTTTCCTAGCCTCCAGCTGCTATCCCACTAAGGTTTACGATTATCCAACCATTGGTGAGAGACAAATGTCGGAAAGAATATGTGCCAGCGCCGGGGATCGAACCCATGACTCTCATGATTTAAGATTAGGAGGCCATTGGTGAGAGACAAATGTCGGAAAGAATACGTGTCGCCGCCGGGGATCAAACCCACGACGTCCCATGATTAAAGATAAGGAGTCTGACGCGCCACCGACTGCACTATGACGGCGGCTTGGTAATTGATAAATACAAGTTTTTACTTAATTCTATATTGTGTGTCATATTTGCAAGTTCATGAATGGTAGAAAAATTCTCATGAATGTAAATGCAGTATCAACACGTCATCTAAAGTAGTGACACAGAGGAAAAGAAACCAACTATTTTTGGGGGGAAACAAACAAACAAAACAACAAACAAACAAAACAACAACAACAAACAAGCAAACAAAACAACAACATCCCCTCCACACACACACACACAACTAATAAGCCTAGTAATGAAACATGATAATATTTAATTTTAGATCATTGGTAAAGATTCAGTACAAATCTAAAAAAAAATCTGAGATAATTCATGGACCAAAGATTTGCATAATCTTCCCCAAACAATTGGTCGTTTTCACAATGTATGGTATGACTGAAGAAAGGCATTACTGAACAAGACGATTCTACATAAATTCCAGTATGTTTCTTGTCCTGTTTTTCCATTCAATTTCTTTTCTTATAATTGAAATCCTAATCTCGAACATTAAAGATATACAATTTTTGGTGTAATATCAGACTTGGTAACTGCATATAGATTTGTCTATACTAGAACGTATAGATCCACAAGATAGAGATAAAAGGTAAAATTACGCTATGCATATAGGTGTGTATATGCACACTTTACAACTTAATAGATTTTTTTTCATTGAGTTATGACCCAAAAATCTTAATCACACTAATGTATTAATCTGCGTCGCATATTCATATAGTATGATAATTTTTTTTGGTTCATACCACAATGTAAGAAAAAATAGTGTCTTCATTTCTTAAATGAGTGAAAAATATGAAAGGAAAAGGATAATCACTTTAACTGCGAGGACAGAATTCAACAGTGTATGGTTGTGGTTGGTGAGTTATACCTAAAATCCCTTTTGTTTTTGGTACCTCCATTCCGTCTGGCAATTTCAATTCGAACTGTTGTAAAATCGTCGTTACGAAGAGAAAAATTTCTAAACGAGCGAGAGTTTCTCCGGGACACGATCGTGGTCCCAATGAAAAGGGTATCATCTCTTTTGGTACAAGCACCTGACATCCGGTCTCGTCTAGAAATCGCGCCGGGTTAAAAACCTCTGGATCTGGAAATACTTCTGGGTCCATAAGAACTGTTGATAAGTTAGGTAAGACGGTGGTATTTTCAGTAATCAGGTATCCATGAAAAAGTGCTTGTTCTGTAACAGTTCGAGGTAAGGATAACGGTACAATTAAACCGATTCTAAGGCCTTCCAGAATCGTTGCCTCAACGTTCGGTAAACGAGAACGGTCGCTTGAAGAAGGTAGCCGTTCTCTTGAAATGCACTCATCTATTTCATTCTGGAGTTTCTTTTGTAAATCTATGTCCATCATCAAATATAGAAGAATCCATTTCGTCACAGTGGCACTCGTTTCGCTCCCAGCAACCATTAGATCATGAATAAACAATTTTAAAACGTCCATGTCGAAACTTCCACGAGTAACATGTTTTCCATTCATTTTGCCTGTTTTAAGAACTTTCATGTAATAATGAATAATACACATTTCTTGACCTTCTTCATAGTCATTCAATGCCTCATTTGCCATTCGCATGTGTAAGGCAAATTTTCGTTTATTACCTGCATCGTCTATGATACCGAAAGATTTCCACGGAAACCACTGCATAAAAGGAAGTAAATTCGATAGAATTTGACCACGAGTGTATAATTTTAAATCGTTTTCCACTTTTTCAACGAAAAATTTAATGTCCCTGTGATCATTTCCTAAACGTCTTCCATGAATTACAGCCAACATAATATTTGTGAAGCTATGACTAATTAGAACTCTTGGATCTGTAACTAAAGACCTTTTAGTAAGATCTTTGATAAAATGTCCCATTTCGTTTTGCACTACCTTTTCGATACATTTCCCATTATCAGTGAAACAAAACTCGCTAACAGCAAGAAGAAGAAAAGACCTCCTCTCTTTCCACTTTGTTCCATTTTCCATAATTAGCGGAGACAAATCCTCTCCGAATTGTTTAGAGAAGTTGGAAATTGGACGTCGGGAGAATAATCTACCTTTCTTCACCAGAGCGTCGTGTATGACGTCATATCCGTTTAAAAAGATCCACAATTCAGATCCAATGTACAAACCAAAGACATCCCCATATTTTTGTCTAAAGCTTGCCAGCTTTTTAAATAAGTCCTTATCTATCATTGAGAACAAGTTGCCAAAAATTGGCCATAGTGGTGGTCCTGGTGGCACGTTTGGAGCTCGTCTTGTTAAATAGTAAGCAATGACGAACGTTGTGAGAAAAACAACAAATACGGTGAAACCGTTGTATAGAGTCGTCAACGAAAAAGGTTGTTCAGTCATGTCATTCATTTTCACACCAAGTAAACTTGTTTAGCACACGTGAGGATTTGTTATATTACACAGAATGTCCGTAGTTTAATAATAATAATAATAATAAAACTCTGATAAAGCACAATGTGTTTGAATACCCTAAAGTGACGATTATATTATGTCTAGTACCAGAGATATTTATAAATGTACTAAATCTACTACGATTTACTACTCGCGCAACTTTCATAACTTTACACAATTTAATGTGGGTCACATAATACGGTATTGAATAACACATACATTTTGTACATATATTGATATTTAGCTCGCGGAGTTTATAAATATTTTTCTCGTGACGATTTTAGATACTAAGTCTTTGATCTTTAGGTATCATAGTACCGATCATATTGATACCCAAAAGCGGAAAAGTTTGAATTAAGTCTACTCTCAAAACATTTTTTTAAAAATGTTATTTGGAAAAAGAATTCGTAATTTCTACGAGACTAAGATATTCCATAATAACACTGTGTACATGGAGAATGGTTTACTAAGCGGGCATTTCTTTTTGTGTATTTTTCTGTTTATTTATCGTCGCTACCGTATGCTATGTGGGCGACACCCCAAAAAACAGGTAGTTGTTACGGGGGGTAGTGCAAGGATACAGGACAAAACTGCTGAGAGATCCGCCTGGTTCTTTAACGTGCTCGATGCATAGCAACGTCATACGGGGCCTCGGTTTAACGTCTCGTCCGAAAGACAGTTAGTTTTTTTAGTTGATATGGTCAGTTCAGGGCTCGAACCTATGATCTTGAGGTTTGAAGTCAAGTGCTCAACCAACTTATTCAAGCTGTAGTTACGACGTAAAGGTGGCAAACAAACCGTTCTACATTTTTCGGTTACATGCTTCTGGCCATTAGTTTAGCAAAATAACGTTGTTAAAATCCGAAGTGGAACTTCCTGTTGGAGTCATTAGATGGGTCCAACGGAGTAGGTGGGCGGGGCCAGCGATTGATCAATTAGTTTTTGAAGATACCTTACACGCTTCTCCTTTTTTAAAAATCTAAGTACTGAAAGCACTGTAAGCTAGAAAAGCATGGTTTTGTTAAATAATCGTCTTTGCAAAAGGTCATCATGATAAATAAACGGGGTAAAGTAACTTAGAAGTTAACCCATTACAACATGACAAAATATTAAACTGGTTCAAATTGAAAGATGTTGCAGACGACAATTTCAAGTTTGTGGAATTTGAAGAAATCTTCACCTGTTAGGTTAGAAAACATTGTGGACATTAAAGAAATTGTTTGTTGCAAGAAATTTCTTAATTGTACACAGTGTTTTACAAAGCTTCTTTCTTGAGATGCTAAAAAAGCGGGATTAAGTGAGAATGGGTAAAATAGTTTCTTAATTCACGTGGCCATACAAAGCAGTGCGCAATGTGAAGACCCAGATCTGGTTCATATTAAACACAATATGCTCAAGTGAGCTAAAAATACCCAGGAGACGAACTTGCAGGCAGACTTTGCAATATTCCTGAAGTGCACAAGAATTATTTTTATGGCTTAGACATTCATTAAATCTCAACAAGCGGTTTGCACACTTCGAACTTTGAGAAGACCCAAAAATGCGTTGTCTGCGCATGTCATATTCTCCGAAGATTGACCTGTCTTTGGGACCGTATCACTTATCCAGATTGGGATAAATATTACTACGTCGTACGCATAACTCCATATTATATCGCCAAAAAGTAGCAAGTAGATAATTGCAATAAAAAACTACAATTGTCGAGAAATCAAACTTAACTGTCGCCCCAAATTAATAAGAGAAATAATTATTTTAAATTGTGAAAGTATTTTTGTCTTACCTGTGCTTCAAGAAGGGGCTTCAAAAATTCGAAGCGTGCTCTTCCAGGGCGCTGGCATTTTGAATGTAGTTCGACGGAATCGGCCGAGTTGTCACGAATGACACTATCCAGAATGCTCAAATTAGATAGGTCAGTATTAAAACAATGCCACCTATCGGAAGATAACGCCTCAAAATGTCCACTATAAAACCATTTTGACATTTTGCAAGCTAAAAAACCTTTCTTGTCATTTTCAAACTTGTTTCACTGTTAGAAGGTAAAATTACCGATCGCATTTATCAATCAAAGAATCAACCGACCAATCAATTATTCATTTAGGCCGTAAGTGAACTTTGAACTCGGACATTAATCGACATTTATGTCAATATCATTTGTTGGATTCGAGACTTAAACGTCGTAACTACAGCTTATACAACACTTATACGTTTTGGTCGCAAACAAATAATTTAACACCTTTGTTACATGGTTCGGATCGTATCTTTTTTCAAAATAACGCCGTTTAATATGGAAGTGAAACTTCCTGTCTGAGTCAGTGGGAGGGGCAAGTGGTGTCAGTAGGCGGGGCCAGCCATCCGTCAATTAGAATAATGATACTCGAAGAAACATAATAGTTTTTTGGCGACCTTACCCTCGCAACTTCAGCCATTGACAGTCCGATGGGTTTAGTTGCTTGAATCGTGATCTGAATATCATGGGTTCGAGCCCCGCCGTCAACGTTGTGTGTTAATGGGTAATATACTAAATAGCCAGCCCCAGTCTCTCTATTTGTAGAATTGGGTAGAAGGTGGCTTAAGCCAATGCCTACTTTTCAGGGACGTAAAACATCTAGATTGTCTGTCGTCGCAGTCGAACTGAAATAAATTAGTATAAACTAAGAACTGCTTGAGTAAGAGTCGACGAGATTATCAGAGGTTCATCTGGAGTTGGAGCAGATGATTTAAGGGGGTCAATCAAGTTTTTGATTACCAGCGGCGATCCGTCATTTAATGCTTATTCTTAAAATTTGATACAAACATTTCCTAGAATTAGTTTATACGTTGATTTTTAGTTTCGTCTATCAAAAGCCAGCGTTCTGATTGTCAAAAATAAAAGAGAAGATATTTAGAGCACGCAGCTTTCATACATACCTCCTCATAAAATAGTTCAACTCAAAAACGAATGAAAGTTTTGTAAAATATTTATTTTTTTCACTTACTGCCATTAAACTATAAGAGATGATAATAGTTTTGCTTTCGTTGAAATATGAAACGAAAAACCTAATCAAACCCATGTATGAGTCCGATTCCGCGGATTCATACAGTGTGATGCTTTTTTTCGTTTCGTACCTCCATGAAAACAACAACAAAAAAAAGTATCTTCATATCTTAAAGAATGTTTTAGGCTAAAAATGAAATTATTTTCTATGACCACTAATCCATTACCAGACGATGAAATTTAAAATGGTAAAAACTGAAATGAATTGCAGTCTACAATTTCAAATTTTTGTCATTTTTTGTATGGAACGATTTCGTGCGGAAGCATACAGAAAAGCTGCTCGCACAAAATTTTGTAAATAGAGGTATGAATATTTTTTCGGCCAGTAACGACGCCTTTTTTTGATAGACGAAAATGAAAAATGAAATTATTTGACTTTGACGTTCCTTAATGGTAGAACAACGTCATTTCGTTGCATTGCAGGATTATCTAAATTCGTATCATTTCTTCTGTTCTTAAGTCATTTACTTTAACCCTTTCCTGCGCAATCCCCTGTTTTTACGTCCCTGTGATTTTATACTTGAGAAAAAATGTGGGAAAAGAAGAAATTGCTTGTAACATCTTTTCCCACAATATGTTCTAACCTGTAGGCTCTTTTAATTGCCGTCTGCAACTTCTTTCAAATTGGACCAGTCTAAAATTAGAAAAAGGAAAGGGCTTAATTCTTTAGGAAACTAATAGAACTTAGAACTTACATCTTGGACAAATCCCTCTCGATTCTGCTTCGTTAAGAATATACAAGCACTAGCTCCTAATGCGTTAACTAATGAAAGAACTATACTTGGTTGTTCGCGCTGTCGGCCGCATCGAACTCAAGACTTCTTGATTGGAGGGCCAACACTCTTCGACCACGGACACAACTAGACTGGTAAACCTGTTCCATCTACGCTGCTTCCGATATAGTATGGTCAGATTAGGACAGTTTCATCAGTCTAGGACACAACACACTTCCTACGGTTATCAACCTAGCACGTGAACTTGTCCTTACTGAAAATCATCACATAAGTTTGAACATATATTATCAGTGGTCTAGGTAAGAGGAGGTAAGAACATTCTTAAATTCTCATATCTCAACAAAACCCTATGCCGTTGGTACTCGTTTGAATCGTCTCGTCGAGACGATTCAAATGAGTACCTACAACATAGGGTTTATGGTAGCATTGGTGAAATATTTAAATCCAAAATACGAATTACGGCCTCTATCTGTAGCTCTGAATTATTGAGAAGCCAGTTATCAAAAAACCTTGCCCTATTTGCCATGAAATTAAATGCGTTGATGGCAAAATTTTAAATCGACCTACATTCAAAGAAGTTACAGTCAACAGTTTCTGGTTCAAGCTGACAGAATCCAAGTATGTCTGTATTCTTGGTATTATGAAAATACAGTTCGAAAAAGAATGGTCGACCATTTTCTTCACATATATTATTAAAACGTTGGTGAATAGTGAGAGAGTCGCTTATTTGTTCTGCAATTTCATCGGCCGCAGTGAGTATAAATTTTATCTGCTCTTTTTTAAAGTGGTGTTACACCAATGAAAACGGAAGTAGTTGTGTTTACGGTTGTTGTTGTTTCAACCGAGATTTGGAAAATCTTAGAGTAATTCTTGGTAAATGTTTTGCACTAAAAGATATATATGACCCTTTTTCATTTACTCTTTTTAATCCTAACGTTGTTTAATGTTGTTAAAATATTTGTCTAAGTAGTCGCATTTTGTAGAAAATAATATGATTTCGTGCTATTTTCGGATGGGAAACTGTGGGTTGTCATCAAACTGTTTCCAAACAGTCTCCTTCCGTAATATCTAGAGTCTTAGTAAAACAGTACAAAGTGATACAGACAAAATTAAAATACAAAATGACGCATACACACTGAAATGTTTATTAACCCTTTACTGTACAATCACTGGTTGTTACGTCCTTGTGATTTTATACTTGAGAAAACATTTTGGGAAAAGAAGAGTCACAAACAATTTCTTCTTTTTCCACAATATTTTCTACCCTACTGAATGATTATTTTTCAAATTAAATCCAATATAAATTGTCGTCTTCAAAACCTTTGAAATTAGACTGGTCTAAAATACGTTAAAACAGGAATGAGTTAAAGTTCAATGTTGTAAGTGTTGCTCAATTTGTTGTGGATGATGTAGCAACCCTGATTTTGATTATAACCTGATTGAAAATGGTGAACAAAAACTTAATCTTAGCAGCAAACAAGAAAGAGACTTGGGAGTTTTATTTGATCGCCAAATGAAGTTTCATCAGCACATTAACAACTGTATTACTAGTGCTAATAGAGAAACTGGATTGATGAGGAACTTTTTTCTCCAAATATTCTTCTAAGAAACTTTACAAGTCACTCATATGTCCCCATTTAGAATATGTAACATTGTTTTGAGCCCTAGATTTAGGAAAAATATCAATGCCATTGAAAGAGCTCAGAGACGTACAACAACATTGGTGAAATGTAAATGGGAATTACCTTATACTGAAAGACTAAAAGTCCTGAAAATACCAAGTTTATCCTATAAGAGAATCTGCGAAGACTTAATCCAAGTTCGGAACTTTGAAAAGGAAAAGAAGATCTTAATCATAGCATATTTTTTTGAAAAAATTGAAAATGATGAATGTAACATACGAGGTCATTCATCAAAATCATAAAAAGAAAACATGCAGGAAAGTACTTTTTCTCCTTGAGAATAACAGAGCCTTGGAACAGCCTACCTGATTATGTCATTAGTGCACCAGCTATCAATCAATTTAACCCTTTCCTGTTTTGCAAAATTTTAGACCTGTGCAAATTCAAAGGATTTGCAGACGAAAATTTCAAGTTGATTTTATTTGAAAAATAACCATTCAGTAGAGTAGAAAATATTGTGGAAAAAGAAGAAATTGCTTGTCACAAGCAATTTCTTCTTTTTCCACAATGTTTTCTCCATTATAAAATCATAGGGACATAAAAACCAGGAAAGGGTTTAGAACAGCGTAGATGATCTAGTTGGAGAAGAACAATACAGCACTCACTCAGAATATAATGCATGGGTGTCGATAATCAAGAGGGGGTTACCTAAGTCATCTGGAGACTTGCGACCTCTCAACAATGGTAAATGGTAAATCTGCCAAATATCTACAAGATAATATGATGGGATAGGTAGACTGTGGTAATATTTCAATAAATGTTCTACTTCCCCCCCCCCCACCTCTTTGAAGTGGAAGGCATACATACGTTATTGAAAACTTAAAACCTTGAAAAGCAGCAGGCCCAAATAAACTAAAACCTATTCTCCTAAAAAAAGAACTAGTTGACATAATATCATCTTTAATTAATACAAATAAGTTTTGAAGGGTGATATTAAGAAGGGTGATAAGGAGGGAGACTATCACACTTTTATCTCTTCCTTTTCTTCAACTAACAAAGCTTGACAGTGCAAAACCTGGCGAAAATATTCAGTAGGGGTCAAACGGTATATGAAGATAAATGGATCTTCAAATATGACCTTGTAACTTTTAACAATTTTTTGATTGCATAGTGGTGTAATAATGTCTATTTATTCTATATACCACGTCAGTTATCCAAAATGCTTGTTACTTTACATCTAGTTTGTGCTTGGCATCTAGATTATCCTAGATTAACCCTTGGGTTAAGGAAAACAATTTAAGAAAAGAAGAAATTGCTTTTTTGAGCAATTCTTCATTTCTTACAACATCTTCTAGCCTTTAATATTTTGTCTTATTTGTCAATTTTCAACTGATATTGAAATGTTGTCTGTAACTTGATATTAGGACAAGTCTAAAACTTTGCCGTCTGGTAATTGTTTAGACATACATTGCAAGTACAGTGGACAGCTGTTAATTACAACACCAATTTGTCAAAGCTTTTGTTGCAATTAACCTATTCCCTGACAGCGAAATTTTAGACTGGTCAAAATTGAAAGAAGCTGCTGACGACAATTTCAATATGGTGGAATTTTTGAATTTTTTCGACCTTATGGATAGAAAACATCGTGGATAATGAAGAAATTGCTTGTTACAAGCAATTTCTCCATTATCCACAATGTTTTCCAAGGCTTTTTTTCTTAAGGGGCGTCTAAAAGCGTCATTGTGTGGGAATGGGTTAACCAGAAATTTCTATTATATAATCCTTCCCTGTTTTGCAAAATTTCAAACCTGTCCAAATTCAAAGGTTTTGCAAACAAAAAGTAAAAGTGGATCTAATTAGAAAAATAACAATTCAGAAGGGTAGAAAATATTGTGGAAAGAGAAAAAAATGCTTATCACAAGCAATTTTCTTATTCTTTAATATTTTCTCAATTATAAAATCATAGGGACATAAAAACCAGGGATTGAACAGGAAAGGGTTAAAAGGAGCTATGTGTTCTATAAATGTAACGTTTTTGCAAAATAAGAGTTGCAATTAAGCAGTGAATCGCTATTATCAGGGTTGCAATTTTAAACCCTTTCCTGTTCAAGTACAGGATTTTACGATCCGCTGATTTTATACTTGAGAAAAGATTGTGGAAAAAGAAGAAATTGCTTGTAACAAGCAATTTCCCCTTTTTCAACAATATTTTCTATCACATAGGATTGTTTCATTTCAAATGGCATCCAGTATTCATTGTCGTCTGCAATTTTCAATTTGGACTAGTCTAAAATTTCCAAAAACGGAAAAAGGTTAAGAGGGTTCCACTATGAATCTTTTTTTTTTAGGAATGATGACCATGATGATGAATGATTGAGGATGTTGCCGTTTGTAACAAGAAACCGTAGAGTTATGATCACACTCGATCAAAACCAGACAACTCAGGATCCGTCTTCTGATGCCTTTTCCACTGTCAAGTCAGCGGCATTCAAGCTTCGGCGCCTTAGAATTCCAGGGAAATTGAAATTACTGCTTTTTATGTTATGTTTATTAGGTTTTTACTTGTATGGAAGAATTTACCTAGGATGGGGTCAAAATAGTTTAACACAAGAAGAGTTTTTAGAAGTACAAAAATGTCCGGCATGTTACGGATCTAGTCTGTGTTTTGAGTTTTTTGACAATCAAATCCATTTCTCAGGGATGTCACAATATCGTGTTTTTGATTCCTTAAACATGAGAAATGTCCATTTTGCTTTTCATAAATACAAGGAACATGATGTTGTAATTAAAAAACTAGGATTTGATAAAGAAATCAAAATGATAGATGACTGGGTATGTAAAGACTCGTATCGAGATCCCGGTTGTAACATTGCTCAAAGGTTTGCAGTCACGCAAACAGCTCAGGATATAAAGAAGAATGGACTCTCCCCGAAACATTTGAAAGGCACGACATTCATGTTTATGTGTCCATCTTACCGACTTGTTGATCGAGTTGTTGAAAAATATGTGGAGAAGAATCGTGGAGAGTTTTTATCTTTAGACAGTCAACTGCAGATTCTATATACAGCCAAAGTGAACCCAGAAACTCTACTTTTACAGGCAAGTAACTCTGTTTGAGCAGCTGCCGTCATAGCGCATTTGATACCACATCAGGCTCCCAATCTTAAATTATGGGATGTCATGGGTTCGATACCCAGAGGCGGCACATATCCTTTCGGACATTTGTCTCTCACCAGTGGGCGGATAATCGTAAACTGGGATAGCAGCTGGAGGCTAGGAAAGGATGTAGTGGTAGTACTGGTGTGAGAAATACCAGCAATCCATTGTTAGGTGCTCCAGCCACTGCCATATGCCTGAAATACTGTTAAAAATGGCATTAAACCCCATTCAATCAATAAATCAATATCAGAGAGTGATGTTTGCAAGGTTTTAGTGGAAGCTGGTTGTTCGAGTCCGACACTTAATTAATAAGTATCTAGGACCCTTTAATTGTCTGATATGAGTCCAGGAGACCCTTTGGGATTCAACATCAGTATGGAATTAGAGACTGTCCATGATGTTAACCTTTTCCAAAACAATTGACGCTTTTTAATTAAAAATTCTGTTTAACCCATTCCAATTCAAGCCCTCCTTTTTACGCCCCGCAATTAAAGAGCTTTGGAAAACATTGTGAATAATGAAGAAATTGCTTGTATCAAGCAATTTCTTCATTATCCACAATGTTTTCTACCCCAAAAGACGAAAGAAATTAAAATTACATCAACTTGAAATTGTCGTCTGCAGCTCCTTTCAATTTGGACTGGTCTAAAATTTTGTTGTGTGGGAATGGGTTAAATCTGCGCCAAAACCAAAGGACTGAAATCACTGGAAGCACTAGTTTCACGTCAATATTTCAATTAAAAACTGATTCTATAAACAATTCTGTCTTGAAATAGATAAGCAGGTGGTGTAGACTAAGATCAGACTGCACATATGTGCAGGCTGATCTTTGTCTATACCTCCTGCCCAAACAGGAATATTCCAGGTTCAGCATGACAAGGGTTAATGCCCCCTCAAGAAATATTGTGTAGAATGAAGAATTGCAATTTCTTCATTTTCCACACTACTTTCTAACAAGAAAGTTGAAAAAGTCTAAAATTCATAAACTCTAAATTTTCTAACATCTTCTTTTTCCACAATATTCTCTACCCTGCTGAATAGTTATTTTTCAAATTAAATCCAATTTAGATTTTCATCTAAAAACCTTTGAATTTGGACAGGTCTGAAATTTTGAAAAAAGGAAAGGATTAAACATCTTTTCCCTTGATAGTATAGCACAGATTTCAACAAAATTTCACATGAATGATCCTTGGGTGACCTTTTTTTAGATACATTCAAAAGAATTTTGATTGGTTAAAAAACATGGCTTTTTACAGGGGGCTAATTTCAATGTTTAGTTCATTTTTAGTCCACTATCCAGCTTGTTACAGCTGGTACGCTCTGCTCTTGTTAGTTTTTATGCACTATCAAACTCCTAACAGCCAATCATTCTACATGCTTTTAAATATATTTCAGACATTTCCAAGTGAAGAAGGCTGGCCTTTTCCACGTTACTATGGTGCCTGTGGTAGATACGTGGTTGTTGAACATGGTGGGAGACCATTGGCAGATTTTTATAGTGCTCCTTTTACAAAGAGGGTAAAATTAGTTTAATATTCTCATTGTTTTGATAAATGGCCTGTTATTTCTGATTATAAATGCCCCTCCCTCTTAACCCATTACCGCACAATGACACTTTCTTAGGTCCTGAAGTAATATGATATGGAAAACTTCGTTGGAAAAACAGAAACTGCTTGTAACAAACAGGTAATGGGTTAATGACTGTTTATTGGAAGAAATTCTTAAATCTAAGAAAATGAAATAAGATGATTTTTATCAGACAAAAGTATTGCATAGAGGTTTATGCAAAATTTAATAGTACCCTATCTATGTTTAACTTTTGCAATGTGCCAGGAAGTGTTTAACCCATTCCAACACAGTGGAATTTTAGACCAGTCCAAATTGAAAGGAGCTGCAGACGACAATTTCAAGTTGATGGAATTATGATTTTTTTCATCCTTTGGGATAGAAATCATTGTGGATAATGAAGAAATTGCTTGATCAAAGCAATTTCTTCATTTTCCACAATGTTTTCCAAAGCTTTTTTGTTAAGGGGTGTAAAAAGGAGGGATTGAGTGGGAATGGGTTAACCCTTGTCATGCTGAGCCTGAAATATTCCGGTTTTTTGAAAAATTGATTTCTAAAAGAAATATCGATTTTTGAACAACAAGTTCTATCAGTACTTCAGCCCTTTGATTTTACAGCAATTCAGTAAGGTAATTTATACAGCATGACAAGGGTTAATAAGATAAATATGTGTATTCAAGCTTTTGTCTGAACCTCTTCTTTAGTATGTACATATAGCTTTGACAAAGATTAGTCTCTTGATTTTTGTAGTCTGATCTTGGGCTAGACTGGCTGCTTGTGATTATATGATTTGTTTATAGGGATAATCTGAAGTATTGTAAAAGGGTAAACAATTTTTTTTTATTGTCAGTATTTGACATTTTCGGATATGTAGGATAATATTTGTACTATCAAAGTTTTGTTCTTACAACTAAATGTGTTTGAGTCCCATTTGTGACCCCTTGGCGCCTCAATATTGATTTGAGTTAGGTACAGGAAGAATATTTAATATTAATTTGTTTTTTTGATTTCTTTTTTCAAAAACACCCAATGACAATTTGATAAAGTAAGCACAGTGCTTAAAATTTTATCTTAAAGTGTGGAAGTGATGTAAAGTCTTCCTGGACAGTAGAATGGTTCCTAACTATACTGGCTTAAGTTTATTTTGAACAAAATTTTCTTGTGTAAACACTTGTTTAATGTAGAAATATCTTAGATCAGTAATACCTTCTTTAGTACTCAGTCATGGGTTGTCATGGGTTCGATACCCAGAGGCGGCACATATCCTTTCTGACACATGTCTCTCACCAATGGGTGGATAATCATAAACCTAAGTGGGATAGCAGCTGGAGGCTAGAAAAGGATGTAGTGGTAGAACTGGTGTGAGAAATACCAGGAATCCATTGTTAGGTGCTCCAGCCGCGATATGACTGAAATACTGTTAAAAGCGGTGTTAAACCCCATTCAATCAATCATTTTGGTACTTAGTATTGATATAATCTAGCTGGTCTTGTTTGGTATAATCATGGAAAACAACGAGTCAGTCGATTTTTCTGCTGCCTGTGGATATTTAACCCATTATCAGATGGTGAAATGTTAGACCAGTCAAATTGAATGTAGTTGCAGACGACAATTCAAAACTATGAAAAATTTTGGATGTTTTTTTACTTAATTGGTAGAAAACATTGTGGATAATGAAGAAATTGCTTGTAACAAGGTACTTTCAAGGTACTATTGACATAGATTTAATCTTTCTCAGAATGCATTGCATCTATGAGCCTATATTTATGTGCCATGATAGAATATTGTATTTACTATCATTCTCAAGAAATAATTTTAACAGTGAATTTTACAACTGAGATCAGACCTCTCTGAGTTGCACTTTTTTGATCTTTGACTATACCTCATGCAAAAATTGGAAAATAGTGGGTTCCGAGCGAAAAATATAAGCTCTTTCCTGTACAAAACCGGGAATTAATGTCACTATTATTATAAACTCGAGAAAACCTGATAGTATGGTTTCATTTCAAATTGCATCGAATTTTCATTGTCGTCTGAAAACTCTTTCAATTTGGACCAGTATAAAATTCCCCAAAACAGTAAAGGGTTAATCTTATTAATTAGACTGGAACCAGTACTGAATTATTTGAGCCGAGCTTGATTACCACAGAAAAAGCACTGTGCTCTCAATCCTTGGGTTATTATTTTGATTACGGACTGTTTCAACAATCTTTCAGACATTTAACAAAAGTCAGTGCAACATGCATCATTTGTCGCTCACAAAAGGGCTAATGATAATTAGTGCATCTCAAAGGGACCAGCAGAAGGTGGTTCATATTGTATGATGTGGCTTTAGTGGTGTGAGAAATGGCAGGAAACTGTAGTAAGGTGCACCGGCGACTGCTATATAACTGAAATACTGTTAAAAGTGGTGTTAAACTTCATACGAATGAACAAACATACTTTGACATACTTTGATTTGCAGGCAGATTTGGCTTATCAAATGCTGGTTATTGCTGAGAAACTGACTAATGACAAAGACTGGGCACTATACTGGACAGATCTGGACTATTACAACTTTGCAGTAGATTCATCAGGAAAACTGTCTTACATTGATTTGGAGAACATTATTGTTGTGGATAGGAAGGCGGTAAAATTAGGTAAGCACTGTGCAGGGGTTGTGCGAGCCTTTGAAAATGTGGAAAAATAGATGACTTTTTTACCCAAAATTTTAGGAGTCGGATCTTTTTTAGCTCCACATGAAATTGTATGTGCCATGCATGTGTGCTTACAACCGTCTGTGAACTTTTACTTTAAAAATTTTCTCCCAAGAAAGTATTGCACAGAATTCAACCATATTTCACAAGAATGGTCCTTGGGTGAAGTATGAAAACATGGCTATTTGAGATTGAGATTTTGGGTAACATAGGTGAAAGGTTAACTTTACCACTTTAGTGACAAAATTCTGGTGTTGGGAATACAAGTGTGCTTTTTGAAAATCAGTCCCAGCTGGAGGGTGGAAAGGATGTAGTGGTAGTACTAGTGTTAGAAATACCAGGAATCCATTATTAGGTGCTACAGCCTCCACGATACGACTGAAATACTGTTCAAAGTGGCGTTTAACCCCAACCAATCAATCAATCAAATAAAGAAGGATTTCAATATAACTTGGCACAATTGTTCTCAGTCATGAGACGATGTGCCATTTGGAATTTGATTGGATAGCTGCAAGCTCTAGGTCACAGCTTGAGGTCATATGTTGAAATTAATTATATCCAGAGCATAGCTTTTTAGATTATGGATTGAAATCAAAATAACATTACACAATTGTTTTCTTTTATGAGTAAACAAATGTTTAGATAGCTCCTAGGTCACAGCTCAAGGTCGAACATGAAAATTTAGCATTTCCATAGCATAGATCCTTCAATTATGGATTGATCAACTTTATATAATTGTTCTCTATCATGAGTAGATGTGCCATTTCAAAAAACTATTCATACAGTGCAAAGGTCAAGGTCACAGCTCAGGGTCGAACATTAAAATTTATCATTTCCAGAGCATAGCTCCTTCAATTATATAAGAATTTCAATATAATTTGTCACAATCTTTTTCATTCTTGAGTAGATTTGCCATTTGAACAACAACAACAGATAACTCTAAGGTGAAGGTCACAGCTCATGGTCAAACATTAAAACATGTCTGGAGCATAGCTCCTAAAATTACGAATTGATTTTGAAATAAATTTGCATAATTGTTCTCTATCGTGAGTAGATATGCCACTTGAAACAAGTTATAAGATAGCCCCAAGGTCAAAGTCAGTCTGGAATATGGCGAGCATATACCAGCATCGATTGGTCTGTCCAAAACCCTTTTCCTTGTTAATTTTATACTTACTTTTTGTGACAGGGCAGGAAGTAGCATATTGTTTTTGGGTCACATAGGTTAAAAGTCAAGGTCATAATTTAACATGGGATGAAAACTGTTTCCATGTTTTAAATCATAAGCCATTTGATCTAGGACCTTGAAACATTATACAAATGTGACCCTGATGAAAAGCGGTGCCTTCATATTTAATCTATGAATAAATTTCATTTGTAACTTAAAACTATAAAGACTATCAGATCTCCAGTTTGAGGAGGCAGGACTATTGGATGCACAGATGTAACGGATTAAAGTTTCTACATATGCTTTGGTCAGCTGACAAGGTCTGAATTTTAGAAGTTAATGTGATTATTTTGTTCAAATTTTTGTTTCAATAAACCGATGTCCACACAATAATGTGTTTTGACACCCCTAAGAAGAAAGCTTTGGAAAAAGCAATTTCTTCATTATTTAAAGTAATTAAGATGAGAAATTTTCAAAATATTTGAGTCTTTATAAACTAAACTATCCTTAAATTTTAACTATTTAGATAGGTTATAAGTATAAGGCAATTGACAATAGTCATGTGCGGCACCTCCTTGGTGTTTGAATTATATTTTGTTGTTCATTTCAATTGGATAATACAATACTTTGTTTTCAGTGAATAAAGAGACATGGAGTGATTTGGCTGAATCCCTTTTTGATGAATGTAAGAAAGACGATGAAGAATACGGGAACTGTTTATCCTTTGACCATAAACAGTTGTGTACACACCACATGTCAGACTTGAATTATTACGCAATGTGTCGGAACATGTTATCCAAGTACGCTAATGAAAGAGACATGCCACGTGGGTTTTTACATGACATGCCTGTAATTGCCAAGGTATTTAGAAGTTTTAAGTTTCAGTCTCTTTTTTTACTAGACCATTTTCCATGCAACACAGACTTTTTTCTATCTTGAGAATAAAATTTAAACAAAACTATTGGCAAAAAAGAAGTGTCTTGTGGCTTGTTCTTTGGCAAGACATTTCAGAGTCCAAAGCCTTGCACTTCTGATACCCAGGAAACATATGAATAAGTGAACCGTACCAATATATTGTTGAAAGCAGCATTACAGTGTGGTCTGTTGCTTCTTTGAACTTGGACCAGTCTAAAATTTTGTCGTCTTTTAATGGGTAAAATAGTCAAAAGTAAACCATTGAGTGAACAAGATACTGTTAACCCATGACCCCACCATTTCACTTTTTGACACCCCTAGAGAAAACAGAGTTTAGAAAACATTATGGAAAATAAAGAAATTGCATGTAACAAGCAATTTCTTCATTTCCTAAAATATTTTTACCCCGAAAGACAAAAAATGATAGAATTTCATTAACTATGAATTATGGTCTGCAACTTCTTTCAATTGGACCTGTCTGAAATTTCATTGTATGGTAAAAGTTAAATTCTGTTTCAGGACGACTGGGATCTAGACAATCTCTTGAACGAGTGTTCCCGACCTACACAACCTCAAGGTCGCATCAAGGTCATTCCAAAACTCAAAGAAGCACTCAAAAATTTGAGGAATCTCAGAGACACAAAAGTCAAAGATATTGACTCAAGGATTACCTGAAACTTGCCAGAAATGTTTTTAGAACTATTTTGAATTAAAGGTGATATTTTGAATTGACATTGTTAATTGCCATATCATGTTAACAAGAAACATATCAATTTAATTGTTTTGTTGATTCTGTTAAATTTGACATGAGTAAGCCTGTTACATACTCTTCAGGTTGAGTGTTTGACTATAGGAGCTATTGATGTGGGTCTTTCCTTTGCCCACATAATTTCCAGAGAGCAGAATTAAGAAGGAATAATCTCGGTTGCAAGAACTTGCTCCCAACTTCTGTAGAATAATTGGATCCTTGGATTGAAATACTTGAAAGAAATTATCTATGGAAAACATTGTAGAAAATTTTAAAAAAACTTGTAACAATCAATGTCTATATTTTCTACATTGATTTATAGATTTTGAAATAACTTGGCACAGTTATTCCCCTTAACCCATTTCCACACGATAAAATATTAGACCAGTCCAAATTCAAAGAAGTTGCAGACGACAATTTAAAGCTTATTAAATTTTGGACTTATTTTACCTTTAGGGTAGAAAACATTGTGGATAATGAAGAAATTGCTTGTAACAAGCAATTTCTTCCTTTTTTTGACAATGTTTTCCAAAGCTTTCATGTTGAGGGGTGTTTAAAAGCGTCACTGTGCGGGAATGGGTTAGTGAGTACTTGTGTCGTATCATGTGTAACGTTCTGTTGGATACTTCCAAGTTCTATGTCACAACTGAAGGTAACATGACAAGCTTAAGTGGGGTATCTATGTCTATGATACTTATTTAGTTACAACTATTACATTGCTAACCAATGTTGCATATTATAACATCCATATATTTTGTAAACTACTATTATTTGATATGCATTTGAACGGCCTTTTAACTGTCATGTAAGATGTCAGTTGGCGAGGCAATCTACCTGTCAATTGTTTTAATTTCTCCTTTTCCCACATATTTTTAGCTCAGCTGTTTTCGGAGACACCCCTAGGTATTGCTATAGCCTTGGTGGCGTTGTTGTTGTCGTCGTCGTTATCCTGCGAAAACTTTGACATTCTGTGATATCTCTGGTCCTACTAAAGGCATTCACTTGAGACTTGGCACACTTGTTCACTATCAAAAGAGCAACCTATACTATCAAGGGGGATAACTCTAGATGCATTTTGTCCACTATCAAGCACCAATCAGCCGAGCGTAGGCATCCTTAGGCGGTGCTCTTTTTAGCTCACCTGAGCACGTAGTGCTCAAGTGAGCTATTGTGATCCCCTTTTGTCCGGCGTCCATCCGGGGTCAGTCGTGTGTCGTGCGTCGTGCGTCGTCCGTCAACAATTTCTTTAAACGACATCTCCTCCTAAACCACTGGGCCAATTTGAACCAAATTTGGCAGTAATGTTCCTTAGGTGGTCCCCTTCTAAAATAGCTAAAAGAATTGAAATCTGTTAAAAACTCTGGTTGCCATGGCAACAAAAGTGAAATTTTAAGATAATCTTTAAAAATCTTCTCCTCCTGACCCAGAAGGCGTAGAGCCTTGATATTTTGCATGAAGCATCAGTATATTGACCTCTTTCAAAATAGCTAAAATAATGATCCTCGGGTCCCAAGGGGCGGAGCCCCAGGGGGGTGGGGTTTATATAGAAATAAAGAATGATTTTTTGAATTACATCTCCTCTCAAACCACTGGACCGATTTGAACCAAATTTTGCAGAAATGTTGTTTAGGAAGTCCCCTTCAAAAATAGCTAAAAGAATTGAAATCTGTTAAAAAACTCTGGTTGCCATGGCAACAAAAGTGAAATTTTAAAATAATCTTTAAAAATCTTCTCCTCCTGACACAGAAGGCGTAGAGCCTTGATATTTTGCATGAAGCATCAGTATATTGATCTCTTACAAAATAGCTAAAATCATGATCCTAGGGTTTCCAGGGGCAGACTCAGGGGGGGGGGGGGTATAGGCATGAAGCATTAGTTCACAGACTTCTTTCTTATTTCTGAAATTATTACCCATGGAAAAAGTTTTTTCCTTCTTTCAAATCAGCACTAAAGCCTTGGAATTTGTAATTTAGACTTTTGGATCCCCAGGTTCATAGTCTTTATATGTAATTGTGGCCCACTTGTTTCATAATCCTAACCTTAACATGAAATTAGACTCTTGAAAGAAAAAGAGCCTTTATCTCAGGTGAGCGCCCCAGGGCCAACGGCCCTCTTGTTTCTATTTTTTTGGCTCTTATTCTCCAATTTTAGCATACTTTCAGTGTTGTGTTCAACTTCTTTCAATTTGGACCAGTCTAATTTTTTGTTGTCTGATAATTGGTTAAACATTATCAAAATTAAGTTTTAAGCCATTACAAGATAGCACAATTTTAGACTTGTCAAATTCAGGTGAAGATATACACCACAATTTTTTGTTGATCAGATTGGAAATATCTTTAGATTGGGGTGGTAAACATAGTGGATATAGAACAAGCTTTGTGTAAAGAGCAATATCTTCATTTTCCGCAGTGTTTTCCAAAGTTTTTTTTCTTTAGGGGTGACCAGAAGAATGGTTGTCATTGAATGGGTAGAATGATGACAACAGCACCTTTTAATACCCTCCCCTGCTTCTTAGGAGGTGTAAATTGGTTTACTTTGTCTATCTCTCTGTCTGTATTCATGCCTGTCCATCCTCTTTTTGTTTCAATGCTTTATCTCAAGAACCAATTGACCTACTCAACGAAACTTCATGCATGTAACTGGTGCCAACCATCCAAGCAACTGGTCCATTGTTTATGTGTCACATAGGTCAAAGGTTTATGTGACAAATGAACTTTTATAGAAAAGGTTTCCATGCTCTAGCTCATGAACTATTTGATCCTGGACCATGAACCTCTATGCCAATGTTTCCATTACTTAACCCATTCGTCGCCGTCATAGCGCAGTTGGTAGCACATCGGACTGTCGATCTAGAGATCCCGGGTTCGTTCCCCGACTGCGGCACTCATCCTTTCCGACTATTTGTCTCTCACCAATTGGTCAATAATCGTAGACCTATGTGGGATAGCAGCTGGAGGCTAGGAAAGGATGTAATGGTAGAACTGGTGTGAGAAATACCAGGATTCCATTGTTAGGTGCTCCAGCCGCTGCGACATAACTGAAAGATTGTTGAAAGCGGCATAAAACCCCATTCAAACAAACAAAGTTTAACCCATTCCCACACAGTGACACTTTTTGACACCCCTCAAGGGAAACCATTGGGAAAACATTGTGTAAAATGAAGAAATTGCTTGTAACAAGCAATTTCTTCCTTTAACACAATGTTTTCTACACAGAAACATGCAAAACTCTAAAATTTCATGAACTTTGAACTCCTTTCAATTTTGACCAGTCTAAAATTCTGTCATGTGGGAATGGGTTAAGAAGATGCCCTTTTATTTATGGGTGATGTAGGTCAAAGGCCAACTGTTCTACTTGAGTTACAATATGCTGGTAGGAGGTATATATACACTTTATGCCAATTCTAGTTTTTACAGATTGATTCATTACCATGACAAAAATTTAGACTGGCCCAATATGAAAGACGTTGCATAAAACATTTCAGAGTTTGCTAAAATTGAAAAAAGCTAGAAAACATTGTGGGTAAAAGATAAATTACAAGCAATTTCTCCTTTTCCCTAAAATATTTTTCTTACATTTATACTATTGAACTCCACTGGCTGAAAGCAAGTGAGCTATTGTCATGGTGTTGTGTCCGTTGTGTATCAATTCGTGCGTCCACAAAATTTTACTTTAATAATCTTCTTCTCAGAAAGTACTGAACAGAATTCAACCAAATTTCACAGAAATGATCCTGGGGTGAATATTTATCAGATTCCTTGATTGGATGAAAAAAAACCAGCTTTAATGGGCGGGGCTAATTTCCATATATGGTAAACCTTCAAAAATCTTCTCAGAAACCAATTCATGGATTTCAACCAAATTTACATGAATGATCCATGTTTGACCCTTTATCAGATTCCTACAAAGAACTTTGATCACATGAAATACATGGCTTATATGGGCTGGGCTAATTTCCATGTATGGTGAAACCTTTAAAAATCTTCTTCTCAGAAACCAATTCATGGATTTCAACCAAATTTTGCATGCATGATCAATGGGTGATCCATTATCAGGTTCCTTTTAAGAGTTTAGATTGGATGAAAAACATGGCTTTAATGGGCAGGGCTAATTTCTATATATGGTGAAAACTTCAAAAATTTTCTTCTCAGAAACGATGGATGGATTTCAACCAAATTTTGCATGCTTGATCAATGGGTGATCCATTATCAGGTTCCTTTAAAGAGTTTTGATCCGATGAAAAACATGGCTTTAATGGGCGGGGCTAATTTCAACATATGGTGAATCTTTAAAAATCATCTTCTCAGAAACCAATTGATTAATTTCAACAAAATAATACAGGAATACTCATTGGGTGACCCTTTATCAAATTCCTGCAAAGAATTAAGATCAGTTGAAAAACATGGCTTTAATTGGTGGGGCTTATTTCCATATAAGCTGAAATCTTTAAAAAAAATTCTTCTAAAAAACCATTGGATGAATTTCAACCAAATTTCACTGGAATGATTATTGGGTGAACCTTTATCAGATTCCTTCAAAGAATTTGATAGGTCAGTAAACATAGCTTTTATGGGAGGGGTTAATTTCCATATATGGTGAAAGCTTTGAAAATCTTCTTTTAGGAAACCATTGGATGGATTTCAACCAAATTTCACTGGAATCCTTTGGTGACCCTTTATTAGATTGCTAAAAAAATATTTGATTGGCTTTAATGGATAGGGCTACTTTACATATATGTTAAACAGTTAAAATCCACAATCTTTTCAGATAACAAACAACTATAAGTTTTCAACAAAATTTTCACAAAATGATCCTTTGGTGACTCTTTGTCAGATTCCTTCATAAATATGACTCAGATGAAAATTATGGCTTTTAGGGGGGGAGGGGGGGGGGAGTCTTGTCTCCATATATGGTATATACCTTAGTGAATTTTTGAAATCTTATTTTTGCAAACTGCAGGATGCTTTTCAACCTATTTTCTCAGGAATGATAAGTAAATTCAGGCCGGTGGAGCGCCCCTAGTTAAGTGTACCAAAAACGGGATTGTTTAAGAGATGAAGAGAATATTTTTTGTTTTCATGGAGGTATGAACCGAAAAACCTAATCACACTGTATGAATACGCGAAGCGGATTCATACAGTGTGTGATTAGGTTTTTCGGTTCATACCTCCATGAAAACAAAAAATATTCTCTTCATTTCTTATAATTTAATAGCATTGAGCGAAAAAACCAAAAGCTCTACAAATTTTGATACCTTTTTGTTTGGGACTATTTTGTGCGGAAGCATACAAAATCGCTGCGTGCTCAAAATTTTGTTCATGGAGTTATGAATAATTTTTCTCGACCAATCAGAACACTCGTTTTTGATAGACGAAACTAAAAATTAAATTATATGGTAATGGGTGAGATCTTCAGTTTTACATGTACACCAGAATATCTAAGTATTGACTATTTTGACATGTGCAAGTCCAATGATACTTAGCCTGTTATACAATGCATTCTAGATATTGTATTTTATTGATACCTGTATATTGAATTCCATTATTTTAGATAGCATAATAGATGTCTATTTATATTTAACCCATTCCAACACAGTGGAATTTTAGACTGGTCCAAATTGAAAGAAGCTGCAGACGACAATTTCAAGCTGATGGAATTTTAAATTTTTTCGTCTTTTTGGATAGAAAACATTGTGGATAATGAAGAAATTGCTTGATACAAGCAATTTCTTCATTATCCACAATGTTTTCCAAAGTTTTTTTCTTGAGGGGCGTAAAAAGGAGGGATTGAGTTGGAATGGGTTAAAGTAATACTTATTTTGATGGTGTGAGCATCAAGGGATGTAAGTAGGAAAAATGGATTATTTTTCTTTAATTTTACCTCCCTTAGCTGTTAACTGATGAAATTTGAGGTACCTGTATACGTTGGAGAAAAGAACAATCTAGTTGCCAAAAGCTTTTCGTTCCGTATAGTAATATCTGCACTTTGCCGTATTACACACATTATAAACTCCTTTCATGACAGAGTAGAGGGGTATAAAAAACACCATTACATTCCTCCATCCCTAACTAAGCAGAAGGGGCAAACTGGTTTCACCATGTCACTCTATCCATACATTCTTTTGTTTTCATGCTCTCGCATTTAAATTGCAGAATGCCATAAGAGATATTGTTGACTCTGAGTGAGTGTGTGTGTGTGTCCCATTCATGTCTGGACAATGTTTTTTACATTTTTATGCCCCGGCATCGATAAGATTGGGGGCATATTGTTTTACCGGTGTCCGTCTGTCTGTTTGTCTGTCTGTCTGTCCGTCTGTCTGTCTGTCTGCAAAACTTAACCTCCAACTAAACATTTTCCTATAACTTCAACCCTGATTAAGTTACAATGCTAATATTTGGTATGTAGATAGGTCTCAACAAGGCGCAACTGGGGAAGGTCATTTCATCAAGGTCAAGGTAAAAATTTTAACCCTTTACCCGTTTCTAAAGAATTCCCGTTTTGGGGGCATAGTGTTTCACAAACAGTTGTTTCCCTTAACCCATTACAACTCAATCCCTCCTTTTTACGCCCCTGAAAAAAAAGCTTTTGAAAACATTGTGGAAAATGAAGAAATTGCTTGTATCAAGCAATTTCTTCATTATCCACAATGTTTTCTACCCAAAATGACGAAAAAACTCAAAATTCTATTAACTTGAAATTGTCTTCTGCAGCTTCTTTCAATTTGGACAGGTCAAAAATACTACTGTGTGGGAATGGGTTAAGGTGTACCAATGTCATGCAAAAAGTTTGTTTGAATTCACCCAAAGTCAAATTCATAGCAGAAGGGCAAGTGTCAAAACTGACCTTGTCCAGAGCATATCTTCTAAATTTATGAATGGATTTCAACTTTTGATGTCACCCAAAAAGTTTATGTACACCCAAGGTCACAGATGAAGGTCAAGTGTCAAAACTGACCTTTTCCGGAGCTTATCTTC
The DNA here is from genome assembly GCA_946902895.1 of Fragum fragum. Taxonomy (NCBI): domain Eukaryota; kingdom Metazoa; phylum Mollusca; class Bivalvia; order Cardiida; family Cardiidae; genus Fragum; species Fragum fragum. Next base: position 42,965,988 of record OX336379.1, read on the forward strand.
TAAATTTATGAATGGATTTCAACTTTTGATTAGTACTGGTGTCATGCGAAAAGTTTCTTTAGGTACACCAAAGGTCACAGATGAAGGTCAAGTGTTAAAATAGACCTTTTCTGGACAAAATAGTTAACATTTATGAATTGATTTCAAACAAACTTGAAATGGTCATTCCAGTTTAGGAGTACTAGTGTCGTGTAGAAAGCCTGTTAGGTTTCACTCAAGCTGAAGTTGCAAGATTGACCTCGTTCTTTTTCTTGATTGGGTACTACTCATACAAAATGTCTGTTGTGTTACTCTCAAGGTTAAAGAGTAGTATTGAAGTCGAATTAAAAAAATTCCTTGTTCAGAGTTCTCAAATGAAGATCACATTTCAAAACTTGCCTTTAGAAAACCTCTGATATTGCCATAACTAGCCATTTGTGTTGTTAACTTCGTTGTCGTCGTCGTCGGGGGGAAAAAAATTGACATTTTTTTATGTGTCTGATAATACTAAGGGTATTCATCTGAAACTTGTAATATATCTTTGGTATCAAAAGAACAACCTAGAAACAAAGAGGTTATTCTAAATGCATTTTTGTAAGAATTACTCCCCTTTTCGTCGTTAAAGTTTCTTATCAACTATCCAGCACCCTACAGACCAGCGTCTGGCACCAGTATGTGATGCCTTTGTTTGTCACTTTATGCCATATACTTTGGACTTAAGGCAGAATGTCTGTGACCAATTAAATGTTGTTTTGTGGTTATCCATGTTAAAAAATGTACCCTGTTAACTGTTACTTTTATGTTCAATGTTTAAACTGAGATACCATATGATCTCGTATTATGAAACTTAATGCAAGTTTTGCCCATGGAGTCACTCTATTGCTTTGGGTCACATAGATCAAAGGTCAAGATCAGAGGGGAACTGTATGTAGCCGTGGTCGTGCTACAAAGAAAAATTCATACAGCCTAGGAAGATGTAAGGATTGTACAAATGTCACTCATAGGCTAGGGAGATGCTTTTTCAGGACTGGGGCTTAGGTGAAAAATAGGTCAAGGGTTAGGACCACAAATGAAATTGACTGACAAATCAAATTGTTTGGTGAGCAAAATGTCATAACTACTGCTTTATTCCAGCTGTAGTAACATTTTGCATGCCCAACGACGAAATAATTCATTTAGACCGAATGCCAACTAGACATTTTTCAATTAATTTTTGTTGGTTTGTCAACTTAAACATCATAAATACAAGTTATTCAAGGAATAGTTACGACATTTAGGTTGCCGATCTTTTTGTTTTATCTTAAATTATTCAAAATGAATTATTCAAACTATTCAAATTATTCAAAATTTGATATCCGTGAAGTCTGTAATAAGTTGCCCACAGTAGGATACAAATGCCTGCTGTCTTTGTAGCCGATTCTGATACGTTGCATAAACTTTCTCTGTCAAGGACCTAACCAAATCAAATCATAAAAGATTACTAAGTTGCCTCGTAACCTTTCTTTTGTCACTGCTGAAGTATTTTATAAACCCATTAACAGACATTAAAATTTTATTCTTATTTTAAAAAGAGATGCAGATGAAAAATCCATGTTTGTGAAATTTTAGATTTGATAAAACTTTTTAGGTAGAAAACATTGTGGAAAATGTAGAAGTTGATTGTTTTCCCAATTGTTTTCCTCAGGGGTTATCAAAAAAGCGTCATTATATGGGGAATTGGTTAAGGAACACATAGTGTGAAAATAAGACACTGTTTTTAGCACCACTGGCCAGGGAGCTAATTTCATGGCGTTGTCGGGCGTGGGTGCACCCGTCCATCCGTCTGTCCATACGTTAACTTTTCTTTATACATCTTCTCCCAAACCAATGGGCAGATTTTAATGAAACTTAGCAGGAATGTTCCTTAGGCCACCCTCTTCTTAAATTGTTGAAGAAATTTTGATTGATCCCAAAATATAGGCATGGCAGGGTATTGCTTATTTTCACTTTAAAATCTTTAAAAATCTTCTCCTCTCAAACCATTTGGCCAATTTAAATGAAACTTGTTATGGATGTTCCTTGAGTGCCCTCTACTTAAATTGTTCAAGAAATTTAGATTGACCCCCAAATATGGGCGTGGCAGGGTATTGCTTAATTTCACTTTAAAATCTTTAAAATCTTCTCCTCCCAAACCATTTGACCAATTTCAACAAAACTTGGCATGAATGTTCCTTGAGTGACCCTCTACTTAAATTGTCACAGAAATTTTGTCTGACCCCCAAATATGGGCGTGGCAGGGCGGGACTTATTTTCACTTTAAAATCTTTAAAAATCTTCTCCTTTCAAACCATTTGGCTGATCTCATTGAAACTTGGCATGAATGTTCTTTGAGTGACCCTCTACTTAAATTGTTCAAGAAATTTTGATTGACCCCAAAATATAGGCGTGGCAGGGTATTGCTTTTTTTCACTTTAAAATCTTTAAAAATCTTCACCTCCCAAACCATTTGACCACTTTCAACAAAACTTGGCATGAATGTCCCTTGGGTGACCCTTTACTTGAATTGTTCATGAAATTTTTATTGCAACCTAAATTTGGGCATGGCAGGGATGGGCTTTTTATGCCCCGGCATCGATAGATAGGGGGCATATTGTTTTACCGGTGTCCGTCTGTCTGTCTGTCTGTCCGTCTGTCTGTCTGCAAAACCTAACCTGCCAACTTAACATTTTTCTATAACTACAGCCCTGATTAAGTTACAATGCTGATATTTGGTATGTAGATAGGTCTCAACAAGGCGCAACTGGGGAAGGTCATTTCATCAAGGTAAAGGTAAAAAATTTAACCCTTTTCCACAAAATGTTACTCAAAAACTTAACCTGCCAACTGCCCAGTAAATCATCACAAAATAGTTGTAAAGAGACCTCAAAATGCTGTTTTCAGTCAGAGTGAGCTTTGTTTAGTAGAAATATTAATTTATCACTTTTAAACATGTAAATTCAAAGAGATGTAAATATTGTGTAAGTTTATATGTGTAGGAATATCTGAATAGGTACATTTTCTAGAACATTGATCAAAGGGAGATAAATGCATCTTATGAAGCTAAAGAATTATTTTTTATTACTTCCCTTAAAGATTTGTATATTCCAAATACCTAACAAAATCATTTTGATCCACTGACAATAAGTTATGAAAAACATTGTAGCTAAAATTAGTTTGCTATAATTTTTTGGAATTCAGATAAACAAAACCAAATTTTTCAGATTATGGGAGATATATATACATTTAACAATTTTGAGTTAAATACGTGTTAGAGTGTTATTGCCATGGGGTTGTCTGTCACGCGTGTTTCGTCAGTGCGTGCATCTGTCCGTCCTTGCGTAAACTTTTTCTATCAAAGTAATGTTATAAGATCAAAGTCATCTGTCAAGGTCAAAACTTGGCATTTGTGATTTTAAAACTCATCTTGTTTTATGATATAACCCTTTCTTAGCTCACCTGAACACTTCATCATATGATCTATTGTGATTAGCCTTTGTCCAGCATCTACAAGCATTGTTCGGAAATTACAGACTTCAAATCTGGAGATGTTAAAGCCAGTGGAGCAATACAGGCCCTCTTGGGTCTCTTGTTATCAAGTAATTTCTCATTTTATACGCCTCCGGAGGCGGTCGTATATTGGTGTCATCTTCTCAGTCCGTCAATTCATCCGTCCGTCCTTACGTCCGTTCGTCCGTCTGTACGTACGTCCACTTTTCTCGTGAGCGCAACTCCTCCTAAGTTTCTGGATTAATCTTTTTGAATCTTGGTCAATGCTATCACCTTAATATGTAGATGTGCATGAAGTAAGGATTTTATGGTTCATTGATTTTTGCCTCAGTTATGCCCCCTTAAAACTTTGTCTCTTGGGCTTATTGAAATTACAGCCTTGTGAAAGAAACTCCTCATAAGTTTCTGGCTGGATCGAAATGAAACTTGGTGAATGTTATAACCTAAATTGGTAGATGTGCATGAAACAAGGATTTTATGGTTCATTAATTTTTCCCTGATTTGTGTCCCCTTAAAAATTAGTATCTTGGGCTTATTGAAATTGCAGCCATGTGAACGCAACTCCTCCTAACTTTTTGTCTTGATTTAAATGAAACTTGGTCAATGTCATCACAATAATTTGTAGATGTACATGGATCAAGGATTTTATGGTTCATTAATTTTTCCCTGATTTATGTCCCCTTAAAACTTAGTATCTTGGGCTTATTGAAATTGCAGCCATGTGAATGCAACGCCTCCTAACTTTTTGTCTTGATTTAAATGAAACTTGGTCAATGTCATCAAAATAATTTGTAGATGTACATGGATCAAGGATTTTATGGTTCATTAATTTCCCTGAATTATGCCCCTTTAAAACTAAGTATCTTTGGCTTATTGAAATTGCAGCCTTGTGAATGCAACTCCTCCTAACTTTTTGTCTTGATTTAAATGAAACTTGGTCAATGTCATCACAATAATTTGTAGGTGTACATGGATCAAGGATTTTAAGGTTAATTGATTTTTGCAAGAGTTATACCCCTTGACACTTAGTTTCTGGGTTTTTGAGTGTTCATTAATTTTTCCCTGAATTCTGCCCACTTAAAAAGTAATATCTGGGGCTTATTGCAATTGCAGCCTTTTGAACGCAACTGCAAATGATTTGAATTTGGTTCTATCAAAATAAGTAGTGTCTACAATTAATTTCGTGAAACAGCAGCAAAGTGGTGGCGTATATTGTGACTATGGCACTCTTGTTATTCATTGTATGGGGCATTGGTTAACGAACACATTGTGTAAAAGATGACACTTTTTTCTATCAAGTTATTTTCATTTTTTTTCAAAATAGTTGCTCTATTTTATGATACCTTAGTCAAATGTTGATGAAACTCATAAGAATAAGAATTCTGTAATATTTTATGTGTGCAACCAAGTTAATCCTTCATACATTTCAGAAAAAAGTGCTTAAAGCGACCTTTCTCTTACGATACTACTTTTTGGCCTTCCAATGAGTGGTTGATAAAACTAGATTTACAGAGCCTGCCTTATTAAAATGTCTAAAACATAATTTTTGAAGGGCTGTCTCATTGCCCATGAAATTCTAGGTGTTAAAACTACAAAAGAGCGACCCATAAGTATAGATTTGGAAGTGTTGGTGCCAAAAAAAGACATTGTCTTTCTTTAGGAGATGAAGAGAATATTTTTTGTTTTCATGGAGGTATGAACCGAAAAAACTAATCACACTGTATGAATACTGATGCGAAGTTGATTCATACATAAGTCTGATTAGGTTTATCGGTTCATACCTCCATGAAAACAAAAAATATTCTCTTCATTTCTTATAATTCAATAGCATCGAGCGAAAAAAGCAATACTTTACAAATTTTGATACCTTTTGTATGGGACTATTTGTGCGGAATCATACAAAATCACTGCGTGCTCAAAATTTGGTTGATGGAGTTATGAATATTTTTTTTCGACTAATCAGATCGCGAGTTTTTGATAGACGAAACTAAGAAACTATTTTTCGATTATATTTTTATACGTCGCCGAAAGTGTACATACATTTCGTTTGCCCATTAATCTGTACGTATGTTCACATCTTGTTTGTAAATCTTCTACATATATGGACGAATTTTTAATGATTTTTCACAGAAAGTTTCTAGTCACCAAACATTGATTATATTTTTGGGTGCATTTTTTGATCAGTATTATAGATAAAGGGACTTTGATACAAGCAATTTTTTAACGCAACTCCTTGTCCATTTATGGACAGATTCTCATTAATTTTTCACAGAATGTTCCTAGTCATCTGACCTTGTGCATATTATCTGATTCGCACAATTCAAGGTTGCTTAATGAAAATTGCCTGTTAATGTAACAGTTATGGATAAATTTGAAAAAAAAAAAAAAATATGTGGCAGCGTATATTATGATCACAGCGCTCTTGCTATGAAACTGTTATAAAGATAATTAATTGGTTTTCATTGTTCGATCTACATACTGAAAAATTGAGGAACCAAAAATCCCGTATTGACACAAGAGATTTCTCCTAAGGGGGTCAAAATGATCCCCTTAGATCCCTTTAGAGAATTTTGGACAGGCCAACACAGTTTTTTTTTTCTTGAATTTATTGAGTCAAAACCAGAATTACGCGTGAAACACGAGCCTTGATCTATTCTCTTAACATCCTTTCGTGATTTAACGAAAATTACACGTACCTTTTAGAGTGACACGCTGTAATTATAAATCCTATTTTACATAATTTTATGTTAAACATGGTTGTTTTGACAAAATATTGAAAAATTCAATATTATTGTTGCGGATTAGATTTGCCCATTTGACCTTTACAAGGACAAAAACTTACCTTTATAAATCGATGGATTTTTGTATGCAGAGTTCGGACCTGGCCCGCCCCACCCCCCTCCCCGCACATCTTCCGCCTCTTTGAATGGCAAACAGATTACGGAACGCCTGAAATTGATGTATCAGGTCGTTAGAAAGCTATCAAAATGTAACTACAGCTTACTTACGCTGTGCTAACAATATATTGCTCGCCCACTAATCGTCACGATTACAAGACGAGTACCATATCCGTTGGACCCCAGTTACTCAGTAATGGTAGCTGTGATTACGACGTTTAAGTCGTCAATAAATGTAGACCAAGGTCAGATCTCAAAGATAACATCCGGTCTAAATGAAGCATTTGATGGGTCGAATGATTCTTTGATTGACAGACTCGGTCGTCAATAGTTTTAATATAACCCGTTCAATAATGCATGATGGGATGTCATGGGTTCGATCCCTGGCGTCGGCACATATTCTTTCCGACATTTATCTCTCACCAATGGGTGGATAATCGTAAACCTAACTTGGATAGCAGCTGGAGGCTAGGAAAGGATGTAGTGGTAGTACTGGTGTGAAATACCAGGAATCCATTGTAAGGTGCTCCAGCCGTCCCGATATGACTGAAATACTGTTAAAAGCGGCGTTAAACCCAACTCATTCAATCAATCAATAATGTATGACAACAATAACAACAACAACCAATGTTTTAAAATTATTTCCCCTAAATTTCAGATTTTTGCCATTCTTTTTGTGACGAACATCATAAGGGTTTTAAAGTTATGTTATCATAAAGAGGTGTTTATCATTTGATCGCAGTCTATAATGTAATGTTTTATTGACAAATATCCAATCTATAATTGTCTGAATACTGTACACCAGATATTGAATTCTGTCAAATAGTCTATCACCCTACAGTTAACGGTGTAACGACTCTTAACCCTTTCCTGTTCAAATCCTGGATTTTACGTCCACGTAATCTTATAATTGATTAAACATTCCGGAAAAAGAAGAAATTGCTTGTGACAAGCAGTTACAATATTTTCTACCCTATTGAATGGCCAATTTTCAAATTAAATCCAATATAAATTTGCGAGTGCAAAACTTTTGAATTTGGACAGGTCTAAAATTGTGCAAAACAGGAAAGGGTTAACCAGGTTAAATTCTCTTACCCAATCAGATCTCTAGGAACCATTTCTAGAATTAGAAATTAGACCCGATACCCATCGGCCAAATCTTAGCCTGGTCCGAATTGTTAGAAGCTGAAGCTGACAATTGAAATTTATACAGATTCAGAAGAAAGTGCCATGTAAGAAAACATTGTGAGAAATTGATTGTGACACGCGCAATTTATCAATTTCACAACGCGTTTTCAAATAATACTTTTTAGCGCGTTTTCTGGACTGTGATTTAATCGGTTCAGAAATATTGATGAATAATACAGCCATATCAGATTTAAAACATTGTGAGGAAAGGGGAGAATTGATGGTTTCAAGCACTTAACCATTTCCTTATTGTTTTCATAGATATTTTCTTTTTGGTAGAGGTAATTGGTTTAAACGATATTGTTCAATATTACATCGGGGTTAGAATGGGATGCACCTCGGCCCTCCAATTCGGTAGTTTACGAAATTTCATTTTAATCCTTTCCTATTATACAAGATTTTAGACTGGTCTAGATTCAAAGATTTGCAGACGACAAATTAATGTTGCTTTTATTTGAAAAATAATCGTTCAGTAGGGTAGAAAATATTGTTGAAAAAAGTAAAAATTGCCCGTTACTGTCAATTTCTACTTATCCCACAATGTTTTCTCAAGTATAGAAATACAGGTAAGTAATAACCAGTTATCGAACAGGACAGGGGTAATGGGAAGGGTTGCGGTTGTATTTCATCTAATGACAATATTGAGTGAAGTATTGAATTAAACCACTGCACTCCATATTAGATTGTAGATTGTTTGTTGATAGGCAATAGCTATAGTCTTCTAGTTATTTGAATAGAGTCTAACGCCGCTTTTTACAGTATTTCAGTCATATCGCTGCGGGTCGAGCACCTAACCATGGATGCCTGGTATTTATCACACCAGTGCCACCACTTAATCAAGCTTAGGTTTAGCCAAGAATTGGTTGGAGACGAATGTTGGAAAAAAATTTGCCGCGACTGGGGTTCGAATTCTAGAGTTCACTTCCGCTTTAAATGAATAATTTGATTGGCCGTGTGATTCTTTGGCACCGCGATCCGTCAATTTCGAACTTTTTCTGCTTTAACCCTTTCCCGTACAAATCCATTGTTTTTACGTCTCTGTGATTTTATACTTGAGAAAACATTGTGGGAAAGAAGAAATTGCTTGTAACAAGCAATTTCTTCTTTTCCAACAATTGTTTCTAACCTGTATGTTGCTTACTTTTCAAATTGCACCCAATTTTAATTGTCGCCTATAACTTCTTCCAAATTTGACCAGTCTAAAATTTTGAAAAGCAGGAAAGGGTTACAGATTCTTATTTTAGGTACTACGGTTCTTACAGCTCAAAAATCACCAAGTCCCCGATGCATCGCAGAAAAATAAGAGTAAAATATGATAGGAAACATTGTGAGAAAATAAATAATTGTTTGATACAAATTCTCCGTTCTTACAATGTTTGTCTGAAGTTATACCTTGTCTTCAAGAGAATATTTCGTGCTCTTATAACGTGCTAATATTTTAGCATTCGATTCGATTCGATTCTGTTCTAAAAGCCCGTTTAATCAAAATGTACACAAAGCTCTAGTTTTGAATTTAGAAACCTGAAATTATCATATCATTTATGCCCTTTCAACCAATAATCGTTCTGTGTTCGGGCCGAACATTTGATTGAAAAGATTGATAAAACTGATTTTAAAACTGAAAGAGTGTTAATAGGGCGTTAAAAGAGGCATTTTGTAGTGATGGGTTATGAATTGTCCAACCTCTGGTCCCGCCCACTTACCCTTCTGGTCACGCCCACTGACTCCGACAGATAGTCCCGCTTCGACGGCGTTATTTTGATAGAATAGTTGGTTGGCGACCTAAACGTCGTAACTACAGCTTGAAAAAGCTGTAGTTACGCCGTTTAAGTCGCCAAACTAACAATCACGGTTAACGAAAATTGCGTCCAAAGTCGGAGTTCAAAACTCATTTCTGGTCTTAATGAATGATTGTAATGGTCGATCGGTTATTTGATTGACAGTCGTGTTTGGTCCATTGTCGATGATCATTTACAGTTACCTATCGACAGACTTCGTAGTGATACTGCGCAGGCTGACCGGGGCCGAAACTTTTCGCTTGTAGCAGATTTTCCACTATTAGGTTACGATATATTTGTTTTCGAAATGCGATCCTATTGACCTCTGCTGGCAACTATCTTTTTTTAGGGAGATGTTATGCAGTCCCAAAATGCTTGATGAATCTTATACAAAATGGCGTCCGGAACTCCTTCAGTGCAGAGTGGCACTGTGAAAATCAAGTTACTCGGTATTTCATTTCCATCTCCACATAGCACGCGCAACACTCGATTTTATTTCCGTCACGGTATTGTCACAAATGTAAATTTAATCATGTATCGCGGAATTGTTTCTGTCTCCGCATTCAATTACCGCGAAGGATATAAAAATGCATGTAAAGCGGAGACGGAAGTATAAGATTATCTCGTATGGGATTTAGCTAATCAGCACGTGTCCTCACTGTCTTTCATACTATAATTTGAGGAATTCTTGCGCACACAAAAATTCGTTACATTATCGCTGTCAGGGCAAGGGTTTAAGTGTTCCAATCGCTCACCGCGCGACATAAAAGATAATCTACCCGTATTTAGATAGGAATTGTCAATGGCTATAAACCCTTTAGGATTTTTTATATAGTATCATCCAGTGAAATATTTTTATCGTTTTAGCGGCTATTGTGTGTATCAACTGAAGGAGGTCGTTCGTGAACTTAAGGACTATTTGCGAAATTGGATACAGTTTGGGGAATATAAGGTTTTGTTTGGATATAAATGTATTCAAAGGTAAATATGAAGTTCGCTCTTTTTATGAACCCGCTTTGATTAGATCAGGGACAACTTATTTTAACGTTGATTGTCCGCCCGACTGTCTGTCTATCCGTCAGTTTGTCTGTCTTTAATAATGTTACATCATGGAACTTTACATTGTGCTATCTTTTCGAAAGTCCAATATTTTATTTAGTCAGTAGGCGTTCAGAATATTGTAAATACAGCTTGAATAAAGTCTAAAATTCTGTTGTCTGGTATAAGGTTAAAAGATAAATGTCTAAGTGATGTTTCAACGATACACAATGCTGGAACGTGCGAATGAACAAGAAAGAAAGAAAGAAAGAAGAATACATAGAGAGACAGAGAGCGGTAGAGAGAGCGGCTGCAGCAACTAATCATATTTTCCTATTTTTCTCACACCAGTACTACCACTACATCCTTTCCAAGACTGCAGCTACCAATACCACATATGTTTACGACTATCCACCCATTGGTTGGAGGAAAATGTCGGTTTTACATTTACCATGACCTGGGATCGAACCTGGCCGAGGTCCTCTTCATTTTTCGTCCTTTTATGAGACGATGAAATTTTAGATTGATTCATATTGACAGAAATTGCAGAGTGTGTAGATTTTGATAAAAAAGTAGCAAAACGGGTTGAAGATATCGAGAGAAAAAAAGCAAACTTGATAAAACAATGTCTTCTTTTCCACATATTTCCAAAAAAATATTCCGTTCAAGGTCAAATGGTGGTTGTGTTGGAATGAATGGAACAATTTATGACAATAACAGTTGTCCTTTATCCATTTCCACACAGTGACGCTTTTTACGCCATCAAGAAAAAAAGCTCCTGAAAACAGTGTGGAAAATGAAGAAAATGCCTGTTTTAAGCAATTTCTCCATTTTCCACAATGTTTTTTTTTGTCCGAAAAGACAAATACATGTAATTTTAAATTCCATCAACCAGAAATTGTCATTTGCAACTTCTTTCAATTTGGACCAGTCTAAAATTTTATCGTCTGTCGCCCAATAAGAACGTGATGTGAAACCATCCGAGAAAACTCAACCCTCTTTTGTAATATATAGATGAAATAAGAGTTAAGATAAAAATTGTTCGATAGATAGATGTATTGAATTACATTTCCATTTACGGCAAAAATGTTCAGAAGTATTATTAGCACTTTGACCTTGAATCGTTTACAAAAGTATTTCAAATTATTTCATATTACCATTTAGGTTGATAATTCGAATTTAAAGTTATTATCCTACTTTTATAGTCTGGGGTATGTATACCTGTTATAGAATTTAATAACAGAGCTATGTAATACAAGTCTAATTGTTTAAAAGGGGCTTAACGTCACTTTTGATAATCTTTCATATATCGCGGCGGCTGAAGCACTTAACAATGGACTCCTGATATATCTCGCACCAGTACCACCATAACATCCTTTCCTAGCATCCAGCTGCCCATCCAACTTAGCTTTACGATTATCGGTTAATTCATGAATTGGTTGGAGACGAATGTCGGAAAGAATGTTTGCCGCGACCGGGGATCGAACTCGAGTTTTTAGAGAGGAACATGCACATAGACAGCTGCTAACTTGCCAGGAAAACATGCAAGATGGACAAAAAATATTGAGACAATATAAAACCTACAATTATCTGGTCGCTGATAACGCCCCCGTAGCTCCGACAAGAAATTTCGATTCGATATAAAACGGCGTTGTTTTTTAAAGGTTATTTCAGTTACGTGTAATAAAAAGGTAATTGGTTGGAGTCCTAAACGTCGTAACCACAGCTTGAATAAGCTGTGGTTACGACGTTTAAGTCGCCAAACCAACAAAAATGCTTCAGAGTTTTCAGAGTTAACCTCCGGTCTAAGTTAATAATTTGACTGGTCGATTGATTCTTTGACATTGCGATCCGTGAATTTCGGGCTTTTTCTGCGTCAAAGATTCTCGTTTCAGATGTTTTGTTTTTACAGCCATGTAACACAAGACATGATTGATTATTTCTTAACCTATTCTCACATTAAACCGTTTTAGACTGGTTCAAATAGAAAGACGTTGCAGATGTCAACTCAAAATTTGCAAAAAAAAACTATGTCTGTTTGAGAAGAAAACATTGTGAAAAATGAAGGAATTGCTTGCTACAAGCATTTTTTCATTTTCCACAATGTTTTCCAGAGTTTTTCTTGAGGGACGTGAAAAAGCGGGATTGTGTTGGAATTGGGGTTTCAAATTCTCTCTGTAAATGGGCGATGGTCTTGCTCGTTATAATTTATAACCGAGACAAGAATTCACAACGTATTTTTTTAGAATGAAAATCCTTCTCTTCGACTTCATTTACATCTCAAAACATTCCGTAATGTCAGTCCTGGATTTGGGGGTATTTGATAGGTCAAAAGATTAAAGTCTGATCTTAATCAATACCAGCTACCTATCCCTTTAAGCCACAGTTGTTTTATGAAATATATATTACAAAAAAAAAAAAAAAAAAACAACCCTCAATAATGCGTTCGAGCGCTTTCGGTTTTTGATTTGAATGCATTTTTAGCGCCTGGTTTTATTCAGCTCGACGAGGTTTGCGACTTGCACGCAACTCTAGTATTGAGGAAGGGGTGGGGGTTGACACGAAGATATCGAACCACAGTACCCTTAGAGTAAATAACAAAACAGCTGCATTGAACAGGGCTGACAAATTTGACAGATCTGGGCCGTAATTTGTGTTTTTGGGTTGATAAAAGATTTAAAAATCGTTATAAATGTTCACAAGTTGTGAGTGATGTCTGGTGCATTCTTTGCTCACTGTTTGCTTTCCCACCTACCGTTTATTTTATACTTAAGAGCTTGAGAGACATCCAAAAGGAAGGACAGAAATTGTTACATTTGATTAATAACATTGGTATAACCTAGTTAGATGGGGGGTTTTAACTGATTTTTAGCTCCACTGGCTGAAAACCAGCGAGCCATTGTCAAGGCGTTGTGTCCGCGGTGCGTTCGTCCGTGCGTCCGTCCGTATACTTTTACTTTAAAAATCTTCTCTTCAGAAAGTATTGAACAGAATTCAACCAAATTTCACAGAAATGATCCTTTGGTGACCCTTTATCGGATTCCTTCAAAGAATTAAGAACGGATGAAAAACAGGTTTTAATTGGCAGGGCTAATTTCCATATATGGTGAAACTTTTAAAAGCCTTCTTCTCACAAACCAATTGATGGATTTCAATAAACTTTTACATGAATGCTAATTAGGTGACCCTTTATCAGATTCCATTAGAGAATTAAGATCGGATGAAAAATATGGCTTTAATGGGAGGGGCTAATTTCAATATATGGCGAAACCTTTAAAATCTTCTTCTCAGAAACCAATTGATTGATTTCAACCAAATTTCACTTGATTGATCCTTTTGTGACCCTTTATCAGATTCCTTCAAAGAATTTTGATAGGACAGAAAAAAATGGCTTTAATGGGCGGGACTAATTTCCATATATGGTGAAATCTTTCTAAAATTTCTTCTAGGAAACCATTGGATGGCTTTCAACAATGATCCTTTGGTGACCCCTTATTAGATCGTTGAAAAAAGAATTGATTGGCTGTAAACATTGCTTGAATGGTTTAGGCTAATTTCCATAAAAGGTTAACAGTGAAAATCTACAATCTTCTCAGATTACAAACGATTATAAGTTTTCAACAAAATTTCACCTAATGATCCTTTGTAGGCTTGTGTCTATATACGGTATATAGTAAAATTTTGAAAATCCTATTCTTGCAAACCGCAATTCAGACCGGTGGAGCGAATCAGGCCCTCAAGCGCCTCGAGTATAGTACGAAATAATCTTTGCACCGTGAGTATTTAACGTTGTGATAAAGTCATTATTGTAATCTACTTGGTGTTTGCTTTTTTTAAAATATTTTTTTTGTGTTTTTAAAAAAAAGATTTATATTATGGAAAATTGAAAACTACTTATAAAGTTATGTACTCAATCCTTGAAATATATCTCTCGCACTCGAAAGCTAATCTGTTTGATAGTCGTTAGGCCTATTCATTTTTGAAAAGTGGTTAAAAAAAAATAAGAGAAAATAGACTGAATTATTCTGGTAAGTTCTTTAGCCCTTTCCTGCCCAAACCCGTTACATTGCTGTGATTCTTGAGAAAACATTGTGGAAAAAGAGAAATTGCTAGTAACAAGCAATTTCGCCGATCCCCACAATATTTTCTAGCGCTAAAGATGGTTTCATTTTAAATTGCATCCCATTGTCATTGTTGTCTGCAAACTCTTTCAATTTGGACCAGTGTAATTTAAAACAACAACAACAAACCCAACAACCGGGAAAGTGTTGAAAAATATCGCTCGCGAAAAAGAATTCCGTACATGTCTACTTTTTCATGTTCACGAATTAACGAATGGCTTCCTATAGAGTTACTAGTACAATACATGTCACGCAATAATTGATCATTTGGATTTCCCGTAAAACAATTACTTGAAAAAGAGGTCGGATGTGGCAGAGGTCATTCGGGCGTAGTGTTTCCAAAAATTAACTTAAATTTAGGTAAAATGCCCATTCAAGATTCAGATAAATCTACCAAAAGCGAAAAGCTTCGATTCTGGTCAAGGCTACCTTCCTCGCTTAGCAGGAGATGTTTTCTCGTCTGATGAGATTCAAATATGAAAGTGAAAAGCCTTGTTTGGTTAACTTTCTTGTGTCTACCACTTCTTATTTCTTATTATCCCCACTTAATGCAAATGTAAAGAACATTAACAAACACATGCTAATGTTCTTGCCTTTATTTGGTGACAAATCTAAAGAACAACTTTCATTTATTAGCTCGGTTGTTTTAGGTATTACTTTATCCCTGATGTCGACTGCGTTAACGTCGTCGTCCAAAATAAGTAAGTAATGTTTTATTCTTAAAGTGACATCTGTATACAAAATAAAAAAAATATTAACAAGCAAAGAAATACAATTACACCCGGCCCAATGGGCCTATATGTCACTTGGTTCAACAAGTATAACAGATAGACAAGAATGGTGTAGGCTCATTGTAAACAGTTGAACAGTTCTGGATGGGTATCGGTTTATCCCTTTAAATAAAAGGGGTCAATTTGTTTACATACGAATATTAATGCAACACGTGTAAGATTCTGAAATCCCTGATATTTAACATTTCCCCATGTCTCTACTATCACTACTTAACCCATTCCCCTACAATGTCGCTTTTGGACGCCCCCAAGGAAAAAAGGAAGGAAACATTGAGTAAAATGAAGAAATTGCTCGTAACAAGCATTTTCTTCATTTCACATAATGTTTTCTACCGAGAAATTTGGGTAAAAAAATCCTAAACTTTAAATTGTCGTCTACAACTCTTATCAATTTGGACCAGTCTAAAATATTTCTGTCGTTGAATTGGTTAAAGAGCTCATAATTCATTTTTTGACAATACCTTTTCCTTTGTTATAAAGTTCAAGGTCATTGGTAAAGGTCAAGACAATAATTCAAGGGTATCAGTTATAAAACATCTGACGCTGAGAGTTTGCAACCTTATGCGGTGTTTCTGTACTCCACGTGAACGATTAACATGGTATTTTATATGTAAAAGCCGTCCGTCTGTCCGTTTGTCTAACTTCTTGCTATAAGTCCGTTGGAATTTATCTTTTGTAATTCCGTATATTTATCGTCGCTACCTCAGTACAAGCCCATATGAGCGACGCCTCCAGCTGTTTAGGGGGATGAAGCAAAGATACCAGACGAAACTATTGAGAGTTTCGCTTGGTTCTTAAACGTGCTCGATGAATAGCACCGTCACACGGGTTCCAGGTTTAAAGGTTCATCCAACAACAACAACAAAAACAACAACAACAAAGAAAAAAAAATAGCTTGAAAGTTCGGTGGACTCAGAGATCGATCCGGCGATCACAAGGTTTGAAGTTGAGTACTGAACTAACGGGGCTGATAAATATCTTATATAACCACCTGGTTTATCAGAACTGAGATATTCTTCGGTGTCGCCCTTTAAAAAATACGCATATATAAAGTATTAATAAAAACAACGTCAATATATACAATTCCTAACAATTTGGAAGATGAGTCCTATCATATCGACTGCTGACTTAGAGCTTTAGGTAAGATATTTACTAAGAATTTGAAATAAGATCCCTCTCGTCTCGAAAGTTTGACTAAGAGCTTTAGACAAGATATTTACTGAGTATTTGAAAGAAGAGTCCCCTTGTCTCGACCGTTGACTGCGAGCTTTAGGCAAGATATTTACTAAGAATTTGAAATAAGAGCCCTCTCGTCTCGACAGATTGACTAAGAGCTTTAGGCAAGAAGTTTGCCCCGTATTTATGGGACTAGACAATGGGACAAAAATGTTGAAATTATACAAACAAACAAAAATAATATGCGGAGGAAAAGAATATATATTTTTACATAAAACAGAGATTTAAAAACAAGCACCCCACACACATAGCGAAACGGTATCTTATATGCTGTGTTATCAAACGGTCAATCAAATAATTCCCGCTGCGATATGCCTGAAATACTGTTAAAAGCGACATTAAACCCCAATCAATCAATCAATCAATCAATCAATCAATCAGTCAATCAATCAATCAATCAATCAATCAGTCAATCAATCAATCAATCAACCAATCAATCAATCAATCAATCAATCAATCAATCAATCAATCATTTAGACCGGAATTGATCTTTGAACTCCTACATTGGCTGACATTTATGTGAAGTATTCTGTTGGTTTGAGACTTAAACTTCGTAACTACCGCTTTTTAAAAGCTGTAGTTACGATGTTGAATGCCGCCAACCAGGCATTTTGATTTTTTTTTTTACATGTAATTGGCCATTAACTTTGCAAATTAACGCCGTTTAATAAAGTAGGTTCCTGTCGGAACTCAGTGGATGCGGCCAGCTATGCATTAATTATTGTCTTTCCAAATCCCTTTGGAACTTTTGGTCTCCAAAGTTAGATGAGAATTATCTCTTATCATACTGATTTTGATATGCACTGATAACATTTTGACAGGAGCTAATACCGCGGTATTAAGAGATATTCCCGGTGTATATCCCGATAAACCATTTCCATTTCCATCTAAGAATGTCACATAATTCTAATTTCCGTCGCAGTAATGAATTGCAGACAAGGAAATAAAATAACGTGTATCGCGTTAATGACGTTACCGCGACGTAAATAAAATCTCACGAATGCATGTAATGCGGAGTCTGGAATGAAAATATTGGTATACATATACCGTGATTTTGTTAACCCTTTCCTGGTCTATCCCTGTCTTTTACGTCCCTGTGATATTTTTAATTTTGAAATCATTGTAGAAAAAGAAGAATTTTTTTGTTGAAAATTGAAAGGTTTCGCAGACGAAAATTTAAAGTGGATTTAATTTGGAAAGAAACCATTCAGTAGACAGAAAACATTGAAGAAAAAGAATAATTTGTTTGTAACAAACAATTTCTTCTTTTTCCACAATATATTCGACCTACTGAATGGTTTCTCTCCAAATTAAATCCACTTTAAATTTTCGTCTGCGAAACCTTTCAATTTGGACAGGTCTAGAATTTTCTAATACAGGAAAGGGTTAATCTAAAAAAAAAAAACAAAAAACACAACAACAAAAACAACAACAACAACAGCACACACGCACACACAAAAAGAAATAAAGATAATAATAGTAAAAAAACCCCCAAAACAACAACAACAACAACAACAAAAACCAGATAGAGAAACCTCTGTCTGGTTTCCGATTTATATCTGGTAGGCCTAACCATTGTCTTTTTCAACTAGTTTTTGCACTACTCATCGAAAATAAGTACCAGTATACTGCTTGTGATAAGAACTGATAAAATGTTGACGGATTACAGTAAGTTCTTTTTTACCATGTCAGATATTCCATGTGACAACGGTCTCATTGCCAATTACCAAGCGACAAAAATAAGACTGGTCCGAATTGAAGAATTACGAAACGATAATTCAAAATGCATTTCAATCGAAAAATAATTGACTGCTTGTTGAGAGCAATTTCTACTTTTCCCACAATATTTTCTACGCATTAACTTCTTTATAACTTTAAAAAGCGGATAATGTGGTAATGGGTCATTTAACGACTCCCGTGTCAGCCCGATTAGCTCAGTTGGTAGAGCACTTGACTTCAAACCTCAAGATCACGGGTTCGAGCCCTGGGCTGACCATATCTACTAACAAACTAATTATCTTTCGGATGAGACGTTAAACTGAGGCCCCATGTGACGGTGCTATCCACCCAGCACGTTAAAGAACCAGGCCGGAGCTCTCAGCAGTTTCGACCTGTATCCTTGCACTATCCCCCGTAACAACTAACCGTCTTCTAGGGATGTCGCTCGTATGGGCATGTGCTACGGTAGCGACGATAAATAAACGGAAATACACACGACTCCCGTGTTGTTGTTGGTACGGTTCATGCCTACTCTGCAGGGTATCGAAGGCTCAAATCCAGGTAAAGTAAAGCTTAGACTGACGCAGGCGGTTTTATAGCCGGTCTAACGCAAATTGGACAAACAGATAGCTTGTTAATTTAAAAAGTTGGTGCCCTAAAGGTCATTCAGTAGTCAATCCGCTGGTTTGCTGTGTCACCCAATCTGGGTAGACGCCAAAACCAATTCAGCTGATTTCGATCAATGTTTTGTGACATGTTTAATTAAAGTCACACTGAAATAATATTGAACGTCGCCAACTTGGTAACTGTAAGCAGTGTTGAATGACGGTGTTTGTAAAGATCAATCAATTAACACTGGATCGAATTTTTAACAGCGGTACATCAGTCAATAAATCAGCCTTTCAATACGTTTATGGCGCTTAAAAACGATAATCCGTCCATTTAAAAGTCCACGGATCATAAATAAATATAAAGGCTGCGATGTATTGATACTGGTATGTGAGCCCCATTAGCTCAGTTGGTAGTTTGGTCAATCGACTTCAACCCTCAAGATCGCGGGTTCGATCCCTGGGCTGACCATTCTAACAAACTCATTAACCAATCGCTGGTCCCGCCAACTGACTACATTGGCCCCCCGCTCATTGACTCCAACAGGAAGTCACGCTTCGATTTTAAAAACGCATTATTTAGCAAAATCTATGGCCAGTAGTAACAAAAAAATAGAATGGTTGGGTGGCAACCCAAACATTGTAACTAGAGCTTGAGCTGTAGAAACGATATCTATGTCGCCAAACTAATAAAAGAGCTTTAGAAAATTGGCAGCCAATGTTGAAGTTCAAGACTCACCTCTGCTAAAAATGAACGATTTTTTTGGTTAACTGATTAATTGATTGATATACGCGATTGGTCAATTTTTTTTCGGACGAGACGTTAAACCGAGGCCCAGTGTGACGGTGCTTTACAAGAACCAGACGAGGCTCTTAGCAGTTTCATACTGTACTATCCTTGCGCTATCCCCCGTGACATCTAACTTCAGGGGCCGTCGCTCATATGGGCATGCGCTACGGTAGCGAAGATAAATAAACAGAAATACCCGCATTGATACCGGCCTATGTGTAGCCCGGCCTTATATTGTTGGTTGGCGATCAAATATCGTAGCTGCAGCCTATATAATCCGAAGTAACGATATTCTGCTTGCCAACCGACGGTAATTTGTAATCCGTCCATGTAAATACCCAAAGATCATAAATGGACATACAGGGTGTTCTGTATTGATACTGATATGTTAGTTAGCCGTATATTGTTGTTGACAATGAAGTATCGTAACAACAGCTGATAAAAGCCTTGGTTATGATACTTCGATCGCGTAAGGAGGATACTTCGTACATTTAAACTTCACCCAGTGATCATAAAATCAAAGTACTGAAAAGTACTGAAAGCTAGCAAAGCATTGTCCATTATAATCTTCTTTGTCAAACGTTATCATGATAAAGAAACGAGGCAAAAGTAACCAAGGAGTTAACCCATTCCCACGATCTTCTATAAAAATAGTTGTAAAAACATTGTTTTCTACCTAAAGAGATAAATATTTTAGAATTTTCAAAAATTTGAAATAGTCGTCTGCAACTTCTGTGAAGACTCTGATCAGAGTCATTTTGAACTCGATGTACTGAAGAACCTAAGAACTACTTTTTATGGCGTAGGCATTTAATGAATTTAGTGGTTAAGCCTCAAGTGGCTGTTTGCACTCGTTGAACTTTCAGACGACCTCAAATTTTTGTCTGTTAACTTAAGCTATCAAAGCTGACGCTTTGCTAGCTAAAAATAAAAGAGGGACAGTCCTTTGTTGTTACTTGTCTCTCGTAGCTGGTACATTGCTGTCTGGCAAGCAAACTGACTTGGGCTGTGCCTTTTTTTACTCTCTTCTGAGATGGTCCCTTGAAATGAAAGGGCTGAAAGCACCGAGGGTACTCAATATTTCCTTTGAAAAGTACTTTTCGTGAAGAGTTCTCTCTTTAAGCGACAAACAGGTAGTGTAGATTAAGACCATGCTGCACGTATGTGCATACTGATTCTCGTCTTTACCTCCTGACCAAGACAGAAATATTTCGAATTCAACATGACAGGGGTTAAACCTGTTTTTTACATTGTTTCATCGGTACACCGACGATCCCTCCCTAGCGAGGCCGCGGCCATGTTAGAGTTGGAAGCGCGTCGGATACTCAATCACTAGGTCGCGAGTTCGATCCTCGATCGCGGCAAATATCCTTCCGACATTTGTCTCCCGCCTACGAGTGGAAAATTGTAAACCTTATAGGGATGAGCAGCTGAAGGCTCGGAAAGGGTGTTGTGGTGGAAAAATACCAGAAATCCATTGTTAGATGCTCCAGCTGCTGCAATATGACTGATATACTATTCAAATTGGCGTCAGACCTCTTTCAATCAATCAATATCCCTAGCGAGCATGTTCAATCCCTGAAGACTGACTTGGATGAAGCCCTTTTCCCCTCACTTCCGAGATGGTCCCTTTCACCTTGACTAACTTTATTTCTTCTCATTCTGACACAGCGATTTCAAAACTCCCTGGGAAATATAGACTGATATAAGCGGAAGACCTTAACGTCGTAACTACAGCTTTATACAAGCTGTAGTTACGACGGTTTGGTCACCGCTAACGGTGATATCTTTTTTGGATAAAAGAATATAAATTCAATACTTATTCATAGTGGGTATTATTCCAAAAGTTGTTGAACCAAGAACAACAATAATGGATAAAGAATGGAGAAAAGATAATGATAAACGTGTTTTGTTGTATTTTTTTTTATCGGATCGAATTAGACAGAATAAGACCATTGTTCTCTTTATATGTTCATGATATTTGTAGATAAATATCAGGCCATCTGTAAATTTTGCTCTTCAAATCAGACCTGGAATCAAAATACGACTGTGAACTATTCATCTTGACAAAATATGTGAAATATTTAATCGGTAAGGTATGAACATTTATTTATTCTGTTTGATGGTTTGTTTTTGCTTCCTTGAATTTAAAGCTCCTAATCTTCAATCATGGGATGTCATGGGTTCGATCCCCGGCTGCGGGACCTATTTTTCCATACATTTGTCTCTCACCAACGGTTGAATAATCGTAAACCGAAGTGGGATAGCAGCTGGAGGCTAGGAAAGGATGTAGTGGTAGTACATGTGTGAGAAATACCAGGAATCCATTGTTAGGTGCTCCAGCCGCCGTGATATGACTGAAATACTATGAAACGCGACGTTTAATCCCATTCAGTCAATCAATTAATTGAATTTGAAGATGTATTTATGTTGACATACAAAAATTGAAGGAAAGAATACAGTAGTTTTTGATGAATCATATACCATGCCCCTCAGACGAAAATTACCTTCAATTGATTGACTGAATGGGAGTTTTACGCCTCTTTTAAAAGTTTTTCATTTATACCGCTGTAGTTGTAGCACCTATCAATGGATTCAGAGTCCGAATTGAAAAAAAAGGACCTTAGAAATGCGAAGTGTATTGACTCTGGTCAGTCTGCGCGGACTGCTCAGACTGACCAGAATCGAAACTTTTCCATTTTCGTTGATTTTCCGAATCTAAAATGGTTAATCCATCATACCATAGGCTTGTTCTCGAGATAATATACATAATTTACCTCTGCTACATCCGATCTCTTTTTCAAATATCTGTTTCTACGGAATTTTCTGGAAGGTTCCTTTTGGCTAGAAGTTTCAAATACAATACATAGGATCTATTTTTGTGTGGTAAATCGCTATTGGTATTGTCCCGCTAAGCTTTTTTAAATTAGAATTTACCACTTGACGTGTCAGGAAATTAAGTTACAGAGTTTATTAACAATATGCCTCCTCCTGGGTTGACATATTGTTGATTGGCAATGGAAATCGTTGTAACTACAGTTTAAATAAGGTGTAGCTACGATGTTTTGTAGGTAATTGTCGATACATTTGGCTAGAAAATGGGCCGAAAAATTTTATACCCGATCGAAAAAAAATATATATATATATATATATATATATATATATATATATATAGAAAAAAAAAATAAATAAAAATAATGAAGAATGAAATAGAATAAAAAAATGTAAAACATAATAATCTGATATTGTTGCCTTGCTATGGAAATCGTTGTAACTATAGCTTAGATAAGGTGTAGGTACGATATTTTGTTAGATAAACGACGATGTATCGTCTAGAAACTAAGCCCAAAAGTTTCATACCTAATTGAAAAAATAGGAAAAAAATTAAAATGAAGAATAAAATAGAATTAAAAACAAACAACAACAAAAACAACAACAACAAGAACAATAATCTGAAATAACTGTATTTAATAATTCTTCTCTTTTTAAATTGGTTGAAGGCCAATTAATCAATTTTCCGTACGATTCCCATTTTCTTAAATCATCCTATACAAATATGGTATCGTGTTAAATGGCTTGTGTCTGGCAGAAATGACTATTTATGGTAGGAAACCACACAAGACAGCTGTTGGAGCCAGGTAAATAAACCCATAATTAATCGCCGTATTGATCAATTGTCATTCGACATAGAGTTGAATCTTTACCCTTCCGTCACGTCGGTGTCTTTTTTAACCCATTACTGAAAGATAAAATTCTAGACTGGTCCAAATTCAAAGATGTTGCAGACGACATTTTTTTGTGGAAAAAATGTTTGATTTAACTTTTCGGGTAGAAAATATTGTAGATAATGAAGAAATTGCTTGTCACAAGCAATTTCTTCATTTTCCACAATATTTCCAAAATTTTTATCTTTAGGGGCGTCGAAAAGCAGAATTATGTGGGAATGGGTTGACGCATAGCGTTCGGAAATCCGTCATAAAGATAATGATAATAATGATAGTAATGATGATAATCTATTTGTTTAAAAGTCAGGGTTTTGTTCGAGATACAATTAACCCATTCCCACACAGTGACACTTTTTGACGCCCCTCCAGATAAACAATTGGGAAAACATTGTGTAAAATAAAAAAAATGCCTCTAACAAGCAATTTCTTCATTTTACACAACGGTTTCTACCCAGAACGTTGAAAGAAGTTAAAATTTCATAGACTTAGAATTGTCGTCTGCAACCACTTTCAATTTGGACCAGTCTTAAATTTTGACTGCTAGTAATGGGTTAACAAGTATCAAATGAGATGCATCGCTATTAACCATCATTCCAAATAATATGAGTTCAATTACTGCGAGACGAGAGGCAGTGGATGTCCACCTTACTGGTTTTCCTGCCTCTCACCAATGGGTGGATAATCGTAAACCTAAGTGGGATAGCAGCTGGAGGCTAGGAAAGGATGTAGTGGTAGTACTGGTGCGAGAAATACCAGGAATCCATTGTTAGATGCTCCAGCCGCCGCGATATGACTGAAATACTGTTAAAAGCGGCGTTAAACCCTATTCATTCAATTAATCAATCAATCTTACAGGTTTTCGTCTCTGCTACCCATTCACAGCCGGACTGATCTGAGACGGTGGGTATTTTGGGTATAAGTGTTTTGAACTCTGATTCTAGTCGCTGGTACCAGAACGCGGATCAACGACAGTTTGTCCACGGATATTCAAGGATAACAGAGTCCAAATATAAAGAAAATCGCTCGGCTAGGAAAAACTTTTTAGCTAGCAAAGCGTCAGCTTTGATAGCTTAAGTTAACAGACACAATTTTGTGGTCTTCTCAAAGTTCATCGAGTGCGAACTGCTACTTGAGGCTTAACCACTAAATCCATGGAATGCCTAAGCAATAAAAATAGTTCTTATGTATTTCATGAATATTGCAAACTCTATTCAAATTATAAAGAACTCTGTCAAAGGCATGCTATTTAACTCATTTCAACTCAGTTTTCCGCTTTTTTAAGAATCTAAAGAAAAAATCTTTGGAAAACATTATGGACAATGAAGAAATTGCTTGTAACAAGCAACTTCTTCAATGTCCACAATGTTTTCTACCAAAAATAAGGGACAGATTTTCTAAATTCAACCATGCTTTGATAGCTTACAGTACTTTCGGTTCTTTGATTAAATGGAATCGATCACTCTCGCAAATTCCCCTTACTCGTGTATCGCTGAAAATGCCTACGGAAATTGATGAGTTTCAGTTAAATTTGTTAAAGCAGCACTACTTATCCTATTTATGGATGAACCATGGTTTGAATAGAAAACCAATTATCATTTTTCTATGATTAATTGGGTTTTCTCTTTCTGGCTCCTTGATTAATTGTCTCTCCTTTTCTAATGGATGGACACCAAAGCTACAGTTAGAGTTTTAGATTTAGATATATTTAAACTAAACAGTTAACTAACCCTATTTTGTGGGTACTCATTGGAATCGTCTTGTAAAGAAAATTCAAATGAGTACCCACAACATAGGGTTAGTATGAAAATACCCCCCTTCCTTTCCTAACTCTCTGAGTACGAGGTTTGGGTATATATTTAAAACCTCGTAATACGTTGTGTCCTTTATTTCTTTTTCTGAACATAAAACCGCGCTAGGTTAGCTCGGTCAATAGAGCAAAGATCTCTCAATTCAGGAGCCACGGGTTCGAATCTAACTCTTTCAACCTCCTTGACGATAATTATTACAAGTCATTGCGGCATGCGACATTTGTCTCTCACAAATGGGCGAATGAAAAGTAGTGGGGTGAGCAGCTGTTGGCTCGGATCTAATATTATGATTGTACTGGTGAGAGAAAATTTGGTCAGGTTCACAAGTCGATTCGATGTAACTTGTCGAGTGTGGCGTTTAACCTCACACAAATGATCAACTGACTTTATAACACCTTTGTGCAACTAAATGGTTTCTATCCCCATCCCTTCTTGAGAAGATAACAAACGATACAGACTAAGATATTTCAGAGGTTTTTGCTATACTCAGCTTTGTGTGTTTTCAGATGGTTAGATATTTCTAATTTATTAACCCATTCTCACACAACAAAAATTTAGACCGGTCCAAATTGGAAAAATCTGCTGACGACAATTTCAGGACGATGGAATTTTTCATTCTGTTGTCTTTTGGATAGAAACATTGTGGAAAATGAAGAAATTGCTTGTAACAAACAATTTCTTCATTTTCCACAATATGTTTTAAAGCCTTTTGCTTGAGGGGCGTAAAAGGAGGGCTTATGTTGGAATGGGTTAAGAAACTGTCTGAATGCTGACCAAAAACCACCGAATTCCTACAGGAAGTTCTACTTAGATCAATTATTTTGCAAAACTTACGGAGTTTAACTTTTAACAAAAGAGGAAAGTGGTTTGGTTAGCAACCTAAACGCCGTAACTAAGATTTGAACGTTTACGTCGCAAATCCAATAAAATGCTTCACATAAATGACGACAAATGTCGACAAATGTTCGAGTTTGAAGTTGACATCCAGTCTAAATGAATAGTTTGATTGGTCCACCGATTATTTGACTGACATCTGCGAACAGTCAATAGGAAAAAAAAAAAAAAAAAAAAAAAAAAAACCCACACACAAAAGACAACAACAACAACAAAAAAAACCAACACCTTCCAATTTTGACTGAAATTTGTTTTTAATTAAGAAATCGATTTTTTACAACATTTTGTTTCTGTGTTTTTGTGTAATAATGCGTTAAGCAATAACGAAAATCAAGTTAAAGCTGTGATACAAACCCTTGTATGAGATTCGAGACGCGTAGGAAAATTTTGATATTTCACGAGACAGAAGAATCCAATGCAAGGTTTTGTATCATTAATACAGTAGAGTATTCCATTTTCATGTGAATTATTACTATAAAACATAAAAAGAATCTCACGAAATTTGTCAAAAATCAACCCTTATAACATTATTCTCGGCGTGACGCCAATTTACATGGGAAAATGACGTCACCTATATTCATATATTATCCTTAGACTATCTATGATACAGATTTCCCCCTCTAGTTCAATTTTGTCCGCGTGCAATGAATGTATCTTATAAGGAAATTCGGTGGGTACATAATAAAACATGTTATTACCAATGTTATTGAGTACAAAATGAGATTTTAATCTCGTAAAGTATCAATTTATGTAAATTTTTAATTCGGCGATTTTAAATTGCAGTGAATTTTAAAAAGCGACAGTCTTTTCACATGTGTTAAGCTTCTTTCATTATAAAAAGTAAATAGTAATTTTCTATTCATGCAAGTGTAATGGTACATCAAACTGGTTAGATGTTGAATCTTAATTAATACCTTATGTCTGGTTTTATTTGCGAGCACAATCCTTCACGACTCTTTCTTAATTTGGGCTCTCAAAATGGATAAACAAATTCGGATAATTCAAAATGTAGATAAAACCAACTAAACAAACAAACAATTAAACAAACAACAAGAACAACTGGGGACCAGAACCTCGGGTCTACAACTTTAATAAAGTTGTGTTTACGATGTTTCGGTCACCATTAGTCATTTTTCGGGATTGTGAACTGACCTATCGGAGAATTTATCGACCAATCAAGTCATTCATCTAGACAGGAAGTGAACCTTGAACTCTGACATTGGCAGACTTTTAGTTGATGCATTTTTGTTTGTTAAGCGACTTAAACGTCGTAACTAGCTTCAACCAACATGTTATTGGCCATACATTATGCAAAATAACGTCGTATGATATAAAAGAGGAACTTCCCGTTGGAGACAGTGGGCTTGGCCAGCGCAGTTAGTGGGCGTGACCATCGGAGTCAGTGGGCGGGATCGGCGATCCGTATTTACTTTTCATTTAGCACACACACTTCTGACATTTTTAGTTCGGCTGTTTTCGGAGAAAACCCGAGGTATTGCTATGGCACGGTCTTCGTCTGCGTCAGCGTCGTCGTCCGTAAACTTTGACATTTTGTTACATCTCTGGTATTACCGAACCCATTCACTCAAAACTCCAAATTCACTATAAAAAGAGAAATTTATACCAACAAGGGGGATAATTCTAAATGCAATTTATGAACGAATTATGCTCCTTTTCGATTCAGAAGCTTAACCCATTATCGAGGACTTAAACAACCGAGCGTTTGTATCCGCATGCGGTCTCGTTTTTAGAAAAAATGTAAAATACTTCTTCACACCCCAGGGTTTTGAACCTCTATGCCCTGCTAATCTATACCATCAAGGGGAGCGGGCGGGTTGACTCTGCGAAATTCATTTTCTGTCATGGGTTCGATCATCCAACGGCAGCAATTATTCTTTCCGACATTTGTCTCTCACAAATGGGTGGATATTCGTAAACCTAAGTGGGATAGCAGATGGAGGCTAGGGAAGGATGCTGTGGTAGTACTGGCGTGAGAAATACCAGGAATCCATTGTTAGGTGCTCCAGCCGCCAAGATATGACTGAAATACTGTTAAAAGCGGCGATAAACCCCATTCAATAAATCCATCTAAATGCGTTTTGAACTAAGTATACTCCTCTTTTCGCTCTAGAAGTTTTACCCACTATCAAGGACTTAAACACCAGAGCATTAGTATTCGCATGCGGTTCTTTTGTTCTTTAAAAACATTGTAAATTTGTTTCTTGTACGCCAGGGCTCTGATCCTCTGTGCCCTGCTTATCCAAAATGGGCTTTTCTGGTCGACGAACAACTCCCTAGATAGATCGCTGGCTACATCCGCCGAGCTCCTACAGGAAGTTCGGCTTGCATATTGAACGCTGTTATTTTGCAATATTCATGGTTTGTAACATGTAACATAAAAGTAATATTTTTGGTTGGCAACTTAAACGTCGTAACTACAGCTTGTTCAAGCTGTAGTTACGACGTTTGAGTCGCCAAACCAACAAGAATGGCGTCGGTGTTCTAACAAAACCTCGTAACTACAGCTTGAAATAAGCTGTAGTTACGAGGTTTTGTTAGAACACCGTCGATGGTTCAAATCAATGTCGACTAATGTCACTTCCGGTCTAAATGTTTTATTTTTTTGGTACTTCGATTTTTGATTGACAACTGGGAACCGTCCCGTTTCTCATATATGTTATTGTTTTTTGTCGCGAACACCAATCACGAAAAGCTTCCGAGGCCCGGTGGCTAGGGAGCCTGCTTTGGAAGCTTGAAGTCGAAGGTTTTTTTTTAGCTGGGCGAATAGGTAAGAACTGACGCGCCCGGTTGGTGAACCGCCAGCTTGTTAACGAATGGGGTTAACGTAGGTCACTCCCAGCCGGGGCAACAAAGGGAAGAGATTCTGGAGATATTGCGAACTGTCTCATAAGTCAAAAGGTGGTCCTTTAAATAGGGGTGATAACTTTACCTGAATTCGAAACCCACGCGGCGGAACATATTCTTTCCGATATTTGTCTCTCACCGATTGGTGGATAATCGTAAACCTAATACCAGGAAATCCATTGTAAGGTGCTCCAGCCGTCGCGATATGACTGAAATACTGTTAAAAGCGGCGTTAAACACCAATCAATCAATCAATCAAACAATTTACCTGAATAGCCCTGTCTCATACATTCGTAACATAACTATTTGGATTGCCTAAACAAAGTCTACACTAATAAAGTATTTCTTTTGCCTTTGAATTCTAAGAACTGATTTAAAATACAACAACAAAAAGTGCTGATTATGTGAGACAAGGAATTTCTATGAGACAATCTGATATCAGTAGAATGATAATGCATCTCCGTGAATATCTTTATTACGGACTTATGATTGTTTTAAATCAGTCGCATATTTTGATAACCGAGCTCTCAAAGTCCACGCTCTGGTAAACATCAAGGAAAATAAATCGAACACTGCATGATTCTGCTTTGATGCCGGTCGGAAAGTGAATTCGGACTCCATAGGGCTCTTTAGACTAAATAACAGGACACGAATTTCACTGTATTCTACCAATATTTTTGTTGTCGTAAAAAAGGTCAGTGTGATTTACATGTTTACATGTCATTTTGTGTTAGGGAAATCACTGCATCGATTGATTCTTTAATAACTGTCTGATCAATTTTTAAAGGAGATAGTGCTAACATTTCTGTACATACAAAAATGATAGTTCATTTGATGTTCGTACTGTTAAAGCGGCGTTAAACCCCATTCAATCAACAATCATTTGATGTTCGCCTTCATTGTTGACAAAAGTTTCGAGTTTAAGATGCGTTCAATTGACATTTGGTATTTTCTCCTTGTTTTACTACTCCAAATATTAACTACTAGATGATGTAATTTAAGTTTCGTCTATCAATACTCAAGCGTTTTGGTTGGCTGAAGAATGTTCATACTTTCGTGAACAAAGTTTTGAACACGCAACTGTGTATTTTGTGTGCTTACGCACAAAGTAGGTTCATAAAATTTTACTCAAAACTAGCAAACTATTTTACCTGTTTTGCACGATGGCAATGAACTATAAGAAATGAAGAAAATATGTTTTATTTTCATTGAGGCATAAACTAAGTTACATTAATATGTAAACTTCGCTTCGCGTATTCTCACAGCGTGGTTTAGTTTTTTAGGTATAAACAAAATGTTCTCTTCATTTCTTAGATAAATGACATCGGGGTTCTCTCTATTCACTGTACCATCTAATTCCATTTCACTACATATGATATATGTTAAAGAACTAATACATTCATTGAAAAGTTGCAGTTAAAATTACAGTTAGCATACCCTCCTTTAGACGGTGTAATCAATTATTGATAGATTTCCCCTGATTGATAAGTAACATCTGATTTCTGAATGGATACAATATTGACTGTTTAAGGCACGGAGACTTGTCACTGTACCAATGTTATTTGGAGTTGTAGCGATATCGGGTATTTCTTAATTGTTGTTGTGTCGATAGAATTTGGCCTATTACGTTGCTGGAATTGTTATTGATGTGTGCAGTCCGATCATAAGCTTTATGTAGATTTTGGTCTCTATAGCTTCAGATGTGTTTGTGTATTTCCACTTATTTATAGTCGCTACCGTAGCGCATGCCCATATGATTGACGCCCCCAAAAGACGGGGGAAAGTGCAAGGATACAGGACGAAACTGCTGAGAGCTCCGCTTAGTTCTTTAACGTGCTCGATTGATCGCATCGTCACACGGGGCCTCGGTTGAACGTCTCATCCGAATGGCAGTTAGTTTGTTAGTTGATATGGTCAGCTTAGCGCTCGAACCCGTGAACTTGGTGATCTTGAGGTTTGAAGTCAAGTGCTCCACCAACTGATCTAATCGGGCTAACAAGCTTAAGCTGAAACACTTATACGCATTTTAACCCTTGTCATGCTGTATAAATTACCTCACTGAATTGCTGTAAAATCAAAGGGCTGATAGCACTGATAGAACTTGTTGAAAAATCAATATTTCTTTTAGAAATCAATTCCATAAACAACTCTGACAGGAAAAGTACAAGAAGGAGGTAAAGATCAAGATCAGACTGCACTTATGTGCATGCTGATCTTGGTCCACACCTCCTGCCACCACCGGAATATTCCGGGTTCAGCATGGCAAGGGTTAAGAAATGCGGGCGTTACCGTACATTACGACAGTTTGATTTGCAAGTTCACTATTTTTTTCTAGTTCTTGTTGTAATTTTCAAAATTTTAACACCCGTTTCCACACTTTTTCTGACTCCCTGAAGAAGTACAGTCATTAAATCTCGTCGGTAAAAGGAGAAATTGCTTGTGATGAGCAATTTCTCCTTTTCTCACAACGTTTTCTAGCCTATTTGACATATTTTGAATGTGTAGCGAAATTTGAAAATTCGTCTGCAGCTTCTTTCAATTGGAAACATTCTAGTATTTTTCTGTCTGGTAATGGGTTAACCAATTCCCATACAATCCTTCCTCTAGTCCAATTTGAAAGAAGTAGATGACAATTGAAAGATGGTGCAATTTGAAAAGTTAACCACCTACAAGTTAGAAAATATTGTGGGAAAAGAAGAAATTGCTTGTGTATTCGAGTATAAAATCACAGGAACGGAAAAACAATGGATTGGACAGGAAAGGGAACAGAGGTTCATTTTGCTCATTTTCAAAAAGAAGTTAAATCTGTAGCATTACTTTGACGCGTTTAGTTTAAAGTTTTAGTAAACTCTTAATGAAAGCAGTACGATCATATGACAATATTTCCCGTCGTTTCTTGTCGAAAATAGAGTGATTTTTGACACCCCTCAAAAAAGTGGACTTGGAAAACATTGTAGATAATGACGAAATAGCTCATTACAAGCATAATCTCAATCATCCACATTTTTCAACCTCTAAATAAAATTTCATCAACTAAATAATGTCGTCGTTAATTTTTTTGAATTTTGATCTGTCTCAAATTTTGTCGTCTAGTAAATGGTTAATTTACGGATTTAACCCTTGTCATGCTGAACCCGGAATATTCCGGTTTTGTTAGGAGGTGTAGACCAAGATCAGCCTGCACATAGGTGCAGTCTGATCTTAGTCTACACCCCCTGCTTGTACCTTTCCTGCCAAAGTTGTTTATGAAATTGGTTTCTAAAAGAAATATTGATTTTTGAACAAGTCCTAACGGTGCTTTCAGCCCTTTGATTTTACAGCAATTCAGTAAGGTAATATCCATATAAGGAAAATCGGAGAAGTCCTAAACAAGGTCGTCTCTACAAATCTATATGTGCATCTACGCCTCGCAGTTAGAATTGTTAGCGATATTGGAATAATTGCTGATTTAATACGAATGGTAAATTAATATAGTGCAAGTCATAATGGGAACTTATTTGTTTGTTTTTTAGAAACATGTTAGTATATGCAGTCGAAGGACTTTAAAACCTTGAAACTATAGATTAACCCATTAAGATGAAAAGCAAATACAGATGACATTTAGAAAATAGGTGCAAAGTAACGTAGAATTCATTGTGAGAAAAGGAGAAATTGCTTTTTACAAGCTATTTCTCCATTTACCACAATGTTTCCATAACCACACATCTCGAGGGGTCAAAAAGTGGGATTAAGCATGCATAAATAATCTACACTCATAAAAATATAGACAAAAATGTCTGTTATTCTATTTACTCTTATTTCAAACGACAAATGTTGGCAAGGGCTAAATGCTGGGTCTCTTTGAACGCGACCAACACATCTGGCTTACCCCTTTCCCGTTCAAACCCTGGTTTTTACGTCCTTGTGTTTTGTACAGGAGAAAACATTGTGGAAAAAGAGGAAATTGTAACAAGCAATTTCTTCATTTTCCACAATATTTTCTTCCCCATTGGAATAATTACTTTTCAAATAAAATAGATTTTTCCATTGACGTCTGCAAATCCTTGAATTTGGGTAGATCTAAAATTTTGCAAAACAGGAAAGGGTTAATACGGGGCTCGCAAAATTCCAGAATTTGAGACATGATATAAGATTTAGTTTTGTTCATTTTTCATTTCAGGAATATGTTTTCGGGAAGGATTCTAAAGAGTAGAGTTCTTATTACATTTTAATACGACAGAATACAACAAACATTTACATTTCAACAAGGTAACGGGTGACGTGTCATTTTAAATTCGGACTTGCTGTAAGCCGTAAAGTCAGCGAATCGCTAATAAGGAAAACAGTTTGCCATTATGGGCTCATTGAATTATCTATCTTTAAAAAGGCAAAATTAGAATAAAAAAATAGTTTACGAGTGTATTAATCGGGTAATAGTTATTGGAAAGTTTCAAAAGAAAATGTGAAAACTGTATGTGAAAAGTGGAAACTTGAAGCGGTGGAACAAAAAAAAGTAAAACTCCTTCAAATATGAAAATACGTGTACAGCGAAAATATGTGAAATATGTGGCGAGACACAACAGTAAACGATTTAAAATGTGAAGAAACAAAATAGTGAACTGGAAAAAAGCATAATAAAACATTTAGCGCTGACAGATCTGAACAATGACAGAGAGTAAAATGTCGACGCAGATTGCGTCACCACGTGCCATGTCCATGATGCATGACTGGACGTCAGTGAACGGATGGTCAAGACCCACAACCAAGGCGGAGAACGGGGCTCGGTTAGAGGTATCAGGTGCGCGATCTCAACTGGCACTACGACGGTGTCAGACCAATATGGAGAAACAACAAGTGTTTCGGCCCCTGAGACATTCACATATTGATTCGTGTACCATGGATTTTATCAAACACCTGGAAAATCTGAATAAGGTAATGTGATGCTTTCATTTGTTGCACCTGTAAACTTTTTATGCCCCTATATCGTTGATTTGTGCATATATTTTACAGGTTTCGACCTGCCTTCCTGTCTGTCTGTCCGTCCGTCTGTCTGACCTAAGCGTAAACTGGGAACTAAAATGTTCGTTGTTAAATCAACCAAAATAGCATTTTTTTCATTTTGATAAGTTGATTGATCTGCCAGCGAAATTACCAAATGAGCATAAACCAACAAATCTCTTTGTTTTACTGTAAAGCATTTAAGACATTTCTACACAATGACGCTTTTAAACGACTTTTAATATGAATGCTTTGGAAAAAATTGTGGAAAATGAAGAAATTGCTTGTTACAAGCAATTTCTTCATTACCCACAATGTTTTCTATCCCAAAAGACAAAAATATAACATATTTTACCAGCTTAAAATTGTCGTCTGCAACTTCTTTGAATTTGGATTGGTCTAAAATTTTATCATAGGTTTAGAACCTTGTACCCGAAGGAATAGCCTTATATAGTTAGATGAGTGTCGACAAAACCCATGCTTGACAACTTAAGAGGTTGAAAGCAATCCAGAGAAAGTATAAAATTCGCCGTTGAGAGTATGAAATGTCGTAACTACAGCCTGAATAAAGCTGCAGTTACGACATTTTGCACACCCAATGACGAATTTTGCAATGGGTCACGAGCTTTGGAGAGTCATTTTTTATGGATACTATTGCTTATATGTCTTAATATGTCAAAGCAATAACTTGAAAGTAGGATACCCCAGATCCGTCTAATTTACATGGCTCTACATGGGCTTGGAAGGCAGGCTACTTTACCTAGTGTGCCCAATTACTGCTACAATTTTAAACGGATCTTGGTGAAATTTTCACTTAATGTTTGTCTTCATGCGACATACATTTTATTCGATGCTATGTCATCAAAAATAGACTCATTATCAAAATTTTCGTGTCCGCAATTCCTCCTACAGTTCTTGACAGATCTTATTTTGCTGCGACAAGATCCTCGCGTGAGGCATAGAGAAAGATTGATTTGCATCGGCTGATGACAGTGTTCATAAGTCTTTAAAATATTTCCCCAATGTTTTAACCCATTCCCACACAATGACGCTTTTAAACGCCCCTCAATATGAGAGCTTTGGAAAACATTGTGGAAAATGAAGAAATTGCTTGTATCAAGCAATTTCTTCATTATCCACAATGTTTTCTACCCATAAAGACAAAGATTTTGCAGATTTCGTCTACTCTAAACTCACGCCCGGTAATCTCGGGCTCCATCTCTTTTTGGAGAACAGTACAAAAAGGAGACAATGATACTTCCGATATGGAGCCAAGGACTGGAACTGAGCAGAAAAGGTAAGAAAAACAGTGCACCTCGCGCACAATTTGATCATCCATTAACCTATTATACATTTTCCTAAAACTTCCAGAGTTTCATACCACATAGAAATGATTATTCTACAGGCTGGCAGTGATAGTTTTCAAAAATAATTCCGTTCGTGAATAGAAACTTGAATCAAAGTTTTGACATCGGGCCCGATCAAACACGAAAATGCGTGTTGAAATCGTTAAATCCATGTTATCAACAATATTGAAAGATTTAAGTGGCGATGACTGTGAAATGAATGATAACGTGCTAATATAAAGTAATGTTACCATAAAGAACTGCGTTTATCCTACCCCTTTTACGGATTTTCTTAGATGAGATGGAGACAAGGATGCGGTGCGGGAGACAAGATTCAGAGGGAGAGGCGATGCATATAAAAATGTACTGTAAAACTTCTTTTAGAACCCCATACTCTTATGTAACCCCAGTCCATCTTCGAACGTCAAAACCGACCCCTTTTCTATGATTTTCTGAAAACTTAAGCCTGTAATAAACCCCAAATCCCCAACAAATCAATGCCACAATGAATTCAATAGAGGGCGAAAATAACTGTTCTCAACCAAATGTTCAACGCTTACATAATTGATTTGCTTTAAGTTTTTTCTTTATATTTAGAGGGCGCTGTATCCTAGATTATGTCAAAAGGTAAACAAATTTACTGCTACATTTAATAACACCTTGAAATTGACAATTTTTGGATGATTTGGAGATGATTTCAGAATGAATTTGAATGAGTGGGAGGAGCGACTTTTGAATGAAATTAAAGGAATGTAATCCAAAATCGCTAATTTCGTCCAAATTCTCTTTAAGAAATGCCTTTAAACAGGCACCCTCCCCCAGGTATAGACAAATGCAAACGTGACTCCGCTGTCCAAGAAAGGAAACAAAGAAGATCCTGCAAATTACATACCTATATCCTTAACATGCATACTGTGTAAAGCTCTTGAACATATTGTAGCATCAAATCTAACAAAACATTTTGACAAAAAAAATAAATCTTTATGACCTACAGCATGGTTTCAGAGCAAGGTGTTCATGTGAAACCAAGCGACTGCAACTGACCGACCATCTTGCCAGAAACCTTGCTGCAAGAAAACAAACTGATCTAGTTTTTTAGACTTCAACAAGACTTTTAACAAAATTAGCCACTTAAAACTTTTGTATAAATTGCAGGAACATGAAGTAAACAATACTACCCTTTTGTGGATTAAATCCTTTCTTATAGGCAGAACACAAAAAGTAGTCTTACAAGGTGGATGCTCATCCGAAGTTCCTGTCACGTCTGGAGTACCTCAGGGATCGGTGCTTGGTTCTCTTCTGTTTTTCTTGTATATTAACGACCTTCCTAATACCATCACCTCCCAAGTTGCAGATGACACTGCCGTTTACTTAGTTATAAACAACAAGCAAGACTGTATACCATGCAAGAAGATCTAGACAAGTTAATGCAGTGGGAGAAAAAGTGGGAAATGGAGTTTAATCCCAACAAATGCTAAATATTACTAAAAAGAAGAAAAAATCTTTTTATTACAGGCTACATGGATATGTGCTAGGGACTGTGGACAATGTTATATACCTAAGAGTTACAATATCTGGAGATCTTTCATGGAACACACACATTGACAATATAACATCAAAGGCAAATAAAACCTAAGGTTTTCTTCGCAGAAACATCCAGACCAAAAATAAGAAGATCAGAGATACATCGTACAAAACATTAGTCAGACCCCAGGTAGAATACGCATCAACCGTTTGGAGCCCTTACACAAAAAACTATATCAACAAAAGGGAAAAGTACAACGTAGAGCAGCAAGATGGGTTCGAAATAATTTTCATGCAGAAGGAGCTTGGCTGGCAAACTCTTCAATATAGACGAGACGTTTCCAGAGTCACCATGTTTTATAAAATCGTTAATAGTTTTGTTGCAGTGCCCGTACCAGCTTATCTTGAAAGACCAGCTAGGACCACCCGGCATATGCACACAGCATTTTTCAGACAGATCCACACGAATGCTTTCTTCCTTAAATATTTTTTCTTTCCCTACACAGTGATATTTTGGAACAGCCTTCCAGAAACAGCAACCTGACATTGCAGCGTTCAGAAAGAGTCTCGATTCTTTTCAGATAGTGAGCCGTCCTGAATGACCAGAATATGTTTATCAGATCTCTTAATCTAACATTCACAATACTTTTAAATATGGCACCCAAACCAATGACTAACAGTTTATATTCCAGCACAGACGCGCACCTTCCAGTCATACCCTAAAGGGGAGTCAGGCAGAATATATAGATAGATGGAGATTTATTAACTCCTTTTATTAAAATATACATGCTTTTGTGTTTGTTTGTCCTCACGGACCAATCAGACGCTTTAAAACCCACAGCAGCCAATAAAAATTGTGGAAAATTGTTGCCAATTTGAATGAAATGCTGCTCATTTTGGAAGGTTTTCACATGTTTTTTAAATAATTTGAGCGCTTTTAATGGGTTGGGTGAGTGTATGGAATGAATGATTGGAGCGCTGTGTGAGTGATTTTGAATGGTCATTTCACTTCATGTGTGATTTCAAAGTTAACACAAGTCAGCAGAAAATAAACCAGTGTGTAGCAGAGTTGTGACTGAAAGTAATGAGCTCAAAGAGTGGGTTTTGTATTAATTTATTGGTGAGTTGTATAACTCGATTCTTGCGACTTTGATATAAATATGGCTATTCTAGAGAGTCTGACAGACACATTTACTGTGTACAAGGGAAAGAAAAAGTGTCCTGTAATATTCATAAAGTTACAGTCCTAGAAAATTATTCACTGTACTCTTTCATATGCATCGCCTCTCCCTCTGAATCTTGTCTCCCGCACCTCATCCTGGTCTCCTTCTTATCTAAGAAAATCCGTAGAAGGGGTAGGGAAACGCAGTTCTTTGTGGTAACATTGTTTAATATCAACACGTTATCATTCATTTCACTGTCATAGCAACTTAAATCTTTCAGAACTGTTGATAACATGGATTTAACGATTTCGACACGCATTTTCGTGTTTGATCGGGTCCAATTTCAAAACTTTGATTCAAGTTTCTATTCACAAACGGAATTATTTTTGAAATCTATCACCGCCAACGGATAATATAATCATTCCTATGTGGTATGAAACTCTGGACGTTTTGGGAAAATGTATAATAGGTCAATAGCAGATCAAATTGTACGCGAGGTGAACTGCTTTACTTACCTTTTCTGTTCAGTTCCGGTCCTTGGCTCCATATCGGAAGTATCATTGTCTCCTTTTTGTACTGTTCTCCAAAAAGAGATGGAGCCCGAGATTACCGGGCGTGAAACTGTCGTCCACAACATCTTTGAATTTCGACTAGTCCAAAACTTTATCGTGTGGAAGTGGGTTAATTTGTCTTCACCTTTGTACTACATTTTATAGAGAAAGATACCTGGACAAA
Source organism: Fragum fragum (assembly GCA_946902895.1). NCBI lineage: Eukaryota > Metazoa > Mollusca > Bivalvia > Cardiida > Cardiidae > Fragum > Fragum fragum. Next base: position 43,004,695 of record OX336379.1, read on the forward strand.
TTATTTGCTCGAGTACTCTGTAATGGGGAAATTTATTTGCTCAATCAGGAGGGGACTCAGGTGAGCGATTAAGGGGCATCATGGTCCTCTAGTTATGAATGTGTAATTTACTTTGGACGCAAGCTTAAACAAACATCTTAGAATCACCAGATTTTCTACTAATTAGATTTCGCGATCCGAGAAAACTGAACAGTACCGAATCTTATTGAACCATTTCCTGCGACGAGTCACATAATGTCCAATAGCGACCAAAGTCTCCCTTAACTACAGCTTTATCAAAGCTGTAGTTACGAAGTTTTGTTCGCCCAACTACGATAAATGTTTTATTTTGACAGGAGACCGAAGCGAAACTCCAGGAGACCATGCAGGTTCTTTCTCTACACCGGTCGAAGACAGAGTTGGATAACAGAGACAGTCCTTTGTTCGGGAATACGACATCAAATGGTCTCTTTAGAGAGGTAAATTAATATAACTGTATTGTAAGCCTGTTGAACTTAATTTGCGCAAAGTAATCCGAACACGGAAAAAATGCAACTTGTCTTGAAAATTGACGGATCGCTTGCCACGCCCATTAAGTTCCGACAGGAAGTGTCAATTCCATATAAAACGACATCATTTTTCAAGATCTATCGCATATGTTATGTGTAACAAACAAGTAAAACAGTCGGCTGGCGACCTAAACGTCGTTATTACAGCTTCAATCAGCATTAGATTTGATGTTTAAGTCGCCAGACCAACAAAAATGCATTACATAAATGGCGGCCAATGTCGGAGTTCAAAGTTCATATCCTGTCTGAATAAATGGTTTGATTGGTCTGTCGATTCTTTGATTTGTAGCAACGACTGGTCAACTACTTAGATAAAATGAAGCTATAATTATTGCAATGGTGTCACCCTTTTAACAGTGCTTAGCTTTTGAGACGCTATGAATTCACACAAGTACCCCACGAACCTTCAGTCTTTATTGCCGACAACCTAGCAGAGATGTTTCCATAATTATACTTTAACTAGCTAGTCGCTTACCAACCTCTCAAATCACTTCCACTACACTGAGTCAGCATAAATCGAACCTTCGACCGCCCGCTTTCAAAATTGACATCTTAGCCAAAGGTCCATCTTTAACCGTTACCTCAGTATTTAAAGAAAATAGGTGATTTTTAGTGTCGTTCAATGGTTTCTCAATTTTAAAGTTCTGTTTTACAAGCATGAGTCGATTTCCTAATCCAGTGACATTTTCTGCGTCTCGTTAATCTCATATATAATCAATTTCAGAAGACTCATGTGTATTTATCAGACCTCCAAAATTTAAGCAGATCTAAAGAACCAACATCACAACCCAGCAAACAGGAAATGAAGATTGGACTAGCCGTGGTTCCCCGCAAAGGTCTCATAGCACTACAGACGACTGGAACTGAAATATACAACCAGCAACCAGTATTTAATAGTAGGCTACTTTTTTCATCTTAACCAATTCCCGTTCAATCCCCGGATTTTACGTCCCTGTGATTTTATGATTGAGAAAACATTGTAGAAAAAAGACGAAATTGCTTGTAACAAGCGATTTCTTCTTTTTCTATAATATTATTTACTCTACTGAATGGTTATTTTTCAAATTAAATCTACTTTAAATTTTCGTCTGCAAAATCTTTGACTTTTTGACAGGTGTAAAATTTTGAAAACCAGGAACGAGTTAAATCGATCAAATTTTTATTTAGGCTTTTTCCGAAGAAAATTGCTTTAGGCAGCTCGCCGCGTGCGTCTGCGCCGTCATAAAAGTTTGATATGTAGTAATACCTCTAGTATTATTGCATACATTCACTTGAAACTCGACATATATGTTCAATATTAAAAGAGCAACTCATACCACCAAATGGGGTTTAATGCCGTTTTTTTTTCAGTCATATCGCGGCGGCTGGAGCACCTAACAATGGATTCCTGGTATATCTCACACCAATACTACCACTACATCCTTTCCTAGCCTCCAGCTGCTATCCCACTTAGGTGTACTATTATGCACCCACTAGTGAGAGACAATTGTTGCAGAGGATATGTGCCCTAGCCGGGGATCGAACCCATGACATCCCATGATAGTTGAGTGAATTAGACCCCCTTTTTTCTACTTACTATTCACGCACTATTAAGCACTTGAATAGTCGAGCTTTTGAATCCACATACGGCGCTCTTGTTATATGTGTTACGTCACGCGAAAAGAGACCATCTTGAAAGGGCTTGAAATTTCTACCCTGGTCAGGCTACGGAAACTGCCAAGGTTGACCATGATCGAAACTGTGTGACTTATTGCAGAATTCCTGAATCTAAACTAATAGTTCTTTTTGGAATTATTGAGTTTTTATAATACCGTATCTAACTGACCAATCACGTATGTCAATCAAATAAACAGTCGACCAATCAAATCATTCATTGAGACCAGAAATAAAGATTGACCTCCGATAATTACCGCCATTTTTGTTACCCTTTTTGTTGGTTTGGCGACTTTAACATCGTAACTACAAGCTGTAGCTACGACGTTTGGGCTCCAACCAACTATTCCAATTTCTTTTACTAGCTACTTATCATTAATTCTGCAAAATAACGCCGTTTAAAATCGAAGCAGGACTTCCTTTAGGAGTCAACTGGCGTGGCTAATGGAGTAAGTGGGCGGGGTCAGCGAAATATAATTGACAGTTAAATCATTTTCCGACACCCCCCCCCCCCTGAATTCTACAAATTGTGAATGCATTTGGTGTTGTTTCTTTCTATATAAGCCTATCAAGGGAATAAACATAGTTTGAAAATGGTTTCGGTTTCTTTTTCTTTGAAAAGTATTGATTTATTCAAGCGATTAAAATAATTCTAATCTGTTAAATTTAGGTCAGAGCGAGAGACGCTACCCTTCTCCCGTGTTGCCAATGGAGTCGGGCTTAACAAGGTCAAGGTCACTAATAAAAAGAAGTCGTATTTTACACCACATCAAACTGGGCAACAAACGGTTAGAACAGGACGAAGAAAACAAGCAAAAGGACGAAGAGATAACTAAACATTTAGGAGACTATACCATATTAGACCTCCAGACTAGCCTTTTAGAGTTAACGGTAAGTTTTATCCGGATCGCTGGACACGCCCACTGAACTCCAACAGGAAGTTTCTCTTGGATATTAGACGACGTTATTTTACTAAATTAATGGCAAGCCACATGTAACAAAAAAGTAAAATAGCTGGTTGACGACCTGAACGTCGTAACTACAGCTTGAATAAGCTGTAGTTACGACGTTCAGGTCGCCAGACCAACAAAACTTATTCAAATAAATGTCAGCCAATGTCGGAGTGCAAGGCTCACTTCAGGCCTAAATGAACTTCCTAACAGAGCTGAGTGGGCGGGGAAAGATATTGGTAAATAAGCTAACATGACTATAAAATCAAAAGTTCAATCAAAATGGAGAGCCTCGACATGCGGGTTATGAAAGCTTAACTATCCTTCTTTTCAATTTTTAATAGATCAAAATAACAGAAATATTTCATATACTCAAGATCCATATTCAAAATGACAATTCTTTTGCCCCGGCAATAGCGCACTTAATAAAATGAGAATACATTTGATAAATCAAAATTACAGAATTATTTCATATATTTTTGATCCATATTCATAATGACATTTCTTTTGCCGCTTCCATAGCGCAGTCGATAAAATGACAATATATTTAATAGTTCAAAATTACAGAATCATTTCATATATTTTAGTTTAGATCCATATTCAAAATGACATTTCTTTTGTCGCTGCCATAGCGCAGTTGATAAAATGCCAATATATTTTATCGATCAAATTAACAGAATTATTTATATATTTTAGAAATGACATTTCTTTTGCCGCGGCCATAGCGCAGTCGATGAAAGGACAATACATTTAATAGTTTAAAATTACAGAATTATTTCATATATTTTATTTTAGATCATAGTCAAAATGACCTTTCTTTTTGCCGTGGCCATAGCGCAGTTGATAAAATGACAATATATTCAATAGATCAAAATTACAGAATTATTTCATATTTTTTAGATCCATATTTAAAATGACATTTCTTTTGCCGCTGCCATAGCGCAATTGATAGAGCGTCGAACTCTCAATCCTGAGATCCAGGGTTCGATCACCGGTCGCGGCAAATATACTCTCCGGCATTTGCTTCCACCAATGGATGGATGATCGTAAACCTTAGTGGGATAAGCAGCTGGGTGTTGTGGTAGTACTGGTATGAGAAAAACCAGGAATCTATGACCGCCGTAATACGATTGGAATACTGTTAAAAGTGACGTTAAACCACACATAAACAAACAAACAAAAAACAAACAAACAAAGGCACAAACCAAAAATATCTCTGTGACAATAGTTTGATTTAAGCATGTTTTTACATGCAGAATTGTATACTTCAACTCGGAAAAAATGTCACTTGTTTACAAACAGAAAACCTTTAAAATCACAACATCTGTATCAGCATCTATCGGCTACTTAGCATGTGTTTTCGATAAAGAAACTACAGAAACTTTCACGTTTTAACCGGCATTATTTGAGCGCAAACGCAATCAATCCTTTGTCAAGTGTATGGCGCACTAAATGGGTCAAAATTCCACTTTATGTAGTACACGTTAAAATAAACGCGTAAATAATACAGGTGCACTCACAAAATCTAGACCTGCGCGAATAATTACTGGGACGTTCAATTGTACAAAATGTGCGTTTATGCCTAAATTACAAGTGCACGCACAACATAAAGATGTTTACTTTTGACGCGTGCACGCTCATATTTTGAAAGTACAGGCGTTAAAAAAGGCGAGAACTTTGAAAATATAATCGCGCACGCTTAAATTGAACGGGTTTATCTACATTATTTACGCGTGCACGCATTCTTTATGCTTAGACGACTTAAAGGGGACTTTTGACCCAAACGGTACACCATACAAGTGACACATTATAGCTGCTGAATTATAAAAATCACAATTTTGTATCTAGCTACTTTGAAATTTTTTAGTTTACAAAAAGGGTTTTAATGCAACACTGTCGTACGTTCCTCTATACATATAGGCACGTGCGATAGTGTTGCACTAACCTCCAATTCAATTCCTATCATTTCATAGTTGAGAAAATATTGTAGAAAAGAAGAAATTGCTTGTAACAAGCAATTTCTTCTTTTCCCAAAATATTTTCTTCCCTGAATCGTTATTTTCAAATTATTTTTTTTTCTCACAATATTTTCTACCCAACTGATTGGTTATTTTTCCAAATCAAAATTTTTATCTGGAAAACCTTTGAACTTGCGCAGATCTAGAAATTTGAAAAAAAAAAAAAAAAAAAAAAACCACACACACACAGACAAAAAGATGGAAACGGTTAACATCGGGAGGTGTTCCGTAAAACAGTAACATAATAAAAATCACGAAAGTATTTTAAACTATCAAAGTGTGGTTTTGCGAAGAAATCTTCTTCAATAAAGAATAACATGATAAATAAACACGGTTAAAATAACCCAGGAGTTAACCCATTTTAACATAACAAAATCGTCAAGTGGTTCAAATTGAAAGAAGTTGCAGACGACAATTTTTAATTGATGAAAAATTAAAAGAATTTGTCTAATATGGTAGAAAACATTGGTGATAATGAATAATATGCTTATTACAAGCAATTTCTTCATTTTCTAAAATGATTTCCCAAGAATTTTCTTGGTGTAACAAGCCATTCCCCCTTTTCATTCAATGTTTTCTACCATATCAAGTCATTGTTTTCCAGATTTCACACACTTTGAAATATGGTCTGCAACTTCTTTTAATTTTGACGCGTAGTTAATTTTGTCGTTTGAGATCGGATAAACTCATTCCAACACAAGCCCTCCTTTTTACGCCCCTCAAGAAAAAGTCTTCGGAAAACATTGTGGAAAATGAAGAAATTGCTTGTATCAAGCAATTTCTTCATTATCATCAATGTTTTCTATCCAATAAGGTGAAAAATTTAGAATTCCATCGACTGGAAATTGTCGCCTGCAGCTTCTTTCAATTTGGACCAGTCTAAAACTTTGTTGTGTGGGAATGGGTTAAAGCGTTTAACCACATGTACTTGTATTTGTTCTTTTCAACCGTTGTCATGCTTAATAAAGACCCTTGTAGAAAGTGCATTGAAATCAAAGGACTGTAAGCTCATGAATCACTAAGTATTTCATTTGACAAGTCATTTTATAAAATGGTTATGAAATGGGATAAACAGGTAGTGTAGACTAAGCTCAGCCTGCACTTATGTGCAGGCTGAGCTTTGTCTATACCTCCTGCAAAGACAGGAAATTCCGGGTTCAGCATGACGATGATTGACTTCAACAATAAAGTCACGTGTTCTAATCTGGTTCCTGTCTCTTTAAAGGATAAAAAGACGATGAGAAGACACACAAGTCTCAGCCGAGCCGATCTTACCAACCATCAGCGGAATTCAAACCAAGAACGTGTGCAAAAATCGGTGACTTTACCTGCCATTAAAACGTTAACTCCTTTCAAAATGAAGTGATTTCAATAAGATTATTTTTTCTTTAATGCTTTATGCAGTGTAATTATCAAATTGATAGACACGCCGTTTAGCCCAGCTTTCGTTCGTTTTGAGCTAATGAACGTCATCTAAGCGGGACCCAAGATACTGGTGACGTTATAGTGTTGCCATGTAATTCACGTACGTAATGACGCGCTTTTAGAGAGTTCGGACGAAAGTTTTCATTATTTTGCATCAAAGAAATCGTATATTTTTTTTTAGCTCTACTGGCCGAAGGCCACTAGAGCTATAGCGATGGCTTTTTCCCGTCCGGCGTCGGTGCGTCCGTGCGTCCGTCCTTCGTCCGTCCGTTAAACCTTTCCTTGTTTACGCGATAAAGTCCACAGTTTTCATCGGATTCTCTTCAAACTTTCACAGAATGATTGTACCATCATAGGGATCGTTCCTTTCGAAAATGGGTATGATCCGTCAAGAAACATGGGAAAAGGGGCCTTATGAAAATTTAATTAAAATTCAATTAAAAATCCTCGTTTACGCGATAAAGTCTACAGTTTTCATCGGATTCTCTTCAAACTGTCTCAGAATGATTGTACCATCATAAGGATCGTTCCTTTCGAAAATGGGTATGTTCCGTCAAGAAACACGGGAAAAGGGGCCTTATGAAAATTAAATTAAAAAATCCTCGTTTACGCGATAGAGTCCACAGTTCTCATCAGATTCTCTTCAAACTTTCACAGAATGATTGTACCAATATAAGGATCGTTCCTTTTGAAATTGGGTATGATCCGTCAAGAAACACGGGAAAAGGGGCCTTATGAAAATTCATTAAAAATCAATTAAAAATCCTTGTTTACGCGATAGAGTCCACAGTTTTCATTGGATTCTCTTCAAACTTTCACAGAATGATTGTACCATCATAAGGATCGTTCCTTTCGAAAATGGGTATGATCCGTCAAGAAACACGGGAAAAGGGGCCTTATGAAAATTTAATTAAAAATTCAATTAAAAATCCTCTTTTAAGCGATAAAGTCTACAGTTTTCATCGGATTCTCTTCAAACTTTCTCAGAATGATTGTACCATCATAAGGATCGTTCCTTTCGAAAATGGGTATGATTCGTCAAGAAACACGGGAAAAGGGGCCTTATGAAAATTTAATTGAAAAATCCTCGTTTACGAGATAGAGTCCACAGTTTTCACCAGATTCTCTTCAAACTTTCACATAATGATTGTACCAACATAAGGATAATTCCTTTCTAAATTTGGCATTATCCGTCAAGAAAAATGGGAAAAGGGGCCTTATGAAAATTTAAATAAAAATTCCATAAAAAATCCTCGTTTATGCGATAGAGTCCACAGTTTTCATTGGATTCTCTTCAAACTTTCACAGAAGGATTGTACCAACATAAGGATCGTTCCTTTCGAAATTGGGTATGATCTGTCAAGAAACACGGGAAAAGGGGCCTTATGAAAATTCAATTAAAAACTCCATTAAAAATCCTCGTTTACACGATAGAGTCCACCGTTTTCTTCGGATTCTCTTAAAACTTTCTCAGAATGATTGTACAATCATAAGGATCGTTCCTTTTGAAAATGGGTCTGATCTGTCATGAAACAGGGGAAAAGGGACCTTATGAAAATTTAATTAAAAAATTCTTGTTAACACTCTGGAGTCAATAGTTTTCATCGGTTTCCCTTCAAACTTTCACAGAATGATTGTACTATCATAAGGATTATTCTTTTTGAAATTTGGTATGATCCTTCAAGAAACACAGGAAAAAGGGGCCTTATGAAATGTTTAATAAAAAATTCTCATTTATAATCTAGAGCCAACAATTTACAACGGATTCTCTTCAAACAGAATGATTGTACCATCATAAGGATTGTACCTTTTGGAATCGGATATGATTCCTCAAGAAACATAGGAAAAGGAGCCTTATTAAAATTTAATTCAAAGATCTTTGTTAACACTCTAGAGTCCACAGTTTTCATCTGATTGACTTCAAACTTTCACAGAATGATTGTACCATCATAAGAATTGTTCCTTGCAAAATTTGGTATGATCAGTCAAGGACCACGGGAAAAAGGGGCCCGATTAAAACTGGATTGAAAAAGTCCTCGAAAACACAATAGAGTCCATAGTTTTCAACAAATTCTCTTCAAACATTCCCAGAATGATTATTACATTAAATGGATTGTTCCTTTCGGAAGAAGGTTTGATCCATCAAGTTTCATGGGAAAAGGGGCCCTATGAAAATTTAATAAAAAATCTTAGTTAACATGTAATGGCCCTAGATTTCACCTGATTGACTTCAAACTTTCACATAATGATTGTACCATCATAAGGATTGTTCCTTTCAAATTGGGTCTGATCCATTGAGAAACATAGGAAAAGGGGCCTTAGGAAAATTCAATTAAAAAAATCTGAATTAATGCTTGTAAGTCCACAGATGAGATGGGGTTGTCTTTATACTCAAACAGAATAATTATACTTTTGTAAGAAGAGTTCTCTTTGGAATTGGTTCAGATCCATCAAGTAACATGGGAAAAGGGGCTATATGAAAATTCAATTAATAAAACCCTGTTAACACAATAAAGCCCACAGCTTTGATCAGATTTTGTTGAAACTTTCACAGAATGATTGGAAGGTCATAACTATCATTCTTTTCATAACAGGGTTTGAACTGTCAAGAAGCACAGGAAAAGGGGCCTTATGAAAATTTCATTTATAAATCCTTTGTACCAAGTCCAGAGCTTTCATCGGATTTTCTTCAAACATTCACAGAATAATTGTACAATAATAATGATTGTTGATGTTTGCATTGGACCTGATCCGTCAAGTATCACAGGAAAAGGAGCATTATGAAATTTAATTTTAAAATCATTGTACCACAATTGTAAAGTCAACAGTTTTCATCAGATTCTGTAAAAACTTTCACAGAATGATTATTCCATCATAAGGATTCTTTCTTTTCAAATAAGGCGTGATCTGTCTAGTATCATGGGAAAAGGGGCCTTTAGAGAATTTTATCTATAATCCTTGTAACCAAGTACAGAGTTTTCATTGGACTTTATTCAAACCTTCACAGAATCATTGTACAATAATCACGATTGTTGATGCTGACATGAGACCTGATCCTTCAAGTATCACAGGAAAAGGAGCCTTATGAAAATTTTATTTTAAAAATTTGACACCACGATAAAGTCTGCAGTTTTCATCAGATTCTGTTCAAACTTTCACAGAATGTTTGTACCATCATAAGGATTGTTTCTTTCCAAATTGGGCCTGATCTGTCTAGTATCATAGGAAAAGGGGCTGTATGAAAAAGTATTACCAAATCCTCATAAACACAACAATGCCCTCAGTCTTTATCAGAATCTCTTCAAACTTTAATAGAATGATTGCACCATCATTTGGATTGTTCCTTTGTAAATTAGGTCTGATTGGTTAAGTGACACAAGAAAAGGGAGCTTATAAAAATTTTATTACAAAACATCATTATTACAACAAAGTCCTCAGTCTTTATCATTTTCTTCAAACTATCATTAGGATTGTTCCTTTGTACATTGGGTCTGATTTGTTAAGTTTCACAGAAAAAGGGGCCTTATGAAAATTTAGTTACAAAAATTCTTGACACAATTCAGTCCACTGTTTTCATTGATTCTCTTTAACTTTTAAAGAATGATTCTACCTTCATTAGAATTGTTCCTTTTGAAATTTGGTTTGTTCTGTAAAGTATCATGAGAAAAGGGGCCCTATGAATATATCACTATAAACTCATTAACACAATAAATTCCACAGATTAAACAGATTGATTGTACCATCATTCCAATTGTTGATTTTGACAGTGGATCTGACTATAGCAAGTGTCACATAAAAAGGGGCCTCATAAAAAAAAACTCTCTTAAATATTCTGGTTAACACATTGATGTCCCTTGATTTCATCGGATTCACTTCAAAATTTCACAGAATGATTGTACAAATACTTAGATGGTTCTTTTCAGAACTGGGTACAATCCATCAAGTATCATGTAAAAAGGGGACATATGATTTTTTTTTTAAATATTCTAGTAAACATAATGAATTTCCAATATTTCATCGGATTCACTTTTAACTTTCATAGAATGATAAAACCAACAGTAAAATATCACGGGAAAAGGGGCCCTATGAGAACTTGAATTTAATATCTTTGTTAACACAATAAAGTCAACAGTTTTATTGGATTCTCTTCAAAGATGCATGGAATAATTGTGGCATTTGAAACACAGGAAATGGGGCCTTACAGATTATCATTCAAAACATTCTTGTGTATGTGATGAAGATCACAATCATTATCAAGTTGTCTTTTAAATTTCACAGGACAATTGTCGGGTTGTAAGGAAAGTTCCTTTTGGAATGAAATTGATCCATCAGAAAACACAGGAAAAGGGGCCTTATTGATTTTCATTCAAAACAATCCTGTTTATGTGATTAAGTCCACAATTATTGTCAGATTCTGATGAAATATTCACAGAATGATTGTGAGTCATAAGGTAACTTTCTTTTGGAAATGGAGTGGATCCGTCATGAAACATGGGAAAAGGGGCCTTGAGGAGTGTTGCTTAAAATGATAAAGGGGATAAAGCCCCTTTTTTTTCTTTATGCATTCTTCTTTGAGCAATTAACTTCCTTAAATATCAGATTTCTTTAACGGAAAACTTGATAACCAGTAGAGCGTCTCAGGCTCTCATGGGCCTCTTGTTTGTTTTTCATGTAAGATGGATAACTCTTTTATTTCGAGAACAAGGAAAGACATATTTTGACTCTGGAAAAGATGGATTTTGTTATTAACGAAACGAAAATAGGAATATTTGAAATGAGGGCTTTTGTTGATCACGCAATGATAGATAAATCTTCCACTAGTGAAAATATGGCTTTTGTTTTTTCACGAAATAAAAGAAGAAACTACCATTCGTGAAAATATGGCTTTTGTCGTTCACGAAAGTAAAGACAAATTCGCCACTCGAGTAAATACAGCTTTTGCTGTTCACCAATAAAAGATAAATCGATCTTACACTAAAACAAGCGATTATTCTCTATGTATTTTATGAATAACGTTTTTTGAGAGGGTAACGATGAGATGCATCATTACATGTAACTATAAAAAGAAAAAGATCGAGAAGATGACCACACCCCCATACAAATGCACCTGGTAAAACTTAACAATGGACACTTGAATTTCCTAATAATTTGATTTTATGTTCGTCTATGAAGACCCAAGTGCTTTTTTGACTGGCTGATCTTTTTCATATTTCCTCGAACAAAAATTGGAACACGAAGCTATTTTGTGTGCTTACGCAACAAAGTAGATCTATGAAAAGTATTATCAAATCTAGTAAAATATTTGCTTCGTTCTGATTGACAGTATTACATTATAAAAAATGAAGGGAATGCTTTTTTTTTGTATTCGGATATGAATATAAAAACTTAATCGCATTTATGCATGTATTCGTTTCTCGTACGAATACAAGGTGAATGAGTTTTAGAAAGCAAAGAATCTTCTCTCCATTTCGTTAATGATTTAATTTTTAGTTTCGTCTATCAAAAACGGGCGTTCTGATTGGTAGAAAAAAATATTCATAACTCCATGAACAAAATTTTGAGCACGCAGCTATTTTGTATGCTTCCACACAAAATAGTCCCTTACAAAAAGGTATCAAAATATGTAAAGTTTTTGCTTTTTTCGCTCGATGCTATTAATTATAAGAAATGAATAGAATATTTTTTGTTCCCATGGAGGTATGAACCGAAAAACCTAATAACACAATGTATGAATCCGCTTCACGTATTCATACAGCGTGATTAGGTTTTTCGGTTCATATCTCCATGAAAACAAAAAATATTCTCTTCATCTCTTAAATGATCCAGAACACCATGTACATGTACTAAATGGTTATAAAACAACTACCCTAATACGATAGTCAAACCAATGTCGGGTCAAATCGGCAAAAATTAAATTGATTTCTATCGAAACGACGTGAGCAAGCCGCGGAAGGAGACGCAAATTCTTTACTTTTTCAAAAATCACAAACATATCTAAATCTAAATTGTACAGAAAAAATACCCGATAGAAAGATCTTTCCCCTGACATGCAATTTTTCCTTTAGGCTGCAGTTCAAATGATTGCTCTTTATATCTTAAACGAAAAATGGGTTAAAAAATGACATCAAATAAGATTAAAATAGATCTTGCTTGAGGAACTAATTCTATTAAGCAACCACGTCTATTCAGCGACCATAACTGAAATCACCTTTTAACCCTTTCCTGTACAATCACTGGTTTCAACGTCCTTGTGGTTTTATACTTGAGAAAACATTATTGGAAAAGAAGAAATTGCTTGTAACAAGCAATTTCTTTTTTACCACAATATTTTCTAACCTACTGAATGGTTATTTTTCAAATTAAATCCACTTTAAATTTTCGTCTGCAAAACCTTTGAATTTGGATAGGTCTACAAAATTTTGAAAAAGGAAAGGGTTAAACGCGAAAAGGTCTTTAGTAGTGAAAATTATAAGACTCTCGATAAGACTATTCTAACAAATTTCATCAACACAGGATTCAGCGGGAATTCTGTAATATTTTTTTTATCCACAAGAATAAACGCTTCACATCTTGCGCAAAAAAGTTGTATAAAGCGACCATTTTTAAGAGGCCATTTTTTTGGCCGTCACTGGAGTGGTCGCTTTATGCAACATTTTCTGTAGTGCAATAAATATAAAGCGTCCGTTTTTTTAAGTTTTACTGAGTGTACATGAGCAAAAGTTTGAGCAAGTAGCTATTTTGTATGCATGCGCACAAAATAGTTCCATTAAATGTATCAGAATTTTTAAAATATTTGTGTTTTTCCATTGATGTTATCAAATTATAGGAAATGAAAAGAATGTTTTGTTTTCATGGAGGTATAAAACGAAAAGCTAATCACACTTATGTATGAATCCGCTTCGTGTATCTATACAGTGCGATCATGGTTTCGGTTGGGGGCGACTTAAATGTCGTAACTACAGCTTATTCAAGCTGCATTTACGACGTCAAGGTCGCCAAACAATGATTTGCTTTTTTGTTTTTAATCATATATTTAGCAAATACAAGTTGTTTGACATGTCAGATGAGCTCCCATGTCGGGGGGCAATGGGCGTGGTCGGAAATCCGACAATTAATCTATCATCCGATCTTTTTTGAACTATACTAGTTTTCACACGCAGCTCGAACCAAATAGAAACGTTTCTAACCCATTCCCACATATGGACGATTTTTGACGCCTCCATGAAAAAAAGGCTTTAGAAATCGTTTGTTATAAGCAATTTCTCAAATTACTGAAAAGTAAACAAGAATGCAAAATTTCACCAACTAAAATTTGTTGAATGTAATTTTGTATTTGGGCCAATTTAAAAATTAGTCGTGTGGTAATTGGTTAAATAACTGTAAAAAAAATATCGACGAGTTAGTGCAAAAGATATCAAGATTCTCTATATTGCAATTTGCTGTAATCATCCTTTCGTGATTTATCATTTTGTATTTTCGTTTCATACCATCATATTATTAAATTTTATAATTGTTTAAAAAAGAAATAAATGTATATTTATTTCATATTTTAAAGCGTATTTTTCTGCAAAGATTTTAGGCTGAGACAACTATAATATAGCTTTTGTCTTGTTGAATGTTTTGTTACAATACGCAATTTATGTTAATAAAATTCATGCCTTAAAAGTTGTCACATTCATTAGAATCTTTAAGTTCGTTGATGAGGAAAACACCAGATGCTCTGAAATATAAAGTAAACCGTGCTTAAGCTGAATGTTGACTAAAACGCACCCTCGGATAACCCGTGGTAATCTTATTTGCTACGTACGGTGTAGCGTAGCAAATAAGAAGACCACGGTTTATCCCAGGTGTAGCGTATCGTGTTAGGAGGCACCAGGATATCCGAGGATGTAGCGTAGCAAATAAGGGGACCCGAGGATACCATGTGTAGCGTAATTTATGAGGAGGCACCGGGTTATCCGAGGTTGTAGCATAGAAAATAATGAGACGCCGTGGTATTCAAGGTTTCAGCGTAGCAAATGAGGGGACCCCGGGATCTCTGAGGATGAATTAAACGAAAAAAACAAGTTTGACGGATATATTTATATCTCAGGGAAGAAGAAAGGCAGGTCATTGGCTAAATTGACGCCCCTTTGGGTTTAAATCTATTTTTACATCAATTGGGAATCTTTATCTTGCAACTTAGATAAAGCCTTCTCAATTCTGCTTCCTGAAGTTACACCAGCGCTCTCGCCGAATGTGTGGGTCAATGAGAGAACCAAGATAAATGGCTGCTCCCGGTAATCTTACTTGAGACCTCTTGATCCGGAAGCTGACGCTACACCTCCCAACCACGAACACCGCTTGGACCACTGACGACCTGTAGATGAATTCGGCTTTGTTTCAGTCAACGGCAGTACCAGTCTAGTCACAGGCAGCACCCACTTCAAAATGCACTCCGACAGGACAGTTTGTAGTTACGAAAGTTCGATGGTGACTTTAAACTTCATCGTCCACACTTTTTTGTTCTGACTTCGTAATTAACATAAAATCAAAGAAGTTTACATAGGCCATTGGCCTTACGTCATCGAGGATGGCTGGTTTCAAACGATGGTAAACGGTTATGTTTACTGACGAGATTTTGTACCTGTTTTGTCGTTCGACGAGAGCGTGTATACCGGCGCATTGGGGGGAGATTTGCGGTCCCATGTGTCCTGGGAACTGTGATGGGTGGACAAAACCTCAAAGACTGATCAGGATTTACCTACCATCACAAAAACTTTGGTTAAGGGCGGGCCGTGGTCTCAACGAACAGAATATCGACCAAATTTTGTGTCGAATAGCGCTGCAATCACTTACTGCCCACCCAAATGCTGTTTTATAACAGGATGATACCCGTTCCTACACCAAAAGACACAGAGGATAATCAACTGGTTATTCCAGATATGAACAAAGATTTCACGAGGATGCGTTGTTAGGCTTTAAAAAACGAGTGCGCAGCACGAGTTTCTTAACGCCTAACAACGCATCCGAACATCTGAAATAACCAGTTGATTATTCTAGTTAATTTATACCTTATTATTTTATTTCTTTTTAAAATATCGAAACAAATCTTTTGTCATGTGTAGGTTTGTAAGTAAGATAGATAATTCATGCGAAAACATTTCATTCCTTGAAATTACCTCCCGGACGTCTCACAAACTGATAGTAAAATAGAGAGATAACAGCCAGAGAATATAGAAACTTTTCAACTACAATATAAATATAAGTGAGACTTGTAGAGAGTCTAGTTGAATTGATGCGCCGTAGGTTCTCTGCAGTCATTAGGGCACATGGTAGTGGGTCATTTGTCTCATCAGCATGGTGTAACTTCAAAATATATAGTTTTCTCCTTTTTAAGGGTTTTGCATAGAGGGTCTTTGTTTGTTTATGTACTATAAACTAAAAAAAGGAAATATTCACTATTATTTTTTACCTGACTTCTGTCCATAAGCATACTTCATTTTGAGTAGAAAGCACTGGACGCCTTTTAATATTTGGTGCCAGGGCTAACGAAACTCTAGCGAATGTGAACGATATATGCATAACTGTCATCGCATTCGTGCTTGTTGGGCTGTTCATAATAAAGGTCGGGATCAGGTCAATATGACCATCCTACGGACACGGTACATGTGGTACTAATTGCAGGAAGAAATATTACTCTTTCGTGTTTTAAACAATCTGGTATTATTGAAATTAGCTCCCTTTATTTGTAGGCAGTGAGAGAGGATCAACCAGACGAGTGAATAAATACTTCCCGTATCGTTGCTACCTTATATGGATCGCTGATCACGCCCACAGAGCTCCGACAGGAAGTTCTTCATCGATATTAAACGGCGTTATTTTGCAAAATTTATGGGCATTAAAATATAACAAAAAGGTGAAATGGTTGGTTTGAATAAGTGGTAGGTGCGGATTTTGAATCGCCAAGCCAACCAAAATCCTTGACATAAATGTTGGAGCCCAGCATATATTTCTAGCCGAAGTCAGTTTGATTAGTCACTCGAATTTTCGTCTTATTTAACTCTTTCCCACACAATGACCCTTTTTGACACCCGTCAAGAAAAACAATTCGAAAAACATTGTGAAAAATGAAGAATTTGCTTGTAACAAGCAATTTCTTCATTTTCCACAATGTTTTCCACACAGAAAGATATAAAATTTCATAAACTTTGAATTCTTGTCTGCAATTTCTGCCAATTAAGACAAATCTGAAATTCGGTCGTCTTGTGATTAAATCAGTAAATCGATTTTATAAATGGCAGCAACGATTCATTAATTCCTCAGAACGGTACTACAGTAGCTTTAAAAATAGTGTAAAATTAAGCGTTTAGAAATTTAATTTTTGTAAATGTGGCAATTCGTAATACTGGAAATGCTACCTTCCCTGGAAGAAGGGCAACACATTTACAAAAGATACATATTTATTCCAGATTAACGGGAGGTATCGATGTTTGGGAAACCCTGGATAAGAAAAAATGTCAATCGCCAAAAAATACGCCAAAACGGATGCTTAATACTTAAATTTGAGTCAGATATTGTCTTCGCGGTAATCTGATGGGCTTACAGTGACCTTTTTTGGTTATATAGGAAAGGTTCAGCGGAATTCTTGGTTATTTTTAGATCGCGGAATTCGGTTGTCGACAGCGCATGACTTTTTTTGCATATGAGCCAGTCAACGGAAGGTAACTAATTGACAAGCGAATCAATCAATGACCTAAATTATGTCACATCAAATGGTTAGCGCAAAACAATTGTAAGTATGACAGTTTTGTACTGATCTCTACAGAATTGAAGAACGGCTAGCGAACATAACTTCTGATGACGTATTGATGATGCATTGATGACGTTGTTTGAGCAAATTCAAACTGAATACGGGATTCCAACGGCTATACGCACCGCATGAATGACCCAATATTCTTCGCAACTGTCTCGGCTAAATCTAAATAGATTAACAGCCTACGTAGGCTATTAGGCAAATACCGTTGTTTATTCAGATAAACGACCTTTGATTTAAGAAAAACTACTTTTCAGAATATTGTACGAGAGGGAATAAGAATAATCAAAATCTGTGACATGAAAAAAACATCGATACCTACCTTTAAGATCAATTTATCCTTCATAGCAGCGATCGTCTATGACGTAAGCAATATATACGTTGTGTAAAACGCTGTACCCAATTCACAAAAATGACAAACAATACATATGTTTATACAATAACGCGATCTTGAAAACGACCACAGCTTGAACATGATCAATAGAAGCGGGCTGATTCCTTTTTTACTTCAGTTTTAAAATCAACTTTCATAGTATAAGGTAGGTCAATCTTTGTCAAACATTTAAGGAAGCGAGACGCGCATGCGAAAAAAATGTTTTTAATCTTAGTGACAAATTTCTTAAACGGTCGCTGCTATTCGCGAAACAGCAAGATTTACGTTTTGCTTTAGTCAATTAGATTTCACCAATCTTCAAAGATGTATATAATATATAAATAATTGTACCTGACAGTAGAGTGTCAATTCTTAAATCCAAATAAAACTAAGCAATCTATGGTTTAGCCATTTCTGAGAAAGATAGCTGAAGATTCATAGCAATTTTTCACTAACGTGTCGTACCGAAATCTACATGGCTTCTACAGAACACCACAGAGATCGTTTTTGTTCTTTTTTTTTACCGGATAATTCTGTCATGTTATTTGGCGTCAAATTTATATCTTATTGCATTACTCTTTATTTCCACATTATATCGTCACCGGGCTACCAGAATATCTTAACAATATCTTAACCCATTACAACACATTGGAATTTTAGACCGGTCCAAATTGAAAGGAGCTGCAGACGACAATTTCAAGTTGATGGAATTTTAAATTTTTTCGTCTTTTTGGATAGAAAACATTGTGGATAATGAAGAAATTGCTTGATCCAAGCAATTTCTTCATTTTCCACAATGTTTTCCAAAGCTTTTTCGTTGAGGGGCGTAAAAAGGAGGGATTGAGTGGGAATGGGTTAACTAAACTATGTCGCTCTTGTAATCCAGCCTCAATAATCGGAATAATCTGATGGCACTGTCTGGGAATTTCAAGGCTGGATAACAGTTTCCATCATATCTCTGCAAGTACAATGACCGAGGCTGTGTCGTCTGTCAAATCATTCATAGGAATTAGCTGTGGAATTATATCGTCTTTGGACGAACAAACAGCTTTATATATGCTGTATTTACGCCATCTTGCTCGCCTATTGACGACATGTAATCCATCGGTCGAAGATAGCCATATCGGATGTTCGAACAAATACACGAAAAAGAGGTTTGATCTCGCAGAGCTCTATTCAAGCTGTATTCACGATATTTTACTGGCCAAGCGATGATATCTGATACATAGGGTAGAAGAACAGCCCTCCCGGATATTCCGTCAAACAAATACTTGAAAAGGAGGTTTGATCTCGCAGAGGTCTGAGATCTATGATCAAACTGTATTTACGATATTTTTACTTACACAATATGTGACACATTTGGCTAATACAGTCCTCTCGAATATTCGGTTAACCATTTCCCACACAATTCCTCCTTTTAACGCCCCCAAGACAAAAACTTTGTCATAATAAGGAGATTTGTCCTCGCAGAGGTCATAGAAAGATAATATTTCGAAAGTAAACCCAGAGTGAGGTTGAAGGCCTAAGATCCGCCAACAACGAAAGTTCTCGATCCTGGTAAGACTGCAAAGTCCGCGCTCCTTGCAAGCTGACCATGGTCAATGTACTTTACACACTTTCAAGGATAATTCTTTCCTCTTAACGGTTTATTTAACCCATTACCGAACGACACAATTTTAGACTTATCCAAATTGGAAGATGTTAAAGACGACGATTTCAAGTTTGCGAAATTAAAAAATAATCTTTCTCTTTTAGTATATAAATGATTGTGGACGATGAAGAAATTGCTTGTTACAAAAATGTTTTCATTGTCCACAAGGTTTTCAAACTTTTTTTTATCTTTTGGCGTAAAAAGGGTGGGTTGAATGCGAATTGGTTAGAGACAGTAGCAATCTATGGCGACCCGCTAACTCCAGTAGTAAAACGCAGATCTACACGTCCTAAGGCCCTTGGTTCGAATCCAATCGATTAAGGATTTTTTTTGACATTTGTTGTCTCCAATCCAACTAGAAAAACTTGGTAAGAATAAATGACGTGTATCAGTTCTATACACCGAGAACGTTAGAGGAAAAAAGGAGGTCTGTTCGTAGAAGAGCTAGGGTGAAAAAAACATTAGTCTCGGCTTCTTTCTCTCTTATAATCTATGAGAAATATCGTTGGTGAGCGAGCAAAATATCGTAAATACAGCTTTATCCAAGCTGTATTAACCCTTGTCATGCTGTGCCCAGAATATTCCTGTCTTGACAGGAGGCATAGACAAAGATCGGCCTGCCCAAATGTGCAGTCTGATCTTAATTTCTATCACCTGTTTGTGCCCTTTTTGTAAAACTTCCTTATAGATTAAAAAGAAGATAAAAAATCCACATTAAGTACTCCCCGTACTTTCAGTTCTTTGATTTAATTAGAATTGATATATTGAATATTATTCAGCATGACAAGGGTGCCCAAAAGATCAGTCTGATCTTAATCTCTACCAACTGTTTGTGCCCTTTTTTTAAAAGTTGTTCATAGAATAGATTAAAAAATCCATAATAAGGACTCTCAGAACTTCCAGTTCTTTGATTTAATTGGACTTGTTATATAGGATTTTATTCAGCATGACAAGGGTTAACAATATTTTACGCGCCTACCAACGATATACCTGGAATACGGATGGGGATCAAAATCCTGTAGACTCTCGTATAATACAGTGTTAAGACACTTTTACAACGGTCTTGAATTAAACAGTCAACACTAAGAATGGCGGATCACTTGCAAAACGTATCCATAGCTCCAGAGTAGGTGTTTGGCTGATGTCAACTTTCCTCTGTTGATTTATAGGGTTTGATGGTCGAATTATGGAATTCTACATTTTGCAATCTGAATTCGTCCTTTCATCTAGAGCTCTAAAGTCAACCTTGGAAGTTCTTAAATGCCTTTACTTTTGACGTTTTTTTTTCATTTCTGTCAAAAGTACTTTGTCCTTTTTAATTATTCTATCTATTTTTTTTTCACATGAAATAATCACCCATATTGACTTATAAGGATTCAAAAAAATTCTTCGACTGTTTTACAGCATTTTCCCTATTTTCCTGAAAGGTCATGGTTAAAAAAAAAAACTTGTAAAAGATGGCCATGTACTCACGTTACATATCCCATATTTTATTTCCTTCTCCGAATTACACGTGGCATAACTTCCGGTAATCCAATGCGGAGACGTAAATGAAATAACGCATAGCAGGACATACACCTCGGGCATGTTGTTCTCACGAACAAAATCGCTTATGCGGTGACGGAAATGAAAGGGATACACACGGTGGCACTTTAACCCATTCCAACAAAACTCCGCCTCTTACGCCTCTCGAGAAAATACGCATTGTTTTCTACCAAGGATGACATAGATACTTGAAATTCTATCAATGTGAAATTGTGCTATGAAACTTCTTTAAATTTGGACGAGTCTACAAATTTGTCATCTGGGAATGGTTTAACTAGAATAAAATCCGGTGTTAAATCCAGGAAGCTCAAAACGATCAAAGCCCGATAATTATATTTTAATAGACTCATAGGTATCTGAACGAAATTATTTCATCATATAATATCAAGTAGTTCTATTGTTCCGAAGTATGTTATTATAATATAGATCCCCTTTACAATTACACCACAAGCTCTTTCATCTGTTGAACATGTGAAACTGTTTTTTTTCTGTTTGTTTTTTTGTTTATTCGGGCTGTAGTTACGACGTTCAAGGTCGCCATCAAACCATTTTACTTTTTTGTTGCATTTTCCCGCTATAAATTTTGCAAAATAATTCTAATACCTCAGTCGAACTTTATGTCGATGGGGGAGGGAACATGGTTAGCGATATGCCAATTACAAAAAACTGATATATAGAAAAAATAAAGAAATACATAAATAAATAATACCACCACCATAAACAACAACAACAACAACATAGGAATAGTTGTTGTCTGTTGAACAAAAACCTCGTACAAGCGACTTGGTGTATCAAACGTTAAAAGAAAATGACCTGTTCAAATAAAAATTGGGATATAAGTTGAGAACGGCTAACCGGTCAGCTTGACAAACTAAAGGTAGTTTGATTGTTGTCTCAAACATATCAGCAGGTTTCTGATATCAAACTTTTCTATGGGGGTGGGTGGGCGTTGGTGGTGCAAAATAAAGATAAATAGATAAATGAAAAACAATACTAATCGCTCACTCATTTACAAGTGATATTGTTCATTTTAATTTCTCTATCTTCTTCAAAATTCTCACAAATTTGAAAAAGGGGAAAAATAAATGAAAACACCACCAACAACAACTAATAGATAACAGTTCAAAAGATGCCATACGATACCTTTTCCCTTTACCAGACAATTTAAATTTTGACTTGTCTAAATTCAGACAACTTGCAGGATTGATAGAATTGATATATAGCTCTGTCTTTCTTGGGGAGAGTAATGGGAAAAATTAAGAAATTGCTTGTAACAAGCAATTTCTTCATTTGCCACATTGCTTTCCTAAACCCTTTTCTTGAGGGACGTAAAAATAGGGATTGTATGGGGAATCGGTTAAATAAGGCACTATCAAAAATTGACACCCAATTTTATTTTTGTCAGATTTAGATTTCACTCAAGAAAAGCAGTCAGATCACAAGTTATCGACACGAAATACAAATTAATCTCTAAAAAGAGATGTGTATTTATACGACATTCAAGGATTTAACCCATTCCCACACAATCCCACTATCCTACAAAATGAAGAAAACACTTAGGGAAATATTGTGAGAAAAGGAATAATTGCTTGTAACAAACAATTTCCGCTCTTCTCAAAATGTTTTCCACCTCCTATGGCCATTAGTTTTCAATTTAGAACAACTTTGTTTTGTTGTCTGCTATCTCTCTGAATTTGGAGCAGTCTAAAATTTTGTAGTTTGAGAATGGGTTAAATAAGAATGTCGTTTTGCTTTCAAACTTACGTCGCGACGTTACGTGTGCGTTAAATGTACGTTGAATGACTATGTTCTCTCAGTTAAACGGCGCTCGATAACATGTCGTCTTCCTAGAGATATGGCAATGTGTATTTCCGTTAATTTATCGTCGCTATCGTAGCATATGCCAATATGAGCGACGCCCCGCCCCCCCCCCCCCCCGATGACGGCTAATTATTACGGGGGATAGTGCAAGGATACAGGACGAAACTGCTGAGAGCTTCGTCTGGTTACGATAACGTGCTCGATGGATAGCACCGTCACACGGGTCTCGGTTTTACGTCTCATCCGAAAGACAAATAGTTTGTTAGGTGATATAGTCAACCCAGGGCTCGAACCCGTGATCTTGAGGTTTAAAGTCAATTGCTCTACCAACTTAGCTATACGGGCTGATAAGTTATGCCAATGGGAAACATCTTTACTATGGACACATAAAATGACCGTTGATAGTTTTTTGCACATAAAAAGATTTGATATAGTTAACTCTTGTCATGCTGTATAAACAACCTCACAGAATTGTTGTAAAATCAAAGGGCTGAAAGCACTGATAGAACTTGTTGTTCAAAAATCAATTTCATAAACAAGCAGGAGCTGTAGACAAAGATCAGACTGCACTTATGTGCAGGCTGATCTTGGTCTACATCTCCTGCTAAAACCGGAATATTCCGGGTTCAGCATGACAAGGGTTAACGCCTTTTGTTGTTTTATTAAAGATCATTCGTGATTAACGGTTAATTGACGGATTGTTGACCACGCCTACTCGCTTCACTTGCCTCGCCCACTGCCTACGACAGGAAGTTCCACTTCGATATTTAACGGCGTTATTTTGCAAAATTTGTTGTCAGTAATAGAGAAAATGAAAAACACAACAACAACAGAATAAATGTTTGACGATCTAAACGGCGTAGCTGCAGCGTGAATAAGCTGTAGCTACGACGTTTAAGTCGTAAGACCAGCGAAAATATTTTTCATAAATGTCTTCAAAATTCGGAGTTTAACGTTAACTCCGGTCTAAATGAACCAGGATGTTAAATCACAGACGAAAAAGGAACTTTTTGAATATTTCTGACATGCTCTTAACAAAAGTCAATTTAATTGAAAATTAATAGCGATGTTTAAAAGCACATGCACGAATAATAATAAAAAAACAACACCAACAACAAAAAATAATAGAAAAATAAAAAACAAAACAAAACCAAAACCTATCATTTTAAAGCAATTTTCATCTAAACTGCATTCTACGCAATATTATTTCGAAAACGACATCAAATAAGATATATACGATAAAAAAATAAAACGTCTTCTGATAGGGTTTTTGGTGTATATAAAGAAAATACCGCATTAATGATAAAAATATCTTGCGAAAAAAGGGAGATGACGTCAACATCTACTTAATTAAGGAAACATTATGATATGCAAATCATTTTATGCATTTTACAATGTAAACAAACATAGGTGTGCTGCAGGTTTCAAACATGCATGATTTTCGGTATAATGTAAATACAAATGATAACGTTTCTTGGGAACAAGGCTATCAGAATATGCCAAACAGAACAAAAAAATAAACAAATTTTTTCTCTCATGATAATTAGAAGTACAGTTGCGCTAGCTTACCACACACATGTTATAATTGCATTGATGGTTCGTTTGAAGGGGTTTAACTCTACTTTTAACAGAATTGCAGTCATATTGCGGCGACTGTAGCACATAACCGTGGATTCCTAGTATTTCTCACACCAGCACAACTACAACATCCTTTCCTAGCCCCCAGCTGCTTATCCCACTTAGGTTTACGATCATCCAACCATTAGTGTGAGACAAGTGTCGGAAAGAATATTCGCCGTGGATGGAGATCGAACCCGGCACCCCGTGATTAGGAGTCCTACGCGCTACCACTGAGCTATCGCCGCAGACGGTCATACTTGTAGCAATTCCTGTACTCATTTTCCGTCTTAATCATCTTAACCCATTCCCAAACAATGAAATTTTAGACCATTCCAAATTCAAAGAAATTGCAGACAACAAATTCAAGTTGATGAAATCTTCAAAGAATTTATCTCTTGAGGTAGAAATTATTGTGGAGAATGAAGAAATTGCTTGTAACAAGCTATTTCTTCAATCTCCACAATGTTTTCTAAAGCTTTTTATGTTGAGGGGAGTTTAAAAGCGTCTTTACGTGGGAATGGGTTAAGGTCCCAGTAACAGGTTGACAATTCTACACAAAAACTGTTTTCTCAAAATGCCGCGGACAAAGTGAAATTGGAAAGGCGTCGGATTCTCAACCATTTGGTCCAGAGTTCGATCCCCGGCATCGCCAAATACTCTTTCCATTTGTCTCCCATCAATGGGTGGTTAGTCGATAAGTTTTATAAAATCCAAACATTAAAATATTTGTATGTTTAAAAAATATTGTCGATAATATGTAAAGATAATCATGCATTCTCTAGAGAATAGTACCTTTCGACATAACTGTTTGGAAGTAAAGGAGTACTGGGCTGTAATTATCCCATTGCCAGACGTATAGCTTTTAGACTGGTCCAAATTGAAAGGAGTTGAGTTGTAGACGACCATTTAAATTTCATGAATTTCTAGATTTTTTTCCAACCTTCTAGAAAGAAAACATAGTGAAAAATGAAGAAATTGCTTGCTGCAAGCAATTTCTTCATTATCCACAATGTTTTCTATCCCAATGGTACAAACAATTTAAAATTTGTAATTTGAATTATTATCTGCAACTACTTTCAACTTTGACCAGTCTAAAATTTTGCGTCGGACTGTCAATCTAGAGGTCCCGGGTTCGATCCCCCGGCGGCACATATCCTTTTCTCGACATTTGTCTCTCACAAATGGGTGGATAATCGTAAACCCAAGTGGGATAGCAGCTGGAGGCTAGGAAAGGATGTAATGGTAGTACTGGTGTGAGAAATACCAGGATTCCATTGTTAGGTGCTCCAGCCGCCGCGATATAACTGAAAGATTGTTGAAAGCGGCGTAAACCCCCATTCAAACAAACAAAAAACAAACAATTCAAAATATTATTGTCCAATCAGATGTCCCTCTGATCTCTGTCACGTGCCCGGAGTAGTCACAGACAAAATCACATTGACAACATGACATAATATGACGGATTGCGGAAAAAATTCACTGTTTACCTGTGACCAAAACGACGCCTGCTCTAGTAAGGATATCTTTGTCGGAGATACAATCTTGGCTGGCCGGAAAACACTGATGCTTATCTTACTTTGTCTGTGAATGCACGTTTTGTTGTGTATTAATTATGCTCATTTGCTATGTCTGTCGTGGATAGTTTTTTGTGATGTTAACAATAATGGTAAAACATTTTATTGCTTAATTTCTATTTGTGTATATGTTCGTCAACATAATGTTGACTTTTTTATTACGCAAGATCCATAATATTATTCATGAAAATAATTACCATGATAATAATGATAATAATAATTATAACAACAATAGCTTTATTCCGTGAAGGTAACTTATTAAAACGTCATCAAACACATTAAAACGACAGCATAGTGATTAGCTAATTTACAACATAGCGGTCGCAGCCATAACGCAGTAGTAGCGCATTGGACTCCTAGTCATGCGGTACCGGGTTCAATCCTCGGCCGCGGCGAATATCCTTTCCGACATTCGTCTTCCCACCGAGGGGTGGATAATCGTATGCCTAAGATAGATAAACAGCTGGGGGCTTGGAAAGGATGAAGTGGTATTACTGGTGTGAGAAATAGTAGAAAACCATGGTTAGCTGCTCCAGCCGCCGCAATGTGGCTGAAATACTATTAAAGTTGGCGTAAAACCCATTCAATCAATCAATACAAGGCCTTCCATCTACGTCTTGCTAGTGAAATCCTGAGATTTCAAAAATGTAATGCTGTGTGATTCTGCGATTTTTTTTTTATTTCACACAGGTCTCTTTTCCCATAACCAGACCAAACACATTCTACACTGGTCCAAAGTGGCTTTAGACGACACCTTTTTTTTTTTGATGAAATTTAAAAGAAAAACTCCTGTCTTTGGGGGTTGAAAACATTGTTTATAAGGAAGAAATTGATTGTAACAAGCAATTTCTTCATTTTTACAATGTTTTCCGACGCTTTTGTTTTTAATTGGGGCAAAGCGTCATTATTTGGTAATGGGTTAGACCGACAGGCAATCTCTGATAATCGTCAGTAGTTATTAATACACAAGTTATCAATTATCATTATACTAAGTTCAGTTAAAAATGAATAAATAGATAAATAAGAAAAGAGTGCTGGCTTGATCCAAATGACTCTTTATGTCATGGGTAAGATCCCCGGCGGCGACGCATATCCCTTCCAACATTTGTCTCTCACCAATGGGTGTATAATCAGCTAGGAAAGGATGTAGTGTTAGAACTGGTGTAAGAAATACTAGGAATCCATTGTTATGTGCTCCAACCGCCGCGATATGACTGAAATACTATTTAAAGTGACGTTAAACCCCATTCAATCAAACAATCAGCCAATGACTCTTTATTTGAAATAGTTCCGAAGGGTTTTAATTGAAGAGATACAGATAATATTTTTTGTTTTCATTGAGATATGAACCGAAAAACTTAATCACACTTATGTAAGAATCCGCTTCGCGTATTCATACAGTGTGATTAGTTTTTTCTGTTCCTTCCTCCATGAAAACAAAAAATATTCTCTTCATTTCTTAAAGTTAAATAGCACCGAGCGAAAAGCAGAAACTTTACAAATTTTGATAGCTTTTTCTAAGGGACTGTTTTGTGCGGAAGCATACAAAATCGCTGCGTGAGCAAAATTTTGTTCATTGAGTTATGAATAACTTTTTTCGAACAATCAGAACGCCCGTTTATGATAGACGAAACTAAAAATTAGATTATTATATAACTTCATCAGAAAACAATCGGAGAACTCGCTTGGGTTCGAATGATATTTCAATAAGTACCTATTTTTTCTACGAGTTTATCCTTTTTTGCCCCAAGAACATCACGAGTTCTTCAAATACTGTTCCTTGTATTTTATTGTAAGAATATATATTGTACGATTGTATATTCTTAATGCAATTAAGGTTTAATAATTAATGGATCGCCACTGTCAATCAAAATTTCATACGACCAATCAAATTTTTCAGTTGGACCGGAAGTGAACCTCGAAATCCAACATTTGCTGACATTTACGTGAAACTTCGGTTTGGTTTCTTAAACCTCGTATTCAAACAGTAGTTTATGCATTTACGTAGCAAACCAACCCTTTTTCATTTTTGATGCATATTTATGTCCATTGATTGATTGATTGAATGAATGGGGTTTAACGCCGCTTTTAACTATATTTCAGTCATATCGCGGCGGCTGGAGCACCTAACAATGGATTCCTGGTATTTCTCACACCAGTACTACCACTACATCCTTTCCTAGCCTCCAGCTGCTATCTCACTTAGGTTTACGATTATCAAATATTAATGTCCATATCTTCTAAAAAAATTACACCGTTTTATATCGAAGTTGCACTTATTGGAGCTCAGTTGGAAGGGCCCACAATCCACCAATAACCCAATCTAAATGAAACAAGCCCATGACTCAATCCCCCGAGTTAAGAACTATCAAAGGACCGAAAGTCTTGAGGGTCGCCAGCTGTGTAAGCTAGTTAAAATGCTCCGTACCCATATTCTCACGAGTGAATGGTTATCGAGCTTTTTTAGTCTTATATCGTTAGATAAAAAGAGCGTTCGCCGCCCTTTGTACGACAAAATGTGTACTCCAGGATATGTTTTTTTTTGGCTCAGATATCTTGCAACTTTACCTGACAATTTGTAATGGGTATGTATCCAATAAATTGTGTGACCCAGTTTTTACCTCGAATTTTCCAATCAGATACTTGTTCTTGGTATCATCGAGACATTAAGTCCTATGTTAGTGGATGTCTTTAGAATCGTATCAATGTTTGATTTTCAAACTTATCGGAATAATTTCCTAGTATTATCGGGTCAAGCAACAACAACAATAACAAAAAATGTAAAGGGTGACCGAGTATTTAATAGATAAAATGAAAATCTTTACCATCCTTATATAATACAATAAAACACTGTAGGACCTTTTAAAAGTAGTAGAGCAGATTGCTTTCTTAAATAGCGAACTTGAAATACTTTTATTTCGTGGTCGAGTACAATAACAATGAGAGCTTGATTTGCTTATGCAATCAGGCGACCAAAAAGTTTTAAAAAGACCAGAGATTACATATCTGTTCCTTTGATATTAATGCAAGGGTCCCAAAAAGAGGGAAATGCACGGAAACGCGGGCTGCAATCGACTTTGTTTTAGTGTTCTTTGCTAGTATCAAACAAGGATTCTTCTTTTAAGAGTTAAGGGACTGAATCTAGATCTTGGTCAAGACATTTCTTCGGTTGTTTGTCTTGAAAGACGAGTCTGGCAGCCAGTCTAGAAAACACTCAACTGCTATCTTGAGTAACTTGATTATTATAAACCTATTAGGTAAAACTCTGATTAACTGTCTGATAATGCAAATGCTCGTGCATTGATTATCTTTGAAATGACTTAGTGCTGGCCACGCCCATTGACCTCCAACAAAAAATCTATTTAGATATTACAGATCGTTGTTTTACAATGTTTTATGGTCTGTACCAAGTAACAAAAGAGTGCAATGGCTGGTTAGTGACCCAAATGCCGTTACTTCAGCTTGAATAAAGCTATGGTTACGACTTTTAAGTTACTAATCATACAAAATGCTCATCAAATATGTTCAACAATATTACTTTCTGTTTTCTTTTTAATTTTCAGCGACTATCCGTCATTTGAAAATGAAAATCATATGAACAATTTTGAGCAATATCGATGGTTAGATAAGGTACTATTTTTGCCATTGATTGCTAAATAAGCGAATATCTTAATACGAGTTTTGTTTCCAATTCAGATCAAGTGCGCAATGATACACCTAAATATTTGTTTATACAGAAAGACGCATCACATGCTTAATACATTATCTGACGACAAAATTTTAGACTGGCCCAAATTGAAAAAATGGCGGACGACAATTTTAGGATGATGAAATTTTAAAAAATCGTTTTCTTTTTGGCTTGAAAGAATTATGTATAATGAAGAAATTGCTTGTAACGAGCTATTTCTTCATTTTCCACAATGTCCTCAAAAGTCTTCTTGGTGGCATCTAAAAGTGTCATTGTGTCGGAACGTGTTTGTTAAGAAACAACTTCTGTTATTGATTGCTTTATAATCGAGTATTTCAAAACGGCCTTGGTTTCCAATTTCTTCTTTCTCCACAATGTTGTCCAAAGCTTTTTGCTGGCATTTAAAAGTGTCACTGTGATTGTTTGATAAGCGAGTATTTCAATACAACCTTTTCTCCAATTTCTTCATTTTCCACAATAATTTCCAAAGCTATTTTTGTGGTGGCATATAAAAATGTCATTGTGTGGGAACGTGTTAATGAAGAAACTATTTCTGCTATTGATTACCTGATAAGCGTGTATTTCAATACGGTGTTTGTTTTCCATTCAGATAAAGTATCGTGCGCAATGATACAGCGAAGTATTTGTTTATACAGACATGCCCGTTACATGCTTATTATAGAAAACAATGTCAGGATTGCTTATTGTTTAAAGACGACGAACAAAGAACTGCTTATCATTTAATCCGAGATAAATGGAGAGTAGAACTACAATAAAAAATGACGTCTGGTGCTATTCTACGGAATACAGATAGGGCCATAGCATTTGTCTGTGTAAAAAATGGAATACTTGGCACGAGAGTTCGATGATGAGAACACGAGAGTACGAAAATATGATGATGAGAACACGAGCGTACGATGATGAAAACACGAGAGTACGACGGTGAGAACACGAGATCATGATGGTGAGAGCACGAGATAATATCGCGTTCTCGTCGTCTTCGATAATTCGACATTCGATAAGACACTCGACCGAACCCGTTTTTGAATGTCTAACTGTCGAATTAGACATAAGGCAGAAAAAACGGGTTTGGTCGAAAGTCTAATCGAATATCTAATTTGGTAGTAAGAACTTCATAAACGGATTTGGTCGAATGTCTAATCGAATGTCTAATGTAAAATTGGGCAGTTAGACATTCAAAAACGGGCTTGGTCGAATGTCTAATCGAATTTCTAATGACTAATTTGACAGTTAGACGTTCAAAAACGGGTTTGGTTGAATGTCTAATCGAATTTATAATGTCTAATTTATGTCTAATTTGACAGTTAGACATTCAAACGGGTTTGGTCGAATGTCGAATTGAATGTCGAATGTCTAATTGGGCAGTTAGACAAAAAATTGGCTTGGTCGTATGACTTATCGAATTTCTAATGTCTAATTGGGCAGTTAGACATTCAAAATCGGGCTTGGTCGAAAGGCTAATCGAATGTCTAATGTCTAATTGGGCATTTAGACATTCAAAAACGGGTTAAATCGAATGTCTAATCGAATGTGTAATGTCTAATTGGACATTTAGACATTCAAAAAATGGGCTTTGTCGAATGTCTAATTGAATGTCTAATGTCTAATTGTGCAGTTAGACATTCAAAAACGGGTTTGGGTGTGTGTCTAATCGAATGTCTAATTCGGCAGTTAGACATTCATATTTTAATGTCTAATTTCCCAGTTAGACATTCGGTCCAATGCCTAATGTCT
Source organism: Fragum fragum (assembly GCA_946902895.1). Taxonomy (NCBI): domain Eukaryota; kingdom Metazoa; phylum Mollusca; class Bivalvia; order Cardiida; family Cardiidae; genus Fragum; species Fragum fragum. Next base: position 43,036,111 of record OX336379.1, read on the forward strand.
CATGTCCAATGTCCAGCCAATTTCACATACTTAGAGAATAAGTACATGAGTAGTCAAGTTTAAAAACTCATTATTACATTTTCTACTAGGATTGTTTTCCGATCGTCTCTAGACATAATTTGTGAACCCGTTTTATATAAACTGGTTTATTACAGACAGAATGAAGCAATTGACGGATTACCTGTCACACCCACTGAGCTCCGATTGGTCGATTGATTGTTTGATAGACTTTCGCGATCATTAAATTCTTACACGATTTAGCTACGTACTGCATATTATCAACAGGTTTATCAAATCAAAAATCGACAAAAGACCGTTTATTCGGGGCAGATAATTTGTTTAACCCTTTCCCGTATTGAAAAAAATTAGACCTGTCCAAATTCAAAGGTTTTGCAGACAAAATTCTAAGTGGAATTAATCTGAAAAATAACCATTCAGTAGGGTAGAAAATATTTTAGAAAAAGAAGAAATTGCTTATTACAAGCAATTTCTTCTTTTTCTTCAATATTTTCGTATTTGTAAAATCACAGGGACGTAAAAAGCAGGGATTGTACAGGAAAGGATTAAGAAGACAGATCAAATATTCCAGAACAATTGACAGATATTGAGTTTCTTCTTGCTATTTTTTCTGTCTTAAAAATATTTTTCCTACAGTCAATGCAGCAATGTTACAACCCATTTTAAAGTAGAATCCCGTCTTGAAATTAATTATTTGAAAACGAATTGGCATGGAAAACACCATAAAATCGCATTTCAATTTGATATTAATCCGTTTTGAAATAAAACCAGTTGATAGGTTCTTTTGCGAGCAAATGAACAGGTATACAAGTTATTCTTTTGTCTGGGGCGTTTGATCCAAAAATTGGATTTTCATTATTATTATTAACCTGGTAGAAGTTCAAAGAAGTTGCAGACGACAATTTCAGTTAATGAAATCTTAGAAATCTCGGTATTTTTAGAACGAACAAATTATGGATGATGACGAAAAGATAGAGAGTTGCAAGCAATTTCTTCATTAAACAAAATGTTTCAAGCATTTTTTTCTTGAGAAACGTAAGAAAGAGGGATTGCGTTGAAATGGATTAACCCTTTATTTATTTTTTTTTTTACAAATTTTAGACTGGTCAAAAGTCAAAGGTTTTGCCAAGGACTATTTTAAGTTGATTCTATTTAAAAAAAATCATTCAGTTGGGTAGCAAATATTGAGGAAAAAGTAGATATTGCTTGATACAAGCAGTTTCTTCTTTTTCCACAAAGCTTTTCCAAATATAAAAAAAACAACATAGCCCTGGACGTAAAAATCAGGGATCGGACTGGAAAGAGTGAAAACTTACTAGATAAAGAAGAACAACCATGATATTTTATGGGGAACTTCTGTAAGTGCAAATTCTATGACGAGGGTCACAAACAACTGTCAATACATTCGTTTATGGAATAAGAAGATGTAATGAAAAGAAAATGTAGTTAACCCATTCCCGTACGGTGAAATTTTAGATCAGTCCAAATTGAAAGTAGCTGCAGACGACAATCTCAAGCTGATGGAATTTTAAATGTTTTTGTCTTTTAGGATAGAAAACATTGTGGATAATGAAGAGATTGCTTGATAAAAGCAATTTCTTCATTTTCCACAATGTTTTCCAAAGCTTTTTTCTTGAGGGGCGTAAAAAGGAGGGATTGTGTGGGAATGGGTTAATCGCGTTATGTAGCAATTCTTACATAATATTTTTGTGGATTCAAGACAAACATAGCGTCGTTAGGCGAGCAAAATATCGTAACTACAGCTTTATTCAAGCTGTAGTTACGATAATTTGCTCACCAACAAACGATATAAACAACAAAAGAGTGGTGATAATAACAATACACACATCTGCATTTTGTGCATTTTTTATTCCTATAGCTGTCACATAAGTTACATAGAGAGACATGAAGCAATCGAATCAGAATGTTGTTTATGCTAGGTTCTTTATTGTTGGGTAATTAACAAAATATTCATGACTGTGTGATATCTTTGCTACGATGCATTTGTTGATGTTTGGTTACATAATAAATTGATGATAGCAAAGTAAAGGGTTTTCCGAGAAGAGACTTTGTGTGTCGTTCCCAAGTGAGTTGCTACAAGACAAGATCGACAAAATTCGTGAAAGTAAAAAACTTGAAATAATGCAATTACGAATTAACCCATTCCCACACAATGACACTTTTTACGCCTCTCTAGAAAAACAAATGGGAAAACATTGTGGAAAATGAAGAAATTGCTTGCAAAAAGATGCCAAATCACCCGAAAAAGAACCAGAATCTCTGTAAAACCTATTTTACAGAAATAAGTGAAATAGTGAATGCAGTGCTTCCTACGGTCTGAAATTTAGATAATAAGATTATCTTGCGCGACCTTCAAAAACCCCACAGAAAGCCCCAAATTCGTAGTATCAACCGTGGATGAAGAATTTCGGAAAAAGAAAAAAGATACAGGAAAAAGAAATACTTGCCGAGATGACAAAACCCTTTCGTTCTTAAATGGGAATTTCTCAAACTTCCCAATTGCTTCATTTCTGATTTACTTGTACTATGACTGTATTACACGTATGTAACATTTTATCAATATTATATTGGTATCTGAAAACGCATAAACACTTGTATAAAGTAAGGCAAAATGACCTCTCTATATTAAAAAAAATATCCATAGAGCAAAAATTTTCGAATCAGGTAAGCTTGCAAAGTCCACGCAGTCTGGTCAAGTAAGCTATATGTTCGTACTTCTAAGATGGCTCGTTTCCCCGTGACACGATACAAATATACCCACGCCTGTTTACGGCAACCCAAGGGATACCCTTACCTCATGCATATCATATTCATGGTGAGTGAATATAATGGACGTTTATCAGGTTTGCGATATTCAAAAAGCGAAAAAGTTTCAAATCATGTCAGCTTGCACAATCCTCGCAGTCTGACTCAATTTAACAATGTTTCGACCTTCCCAGACTGTCCCTTTTCGCATGAAAGCTCACAAATATACCCTTAGCCTGGTTACAGCCAACTAAGGGTTACATTATCACATGCATATCATTTTCAACATGAGCTAATTTTCGCACCTACCAGACCACTATAGATTGACAAAATTATGCATAGAGCGAAACAGTCTGATCGGAATCGATACTTTTTCCCACTTCCGAGACAGTCCCTTTTCATTTATATCCTAAACGCTGTTTACAGCCAACCTGTGATTACACTTACCACTGTCACATCATTTTCAACACGAAAGAATATAAGATACGCTCATCAGGTTCATAATTTTAGCACGTACTGGACATCGATATAGCTTCAGAAAATAAGCATAGAGTGAAAAGTTTCGAATCTGGTCAGTGTGCGGAATCCTCGCAACCTGGCCCAAGTCGATACTTTTTCGCTCTTCCGAGACGGCCCTTTATCGGTGACTGTTCAAAACTATTGTCCAAGCCTGTTTACAGCCAACCACGGGTTACCCTTATTACACGCATACTATTTCAACAAGAGACGCTTTTCAGGTTATCACTTTTTGAGCCTACAAGACGGCTCCTTTTTGTGTGAAGGCTCACGAATATACCCCAAGCCTGTCTACAACCAACCAAAGAATACCTGACCACATGCATATCGCTTTCAGCACGAGAGAATGAGAGATGCTTATCAGTTATGGCAGACAAAACCAGGGGAATTAACACGGGTTTTAGACGTAGACGCATGTTGGCAGAACATTTCATTTGCGAGATACATATCTAACATCCATTCTCCGTCAATTAATGTGAACATTTACACTATCAAGGGATAATCGGTCAAAATGGTGTATTCGTGTATTAGACTGGTACCTCTGTCGAGTTGCACGGCGAAGGCTTCGATAAAGTCGAAAATGCTACCAGTCTAACGATGGATGTAACTGCATGTTTAGCTTACATGGAACTACTCTGTTTTCCTTAGGTGACATAAATATAGCACAGGTCAATATGAATGGAGCGGGATTGGGACCCAAGCCCCCAACTCCCAAATGACACGTATAGAAAACGACACACTTATTTATACTGATTTGCAAAGTAGGAATTTTCCACATTAGCTTCAAATCTTTGAAAAGCTTCCTATTGGCCTGTAACTCCTCCCCAGAAATTGACAAATCGCGTCTGTCAATCAAACAACCTGTCGACCAATGAATTCACTCGTATAGACTAGTCGTGAGTTTAAACTCTGACATTTGTCGCAATTTTAGTTAACATTTTTGTTGGTTTTTGTTGGTTTGGTGACTTGAACGTCGTAACTATAGCTTATTCAATCATCAACGGCTGGAGGCTAGGAAAGGATGTAATAGGAGTACTGGTGCGAAGTATACCAGGAATCCACTGTTAGGTGCTCCAGCCGCAGCGATATGACTGGAAAGTTGTTAAATGCGACGTTAAACCCAATTCAAACAAATAAATTTTATCAATGGCTTATGACGTCATTTTTTTAAAATAACCATCTCAATTAAACAACCTTTCCCGAAAAATATAGACACCCTGTATGACATAGACACCTGTGAACGTGTTGCTCTTACTCCTAGACGTATCTTGATTCATTTTAAGCTAGCAAAGCGTCAGCTTAAGTTAATAGACAAAATTTGGAGGTCTTCTCAAAGTTCAACAAGTGCAAACTGCCACTTGAGTCTCAACCATTAAATCCATTGAATGCCTACGCCATAAAAAGTAGTTCTTAATGTATTTAAGGAATTTTGCAAACTCTATTAAGATTGAAGAGAACTCTTTCAAAAGCATGCTGTTTAACCCATTCTAAATCAATTCCTCTTTTAAAGCATCTCGAGAAAAAAAACAACAACAACTTTTGAAACATTGTGGACAATGAAGAAATTGCTTGTTACAAGCGATTTCTTCATTGTCCACACTGTTTTCTACCCAGCAAGTGAAATATTTTCTAAATTCAACCAATTTGGAATTGTCATCTGCAACTTCTTAAAGTTTGGACAAGGTCTGATATTTTGTCAAGTTGTAATGTGTTAACTCCTGGGTAGCTTTAACCTCGTTTCTGTATCATGATAACATTTAGCAGAAAAGATTACTTAACAAAACTGCGCTTTGCTAGCTTACAGTACATTCAGTACCTTGATTTTATTCCTGAAAAAGATTAAATATTTGATCCTCGTAGACGACAACAGATTAGAAAGAACGTGCTTTACGTTAAACAATATGTGTGTGTTTTGTTGTTGTTGTTGTTGTTGTTTTGTTTTTTTTGATTTTCGCAAAATTTTTAATACCTGCTTTCATCAGCAATTTTTTTTAATTGATCTAAAATATTCGCGCCTACGTTCGATAATCATATTATCACATTAGTACATGTATACGACCATGGAAGACAATTACAAGTTCCTGCATTTGCGTCAGTTATGCTCTTTTCCACTAATATTTTCTAACCCATTACCACTCAGTCCCGCTTTTTGACGCCCCTAAGAAAAAAAATGTTATAGAAAACATTACGGAAAAAGAAGAAATTGATTGTGACAAGCAATTTTTCCTTTCCTCACAAAGTTTTCTACCTTATTTCGTACTATAAAATTCACGTATGGTACCTTGTCATTCGATAGGTCACGAGTAATTCCAACAGTTTACTTTTGATATGATTCCAACATAAAGCAATATGGGAGCTCATCGGGGCTACATTAAAGATACTCGAAAAAGAAGTTCGGTCCATTAGAGGTTAACAAGAGGTCGCATTTCAAAAGTGAATATATAGTAAGGTGGACTGATCATTCTTGTTTTAGAATTGACCAATCGCACCTGTCAATCAAATAAACTGTCGACCAATGAAATCATTCATTTAGAACAGAAATCAGTTTTGAACTCAGACATGTGTCGCCATTTTTGGTATTATTTTTTGTTGGTTTGGCGACTTAAACGTCGTATCTACAGCTTGAAAGAGGTCGCCAAACCAATATTTCTACCTTTTTTTACATGCTACTTGCCATAAAATTTGCAAAATAACGCTGTTTAAAATCGTTAGGGACTTAATGTTGGAGGCGATGGACGTGGTAAATGGAGTAAGTGGGCAGTGCCAGCGATTGGTCAATTTCTGCCAAACTCCGAAAATAAGACTCTGGTCAGTGTGCGCAGTCCACGCAGCCTGACAGGGTTCAGTTCCTTCCGAACAACTCAGACGGTCATTTTAAGTCTGACTGATACAACTAAGTATATTGAAATGGAAAATAAAAATAGAAAAAAGTGAAAAGGTCCGATCCGCAGATGCTTTCGTAATTGAGCTATCGCTGGCCCCAACAGGACGTTACACGTTGATGTTTAACGACGTTAGTTTGTAACATTTATGACAAAAAGTAAAATGGTTGGCTAGCGATCTTAACGTCGTACCTAGAGCATGAATGGGCTGTAGTTTCGACGTTTGAGATGCCAAAATACTACATACCAATGTCAGAGTTCAAAATAGCTTCCGATCGTTATTAATGATTCGATTAGTCAATTGATTCTTTGATTGACGGCGCGATCTAAGGAATTCGGGAAGTTTTTTTTATTTAAGTAACACCAAGTATCATTGAAACTTAGCCTTATCTTCTGTTTCTAGGATTCTGAATCAAAAGTTGATACATCTGTAGAATGCCATCGCCGGATTTTTCGGCAGAAAGGCTTCGCTCATCATTTCGCCAGCTGAAAAGATTTTTTTGTATATATCAAGACGACAAAACTAAATTACATGCCGATGTCCGATCAAATGAGTACAAAATAAAACAAAAAAACTCCTTCCATGTGAACTTAATTCATTCCCACACGGTGACGCTTTTGGACGCCCCTCAAGAAAAGCAAATGGGAAAACATTGTGTAAAATGAAGAAATTGCTTGTTACAAGCAATTTCTTCATTTTCCACAATGTTTTCTACCTGGAACGTTAAAAAAATTAAAATTTGATCAACTTTAAATTGTCGTCTGCAATTCCTTTGAATTTGGATCATTCTAAAATTTTGTCATCCAGTAAAGGGCTAAAGAGGATCTTAGATCGTCGCAAATTAAATAATGTGAAATCATAACTGCAGCTAAAACAATCCGTAGTTACGGTATTTTAGAAGAGAACCCCCCAAAATCGTAAAGATTTCACGTGAACGCGTAGGTAGCAAGAAATATACTGTTGGAACTATTTCATAGAATTTTTTCACAGAACTCTTAGTAGTGTAGAAGGCCGCGTAGAGGTCTGAACGTCCGTGAACGGAACTATTTTCAGAGGGGAATCCACTGATTGAAATTCAGGTAACATTGGTAGATTATTGAATTAATGCAAAATGATATTTTTTTTATTATTATTATCATTTTATTATTTCCCCCCCCCCTTTTTTTTTGTCTGTTTGAAACTGTGTGTATTCGTGTGAAACATTGATTCACTGTCAAACTTATTTATGCTTTTTTCCCGAATATATAAGCCCTTAATCAAATCGGATCAATGGTTGCATTTGTAAATGTTAAATCTGGTGTCTTTTTTGTACTTTTTCCCCCAATTTTGCAAGAATTCGTTTCTTATCATTTTAATAAGCTCCTGCGAAAGGGCTTTCGTTATGTTTCACTCATCTATTTCTTTGAAATGTACCCACGACCCAGGTTTTCTTTTCAAACCGATACACTAAAAAAATCAAATTCCATTTTTATCTCTGTCATTTGAAAATCAAAACATTTCTTTATCAGTTACCTGTTATCACAGGATAAAGCATTTAACCCCTTCCTTTTCAATATTTGGGTTTTACGTCCCTGTTATTTTATAATTGAGAAAATATGGTAGAAAAAGAAGAAATTGCTTGTAACATGCAACTTCTTCTTTTTCCACAATATTTTCTATTCTACTGAATGGTTATTTGTAAATTTAACTCAACTTGAGTTGGAAAAACCTGCCAACTTGGACAGGTGTAAAATTTTGCAAAACAGGAAAGGGTGATCATCTCCAACTTAAAAGAGGATGCAGAGAGGTTTTACTTGCATGTAATTAGTAAACAAATCGTAAAATGTAATAGTATACGATTGTGAAAAAAAAAAAAAAAAAAAAAAAAAATCCGTATAATCGCTGTCAAGCAATCAATCAATTGAACAATCAAATCATTCATTAAGATTAGAAATGAACTTTGAACTCTGTCATTTTCGCTTAGCATTTTGTAGGGTATGAAGACTTAATTGTCGTGACTGCATCTTATTTAAGCTACAGTTACGACGTTCTGGGCGCCAAGAATCATTTTTGCTTTTCATTCTATGTCCCTGGTCACATATTGTACAAATAAATGATGCTTATTACGCCAGTAGAACACGTTTTTTACGTCAGAGGAACTACCATGTCGGAGTTCGGTGACAAGCGATCCGTCTAACAGAGGTCATGCCAGCCACACATTTTATACGATGTTTATGCAAAAAAAAAAGATGTTATTTCCGTTTCCGCATTACACGCGCTTTCATTTCCGTCGCTGCAATGTTATGAAATCTGATGCACAAAGCGTTCTTGGCGTTACCCCACGGTAATTCAATCGAGTGTTATGTTCGTTTGATGCGGAGACGGAAATGAACGATAAAGTAACGGTATATACACGATAGAATTAATCAAAATCTGGGGAATAAAAGCACTTTGTTTACATTTTTTTGGTACAAACATAACCCATTTGTTTGTGGAAAAGTTGTTTTCTTTTAGATTTTTTGGGGACTACAAAAAGACGCATTCATATATGGTGTTTAAAAAAAGCTATAAGCTTGCGTTTCACTTTTTCTCTCGTTTATGTTTAGAAATTTGAATATTCTATATAGTGACGAATAAGAATGGTAATAATATAGTAAGGGTAGAGTAATTTAGACAGACATATATCAAGACAGTTTTTATCAGATTCACAAACGCCTTGTCATTCACATTTGTCCTACCTGATATAGTGGTATCTGTTAATCCATTCCCGAACGACAAAATTTTAGACTGTTCCAAATTGAAAGGAGCTGCAGACGACAATTTCAAGTTAATGGAATTTTTAAATCTATTAACTTTTAGGTTTGAAAACATTATGGATAATGAAGAAATTGCTTGTGACAAGCAATTTCTTCATTATTCCCAAAGTTTTCCACAGGTTTTCATATTAATTGGCGTGTAAAAGCGTCACTGTGCGGGAATTGGTTAATGAATGATTGATTGATTGAATGGGGTTTAACGCCACTTTTAACAGTATTTCAGTCATATCGAGGCGACTTGAGCACCTTACAATGGATTTCTGGTATTTCTCACACCAGTGCTATTATTGCATCCTTTCCTAGCATCCAGCTGCTCTCCAACTTAGGTTTATGATTATCCACCCATTGATGGGAGACAAATTTCGGAAAGAATATGTGCCGCCACCGGGAATTGAACCCATGACTTTCCATGATGAGATTGCCGCCGTCATAGCGCAGTCGGTAGCGCGTCAGACTCCTAATATTCAATCATGGGATGTCAAGGGTTCGATCCCCGGTGGCGGCACATATTCTTTCCGACATTTGTCTCTCACCAATGGGTGGATAATCGTAAACCTAAGAGGGATAGCAGCGAGAAGCTAGGAAAGGATGTAGTGGTAGTACTGGTGTGAGAAAAAACAGGAATCCATTGTTAGGTTCCCAAGCCACCGCGATATGACTGAAATACTGTTAGAAGTGCGGCGTTAAACCCCATTCAAACAATTAAACCCATGATGAGAATGGATTAAGATGGGTCCAACTTGAAAGGAGTTGCAGACGACAATTTAAAGTTGGTGGATTTTAGAATTTCTTTAACTTTCTGTGTAGAAAACTTAGTGCAAATGAAGAAATTGCTTGTTACAAGCAATTTCTTCATTTTCCACAATGTTTTCCCTTTTGTTCTCCTTGAGAGGCGTCCAAAAATAGTCATCGTGTGGGAATAGGTTAAGACGCTAGGATCGAACGTACGTGGTTTCAAGAACAAGGATGAACGGCCATGGGGACAGATGAGTACCTTAAAGAGATCACAAGGAACGACGAGTTAGGACTCGAGTGTACGAAGTAGATGTTATGAGTGTACGATTACGAAAAGGTGAGAGTACGATGTCGAGATTGTGTCAATGTGCGTTTACGAGAATGCAAAGGTATGGTGTCGATATTGTGAGTATACGATTAGCAGAATTTGAGAGTATGATGTCGATTTTTTTTGAGTACGGTTAAGAGAGGGCTGAATTGCGATGTCGAGATTGTGAGTGTACGATTAGGAGTCGAGAGTATGATGCAGAGACTTTCCTGTACGATAACAAGGATAGAGTTTTAGTTTACGATAACGAGAAGTTGAGAGTACAATGTCGAGATGTAATTTATGACTAGAGAAAGCGAAGGTACGATGCAGATGTTGTTAGTACAAGATTACGAGATTTCGGGGGTACGATTTAGGAAAGGTGGGAGGACGAGGTTAAGATTGTCTGTGTACGATTACGAGAAGACGAAAAATGTTGAGATTGATAGTTTTCGATTAAGACAATCCGAGAGTACGACGTAGATTATGATTGTATGATGACGTTAAAGGACTAGTCCAGCCCAGATATGCATTTTTTACTTTTTGCATTTCCTATTTCATTATCCTTTTTTGTATACTAATCTGCTATTCCGATGGCGATGTGAAAGCTGATTTTGTGTTAATCAGCACAGGTGTGCAAACGGAAAAATCCAATTAGCGAGCTCCAAATCGATTCGGATGATAACCCCGTGTGACGTCACGATCTGTACCGACGCTTTACTCTTACTGTGTTTACATATATGAATGGGAAGTTTTCTGGCATATAAATCACTCATACAAGTGAATAAGAGTTAATCATACAAAAAAGGAACGAAAGAGGGTGCTAGTAAACTTGTTGGCGGCATGCGTTGCGTCGCTGCAAATTGTGGAAATAGATATATAGACGGGGTTTCTATGCACGCTTTTCCGAAAGATGCTGTGCGGAGAAAACAGTGGACAGGGTATGGGCCAACGAATTATTCTGTGCTTTGTTCGGATCATTTTGAAAGAGATTGCTTTCCTTTTAAATATTTTTTTGAAAAAGAACACATGGGTATTGCTCCAAAGCTGATTCAACTGAACAAGGATGCTGTTCCGTTATTATTTACAATGTTTTCTACCTTAAAGGACAAAGCTTTTTCAAATTCATCAAGTAAAATTATCGTCTGCAAAATTTTTGAACTTAGACCAGTCCGCGGTTTTGTCATGTGATAATGGGTTAATCGTAACCCAAAATCAATGATCAACAATGTTTTCTACCTTGAAAGACTTTCTTTTAAATTTCACCAAGTAAAAAAAATCGTCTGCAAATTCTTTGAACTTAGACCAGTCTATAATTTTGTCCTGTGATAATTGGTTGATTGTAACCAAAATATTACGGGTCCTCTCATAACTGATTATTCTAAAATATATTAATGCCTTGTTTCCATTGGAAGTAAACATTTTATGAAAAGAAGACACGTACGGGCTTTGCAAGAAATATCTCCCTTTTTCCATATTGTTTTATTCTGCGGGATTTTTGATTTGAAAAAAAAAAAGAGAAAAAATCTTTATATCTTTTTGGTCAGTAAGTGGAACCATGTTATGACATATTGGTTTACGAGTCAAAATCGAAAATGCGTTACAGACGAAAATCCAAGCTTGCACAAATTAAAAAATGTGGTGCCAGACAGGATAGAAAACATTGAGAGTAAAGACGAAATTGCTACCAAGTTATTTCTGCTTTTCTTTTTTATTTTCTTATATATTGAAAAAAAATGACAATGCGTAAAAATGCGGGATCGTATTTTAATGGTTATCTATCGTGAAAAGTTCTAATTCGAAGGGACTATAATGTTTAAAGCTACAGCAAGCCCTCTTCGAAAAGGCATTTTGTGTCTGAGGACGGGTGGCGTAGACGACGACCACTGGCCATATTTCATTAAAAGAAAACTCTGAAAATCTCCACGAAAGGTAATATGCCGTACATCAAGGTAATAAAATCGGGTGCGAACGTAATCTGGTTCGAAAAAGGAAATTGACACGAAAATCGATTTTCTTACGTAACGTACGATAAGTCTTTTTTCTGCAACAAATATACAATCTATACTCTGTTTTTATTTAAATAAATTATTTAAATTCAATCAATTACCATTTGTTACTTAGAAGTCTCCTTTCGTCACTCGTCGATTCGTCACCCGGCATGGACGGTTTCATGGTCCGATGTATCGGACAAGTACGGTTCGAATTGATAAGGTTTGATAGATTCGTAAATGTTTGCCTGTTGTCCACATTCTAAATCTAAAGATTCGGCATCGGATCCGAATGGTGAGGACCCACATGAAAGTGAAAGATCGCAACTTGTGTCCGATTTACTGTCTTCATTCGCTATTCCCCTAGTGTGTAAATATCGGAGCACCTCTACAGAGGCTGACGTCATCGGATCATCGGAGATTAACAGGTTGCGATAGCGGAAGTGTACATCTCGACAGGTAAAAATCGAGACTTTACACAGCAATTACTGCAAAACTACAAATATTTGAATGGTGCGATAAAGTGTAGTGTCCTATATAAACATCGCTTTGTTTAAATTTAAAGAAAACAGAAAAAAAAATTCTGGGCTGGACTAGTACTTTAATGTGAGAGTGCGACGTGGAGGTTTTAAGTGTACGATTAGAATAAGTTGATAGTACAATGTTTAGTTTGTTGGGTTTATTCCTGTATGATAGAGAGAAAGTATAATTACGGCTTCGAGATTGTGAGTTACGATTAGGAAAGGTGAGAGTACGACGTCGAGATTATGAGTGTACGACTACGTGAAGATAGGAGAATGATGTCGAGAACTGTAGCCTGCGATTACCAGATGGTGAAAGTACGATGTCAATATTATGAATTTATAACCACGACGAGATGAGAATACGATGCCCTGATAGTGAAAGTAGGTTCAGGAGAAGTTGAGAGTAAGAGAAGGTGGGAAATCGATGTCGAGTTTTTGATTATACGATGAAGAGAAGATGGGGAGTCGATATCGATATTTTGAGTGTACATTTACGAGAAGGTGAGAGTACGATGTAGAGTCCATTAGTGTATAATTAAGAGATGGTGGGGAATCGATGTCGATATTTTGAGTGTACGATTATGAGAGGGTGAGTGTACGATGTCGAGTTCATTAGTGTGTAATTCGAGAAGGCAGAGGTATGGGGTCCAGATTGTGTGTGTAAGATAGCGAGAAGACGAGGGTACGATGCCGAGATCGTGGGTGTGCAATGATTAAAGCTATAGTTACTCTGTTTAGGTCGCCTACAAACTACATTTATTTTACCTTTTTTGTTTTGTGATACTGGCCTTAAATTTTACCTTTACATAGGTAAATATCGAAGTGGAACTTTCTATCGCTCACGCGACGAGAGAAAATAGGGGGCGTGGCCAGCGATCCAATTAATCGTATCGAGGGTTAATTGCGATATTGTTCTAAGTGTTTATACATCGAAATTAATCCTTGACATAATTCGATGGCTTAGAGCACAAACATAGTATGGCTCTATACATTGTATAGAGCCATACTATGTTTTTGCTCTAAGCCCTCGATATCATCATGAAAAAATTATAGAAAAAAAAATCTAACTCCATTCTCAATTGATAGGTGCAAAATCATTCACTAGAACTGCAAACTGTCTAGTTTCATAAGTAAAAATATTTTTTAACGATTTGATGAGTATGCTTATTTCGCTCGCAGGTTTTGTTTTTTGCGTTTTTACGATGATGGTATTTTGAAAATCTATTTGGTGATTTTATTGCCAAACTATCGACATCTTAATGATTCGACACTAAACAGATCTCAAGATTTAATGCATTCTTAATTTAACGCCATTAAAATGTGGTTATCAGTTCTCGTTTGTATCTTTCTTAATTCGAAATGCACATCTTTCCGGCGTAGCTATATGAGGCTAAAATGACATTGTTGTTGATGTTGCTTAGACTTGGGTTTAGTCTCAGGGAGACTTTTTTGACTGGTGAGCCTGTCCTAATCTAACATTATCGGAGAGCAGCGTAGATGGGACAGGTTTACTAGTCTAGGAGACTTTTTTGTGATTGATTCAGATTTTAGGTTACAGGGAACTATTCCGTTTTCCGTAGGCGACCATTATAAGAAAATTGCACATAGCTCATCCCCAAAAATTGCAAGGGAGTCAAACCATATATCAAAATCAAGAACAATCACTCATCCGTCAAAATAACTGAATTGTGATATGGCATGATCCCTTTTATCAATGACTTATGACGTCATTTTTAAGATAACCCTCTTCGCGCAGCTAGTTTTACTGCATTCTCCGAAAAATACCCCAGGGTATAGAAACCGCCCCTCAAGAGGCGAAATACATTAAAATGTTATCCTTTTCGTTCCTAAGTTATTAACAGAGTATCAATTTATCGGATCAAATCGTTAGATTTCGTCTTGATATTATATGGACCAATCAGAGGTCACTTTGATCTTTGTTTACATCACCGTAGTATCCCTAGACAAAATGTGACAGATGGCGGGAAACTGTATTAGTTCCCTGTAACCTAAAAGTAATAAAACATTTTTTTTATTATTGCATTTTATTACATCATAGCATAAATACACCTATTCCGGAAAAAAATGCCCAAGTTTCAGTCGGTTACGTAATACGTGTAGTGAGATATGGCCACAACCCTTTACTCAGTGAACGGAAATTCATAACAGAAATGTGTTGAGATATAAAATTCTTCCTAAACAGAAGAGACGCCTTTAACGTTCAAAAAGTGCAATGTGAAATCAGTTTAGAATTTATTGTGATACAAATTATTGTGTATCAGTTTCTTCTTAACAGATTAGATATCGATATTTACAAGGAAATCGGTATTTCGATTTTTTATGATTTTTCTTAAACATAACCCTTATCCTTAACAGAATTTCACTAATTCCAGGCATTTAATAGCCTCCGGTACAATTGTTTTCCAACAATATTTCTTAAATAAGGTATAAAGTTATACACTTATATACTGGCAATTTATATATAAAAATTAAATGAGTTTGGTCGAATAGATTCGGCACAGATAAGCCCGAACCCTTCACACTGGTCGGGTGATGCAATATGCATGTACGCACGATAAACATGGTCGACGGAGCCAAGTATTATTAAAACCTGCGGTTTGTTCACGTGATTGTGTCTGTCTGCCTGTAATAAAAATTCTTAGGTCATATCTTTCTATTGAAATGGTTTCAAATGAATTCTAAAGTGCAGATAACCCTTATCTTTGAAACAATTTGGGTACCCGTCTTACGTCTTTTTAGACTGATAGACCATTTTTTATCGGAAATGTTCCTTTAAAATATCATTTTCTCACACAAAATTATTTTTTTTACCTTTTCCCGGTGATTCTAAAAGCGTTAGGTGGAATAGATTTTTGACAGATAAGCGTCAATCCTTTACCCTCGTATGGCGCAAAATTGGGGTTCCCGCACTAGAAAGCTGCCGAACGTCACATAGAAATAATGAAATCAACGTTTTTCTACTCGGAATCGTGTTCTCCTTTACACAATGAAAATTCCACTGGGGCATTTCACTATTTGAATTATACACAGATGAATTTAAGAGTAAAATAACCCTTATCTTTAAAACAATTGAGGATTTTTTCCGATTTCTTTCTGATAAAATGATGCTATCTAATTAAAAAAGATATTACAAAAATCATTTTTCTTGCATGGAAACACGTCTTAGATATGCATTAAACTTCAAATTAAATTTTAAAGCAATTTTGTGAAATGGATATTGGGTAATAAAGTGATTAACGCTTCACACCGGGCAACGGAGGAAATGTTAATGTATTCCGTCCGTCGTTGTCGGATTTCACCAAGAAATTGACAAAATAACATTTTCTACTCCGAACGGGACTCTCTTATTACCAAGGAACATTCTGCTGCCGAATTTCATACACAAAATCTATTTTCACATTATTTAGATTAAAGAAATAACCCGAAAAACCCTTATCCTTGTTACAGTTTTGCCACATTTTTTTATTTCTTTTAGACGGAATACCACATTTTTATCCGTAAAATTTCTTAAATAAATCATTTCATTTCACGTAAATAGATTTTACTCTTCGACATAAAAGTATTTAGATGCATTTGTACCCATAAGCCTTTATAAACAAGGACATAACCCTTTGCATCGGTTCCTAGTAAAAGTCATGTCAGTGTACACTATTATTACCGAACGACGCGTGTGATATTAAGAATTGGACTAATTCGCTTTATTCAGGTCTCTGTTCTATATTAAACACTTTTTCTGCCTGACTTGAAGTAATGAGAGTCCCGAAAGGCGAAAATTTGAACGAAAAGGGTTTCAAAACAATGCAAAATTATGACGTCAGCGTATTTTTAACAGCTAATCGACAGTAACTATGGGACGAATGGTCCCTTTTTGCTTGACATCCCGTTGAATTATCATTTTTTTCTTGGGTATTTAAAAAAGAATTTGTTAAGATAGATTACATCAACCGGAAGAAGAAATAATTTGAAGGTCAAAAAGTAGATCGACCGTAGCTACCTAATCTATTGCATTTAGGTTACAGGGAACTATTCCGTTTTCCGTAGGCGACCATTATAAGAAAATTGCACATAGCTCATCCCCAAAAATTGCAAGGGAGTCAAACCATATATCAAAATCAAGAACAATCACTCATCCGTCAAAATAACTGAATTGTGATATGGCATGATCCCTTTTATCAATGACTTATGACGTCATTTTTAAGATAACCCTCTTCGCGCAGCTAGTTTTACTGCATTCTCCGAAAAATACCCCAGGGTATAGAAACCGCCCCTCAAGAGGCGAAATACATTAAAATGTTATCCTTTTCGTTCCTAAGTTATTAACAGAGTATCAATTTATCGGATCAAATCGTTAGATTTCGTCTTGATATTATATGGACCAATCAGAGGTCACTTTGATCTTTGTTTACATCACCGTAGTATCCCTAGACAAAATGTGACAGATGGCGGGAAACTGTATTAGTTCCCTGTAACCTAAAAGTAATAAAACATTTTTTTTATTATTGCATTTTATTACATCATAGCATAAATACACCTATTCCGGAAAAAAATGCCCAAGTTTCAGTCGGTTACGTAATACGTGTAGTGAGATATGGCCACAACCCTTTACTCAGTGAACGGAAATTCATAACAGAAATGTGTTGAGATATAAAATTCTTCCTAAACAGAAGAGACGCCTTTAACGTTCAAAAAGTGCAATGTGAAATCAGTTTAGAATTTATTGTGATACAAATTATTGTGTATCAGTTTCTTCTTAACAGATTAGATATCGATATTTACAAGGAAATCGGTATTTCGATTTTTTATGATTTTTCTTAAACATAACCCTTATCCTTAACAGAATTTCACTAATTCCAGGCATTTAATAGCCTCCGGTACAATTGTTTTCCAACAATATTTCTTAAATAAGGTATAAAGTTATACACTTATATACTGGCAATTTATATATAAAAATTAAATGAGTTTGGTCGAATAGATTCGGCACAGATAAGCCCGAACCCTTCACACTGGTCGGGTGATGCAATATGCATGTACGCACGATAAACATGGTCGACGGAGCCAAGTATTATTAAAACCTGCGGTTTGTTCACGTGATTGTGTCTGTCTGCCTGTAATAAAAATTCTTAGGTCATATCTTTCTATTGAAATGGTTTCAAATGAATTCTAAAGTGCAGATAACCCTTATCTTTGAAACAATTTGGGTACCCGTCTTACGTCTTTTTAGACTGATAGACCATTTTTTATCGGAAATGTTCCTTTAAAATATCATTTTCTCACACAAAATTATTTTTTTTACCTTTTCCCGGTGATTCTAAAAGCGTTAGGTGGAATAGATTTTTGACAGATAAGCGTCAATCCTTTACCCTCGTATGGCGCAAAATTGGGGTTCCCGCACTAGAAAGCTGCCGAACGTCACATAGAAATAATGAAATCAACGTTTTTCTACTCGGAATCGTGTTCTCCTTTACACAATGAAAATTCCACTGGGGCATTTCACTATTTGAATTATACACAGATGAATTTAAGAGTAAAATAACCCTTATCTTTAAAACAATTGAGGATTTTTTCCGATTTCTTTCTGATAAAATGATGCTATCTAATTAAAAAAGATATTACAAAAATCATTTTTCTTGCATGGAAACACGTCTTAGATATGCATTAAACTTCAAATTAAATTTTAAAGCAATTTTGTGAAATGGATATTGGGTAATAAAGTGATTAACGCTTCACACCGGGCAACGGAGGAAATGTTAATGTATTCCGTCCGTCGTTGTCGGATTTCACCAAGAAATTGACAAAATAACATTTTCTACTCCGAACGGGACTCTCTTATTACCAAGGAACATTCTGCTGCCGAATTTCATACACAAAATCTATTTTCACATTATTTAGATTAAAGAAATAACCCGAAAAACCCTTATCCTTGTTACAGTTTTGCCACATTTTTTTATTTCTTTTAGACGGAATACCACATTTTTATCCGTAAAATTTCTTAAATAAATCATTTCATTTCACGTAAATAGATTTTACTCTTCGACATAAAAGTATTTAGATGCATTTGTACCCATAAGCCTTTATAAACAAGGACATAACCCTTTGCATCGGTTCCTAGTAAAAGTCATGTCAGTGTACACTATTATTACCGAACGACGCGTGTGATATTAAGAATTGGACTAATTCGCTTTATTCAGGTCTCTGTTCTATATTAAACACTTTTTCTGCCTGACTTGAAGTAATGAGAGTCCCGAAAGGCGAAAATTTGAACGAAAAGGGTTTCAAAACAATGCAAAATTATGACGTCAGCGTATTTTTAACAGCTAATCGACAGTAACTATGGGACGAATGGTCCCTTTTTGCTTGACATCCCGTTGAATTATCATTTTTTTCTTGGGTATTTAAAAAAGAATTTGTTAAGATAGATTACATCAACCGGAAGAAGAAATAATTTGAAGGTCAAAAAGTAGATCGACCGTAGCTACCTAATCTATTGCATTTAGGTTACAGGGAACTATTCCGTTTTCCGTAGGCGACCATTATAAGAAAATTGCACATAGCTCATCCCCAAAAATTGCAAGGGAGTCAAACCATATATCAAAATCAAGAACAATCACTCATCCGTCAAAATAACTGAATTGTGATATGGCATGATCCCTTTTATCAATGACTTATGACGTCATTTTTAAGATAACCCTCTTCGCGCAGCTAGTTTTACTGCATTCTCCGAAAAATACCCCAGGGTATAGAAACCGCCCCTCAAGAGGCGAAATACATTAAAATGTTATCCTTTTCGTTCCTAAGTTATTAACAGAGTATCAATTTATCGGATCAAATCGTTAGATTTCGTCTTGATATTATATGGACCAATCAGAGGTCACTTTGATCTTTGTTTACATCACCGTAGTATCCCTAGACAAAATGTGACAGATGGCGGGAAACTGTATTAGTTCCCTGTAACCAGATTAATAAACAATTTTTTGTTTGAATGGGGTTTTACGCCGCTTTCAACAATCTTTCGGTTATATCGCGGCGGCTAGAGCACCTAACAATGGAATCCTTGTATTTCTCACACCAGTACTACCATTACATCCTTCCCTAGCCTCGAGCTGCTATCCCACATAGGTCTACGATTATCGACCCATTGGTTAGAGACAAATAGTCGATAAGGATTAGTGCCGCCGTCGGGGATCGAACCCGGGACCTCTAGATTGACAGTCCGACGTGCTACCAACTGCGCTATGACAGTGGCAGATTGTGAAACAAACCATACAGTTAAATTAATTTACTGATCGATTGTCACGCCGGCTGAGCTGCGACAGAAAGTTCAAATTTGAATGACATATCGAGGGCTTAGAGCCAAAACATAGTATGGCTCTATACAATGTATAGAGCCATACTATGTTTTTTGCTCTAAACCATCGATATACCTTTATCGGTATTAAACTTTTATATTTTTATATTTTATAATTTTCGTGCATCTGAAAGTCAAAAACTATAAATCTCACTTATGTATCAATCCGCTTCGTTTATTTACTGTTGGAAGATTTCTGGTTCAAAAGAAACTATTTCTAAAAAAAAGGAGTTTGCAGTTTTCAAATCTTTATTTTACTTTACAATACCATACTCTGAACTCAAGTTCTTGCTTTTTGATTACCATACCTCAAAGACAACGTGCATTCGTGCAGAAGAGAAAAGAAGGTTTTCATTTTCGTTGTTTGTCAAAAAAGTTTTCTCTTCATAACTTAAGACAATAAATGCTCGAGAGAAGAAATTGTTTTCTTTCTACATACTTCTATACATTTTTCTTTCCTTCCTTTATTTCTTCCTTTATTTCTTCCTTTCTTTCTGCCTTCCTTCCTTTCTTCCTTTCTTGCTTGCTTGCCTGCCCGCCCGACTGTCTGCCTACTTCCTTCCTTTCTTCCTTCCTTTCTTCCCTTCCTTCCCTCCCTCCCTTCTTCCCTCCTTCATTCCTTCCTTCCTTCTTTCCTTCCTTCTTCCTTCCTTCCAGCTTCCTTCCAGCTTCCTTCCTTCCTTCCTCCCTCCCTCCCTACCTCCCTTACTCTCTTCCTTCCTTCCTTCCCCCTTCCTGCCTTCCTTCCTTCCGTCCTTTATTTCTAGCTTGCTTGCTTCCCTCCTTTTCTTTCTTTCTTTCTTTCTTACTTTCTGTCTGGCTTTCTTTCTTTCATTCTCCATGCATCGATGTGTTCTCATGGTCTATAAAAGTCCGTTAGATGCACGATTCCATTGATCTATTGCGCATTTCTACTTTGCTTTACAACCATTATAACATTACGTATAATTAGAGAGATAAAAAGAATTTCACCACTACTAACATCAATTGCTTATCTTTTGATATACTTCAATCTACTTATGCAAGCAAGTTATTTTTATAGAGTTTTGAAGAGGCGTAATTGATGGCATTTCCTTTTCCTATGTACACCTGCCTTTTATATATTCTATCATATAAAAGGTGATTGAAAAGAAATATTACGATTAGAGAGGTAAATATTTTGATTTTTATTAAGAAAGCTCTACACTACTGACCAATTGAACAAGCGCGACTGTCAATCAATAAATCAATCGTTCATTCAGTCCGGAATTAAGATTTGAACTCAAACATTTGCCGACATTTTTGTGATACATTTTTGTTTGTTTAACGACTTAAACGTCGTAACTACGGCTTAATGAAATTGTAGTTACGACGTTTATGTCGCCAACCAACCATTCCACTTTTTATGTTCTCCAAGGGTTAGCATATAAGCGCCTCTTCGTCTGTCCGTCCGTTTTCCGTCCGTCCGTCCGCCCCGATGTCTCCACAGTGTTTTTTTTTAAGCTCCTAGGTCAAGGTCACAGTTAAAAGGTCAAAGGTCAACATTAAGTTTGTGCACAGCATAGCTTCATCTATTATTTCTTAGCACAATTGTTCTCTATCATGAATAGTGTAGGTCAAGGTAACAGCTTTAGGTCAAACATTAAAATTAAGCATGTCTGGGACATAGCCTCTAAAAATTATGGACTGATTATACTATTGTTCTCTATTATGAGTAGATATGCCATCTTTAAAGAAATTTTCAAATAGCTCCAAGCTCAAGGTCAGAGCCCAAGGGTGTGCGTTAAAATTTAGCATGTATGGAATAAAGCGAGCAAATACCCGCATATGCGTCTGTCGGTCCGTCCGAACCTTTTTCCCTGTTTAATTTATGCTTTATATGACAGGACTATATTCGGGGAGGGTAATCCGTCTCTGACTGCTCTCGGCTTATAAGCTCCTGGCTATAAATATTGAAATAAATAACGCCGTTTGGAATTGAAGCGGGACTTTCTGTTTGGGTCAATGGGAGAGGCAAAGGGAGTAAGTGGGCGGGGCCAGCGGTTGGTGAGTTCAACTAGAGCAAATACTATCAATTAAGAGATGAAGAGAATATTTTTTTTTTCATGGAGGTATGAACCGAAAAAACTAATCACACTGTATGAATACGCGAAGCGGATTCATGCATGTGTGATTAGATTTTTCGATTCATACCCCCATGAAAACAAAAAACATTCTCTTCATTTCTTATGATTCAATAGCATCGCGCGAAAAAACCAAAAACTTTACAAATTTTGATACCTTTTTGTATGGAACTATTTTTAGCGGAAGCATACAAAATGGCTGCGTGCTCAAAATTTTGTTCATGGAGGTATAAATTAAATCTTTCGACCAATCAGAACGCTCGTTTTTGATAGACGAAACTAACAATTGAATTATATGGCCATGAATTAACGTATCACGGTTGTCTATCAAAAAATTAATCGACCAATCAAGCCATTCATTTAGACTGAAGGTGAAATTTGAACTCTCACATTTAATTGAACCATTTTTGTTCGTTTGACATATTAATTGACCAATCGCAGGCCCCGCCCACTTACTTCTTATGCCCACAAGCTCCGACAGGAAGTTCCGCTTCCATTTTTAACAGCGTTATTTTGCAGAATTTATGGCCAGTAGCATTTAACAAAAAATTAAAAAAAGGTTGGTTGGTGACCTGAACGTCACTTGAATAAGCTGTAGTTACGACGTTTAAGACGCAAAACCAACAATGTAGGTAAACAAAAATGGTGCCAATGTTGGAGTTGATAAGCTCAGGTCCGGGCTGAATAAATAGTTTGAATGGTCGGTTTTAGTCCTTGAATGACAGCGGCGATTGGTCAATTTGGATAAAGCTGTATTTGCGTAATTTACGCAAATACAGCTTTATCCAAATTGACCAATCGCCGCTGTCGTAATTTGCTCGCCCAACGACGATATATATTTACCCATGACGTGTTGTGAGTAAGTAGGTGGGTTAAAGTTTTAGTGTGTTTGTGTGTCTAGTTCTTGTCCGAAGTAAATCTTCTACCTTTATGGATGGATTTCAGAGTAACTTGACACAGTTGTCACTAGTGTTATACGTAAAGTTCTGTTGGATGAAAGTTCAAGGTCACAGCTGAAGGTCATTTGACAAGCACTTACGCAGGGGCTCCCCTGTCTGTGACACATTTTAGTTTTCCTTCTATATATTCTTAACTTCGGTTCCTTTGATTTTTCGCCCTGCTAAGAATACGTGGACTGGCGAAGGGTAAACAATTATCGGGGTAAGGAATCAAGCAGTAAGATTTTTTTCTTCTATCCACTAGACAGGTAACAATAGCTGTTAGTAGATAAGAGACTTTTATTTCAAGGTGAGGACCGAATTTACTGTAAACCCGTATTGATATTGATGAGTTACTTTGTATTTCAAGGTGAGGACCAAATTTACTGTAAACCAGTGTTGATATTAATGAGTTGCTTTGTAATTTAAGAACAGAACGGAACAGAACATTTTACTCAAGAGACGTTGTCGAGACAAAACATACATAGGGAATATTATGTTACGACAAAGATACAACATCTTGTATTTGCTTTGAGCTGCAATAGTAACATAATATTCAATTAATTATATACCTATTTCTAATGAAATAAGGAAGAAAAAAATCTGTATTTTTACAATTACTTCCCTTCTCCTTTACCATTCTGACGTTTATTCGTACTATGACGTCATCTACAGAATGAAAAATGACGTCATCTTAGACTGTCTAATATGGTACCGCATTTGACATTATCAGATACGGATTTTTTTCTAACTTGGCCGATTTTGTCAAACAACAACAACAACAATAACAACAACAACAGTAAAATCACCAACCTTAAGTTTTCTAAAGGTCTAATAAAAAAAAAAAAAAAAAAAAAAAAGAAGAAGAAAGAAAGATATTCGTCTCGTAATGGGTTAACTTGTGTTGATAAAAGATAAAAACTAAGTGGGGAAAACAAGTTGAATTTCTCTCAAAAGAAATGATGCAAATGCCACCTAAATTTAGTTTCTAATGTCAGAGGGGGAATACAGATAATCAAACAGCTTCTTCAAAGTCGATATATCTTTCAATTAATCGCTGACGTAAGCACTTAGGCATAAGTTGTATATCTTGGAAATTTTGAATTCTATAGTATTCCACCAAGAACCACAGTGGGACTTGTGGTAGACAAGTGTTGATTCAACTTGACATTACGTTGAACAAGAACAAGAATAGAGACAGATAGTTGGACTGAGAGAGATAGGGAGAAAGAGAGTGAAAGAGATACAAATAAAGAGAGGGAGAGATGGATAGGAAAAAAAATAAAAAAATAGAAATATATTTTGAAAGTTAGATAAAAGGAGAGAAAGGGCGAGAAAAAGAAAGATACTATAGAGACGCACACCAAGAGAGAGGGAGAGAAGGAGAGAAAGAGAGAGAGAGAGGTGGACAGATTGAGAGAGAGAATAAAAGTGAGGGACAGAGAGGGAGAGACAATAAGAGAGACAGAGAGACAATGACAGAGAGGAAGAGACACAGAAAGAGACAGAGATATAAAGACAGACAGAGACATTCCAAGACAGCTTGAGAGAAAAAAAAGAGAGAGAGACAAGTAGAGAAAGAGAGAATGACAAAGGGAGGAGGAGAGAGAGAGATAGAGATATGCGTAGATAGAGATATGCGTAGATAGAAAGATAGATAGAAAGAAAGAAAGAAAGATAGATAGATAGATTGATAGATAGATAGATAGATAGATAGATAGATAGATAGATAAATAGATAGATAGATAGATAGATAGATAGATAGATAGATAGATAGAATGAGCGAAGGGGGGTACGAGAAAGAAGCAGAGAGAGAGGGGAGAGAGATTTCCTCGTCAGTTCCATAAATCATTGTCCTGTTATCATACTCGGACCAATTATCCATGTACATCTCAAAAAAAAAAAAAAAAAAAACACAGACAAAAACACGTGTGGATAATTTATCATGGATGCTATAGTCCGGTCTTGCATTCAGGGACGGCCTTGCATTCAGGGAAAAGGCAAAATATTCTTTGGGTATATAAAATATCTTTTGTAAGAAGAAAGAGTACTCTTAAAACCCTTTTTATAAATTCCAAAGCTTTTTGCGAAATATATGTAGTAACACAACCCCAGAACGTCTATTGTAAATACGGAAAATATGGCTAATTACAAATTAAGTTTTACCCGAGGTAAAAGTAGTTTTCGTTGGTAATCTCCGTTTGTCAAGCGTTCTTAGAAAACATAGCAGAAATGGGGTCATTGCGTAACAATATAATTTTAGTTTCGTCTGTCAGAATTGAATCGTTTTGATTGGATGAACTGTTTCATTCTTCAATGAACTATTTTTTAAGCTTGCTGCACACACAGTAGACCAATTAGATTTAACACAATACCAGTTAAGTATGTGATTTGGTTCTTTATAGCAATAAGTTGTAAGAAATGAAAAGTTTTTTTTTTTCAATTAAGAGAATAAGAGAATATATAATCACTCTGTATGAACACGCGAAGCGGATTCATACAAAAGTGTGATAAGGTTTTATGATTCATACCTCCATAAAAACAAAAATATTCTCTTCATTTTTTATAATTCAATAGCATCGGGCGAAAAAAAATTTAAACTTTTTGATACCGTTTTGTATGGGACTATTTGTGCGGAAGCATACAAAATCACTCCGTGCTCAATTTTTTTTCCATTGAGTTATGAATTTTTTTTTCGACCAGAACACCCGATTTTGATAGACGAAACTAAAAATTAAATTATTCAGGTATGAACATAAAAGCTTAATCACACGAATGTATGAATCCATGAAGCGGATTCATACAGTGCCACACTGTAAAATTTAGTTTTTTGGTTCATACCTCAATGAAAACAAAATATATTCTTTTCATCTTTAACTCTTTCCTGTTCTCTGCCGTGTTTTAACGTCCCTGTGATTTTATTATTGAGAAAATATTGCAGATAAAGAATCCTACTGAATGGTTATTTTTCAAATTAAATCGACCTTAAATTTTCGTCAGCAAAAGTTTTGAATTTGGTCAGGTCTTAAATTCGGCAAAAACAGGGAAGAGTTAAATAAAGATGTCTGGTTGTTCTTAATAAGCTAGCTATACTTCAACTGTGAAAAACGAGTGTCTGAGTGTAGGATTTAGGTCGCTTAGGACATAATGTATGGTCCATGAAAAAGGCGCCGCCGTCATAGCGCAGTCGGTAGCGTATTAGACTCCTAATCTTCAAACGATGGATGTCCTGGGTTCGATCAACGGCGGCGGCACATAATTTTTTCCGACATTTGTCTCTCATCAATAGGTGGATAATCGTAATCTAAGTGGGATAGCAGCTTTATGCTTTGAAAGGATGTAGTTGTAGTAATAGAGTGAGAAATACCAGGAATACATGGTTAGGTGCTCCAGCCGCCGCGATATGACTAAAATACTATTAAAAGTGTTCTTAAACCCCATTCAATCAATCAATAAAACCATGAACGAGTCAAACGTTGATACAGGGAGACAAGGTTCATGTTCACTGCATTATGGACGGGAGGCAACAAGTGTCCATGAATATTTTCCACCGCGTTACGGAATTCCAACCACTGACTTCAAGATTAGTATCCCTGTGTTTTGCAACT
Organism: Fragum fragum; assembly: GCA_946902895.1. NCBI lineage: Eukaryota > Metazoa > Mollusca > Bivalvia > Cardiida > Cardiidae > Fragum > Fragum fragum. Next base: position 43,062,660 of record OX336379.1, read on the forward strand.
TGGTTTTTGGGCCGCCATACATAATCAATAGCAGTATGCTCGATTGATTAAACACTAGTTATGGAATTTGCCGATTGCTGATCCCACCAACTAACTCCGCTGGCCACGCCAAATGAGCTCTGATAGAAATTTCTACTTCGATATTAAACGGCATTTTGTTTGCAAAACTATGGCCAGGAACATGAAACAAAAAGTAAAATGGTTTGTTCGCGACTTAAACGTCGTAATTACAGCTAATACAAGCTGTAATTACGACGTTTAAGTCGCGAACCAACCATTTTACTGGCCTTAGTCGCTAAACCAAGAAAAATGCTTCACATAAATGTCGGCCTTTGTTGGAGTTTAAAGGTTCACTTCCGGTCTTAATGAAGGATTTGATTGGCCTATTAGTTCTTTGAGTAACAGCGTGATCCGTCACTGAAATGAGTTTCACCTCTGATGATTTTGGGTCAAGATTTTTTATGGTCGTACTTTGAAACCTGTTTGTATAATTCATGCAGGAAGTTCTGATATCATAGAAAATTATATTCACTTTTTCGTTCCCACTAAATGGAACGGAATAATGTTTTGAAAGGGATAATAAAATGTGAAACTTTCGTCGTTTTCAGCTCAGCTGTTTTTTTTTTTAGGGGGGGGGCTACGTCGTCGTCAGCGTTCTGCGTCAGTGTCAGCGTCGTTGTCGTCGTCCGAAATATTTGACAATTTGTAATTTCTCTGGTATTATTGAAGATTTCCACGTGAAACTCCGAATATATGTTCCCTATCAATAGAGCAATGATTACTGACAAGGGGAATAACTCTAAATGAATTTTTGAATGAATTATGCTCCTTATTTGACTTAAGAATTTTAACCACTATCGATTTAATCATTTAGAAAGCCGAGCGTTGACATTCGCACGCGCTGCTCAAGTCTAATTTAACTTATCATGCTATTGGTTAAAGTTGTTCGTCCTTAGAAATAGACTGTAGGGCATAGTCAATATTTAGTCCGAAGCGCAAGAGGAGAAGGCTTACCCGATCCTGTTCAATCTCTTGTTTCTGTGTTTTTATACTTGTGAAAACATTGTGAAAAAAGAAGAAATTGCTTGAAACAAGCAATTTCTTCTTTATCCACAATTGTTTCTACCCAAAAGAATAATTTTCATTCAAATAAAATGGACTTTGAATTGTCGTCTGCAAAACCATTTGAATTTAGTCTAAATTTTTGAAAAACAGGAAAGGGTTATATACCTCGAGATTTTTTTTTTTTTTTTCGTTTTTGAAACTAACGCATCTGTCTTTATGCCTCTTCGTGATTTTAAGCAAGGCTAAAGATTTATCCGCCGCCCTTTACCGCTGTGAAAAGAATACTCTTTAATTACATTTGAAATAATAGAAGCTTCCAGCCACAATAATTGTCTTTTTTGACGTATGTTGGAATGTCACGTCTATGGCAGAAATGTTCTTTCGTCTGTGGCAGGACATTCTAACATGAGTATTTGGCTGATTTCAGCGCTGATAGCATCTCTGTATTTCTAGAAATAAATAAAGAGAGGGAAAAAATCGCGTCTACACCTGGTGATGATTAAAATAGCGTTGCAATGTGAAGGTAAAAATTACGCTTGAGGTCAAGAAGGTCATTCTCGTGAAAGGAACCAGTCTCAAAACAGAGTTATCGTTCGTTACTCTCACGATACATCTCGGCGCTTGGCTAAACGACAAGAATCTTGTCAAACCAAGGAATGGAAGATATATTATTTTTATGTCGTTTCGCGAGAGATTAATATTTATGGCATACTAGATATGATACAACTGCTTGGGCGGTTTATTCAGTCTGACTGCTATACAGAGGCACGAATTTAAACTTTAGTTAAATTTCTGCCTTATCTACAAGGGTTCGTACATCGACATCAAGAAATAAAACGCACTTTAGATTCAATAAAAGAGAATTCTAACTTTAAAAGCATTTAAATAAGTTTAAACTTTCAGCTGACCTATCTTTGGTGCATTGCAATTCTATAATCAATGAATTTCTTGTTAAGTTTTAATATTTATGAGGAGGCAGACATTTTAGATTATTGATGCTCTTTTTAAACACGTAATTTCATTTGCCAATCTGTATTAACAGTCTAATGCGAACATTGATTGGCCAATCAATCAGTTACAAGTTACATCTAGCTTGACCCTTGACCCTCGATCTCAACCTCCATACGAAATTTGACTGCTGACTCATAATTCATTGAACTCTAAAGTGTTCCGACCAGTGAGATATGTTAGTTGAAGTTTTTACTTGTATAAAATGTTTGTAATGTTAAAATTGCTTTTCACTGGACCTAAGGTGTGATTTATGTCTTGAGAGTCGATTTACGAACTCTTGTCAATGACGCAGAATTTCAGCAAAATTCATTGGAAAAATGTGTTGGCTTTCATGTTTCGAAAGAGGGAATAACTTACATGTTCATTTGAAGAAAAAAGAGATATGAGCCTGTGCGTGACATTTCCAACAATTTCGCATGTGCGTGACTCGCACACATTGAGCACCCTGGACAGCCATTCGGGGCAATTAGAATAATCGCTGATTGTTTAAAGATGCTTTGGGTTAGTATCTATCTGAAGAGCGCTGAGTGAAGACTCTGATCAGACTGTGCGGATGCACAGGCTGATCTGAGTTTTTACTTGGCGCACATGTGTAATGGTTGGAAATGTCACGCACGCGCTCATATATCATTTTTTGTACATGTAGGTGGGTGATTGGGCTGACTGAGCCAGAATCCCTTGATTATAAAATTGGTCTATGTGGTGGTAGGGAATCAAATTTCGGACCCCTATGGCCAGTACCTCTAGTATACTAGTAGACTACTAGTATAAACATGTAAAATTGAGTCGAAACCATTTTTGTGTCATTAAAGGCTCTGTTATCCCACAATGACAGGTTGTACAAGTAGACAGCAGCCGTTAGAGTCTATACATAACAGAAGTATTACCTTTAACCCTTTCTCGTTTTTTTGAAATTTTAGACTGGTCCAAATTAAAAGAGGTTGCAGATAACAATAAAAATTGGGACGAAGCCATCCTATGTGGTAGAAAATATTGTGGGAAAAGGAGAAATTGTTTGTTACAAGCATTTTCTTCTTTTCAATAATGTTTTATCCAGTATAAAACCACAGCCACGGAAAATCCCGGGTTTGAACAGAAAAGGGTTAGGGCGCCCGAAGGCTATTGGTTAAATCCCTTGTCTCTAAAAAGAATAAGTTTTTGTTAAGCACTAGCCAAAAACAAGACACTTTGTATAAAGACACATACGTATATCAAAGGTCCTGACAAAAATGACTGAAGTCTGTTTGTATTTCCGTTTATTTATCGTCGCTACCGTAGCACATGCCCATATGAGCGACGCCCCAAGGAGACGGTTAGTTGTTACGGGGGATAGTGGAAGGATACAGGACGAAACTACTGAGAGCCCCGCCTGGTTCTTTAACGTGCTCGATGGATAGCATCGTCACACAGGGCCTCGGTTTAACGTCACATCCGAAAGACAATTAGTTAGTTGGTTGATATGGTCAGCCCAAGGCTGGAACCCGTGATCTTGAGGTTCAAAGTCAAGTGCATTACCAACTGAGCTAATCGGGCTGACAGGTGACTGCAGTCAGATTACCTTTGAGCTTATAACTTGGTTGATTACGTAAATATTGTTTGGGTGGTGCGTTTGCATCAGAATTTCTGTAATTTTCTTAATGATACGTTTAAGACAGCTGTTGCCGCAGTTAGGCACAAGTGGTGTTCATCAAATGGTTTTTTTGCAGCTCGGCCTGGGTCTGCTGTGTGTACATCCTTATTAATCAAAGGTTCGCAAATGTTTTATTGTCGCATCAGAGGTCTGTTATCTCTCAGTCATAGCTGGGGACAGATGTTTGCGGCGTCTTAACTCTTTCCTGTTTTGCTAAATTTTAGACCTGTCTAAATTCAAAGGTTTTGTAGACGAAAATTTGAAGTGGATCTAATTTTTAAAAATGACCATTCAGTAGGATAGAAAATATTATTAAAAAAGAAGAAATTTCTTGTTACAAGCAATTTCTTCTTTTTATACAACATTTTCTTAAAAATAAAATCGTTGGGAAATAAAAACAAGGGATTGATCTGGAAAGGATTAAGCATGCTGTGTTATTTAGAGATACTGTGGCACCCTGTCCAGCGTCTATACTGTATGAAGCTTTAAAATATCAAAGCTTTAAATATAGAATTTTAAAGTCTCAGTACCACTTAGACATTTTGACACATATGAATATCTATTATTTCTGAATGATGTCTAATTTTAGGGACAAGTCTCTTTCTGGCTTAGGTTAAATTTTATCAACCTCTAATTAAGTTTAACCCGAACATAAAATGTAAATTTGTCTCACGGATATGGCCGCGGCCATTGTGCAATAATTCAATTTTTAGTTTCGTCTATCAAAAACGAGCGTTCTGATTGGTCGAAAAATTTATTCATAACTCCATGAACAAATTTTGTGCACGCAGCGATTTTGTATGCTTCCGCACAAAATAGTCCCCTACAAAAAGGTATCAAAATTTGTAAAGCTTTTGGGTAATTTTCGGTCGATGCTATTAAATCATAAGAAATGAAGAGAATATTTTTTCGTTTTCATGGCGTATTCATGCAGTGTGATTAGGTTTTTCGATTCATACCTCCATGAAAACAAAAAAATATACTCTCTTCATCTCTTAAATGGTAACGCGTAGGACTCCTCGTCATGGGGCCTGATTCCCGGCCGCTGCGAATATTTTCGCCGACATGATGTAATGATAGTACGTGACGGTTCAACTGAGTACCCCAACATAGGGGCTAGAAGGATATCTAAATTTTACAAACCCGCAGATATAAAATATTTCATTTATGTTTACCTCCATTGAGTACCCTCGACATAGGGGCTAGATGGATATCTAAATTTTACAAACCCGCAGATAAAATATTTCTTTTATGTTTACCTCCATTGAGTACCCTCGACATAGGTGTTAGACGGATATCTGAAATTCACAAACTTGGAGATGCGAAATATTTCATTATGATTCCCTACACTTGTTGTGGCGTTGCAATTGCATCAGAGGTTCTGTTATCCCTCCGTGATGTTTTCTAGACAGCTGTTCGCGCCTTTACACATATGGTGGGTTCATTAGTGAGATGATGAGAGTTTTTGTTCGTGCCTCGTTACGCCATTTCCTACCTGATATTTCCTCATACCGACTGTAGTGTTAATGTATCCTTTATCGCTTCAAACACGGTCAACGTCAAGGTCACAAACGATTATCAGATAGAGTCTTTTTTTTGAGCCGCCGTCATAGCGCAGTTGGTAGCGCATAAAACTCACAATCTTCAATCATGGGGTGTCATGGACTCGATTCCCGGCGGCGGCACATAATTCTTTCCGACAGTTTTTACCAATGGGTGGATAATTGCAAACGTAAGTGGGATGGCTAGGAAGGATGTAATGGTGGTACTGGTGCGAGGTATACCAGGAATCCATTGTCAAGTGCTATAGCCGCCCCGATATGACTGAAAAATGGTTAAAATCGGCGTTAAACCCCATCCAAACAACCAAACATTTGTTTTTTAAATCTGGTTTATTTTAAATATAAGCCGAGGAAGCTTTATTCTCGGAACAAATGTATGTAAACTCTTTCCTGTTTTGCACAATTTTACACCTGTCCTTATTCAAAAGGTTTTGCAGACGAAAAAATTGATTTTGATTTATTTGAAAAATAACGATTCAGAAGGTTTGAAAATATTGCCGGAAAAAAAGAAAGAAATTGCTTGTTACAAAAAATTCTTATTTTTCTACAATATTTTCTCAATAATCAATTCACAGGGACATAAAAAATCAGAGATTGACCTGTAGAAGGTAAAAAATCAGGGATTGACCAGTAGAAGGTAAAAGATAATAGGCAGTTATTTCAACGAAAAAAACCCGCTTTTCGAAATCGGCGTAAAAAAAGCCTACGATAGCTACACGAGCCCGTCAGCCCCTAACTGAGCCGGTTAGACATTTTGAACATGATATACTAAAGTGAGCCAAAAGCACCTAGAAGAAGAACTTGCAGACAGAGTTTGCAATATTGCTGAAATACACAAGAATTACTTTTATGGCGCAGGCATTCAATATATTTAGTGGTTGAACTAAATGAACTCCGAGAAGACCTCATAATTCAATCTGTTTACTAAATTTATCACAGCCGACGCTTCACTGGCTAGAAAAGGATAAGCCATAGCTTGTCGTCGCCTGTTTGTCTTGTCGATTTTTGTTGGCGGTACATTATTCATGAAAGTATGATTCCAAAATAATTAATATTGACAATTACTTCTGTGTTTGTCATTTGCCAGTATGATAGGCGCATACACCTAGCTGCATGTGTGAGGCATCTCAAAGTGTTTACAAATTGTTAATACTGTGAATCAAAACACGCACCTTTACTAGAATTATGAAAATCTTGACCACTCTCCTCCCCAGAAATCTGCTTCACAACGAACATTTTTCTTGGCGGTTTCTGCTAAAAATTTGAAGAGCAGCCTGTAATCTTTTGTGCAAGTGTCTTTGGCCTATCTGACTTATCTCGCTTTTCCCAGATTTTCAACGTTTGCTAATTTTTAGCAAGATTGACATCTGTTAACCCAATACCAGAACCAGATGGTAAAATTTTAGACTTATCCAAATTGAAAGGTGATGCAGACGACAATTTAATTAGTAATGAATTTTTAGATCTTTTTAGGTTTCCAGAGAGAAAACATTGTGGAAAAACGAAGAAGAAATTGATTGTTGCTTGATTTGACACATTTTTCCTAGTTATTTTTCTTTATTGGCGTCTAAAGCATCATTGTGTTGGACTTCCCCGCTCCCATTCCCGCATTTTACTGATACCCTTAGAAAATCAAGGCGCTGAAAGCGCTGAAAGCCTGAGATATATATACAGGAGATATATAATCTTGGCAGAAAAAGTTTGATGGTCGGATTATCGGAGGTGCCACTTTCTACCCAAATCTACTGTTGATTATGCACTAGGGGGCACAACCTGCCCGCAATAATTTTCATTACGTTGAGGTATTGTAACGATATATTTACATATATATCGTTACATTTTTTTTACCAGATCAAAATGCTTTGAAGGGATCTGTTAAAAAGGGCACCCAATGATCCTTCCTGTGAACTTTGGTTGAGTTTGGTTGAATTATGTTCAGTACTTTCTGAGAAGAAGATTTTTAAAGTAAAAGTTAACGGACGGACTGACGACGGACACCACATCATGACAAAAGCTCGTTGGCTTTCAGCCAGTGGAGCTAGCGAGAGAGAACTAAAGAGTGAGAGAGATGCGGGAATGGAGCGTGTAGCCAGGTTCGAACTAGGAGGCTCCTGCGTGCGATGTGAGTATTCTACCACACAGACCAATTTCTTTATGTAAATATGCGCTTTATAAGCTCCAGATAAGGAGAGCGAGAGAGGGCGGGCGGTCGTTTACCAGGTTAACATGATTATGTACACCTCTTAAAAACAGTATGTAGACGTTGCATCCTTTGGGTAGATTTCGGAGATAAAAATATATAGACACAAAGTCCGAGCACGACCAAAAACTGTTTTCAGACAGTGCGAATATGATCCTATGAATGACCAATTAATTTGAAAAACATTCCAATCGTGCGTAAAACCGACAGCTTCGCTTATCAGCTTATACAGCAACTTCGTCTAACCGGACCGTTTTAACATTGTTACTCTAGAATAAGTAATATTATTTTAGTACGAAACAAACACCTTATTTTTTCTTAACAATATGATAAGATTATATATGTTTAATGATTTCCAATATATTATATATCTCCTTTCTTTCTTTCCATTCACTCGTCAAGTTTTGATAATTTTGCCAAATACAGAACACTCAAACGAAAGTACTGCACATCAAGCCGACAGCTTTCAATGAGTCATATCTCGCCTTCGTCCTTCTCGCCTCAATCGGGCGTATTAATTTATGGTCAGATCCGATCTACTTTTCAAGCGACAGAATATCACATTGATTGCAGTAGATGTTTTTACATTATGTTTTCACATTAAACTCTGCATGGGTTTTAATTTTGAGCATTGTAACTTAAGCCTCAGATTGCTTACGCAATCTCAGGCTAAAAATCGAATTCTATCAATTTTAGATTATTGTTAGCAACTTCTTTTAATTTTGACCGGTCTAACATTGTATCGTCTGTAAATCGATTAAATTGATAACAATACCCATTTCAAAGAAAAAATGCTAAATTTGAACACTATTTGCATTTCCTTTCATTCATCATTTGGATGCAATATTCTAAAAGGTAGTTTTGTGACAATAAGAGGTCGAATATAAAAATAAAACAGAGTAATTCCTAATGACATGCATACGTTAGCTGTTAATCTATTTTGGATATCGCCGGGACATTGTCGCTTTTATCCACTGAAATACTTTGAAAAAGTTTGAACTCACAAAAACCAGCGTCATCGTTACGTCACCATGGGATGTATTCGCTGTAGCTGATTTCGATAGGGGAATATGAGCTCAAAATTGGCGTTATAGTTTGTATGAAATATGGACTGTAACTATAGTTTATGGTGACCACTTTATGTGACATGATTCTGAACGTTGGTTGTTTCATTTGTCATCTGTTTTCTTCTGTTGAATCTACGTCATATGCAAAACGAGGTCATCCGGTGTGGACATCCGAATGCAGTGAGTTCTAAAAATATCTCGTGATTACGCTGAAACTTTGCTATTTAGCAACTAAAAGCCTCTTTCAATTCATCTGGTAACAGGGATACGATATCTGGCTGATATTTAAGTATCAAATACTCCTTTGAACGTATGTTGGGCATTTGGATTTTTCATTTTATAAGTTTCAGAAACATCGATACCCCCTTTAACTGCATTGCTATTTCGTTTGATTATCAAGATGACAAGCATCTTACTTATTTCACCATATCCAACTGTACTTGTTTTCATCTTAGTAAACAATCTAAAGTACTCACTGGAAAAACAATTGCTTCAGCAAAATAATACGGTTGTGATAGCACAAGTATTCGCAAATTAGTCTAAAAATGAAGCATTAAATTGATTATACCAGAACTATGTCACGCAATATCTTTGCTCTGTGAAAGAGGAATTCTCGTAACTACGTGTAATTTTGATCAAAAGATGCCTAGATCGTCTGCATCAACGCTAACTGGTATTTACCAAATTACATGATAACAAAAATTTAGACTATTCCAAATTGAAAGGATATGCAGACGACAATTTTAAATTAATGGAATTTTACTTTTGTTAGCTTTCTGGGTAGAAAAATTAGCGTAAAATTACTTGTTACAAGCAATTTCTTCATTTTACGCAATGTTGTCCCCATTGTTGTTCTTGTGGGACGTCAAAAGCGCCTTTGTGTGGGAATAGATTAAAGGTACCGTAGAAAATATCTATAAATATGTATTCCTCATTTCTTAAATTTCAAAGTGTTTCACTGAAAGTAAATGGATTTAGAAGATTTATATATCGTCAGTAACTATGGCATAAATAAGCTGTATTAACGAGGCTTTGTTCTCCCACTCACGAAAGGGTTATGTAGAAAACAACAACAACAACAACAACAAACCTATTTGAGAAAAATGCTTTAGTTAAATGAATAGGGTTTATCGCTACTTTTATCAGCATTTCACTCATATCGCGGCGGCTGGAACACCTAACAAAGGATTCCAGGTATTTCCCACACCACCATTACATCCTTTCGGAGCCTCCTGCTGCTCATTCCACTTAGATTTACGATTATCCACCCATTTATGCGAGACAAAGATACTCGCTGAGGCCGGGGTCGAATCCGGATCACCCTACTCCTAAATGCTGTAGGAAGGGTTAAAATTATACCCTATATCATTATCATTTTGAAAGATAAAGTCGCAATTTAACCCACTACCAAACTATAAAAATCTAGACTGATCCGATTTTTAGAAAGATGCAGACGAAAATTTATAGTAAATGAAGATTTGAAAAATCTTGGTTATTTTAGGTAGAAGAAATAGCGTATAATGAAAAAAATTGCTTGTTAAAATGAACTCAAAGTTTTCCTAAGCTTAAGAGGCGTCAAAAAGCGGGATTGTGTGAAAGACTTTTTTGTTCAAAAATGCGCGAAAAGGAAAAAAAGCGATAATATCAGTTTGTAAAATTTTCATGAAAAATTGATGTGTGGTACCTTTAAAAAGGCGATATAAAGACATGCCACGAATAAATGAATAACTTAATTCAATAAAAACCTATTGCTATTAAAGAGTCATTTGGCTGATTGTTTGATTGAATGGGGTTTAACGCCAATTTTAACAGTATTTCGGTCATGTCGCGGCGACTGGAGCACCTTAATCCTGGTATTTCTCATACTAGTACTACTACTACATCTTTTCCTAGCTGCTATCCCACTTAGGTTTAAAATTATCTACCCATTGGTGAGAGACAAATGTCGAAAGGATATGTGCCGCCGCTGGGGAAAAACTTTAAGATGTAAATTGGTACATGAATTTAAGAGAGAAAATAGTATATCTAAATGGAAACGCCCTCTGAGGTTATGAAATTCCTACGCAATCCCGCCTTAACGCCCATCAAGAAAAAAGGTTTCGAAAACATTGTGGAAAAATGAAGAAATTGCTTGTTACAAGCAATTTCTTCATTTTCCACAATGTTTTCTACCCCAAAAGACAAAGAATTTTGAAATTTCATCAACTAAAAATTTGTCGTCTGCAACATCTTTGAACTTTGACAAATATAAATTTGTTGGAGTGGGAGTGGGTTAAAGCCCAGTTTTGTCATTCTGGCAAGATTTTGACTTCGATCAGGATTTTTTCTCTACTGTCGATGTTTTGTTTCCTCCATTAAATACAACAACAAACAGTCAGATAAAAATCTAATAAATCGAATTAACTCCAACGGGGCGATAAAATGTCACCTGGCGAAGACCGGCATGCATCTTCGCTCGCTCGATAGACCAATCGATCAATCAATCGATCGATCAATCAATCAAGCAAGCAAGCAAGCAAGCAAGCAATCAATCAATCAATCAATCAATCAATCAATCAATCAATTAATCAACCAATCATTCAACCAATCATTCAACCAATCATTCAACCAATCATTCAACCAATCATTCAACCAATCATTCATTCAACTTTTCAAGAAATCAATCAATAAAACAATCGATCCATTATTTTATCGATCGATTAATCATCCATAATTTAGTCGATCGATTTTATTAATCGTAATTATGATAAAGAAGTAAATAAAATGATGGTAATAAGAAAAGGCATAATAATAATAATGATAAGGGGACAGGAGAAATTCCTTATCAAAGAATCATTCTTTCGGGAAAACTATGCTTATTCGTTCCGTGACAAAGAGTGATTGCACGATTTAAGAATTATTGCACAAAGTTGGGGAGTGTAAGTGCATCAGTGGCTTGTGTTTTCATCATTAATGAACGCATAAAAAAAATCAATACAATATCGCTAATCTAATCAGAATGCATGAGGGTCTTATACACATCATATCAAAAACAGGTATAATCAATGGGCGACCAAAAACTTCGTAACTACAGCTTATTCAAGCTGTAGTCACGAGGTTTTTAGACGCCCTCTGACGTTTTATGTTTTTCTAATTCAAAGCAATGCACAAGATAGCTTCCGCTGCAACGTTTTTATGTCTCAGCCGGGTAATTGCGACTAGCATATAGAGTTACATCTGTTCGTGTGAGAGTGTGTTCGCACGTTCGTTTGTTTGTATGTATGTGTTGGTTTGAATGTGTGTGTGTCCATTTTTCTCCATTCATCTTCTATATTAACCCTTTCCTATTTTTCGAAATTTTAGACTGGTCCAAATTCAAAGAGTTTGCAGACGACAATAAAGATGGGATTCAATTTGAAATGAAGCCATCCTATGTGGTAGAAAATATTGTGGGAAAAGAAGAAATTGCTTGTCACAAGCAATTTCTTCTTTTTTCACAATATTATCTGAAGTACAAAATCACAGCATCGTAAAATCCCGGGTTTGACCAGGAAAGGGTTAATTAGTTGTTTTCATAATAACTTGCCAAAGTTGTCCCCCTTGAAGAGCACCAGTGTCACGCATTCATTTTGCTGAATACCCAAAAGTTCAAGGTCACAACTGACGGTCGTGCAACATAATTGACCCTTTGCGGGGGTATCCGTTTCTGTGTCATATCTCTAGTTCATTATTGTTGCTTTTACTTGACCGAGGTCTCAGGCTTCGAAAACTCTTCCCATAACAATGTTGGAAAAGTTGCAACTAATTTATTCGCAATATAAAACAGAAACTCCTGGCTTATTCAGAGCACTGTGTTAAATAATATTTCTCTTAAAAGTGAACTTAAAAGCTATATGTTTCCTTTTGATAACCTTTGCTAATTAGATATCAATTGAAAATATGTACCATAAAAAAACCAAGAAACGATTTTTGTTATTGAACAGATTAAAAAGCAATAATCTATTCCTATATTCTTATGAGGCTAAATCTAAACCCTTTCTCTAAATTAAAATATTAAGCTTTAAGATCTACATTTTTTCCAATGAAAATATAGAGCGCAATTGATGGATAGCACGGTCTTGAAATTTGAAGTCGAGTTCTCAACCATCTGAGCTAATGGGGCTGATTATCAACACCTGTCCGTGCACAATTTCTATAAGAAGGGATGTGGGATTCCAACATGATCTTTTCTATCTGCGGACAAATGCTACTTGTCCTGGGAAAAGTAAATACCAGGGCAAATAATGGAATGGTACGAAATAGATCTATAATATACATAATAAAAAAATTATCCCATAATTGGAAATTATCATAATGTTTTTATTGAAGAGTAGAAAATATTGTGGGTCCCAGCATTTTCTTCATAAACAACAGTTTTTGTTATATCAAAATTCATCCTTGTACATTTTTGCGGACAATCTAATTTTATTTCAGGACATGTAGAAAATCATGTCTCACTTTTCTCAGGACAAGTGGAGACAATCTGTGTGCGTATTTCCGTTTATTTATTGTCGCTACCGTAGCACTTGTCCATATGAGCGACGCCCCCAAAAGACTGTTAGTTGTTACGGAGGATAGTGCAAGGATACAGGACGAAACTGTTGAGAACTCCGCCTGGTTCTTTAACGTGCTCGATGGATATCATCGTCACACAGGGCCTCGGTTTAACGTCTCATCCAAAGGAAAATTAGTTTGTTAGCTAATATGGTCAGCCCAGGGCTCGAACCCGTGATATTTAGGTTTGAAGTCAAGTGCTCTACCAACTGAGCTAATCGGGCTGACAAGGGAAAATCTGTATTTTCACACCCCTCTTATTATAAGTTTCGAGATTCCGAATTTGGGAAACAAACGTTTAAGTGGTGAAGTGGTAAAGCTAAGCCAATTTTTTTTTCGAGCTTGCGTAATTGGGTTGAGCTAATGCCAATCCCCTTTGAAAATTGTAAACAAAGATGAAATTAAAAAGATTGCTGTAACAGAGGTTCCTTTGTTGTTTTATCACACAAATTGTTGTAATTAGCAGGGGATTTATTGCGTTTATCATAATGTTTATACGTCGGGCAAAACAGGACAATCATGGAATTGCGTAAGACATGGCCTTGATTCGACTAAACGGTGCTGTATGCGTAGACTTACCGGGGTGAAACTTTCGAACTATCGAAGCTTAACCGATTTCCAGACATGGCGCCTTTTGACGCCTCTCAAAAAATGCTTTGGAAAACATTGTTGACATTGAATAAATTGCTTGTAAAAAGCAATTTCTTCAATGTCCGCAATGTTTTTTATCCTAAAAACATGAACATTTCCTAAATTCCGCCAACTTGAAATTGCCGTCTGTAACTCCTATAAATTAGGACTAGTCTAAAATTTTAGCATTGATTTAAATAGATATATCAAAACATGTTTCTTTGCAAACCAACATCGGTTGACCAGTGCTTGATGGATTCTCATTTTCAACTATTTGGTGACCCGTCAAAATTTCCGTCACACAAATACCTGAAAAAAGAGATTGTATCAAGCAGATGTAAAAAAGAGACAACGTTCTGAGAATACATAATGGATGAATGATAGTAACCTTGCAGATAAAAAAAAAACAAAAAACAAAAAAAACCCGATATAGTTACAGTAATTCAGTCATATCGCGGCGGCTGGAGCACCTTACCATGGATTCTTGATATTCCTCATACAAGTACTACCATTTCATCCTTTCAGAGCCTCCAGCTGCTCATCCAACTTAAGTTAACGTTTATCCAGCCATTGGTTGGAGACAAATGTCGGACCCTGGACCTCATGATTAAACAACCAAACAAACAATAGAGGTAATAATAGAAATATATATAAAAAAAAATACACCACCACCACCAACAACAACGAAAAGCGCCTGAAGGGAAAAGTTTTGATCCTGTTCAGATGGCGCGAAATCGCGCCGTCTGACCAGAATCGACACTTTTCGCCTATTTCAGATTGTCCTTGAGATTGTCCGTGACCGGGATCTACACACATGGCTATTTTGTTGTGAAAAGTTACTCTTTTTCTTACTGAATCTCCTTTTAAAAGTACATTCTTCACTCGAACGTTCTGTTATACAACTCGCGTTTGAAAACGATGTGGGCGATCGAAATGTCGTAAATATAGATTGAAATAAACTGTATTTAACACATTTTGAGGTCCAAAAGAGAGGTTTCCTTTTCAGACTAGAAGTATTATAGATGTATCATTCTCAATGCAATGCGTTTGTGTGTAACAAGAAAGATAGAAATAAAGAAAAAAAGAAAATACAGACAGAAGAAGTGTTGCGACGTTAAACAAAGTTTGGAAACAGACTTAAAACTTGTTTAAAAGAAATCCTTTCGCAAGAATGGGGAGCAGGACAGAATGAATATGAGTATTGAAGCATACATTTCAGCCTAAGGAAATTCGTTTGTCTACCTTTCAGTATTTCAAGTGGGGATAATAACAGATAATAACAGAATATTGATACATCTTCATTCAAAGTGTATGGAAATAATTGCAGCCACATTGGTAAGGCCTGGTGGTAATATTTTTGTTATTGTAACTTGGCCAGCCTATTGCTTGCAACGCCAAAACTAATTGACACATATAAGTGAGCCAAAACAAACGTATGAAACTATGATCTAAGCGGCCTTGATTTTCCGTAGAATTTGGCACATCAAATCCGGTAATCTATGACACTCTCGTGCTCTCTCTCTCTCTGTCATTCTCTGTCCTTGTGACTCTCTCTCCCCCCCCCCCTCTCTCTTTAATCTCTCTCTCTGATTTTCTCTCTCTCACTCTCTCTTTCTAATGTTCAAAAATGACACGTTAGCCGACATCATGGTATGTGAAAAGAACTGGCGACTTATTTCCCAACCGTCATTCCGTTCGATAGAATTGACCAATCGCTTGCCCCGTCCACTGACTCCCTGGGCCCCGCCCACTGACTCCCTGGGCCCCGCCCATTGACTCCGGCAGGAAGGTCCGCTTCGATCTTTAACGCTGTTATTTTGCAACATTTATGCCTAGTAGTAAAAAAGTAAAAGGGTTGGTTGGTGACCTAAACGTCGTAACTACAGCTTGAATAAGCTGTAGTTACGATTTTTAAGTCGCCAAACCAACACTAAAAGTTAAGAAAAATGGCGGTCAATGTCGGAGTTGAATTGTCCGGGCTGAATGGTCAGTTGATTCCTCCATTGACAGCCACGACCAGTCTATTCAATAGTCGTAATGCTGTATGCCTCGGCGGTCGTAGAGGTTATTATTGTAAGAAAGTCGATTTTTTTAGTTTCTTACTTACATTTTCTCGTCCTGTTGAAAAAAAATCTTAGTCTATCATTTTCAATAGTTTCCAGCAAGATAATCCGATATGCGATTTGATAGATCTTCTTTGATTTAATGCCTTTTCGTAACAAAGACTTGAGTTAAGCCGTGTCTAATAAAACTCCCGCATTCTGCTTGTTCAGAAAGATACTTCATGTCTCCATGAAAAAAAGTTAGAGACCGGAAATATTTTAATGGCCATTTGAAATAGGAAAACATTGAGTGAAAAAGGAGAAATTGCTTTTTGCAAGCAATTTCTCCTTTTTCTCACAATATTTTCCTAAATCATTTTTCTTCAGCTGACTTGTTCGGGAACGGATGAAATAACTGATTACTGCAGATGTTCCATTCATGAATATTCTAAGAATTTATTTTAGACACATAACGTTACGACAAGACAATCATAATACAATATCTAATAATCAACTTTAATCCTCACAAATTGTTATTTACAATTAATTTGCTGGTACTATGATACGAGTTGATATTATTTGCGCAATAACTGCGTGCCCTGCATTCGCAAGTTATTAAAGTGGATTTATTCCTACCTAATGCGCAATGATTTAGACCCCAAAATATCTTATCATTACGTAGATAGATTTTATTGTCACCATCCAGCTCGTTTCATTTCCTTCATGAAAACAAAAATTATTCTCTTCATTTCTTATAATTTAATAGCATCGAGCGAAAAATGCAACAACTTAACAAATTTTGATATCTTTTTGTATGGAACTATTTTTTGCGGAAGCATATATTGGCTGCGTGCTCAAAATTTTGTTCATGGAGGTATGAATTAAATTTTTCGACCAATCAGAACGCCCCTTTTTGATAGACGTAACTAAAAATTGAATTATAAACTAATAAAAGAAAGAAAAAAAAAATAAAATAAAATTGTAACTGTACATTAAACCCATTACCAGACTACAAAATTTTCGACTAGTTCGAATTTAAGAAGAAGCAGACGACAATTTCTAGATGGTGATTTTTATAGATTCTGTATGTTTAGTTTGAAAAATAATGTCGTTAATTAAGAAATGGCTTGCACCAATTTCTTCATTTTCCACAATATTACACAGGGCTTTTTTGTTGAGGGCCATAGCACTAATTGTGACGTCAGCAAAACGTTAAAACCATCGAACGTCATAAAGTAACGTCATTTAGGCGGATTTCCTGAATTTACAGATGTTTAGAACTGCCAAGGTCATCACATGTGTCACGTGATCACTCGATTTGTTGTACGATATTGTAATACATCATATATAAGATCATTACTTGGAAATCATCAGGACGTAATTCAAGATATCACAAGGATTTTCAAAGAACGCTCAATTAACTAGTACTTCTATTTTATCAGACGTTTAGTGCATTCCCATTACATAATCTATTATAGACAACAAGTTTTTATTATAACACTCAAGGTTACATAAAGGGAACACAATTAAGAATGTAATAATTCAATAATTGCTTGCTATGAAATCAGAGTACATAATCTAACAGCAATATGAGTATTTCGGATGACATTTCTGTACTTGTTATGAATGTAAAAATCAAGCATTACGCGGCTTGAATACAAACATATAATTATCATATGGGCATTCGTTTGAATATAAGTTTGTGGTCTGAATAACGTTGAGATAGTTCTGATCTTCAGAGCGCATAGTGAAGACTATGACTAGACTGTACGGATGAAGACAATGAAGAAATTGCTTGATACAAGTTATTTCTTAATTGTCCATTATATTTTGTTAAAAGTTTTTCTTGGGGAGCGTAAAAGAGAGGAATTGTTTTGGAATGGGTGAAGGTACTGAGGTACTCATGTTTAAGATAGTCTACCCATAAAGTGCCATTTTGGAACATCGGAAATCTTTTGAGAAAATTCGTACCTTTTTAGCTAGCAAAGCGTTAGCTTTGATAGATTAAGTAAACAGACGAAATTTTGAGGTCGTCTCAAAGTTCAACGAGTGCAAACTGCCATTGGAGGCTTAACCACTAAATCTGTTGAATACCTACGCCATAAAAAGTAGTTATCGTGTATTTCAGGAACCATGCAAACTCTATTCAAATTGTCTTCAAAAGCATGTTATTTAAACCTTCCCATTCAATTCCGCTTTTTAAGCATCTCATGAAAAAAAGCTTCGGAAAACATTGTGGACAATGAAGAAATTGCTTGTAAAAAGCATATTCTTCGTTGTCCACGATGCTTTCTATCCAACAAGGGAAAGATTTCTAAATACAACTGTCGTGTACAACTTCTTTTAATTTGAATCAGTCTAAGATTGTTTTGTGTTGTAATGGTTTAACTCCTTGGTTACTTTTAACCTCGTTTATTTATCATGATAACCTTTAGCCGAAAAATAATGCTTAACAAAACTATGCTTTGCTAGCTTACAGTACTTTCATTACTTTGATTATTTGCTAGCGGCAGATCGTAAAATGACGCAGTAAATACGTTATGTTACGACGTCACCCCATGAATCCCGACGTCATATCGATTCCAAAGTAATGTATTACAGATGGAACGTCAAAAGTCTATTTTTATATCAAGAATGGATAGTGAAGACACTGACATGACAGTGTGAATGGTTCCCATGCCATAATCTGTTTTTAAAGGTGGATTTAATGTGACGCTTATTATCTCTGATAACCCTTTTCTGATTAGCAAAATTTTAGACCTGTCCAAATTCAGTCGTTTTGCAGACGAAAATATTCTCTTCATCTCTTAAATGATTGATCATCTTTCTGGCTCACTATAATAAAACAAATGTCATAAACTACAAAAAGAAAGAAAAAAAAAAAAAACAGTTAAGAGATGAAGAGAATGTTTTTTGTTTTCATGGAGGTATGAACCGAAAAAACCTAATCACACTGTATGAATACAATAATTTAATAGCATCGAGCGAAAAATGCAACATCTTAACAAATTTTGATACCTTTTTGTAGTGAACTATTTTGTGCGGAAGCATTCAAAATGGCTGCGTACTCAAAATTTTGTTCATGGAGGTATGAATTGAATTTTTCGACCAATCAGATCGCTCGTTTTTGATAGACGAAACTAACAATTAAACTATAAATATATATATAAAAAAAACAACATTTTTTGTCCTTTAGACAGATTTTCCTTGAAACGGGTAATATATATCCTTGATTCGAATTGGCATGGGTGGAATGAATTAGGGTTTTCTTCTTTTTTTTGTGTTATGAAATAGTTGTTTAAATGAAATGGGATCTTTTAACCCTTTCCTGTTCAAACCCGTTTATTTATGCCTCTGGGATTTCATACCCGAGAAAACATTGTGGGGAAAAAAGCAAGCAATTTCTTATTTTCCACAATATTTTCTATCCTACTGAATGATTATCTTTCAAATTCAATCCACTTTTATATTTTAGTCTGTAAATCCTTTGAATTTGTACAGGCCTAAATTTTTGCAAAACAGGAAATGGTTAAGCCACATCTTCCGGTTAGCTCTATAAACAACACTCTAAGAGAACGAAAAGATTAAAACAATCTTATACTATTCGACAATATATCTCTCATTCTCAACGTGTATTTAACCAATTCCTGTTCAATCCCTGGTTTTTACATCCCTGTATATTTATAATTGAGAAAACATTGTAGAAAAAAAATTGCTTGTAAAAAGCAATATCTTCTTTTTCCACAATGTATTCTACCATACTGAATGGTTATTTTACAAATTGAATTTACTTAAAATTTTCGTCTGCAAAACCTTTGAATCTGGACAGTTCTTAAATTTTGATAAACGGGAAAGGGTTAATTCATTCACAATTGACAAAATTTTTGGACTGGTCCAAATTGAAAGAGGCTGCAGACGACAAAACAAAAATAAAATGGCTAAAATTGAAAAATAAGGGTCATAGAAACCATTGAGAAAAATGAAGGAATTGCTTGTTTCAATATTTTCTAACCGAAAAGACAAAGAATGTTGAAATTCTAAAAATTACCATATGCAACTTCATTCTGTTTGAGCCAGTCTAAATTTATGTCGTCCGGTAATTAGTTGCGTAAAAAGAAGATCGTTTAAACACCTGAGATATCTGTTTTAATGTTTCTATAGCTTCAAACAGCCTGAAAATGAGCGATACCGGAGTTTTTCAGACTTAACACAATTCCCAGGTAGAAAACAATGCCCTTGGTAAAACAATTTTCTAGGACGAAAATTATGAGATACTTTTTCTCTATTAACTAGTTCGTAGTCTATATCTACAAAGGTTCATGGGAATGGGAGCGAAAACTAATTGGCCCGTCGCGGCTGTAAAATTAAAAAGAGAAAGAATAATAAACCAATCAAATTACTATTTAGACCGGAAGTGAACTTCGAACTCTGACGTTGGTCGACAATTTATGTGATACATTTCTTATTGGTAAGTCGACTTAACCCATTCCCACACAATGACGCTTTTAGACGCCCTTCAAGAAAAGGGCTTTGGAAAACATTGTGGGAAATGAAGAAATTACTTGTCACAATCAATTTCTTCATTATCCACAATGTTTTCTACACCATAAGACAAAGATTCTTAAAATTTCATCAAGTTGAAATTTTCGTCTGCAACTTCTTTCAATTAGGACCAGTCTAAAATTTCCTCGTCTGGTAATGGGTTAAACGTCGTAACTAAAGTTTACTAAAGCTGTAGGTACGATGTCTATGATTGCAAACCAACCATTCTACTTTTCTTGTTACAAGTTACTGACCATAAACTTTGCAAAATAGCACCGTTTAAGATACAAGTTGAACTTCCTGTTGGAGTAAGTGTTGGGGCTGGCGATTTTTAAGTTCTCTTTAAATGCTGGTTTTCATGCAGCCCGTATATCCGCTCGGTGTGCGACTAAAATTTCAGAAGAACAGCTTTATCAAAATAGTATCCGAATTTTTTTCCTATGTAACAGAACCGATCAAAATTTTGCGCTCTTAAAAAAACAACATTTGATAAAAAAAAAGTTCGCTTATTCTTGAATCATGGCAAAATGAACAGCAACAACAACAACACACAAGCAAAAGGAAGGGGGGAATGTTCGATCAAGTTCTTTGTTGATTCGGAGAATCCTTTTACTAGTAGAGTTCCTAGCAGCTTTTGCAAACAATTATACCGACCCAAATTCCTTAACATATCCTGTAAGAAAAGTGAGATATGTTTTCCGATTAACCCAGAGAATAAATATCATTTTTTCATGTTTTTATAACCTGTAAAGTATTGTTACTGATAAGCCATGGTAAATGAACTAATTGCTTGAATAAATCATTACAGTATGATATTGACTTAGTGACTGTTCTAGTTAATTGGGAGATAAACACGTTAATAGAGGAATATCTTTTGTTAGCCATGAAAATAAACTCACACTCCTTTTCTTGCAGAAAGCGGCAAGCGTCTACGCCTCTTCTCCAGATGAAGTGCGCATATTCGGTTCAAGGATTGACGGGTAACATGTAACAAGCTGGATAAGAAGTAGTTTCGACGTTTACGTCGTCAAACTAACAAAACTCTTCACATAATTGTCGGCCAATGTTGGAGTTTCAAAGTTCACATCCGGTCTACATAAATGAATTGATCGGTCGAGACAGCCGCCATTATTCAATTGAGTCTAAAGTTAACCCACCCTCTCACAAAATAGCTTTTTAAGCCCCCCCCCCCCGTAAGAAAAAGCTTCGAAAACATTCTGGACACTGAAGAAATTGCTTGTTAAAAGAAATTTCTGCAATTTTTACTTTGTTATTTTCAATAAAGACAGAGGAAATTTGTAATCCTATCAATCTAAAGTTGTCATCTACTTCTTTCAATTCGGACCAGTTTAAAATTGTGTCGTGAGATAATTGGTTGGAGATTAATCTAATCAATGTCATTTAAAACGATTTTGTCTAGGAAATATGGCCTTGGTAAAAAAACGGAGCTCCTGGGGGGGGGGGGATGAAAGTGCTGGTTTCGACCAGCCTTTCCGCTCTTTGACCTTTTTTCTTAAACTAGGTTATTCTACCTTATGAATTAACCATTTTTGGAATGAGACCTCTGGTTGACCTCCGCATATTTTTCGAGACATCTGCCTTGATGATACTGAATTGTTAAACAACGAAGGTTTTTTTTTTTCATTGTGGAATGAAACTAAAAACTTTATCACAGTTTTGTATGATCCCAATTCACTGCTCCGTACAGTTTAATTAGTTTTATTTTTGTTTCATACCTCTGCGAAAAAAAATGTCTTCGTCTCTAGCAGTTGGAACTAATTCCCTTATTCAAATATCATGCGTTTAAAGCACCTCTTGGCAGAAGCGATACCAAGTAAATCGCATACAAATTGCTGCACGCACTTTATGTGCAAGATGCAGAGATAGGAATGCACGTTACTGCACAGAAATCATGCATCATGCATACTTTAGTATGTAAGTTGTTTATAGTTGTAGTACAAACGTCAGTTCTACTTTGAACGCCTTTGATCTAACTGTTTTGAACTACGATTAAAATCATTTCGGAAATGATGCGCCAAAATGTATTTTTTCCTGCATTTTCGAAGTTTGATTTTTTTTCCATTAACGCATTCCCAAACGAGAAAATTTTAGACTTTTCCGAATTTAACGAAGTTGCAGACGATAACTTTTACATGTTGATTTTTTTTAAATCTTTGCATGTTTGGGAAGAAAAAAACATTGTTGATAATGAAGAAATTGCTTGTAAAAAGCAATTTCTTCATTTTCCACAATATTTTCCCCTTTTTCCTGAAGGGGCGTAAAAAAACAGGATTGTGTGGGAATGGGTCGAATCTTTTTGTAAGCTGAGCAATTTGGTCTTTTTAAGATTTCCGAATTTTTAGTTTTCTTCATTGTTTTAAGATGATATACTTAATCATTCTATTTGACCAGTTTTAGCTTAACCCATTCCCACAAAGTTTAGACTGGTCCAATCTGAAAGAATTTGCAGATAACAATTCATAGTTGATGGAAGTTTGAAAATACCGAACAGGGTCATTTCCTTTTGCGCCTGTGTGTGAACCTATAGGTCGATAAAGCTCCAGCTTTGATAGCTTAAGTTAACAGATAATATTTTGAGGTCTTCTCAGAGTTCAATGGGAGCTAAATGCTACTAGAGGCTTAACCACCCAATCCATCGATTGCCTACACCATAGTACAAAAGTAGGTCTTATGTATTTCAGGAAAATTGCATACTCTGCCTGTAAGTTCATGTCCGATGTAATTTTAGTTAACTTGAGTACTATGTATTCCACAGGAGTCTGATAAATGCCTTCACTATGCGCACTACTTTGTATAGCCACACGAAGTAGATTTATTCAGACTGTAGAGAAATCCTTCAAAAGCATGCTATTTAACCCATTCCGACTCAATCCCGCTTTTTTCTACTTACAAAGTTATAGTAAACATTGTGGACAATGAAGAAATTGCTTGTAACAAGCAATTTCTTCAATGCCCACAATGTTCACTACCCTATAAGGTAAACATTTTCTAAATTCCACTAACTCAACATAGTCGTCTGCAACTTCTTTCAACTAGAAACAGTCTAAGTTTTTGTTGAGTAGTAAAAGGTTAACTCCGGGGGTTACTCTAACCTCGTTTATTTGTCATAACCTTTGACAGGGAAGACTACTTAACAAAACCATACTTCGATACCTTACAGTACTTTCAGTACTTTGATTATTCTTAAGTAAGGAAAATGGTCGATAGGGAATTATTTCACTATGTTTCGCCAACAGTGATTCTCTCTTGACAGCTATTTGGCGATTGTATGTGGGTTGGTAATAGAGTCTGATCATAAAAAAACCAAAATACCAATAACAGTCTAATTATTCCGTTGAAAAAACTTTTAGTTTTGGCAACATTATAGGAACATTATATATTTTACCTATCATGCAAAAAGGGGGGATTTCTTGGAACATCATTGAAACAATTAGTTGAAAAAGAAATTAATTCCAGCACAGGTCAGCCCGGGTTGGTAGTAAAAAAAATATTTTGGGATAGAGTGACAATTCTATAGATAATCTTTGAAAAGCAAAATGATTCTACACTGGTCCGACTGCGCAGTTTGCAGATGGTACCTTTTTGCATGACGGGCATCTGTAATATATTTGACGTTCTGTAGGAAGTGAGGTTTATCATTCTCGGAATAGTAAAGGAAATCAAAGTACTGAGAAGTACTGTAAGCTAGCAAGCATTGTTTTGTTCAATAATTTTCTTTGTCAAACGTTATCATGATAATGAAACGAGGTGAAAGTAACCAAGGAGTTAATCCATTCCTACATAATTCATCCTTTTTACGCCCATCATGAAACTAGTTATTGAAAACAATGTGAAAAATGAAGAAATTGCTTGTTACAAGCAATTTATTCATTTTCTATATTGTTTTCTACATAAAGAGATAGATATTTTAGAATTTTAACAATTTGAAATTGTCGTCTGAAACTTCTTTGAAGATCGATGTGCTCAAGAGAGCTAAAATACTTAGGAGATGAACTTGCATGCAGAGTTTGCAATATTCCTGAAATACATAAGAACTACTTTTTGTGGCTTAGTCCTTTAATAGATTAAGTGGTTAAGCCTCAAGTGGCAGTTTGCACTCGTTTAACTTTGAGACTACCTCAAAATTTAGTCTGTTAACTTAAGCTATCAAAGCTGACGCTTTGCTAGCTAAAAAGGTATCATCTCGAATAGACATTTTTCGTCGTTATATTAGTTCACAGACTGTTATATATAAGAACAATGAATGGCTTTTTATTTGTAAGATATTCAATGGAAGCTGACATTTTGAAATAAAGATTTTGTATTTTTTGTTCCTTCGTTTTCATCGAGGTTGGAATCTAAAATCTTAATCACATTTTATGAATACGTGACGCGAACTTCATAGCCCACGCGATTTTCATCTTGAATTCTTTTATACAGAGACAGTTCACAGAAAAGAAAAACCTTTATTGTTGTTTTATAGACTTAGAAAAATGTTTTGATTCGATATACCGTAACGGACTATGGTTCAAACTTATCAAAAATAACATATCTAGTAACCTTTTTAGTGTAATCCGTTCGATATACGATGAAGTTAAATTGTGTGTTAAACACTTGAATTCAGTTTCAGACCTATACGATTGCAATGTTGGATTGTTACAAGGAGAGTCGCTTTCACCGATTTTATTTTCCCTTTTCATAAATGATATTGAATTATTTTTACAACAAAATACTACTGAATGCTTTACATTTGGTCAATTGTCGATCTACTTATTGCTTTTTGCCGATGATTCGGTTTTAATATCTGATACATCCACAGGATTACAAAACTTATTGGTTGCTTTTGAAAAGTATTGCGAAAAATGGAAGCTGAAAGTCAACGTTCAAAAAACTAAAATAGTTATTTTTTGTCGAGGAAGACGTGAGAGTGAAAACCTAAAATTTAAATATTTGGGAAGTGATATAGAAATTGTTCCTAATTTTAACTATTTAGGTCTAGTTTTTAGCAGTAACGGAAAATTTAACGATGGTATTAAAACTTTAACAGGAAAGGCAACACGATCAATGAATGAATTATTATATATTACTAAAAATAAAGATATCCCTGTGAAGATAATGCTTGATTTATTTGATTCATTCGTTTCACCAATCTTATTCTATTCAAGTGAGGTATGGGGCTTTATAACAAGTGAACTCGTAGAGAGAATCCACAGAAAATTCCTCAAAAAGATTTTGAATGTCAAGCCATCAACTAGCAATTCGGCCATTTATGGAGAATTAGGACGATTCCCCCTACATATAAATATGAAATTAAGAATAGTGAAATATTTTCTTAAACTCTTCTGGGAGAAAAGCTCTAATTGTATACTTCAAACTGTTTTGACAGAAATGAATCATCTCAACAATGCTAATTTGTGGACATATAAAGTGAAAGAATTATTACAAAGATCTGGTTTTCACGATGTTTGGTTATTCCCTGCATCGGTCAATATAAATGCTTTTTTACCAATATTTCGTTGTCGATTAAGAGATATTTATGTAAATGACTGGTTTCAAGATATCAGTAATCGCTCCTCATTAACAGTTTTTCAAAGATTAAAAGATGAGTTTTCCTTTTCAATTTACTTGGATAAAATGAAAATCATAAAGTACAGAAATGCCGTAATAAAATTAAGATTATCTGCTCACCAATTACTGATGGAAACTGGACGCCATAGGAACATCCCTAGAAACGAAAGAATCTGTGAGCTTTGTGACAAAAACGAATTAGAAGATGAATATCACTTTTTACTTGTCTGTCCCGCATATAAAGAATTAAGACATATTTACTTACGAAGATACTATTACATCAAACCAAGCATGATTAAGCTAATAGAGCTGTTGAAATCAGAAAATGTTCAAATCTTAAACGCCATTGGCATTTTTTATACTAAAGCAATGGATAAAAGAAAAAGCCGATTAAATATAATTTGTAATTAGTTTCCTATTCCTCTCATAAAATGTTAAAATCACATTCTCTACATTCATCTCCTATTGCCAATATTTATTTTCTACATGTAATGTTTTTGGTAAGATTCTACACTTTCTTTTATTTCCGCACTGAGAAATTTCAATTTCAGAATTTCTATATTTTGTCCATACTCATGTATGTTAGTTATTATGTATGTATGTTCGACGATGAACCTTATGTGTTCAAGTCGATTCTCTGAATAAAGCTATGTTATGTTATGTTATGTTATGTTAATAAATTATCTTTTATGTTTGTCTATCAAAAACGGGCGTTCTGATTGGTCGAAAAACACTTTTCATAATTTCACGAACAAAATATTGAGTACGCCTCCATTTTGTATGCTTCCTCACAAATTAGTCCTACACAAAAAGGTATCAACATCTTTTAAAAAATCTGCTTTTTTCACTCGATGCTATTGAATTATTATGAATGAAGAGAATATTTTTTGTTTTCATGGAGGTATGAACCGAAAAACCTAATCACACTTATGTATGAATACGCTTCGCGTATTTATACAGTGTGATTATTTTTTTCGGTTCATACCTCCATTAAAACAAAAACAATTCTCTTTATCTCTTAAATGAAGCAAAGATATTCTCGTCATTTTCTTTGATTAAATGCCATCGAGCAGAAGCAAAGCAAATATTAGACTGGTTTTAAGTAAAATTTATGGATCTACTTTGTGCACAAACACACAAACTAGCTGCAATTTCAAAATTTTGCTCATCGAAGTATGAAACAACAACAACAAACAAACAAACAAACAAACAAACAAATAAACAAAAAAGAAAAGAAAAAAAAAAAAAAAAAAAAACAACAACAACAGCCTATCAAAACGCTGGAATCTTTATAGACGAAACTTAAATCAAATTATTACAAAATAACCATTATTTTCAAATGCATGTGTATTGTAATACTTAAGATTCGCAAATGATTCTTAGTGGCTGGAGAAAGGACCAAAAGGCGAGTCGAACTTGTCGACCTCTTTTCGATAAGCAAATGTTTAAACATTGATTAAAGACAAATAAATAAAATGATAAGTATACTAAATAAATTAACTTATTATATTCCTAGTCGTTCAATCTTGGGATTTTCAAGTGTGATAATTTTTTATATCATCACTAGTGACGATATCAACTTTCTCTCCGAAAATCGGGAACTACTTTTATTTCCAAGGGCTAGGTCGCTCCAGGTAATAAGTTATTAGATAACGAGCCACCTATTTTACACTTTTTTAGTTGAAAAAATGGTGATCGAGGTATGAGGGAATACATGGTGACATAATATTCAACTTCTTAAGGCTACAAATCAATTAAAAAAAAGTAAAATAAGAAACCCGCATGAACTTTTTTTGTACGCTCAAGTCAGGAGACGGAGTGATCACAGACTGCCTATCCTATGATTCTGTCAAAGTCCAAGTATTGAATGGTCGATCGAAAATATCGAAAATATCCAAATGTCGAAAATATCCCGGCAAGCAATTTCTCCTTTTCTCACAACGTTTTCTACCTCATATGGCCTTTATTTTTCAACTTAGACTCATTTTATTTTATTGGGTTTATTGACCTATTCCATTTCTGAAACAATGCTCTATCTGACCTGTGCTGGATTAAATCCGTTTTTCAAATATTTGTTTCGCGGGGTCTCCGGATGTCCCTTTTTCGCGTGATGGCTCACGTTCATCTGTCATTTTTCTTTTTTTTTGCTTTTCCTTTCCTTTTGATAAAGAAACTACAAGGCTTGAAATCTAAAGATAAAAGCGTTTAAAGCACATATCATTTGACCCGAAACATATTACGGCAAAATTCACCAATTTCTGGTTTGATGTTTCCTGTTAAATTCTGAACTATTTAGCCCGGTCACGGCCAATTGAAACAATTACTATTTAATACGGCGTGAACGCTTGTAGAGAACTGGAGTTTTTAAGTATAGTCCATTATACTTCTAAAATCGCGTATCTGCTGCTTCGATTAAGTTTGAATACCACACTTTCATGAAATCTGATTGCAAGATGTAATATCAGTTGTTTTGTAACTGAAAGTTGCTGCATGGAAAAGTAATAAGTTTTGTTACTTAAACAAAATGGATTTCGAGTTACTGTTCGATTCTGCTTCTCGAAAGGCGGTCAACCTTTAACAAGCGACCACCTTTCTTAAACGACCACTTTCATTAAGCGACCAGAACAAAAATCCAAAGGATCTTCAAAAGTTGACATTTTTGCTATTGAAATTATTAGAACTAAATCCTACGTTAGAGGATCTCATTAGAATCGTTTCATTGAAACGATTCTAATGAGATCCATCAACATAGGATTAAGTGAGAATCCTACAATTATGTACGTATGCAGTCGGTTCGTTCTCTCATATATGTCACAGAAGAGTGTTTTAAGCGACCGTTCCCTTAAAACGACCACAATTATGCCGTCCCTTGAGTGTCCACTTAACCTATAACCACACAACGTCACTTTTTGACGCTCTCTAGCAATATTGTCATAGAATGCGGCAAGAATTTGCCTTAAATCTATTTAAGTTGTAACCAATTTATATTGGAAGAATTTGCCACCCAAAAGCCAAGAATAGGTATTATGTATGCATCGATTGCTTAGTTTGTAAAGCAGGCGGTCCATGACCCGATAAATGTTGGTAAGAACCACGTTTGCGGCAAAATTGATAAAATGTAGAAAAAAAAGGATCAGTTTCGGTATATCAAAAAGTATGTCGACACTTGTATTTCACCAATAGGCGGATAATGGTAAACCTATGTGGGTTATGAAAGAATATAGTGATAGTACTGGTGTGAGAAATACCAGTAATCCATTGTTAGTTGCTCCAGCCCCCGCGCTATATTGTTTTATACTGTTAAAAGTGGCGTTAAACCCCATTCAAACAATGTCGACAGAATTCCTATCTATTTATCTTACGGAATTCGAAAGGATGTCCTTCACGCTTGAAAGTCCCTTGACACGAAAAGAGAAGTATTTTTTAAAAAATAGTTGATAAAGAGATCCGATTGCGCGCAGATCAACCAGTGTTGGATTTTGAAGACGAATATGAGTTGGTATTTGAAGACGAATATGAGTTTGTATTTGAAGACGTATATGAATGGGTATTTGAGGACGCATATAGTTAGGTATTTGAAGACGTATATGAGCTGGAATTTGAAAACGTATATGAGTTGGAATTTGTAGACGTATATGAGTTGGTATTTGAAGACGTTTATGAGTGGGTATTTGTAGACGTATATGAGTTGATATTGGAAGACGTATATGAGTGGGTATTTGAGGACGTATATGAGTGGGTATGTGAAGACGTATACGAGTTGGCATTTGAAGACGTATATGAGTGGTTATTTGAAGACGAATATTAATTGGTATTTGTTGACGAATATGCAGTGGGTCAAAATTATAATATAAGAGAGTGAGAAAAACTTGAACGCCTATGTAATGTGATTGGAATTGATATTTTTCACACTTCCCTCTTTTGCTTGACGTGTCACACATATTTTACTATGTCAGTGGTATATTCTTGTGATGCCAACTTTGATATTATTAATCATTCACGAAAAGTATAAGTTCATTTTCAGAGGATTAAATGCTTGAAATAATAATCTTCGTTATTATTATACGCAAGTGTTATACGTATAGTAATTATATGAATTTCATTATGTAGTAATACTAGAGATCTATGAAGAACACATCATCACTCCGTGATAACTACGTTACTACGGCTGTGTGAGAGGGGTTGTAAACGAATCTCTTGATTGAATTCTTTGTGCCATGTTCATAACCCAAATAAAGCATGCAAACTACCGTCATTTGATTTATTTGTCGAACTGCCTTAGTCAATGACGACTGGTATTCTTTATTGCTGCAGTTGTGTCATTTCCTTTCTTTTCTTTCCTTTTTCCCTTTTCTTTTCAAGGTAAACAGATACAACCCGTTACGAAATGAGGGACATTCTGGGAAGTGCAAATATGTCGACCCTACCCTGCTTGATAACCGACCGTCCAGTGGCGTATTTTCTGAATTTTGAATGATCATTATTTCGTCAGTTGGCGACCAAAATGTCATAAATACGGCTTTGATGAGGCTATATTTACATTTACATTTTGTTCGACCACCGATGATAAAAATTTACATGACCACTGGTTTAATCTCTGCTGAATTATTAGTCCTCATAAGTCCCTTTTTACGTGACGGGTCACATATTGCCTTCTGTTTTTCCATAAACTGTAAATTTGGCATACTAACCCTGTCCTAAATGTGCTACCAGGATGGCTTAACCTTCACTAATGTATAGAATTGACCAATCGCTGGCCCCGCCCGCTCACTTCTTTAGCCACGCCCACTTACTCCAACAGGAAGCCCCGCTTCGGTTTTAAACGGCGTTATTTTTACAAAATTCATAGCCAGAAAACATGTAACACAAAATGACGCAGATGATTGGCGACCTTAACGTTGTAAATACAGCTTGAATAAGCCGTAGTTACGACGTCTAAGTAGCCAAACCAACAGGAAGGCTTAAAAATGGCGATCAATGTCAGAGTCCAAAGCTCAATTCCAGACTGACGTAATTATTTGATTCGTTGGTTGATTCCTTGATTGACAGTCACGATTGGTCAATTTGGAACCTCGTTTGGCTTTTTATAGCAAAAGAGGAATTCAAGAGGATAACATTTGAACGCCACCCTTGTAAACTCACAGGAATTGTCAGGTATACCCTGTACATTCACAATTAAACCAGACCAACATTTTGACTGTTCCTAGTTCAGTCTTCACGGATAGAAGAATGGCTGGGAAATTGCTTTATTTGCGTTCCGAACATAATAGGACGACGTTTGTTTGGCAGAAGTGAAACGTTAGCTATTCAAGAACCGCGTAATACCTATAAACATCGTTATACACACGAATGAAAGCCCACCTTGGATATCAAGGGTATACAATACAATATAGACCTATAGAAGGCATAACTGAATTGTTATCTAACCCTTTTGTTAAAAATATATACCTGTCCAAATTCAAAGGTTTTTGCAGACGAAAATTTAAAGTGGATTTAATTTTAGAAAAATATCATTCGGTAGAGTAGAAAATATTCTGGAAAAAGAAGAATTGCTTGTTAAAAGCAATTTCTTATTTTTCTACAATGAGTCTCAATTTATAAAATCAGAGGGACGATAAAACCAGCGATTGAACACGAAAGTGTTAAGAAATGAAGAGCATATTTTTGTATTTGAATGAGGTTTGAACCTGCAAACTTAATCACACTGCAGTATAAATACGCGAAGCGAATTTATAAATAAGTGTAATTAAGTATATAGGTTTATTTAACAAAAAATGAAAGATAATATATTTTTTGTTTTCGTTGAGGTATGAATTTAAAAACTTAATCACACTATATGAATATGAATATCGGATTCATACATCAGTGTGATTAATAGTTTAGGTTCTTACTTCAATAAAAACAAAACATATTCGCTTCATTTCTTATAGTTTTATACTATCAAGCAAAACAAAGCAAATATATTTCTAGTTTTGAGTAATTTTTCATTGGATCTCATTTGTTCACAAGCATAGAAAAAAGTTGCTTCCTCAGAATTCAAAAAATAAATAAATAAATAAATAAAATAAACAAAATAAATAAATGAATAAATAAATAAATAAAAAAAACCAATGAATAAAAAATAAATAAATAAATAATAATAATGATAATGAAATAAGATAAAAAAAAATAAAAGAGATTGAAATAAAAAAAAGAACAGCCATCTAAAAAGCATGAATCTTGAAATACGAACCTGAAATTAAATTACAACTTAATGAAAACAAAAATAACTATTTGCAGAATTTTCCTCACAAGTAAATCTCTCATTCCTAAAATGAATCTTGGCGCAGAAGATATCTGTTTTTCCCCGTAGCAAAAGAACAAAATCTTATAAAAGCTGCATCATAAATTTTCCCTGTGTAAAAACGTATTTTCTCCTTTGCGATATCAGATCGTTCGATAAACACCCATAAGACACAGGTGTACCGTTGTAGTTGTATTTCGTCGTCGGGCGAGCAAATGTCGTAAATACAGCTTTATTCAAGCTGTATTTACGACATTTTGTTCGACCAACGACGGTTTATACGTTCGACCAACGACGGTTTATATCTTGCGAATTTCAGATATAACTCGAAAATAATACGATAACAGCCGTAGGCTAAGCCTTATTCACTTAACTATAGATGACAAAATATAGCATAATCGAAACTGATTTGATGATGTTTTTCCTCTTATCTCTCGGGAATGGAAATTATCATTTGTACAAACAGTTTCTTCACTCTAAATTTAGATTACGGTCGCTTGGTGGAATTGGTCGCTAAAAAGTGTGGTCACTTTAGCAAGATTGACTATGATATAAAAAGGGGGATTATCTTGGAATCTACAGCCAAAGTCAGCCATTCTCATAGGGTACAGATGTTAAAGGTCATGTTAATGGCCGGCTTCAATTATTTATCACAGCAAAAAATCCATCAGCTAGTACCCCGAAACAAAAGAAAAGCCAATAAAATGTTTCATTTATGATCATAAAGTAAATTCCTAGGAATGCTTTTGCATTTTTTCATTAGCGCGAATGAAGAAATGCTGACTTGCAGAACAGGTTTATGACAAGGTCATACCTAAATCAACTTCTAGTATATCCTTCATACATCTTTCCCCACCATTGTGCTAGCGATTCCGAAAAGAAAAAAATCAGAACTTTGGTTTCAAAACATCGAAAGAAACTTTTGTTACGTCGCCAAATCGGTTTGATAAAGAAAAGGACTGACCAATCGCGGTTGTCAATCAAATAACTAGTCGACCAATCAAATCATTCATTTAGCACGAAATTGAGTTTTGAACTCCTACTTTGGCCGCCATTTTCTGGAGATATTTTTGTTGTTTTGGCGACTTAAAAGTCGTAACTATAGCTTATTCAAGCTGCAGTTACGAAGTTGAAGCCGCCAACCAATAAATTTGCTTTTTGTTCCATGCTACTAGTCATATTTTTTTCCAAAATAAGATCGAAGCGGATCTTCCGTTCGGAGTAAATAGGAGGGACCAAGGAAGTAAGTGGGCGGGGCCAGTGATTGGTCAATTGCAGCTTGAATACGCTATATTTCAGATATTTTTAATGTCTAAAGTCGACAAGCGAAAATAATAGCATGATGTCAGTACTATAACTTTCTTATATGGGTTACGGGGACTCTATGGTGTAATAGTAGCGGGTAATATGGATCATTTTGTAGTTTATTTAGAGCTAGAAAAAGAAACAGTTCTTTCTTTAACCATTTCCCGTACAATTCCTGGATTTTCTGTTCTCATGATATTATACTTGAGAAAACATTGTGGAAAAAGAAGAAATTGCACAAGGAATTTCTTCTTATTCCACAATGTTTTCTATCATAAAGTGTGGTTACATTTTAAATTGTACCTACTCTATAATGGTGTCTGGTACCTCCTTGAATTTGGACAATGTCTAAAATTTTGCAGTGCAGGGTTCATTCTGTCTGTCATGCAGGTTATCGAGATTTCTCTGTGAAATATCACTGCAACAGTGGTAATTTCACCGAAAAACAGCGAAACAATCAAAATGATAAAGTCGCTGTTTTTTGTTAGATTAAGTCCTGATTTTGTACATTTTGCATAACTGAACATTATCTCAATTGAACCAAAGGCACAGATGACTTGACTAGATTGCTGCATTATTGACTTGCAAAATTACTCCCTTTTAGAGAAAAGTCATATTTTGTCTCTCTTTATGTTTGCATTCAATAAATAGAATAATCGAGTGATTTTTCTTGATGTTGTTTCTTTTTTTTTTCTTTTTTAAAGGTAGATTTTTTCATAAGTAAACAACGGAATTTATTTTTTTTTTCTCGCGTTTTTGGCACACTAATTATCATTTGTCCATACAATTTAGAATAATGCATTAAAACCACCGTATCGTGTTATTAATAAAACTTACCGAAATGACCTCGCCAGAATGTACTCCCGCGCGTCGTTGTACCGTAAAGTAGTTCTATTACAAAAACTAGTCGTCACGAAAACTTCATTTTAGGTATATAGAGAATAATCGACTGGTTATTCCTGATATGAAAAAATATTTCACGAGGATGCGTTGTTAGACGTTGAAAAAACGAGTGCGCAGCATGAGTTTTTTTAACGCCTAACAATGCATCCGAGTGAAATATTTTTTTCATATCTGGAATAACCAGCGAGTTGATTATTCCATTTATTATATACCTTATTTTTTTATTTTTTTTATTAAAATTTCAAAACCTATCTTTTTGATAGAGAGAATGTCTATTGAAAAAAGTGCGGATGAATACATGATTAAAGATTTATTACAGATAGTGAAACTGAAATGTGTTATCGTCATTCCAGTGACGATATCAAAATTTATTACACTGAGAAATCCCAAGATTTCACAGCAAGGTATATAATAAATAATATTAATCGACATGCTTAAATATTTCATTTTCCGAGTTTTACGTCTGTTTTTTGAGGTCAACGCATTATTTAGCCTTTCTTTTCTTGACTCTATATTCCAGAGGACGTCTAACGTATCTAGGCGCACCCAAACTAACCAAATTAACCGTCCTTTTTATGGATGGAAAAAAGACGATGCCACTACCTTGGATAAAATATCTCAAAGTTTCATCAAACTCATGACCTTTGGATTTTAGTCTCAAAAGACAGAGCAATGAACGAAGATGAATCACTGCAGAGGTCAAATGTCAAAGAATGTTTTGAAAGATGCTTCAGAACATACAATTATACTTGTATTAAGCGACCACTCAAAGGACGGCAAAAAGTGGTCGTTTAAGAGAGTGGTCGCTTTACTTATTTTTTGTAAAATACATGAAGGATCGGTTTCTTAGCATACATAAATTATTGCAGGATTCTCACTTAAATCCTATGTTGATGGAACTCATTAGAATCGTGTCATTGAGACGATTCTAATGAGATCCACCAACACAGGATTCAGTATTTATTATTGTATTAGCAAGAACGTTCCATTGGGAAGAGTCGTTATTGTAGACAGGAGACTTTGATGCTGGTCGCTTAATAAAAGTGGTGGCTTAATACAGGTGGTCGACCGAGCAAGATCAACTGTATGTGTAAGTATATGTAGAACAAAGAAACCCCAAAATCCCGTGGGGGTCAGACCGATTACAATGAATGGTCAACCAATAGATAAAAATCAGTCTAAATTGATACCACGTGGCTTATCATACCCCAACTGTTCTTGCTTAATGTAAGATAATTAAAGAAACGCACTCAGCGTTAGATCTAATCATAAGAAAATCAGTTTTTGTGGAAAAGTACATTTGACTCTATTTTGCGAGAAGGGTCATTTCGAGACGTCGTAAAGGAATGATTAGGATCAGACAGCTAGGGCGGCGCAAGATGACCAGGATGTGAGTTTGATAAGAAAACCAGCACTCAAAAACAACAACATCAACAACAACAACAAAAAATGATTCAGTTCTGCCATTCGACTTTAAAGTCATTAATTTAAATATTTGACCTGCTAGACCTTCACTAATTGACAGATCGCCCGATGTCAATCCAAGAATCGATAGACCAATCAAATCATACATTGAACTTTGAACTCCGACATTGGTCGTCATTTTTGTTAAACATTTTTTGATGGTTTGACGACTTAAAGGTCGTAACTACAGCTTATTCGAGCTGTAGTAACGACATTTAGGTCGTCAACTAACTATTTCACCTTTTGTTAATTGTTAGTGTCGAAACATTTTCAAATAAAGCTGTTTGATATTTAAGTTGAACTTCCAGTACAACTTAAGTGGGCGTGACCATTGGTCAGTCAGTGTCATCCCTACATAGTCTCTTTTTACATGACGAAACAAAAATATCTCGCACACTGTTACTGGGCTATCAAAAGATCATTACAGGGGCTTATCGAATCAGTGGTTACGAGTCTCGCAGCTTACCAAAGTATACTTCCTTTATAATTAATTGAAAAAAACGTTGTCCACTCAAACATTCAAACTTCTTAACTTTATGTTCAAAGAATTGAACATCATCGATCGGGCTCGTGCGACCATCTCTACCCATTCCTGTTGAACGTCGCTATGACTTTATACTTGAGAAAACATTGTGGAAAAAGGAGAAATTGCTTGTAACAAGTAATTTCTCCTTTTCTCACAATAGTTTCTACCACAAAGGATGGTTTCATTTCAAATTGCATCCAGTTTCCATTGACGTCTGCAACCTCTTTCAATTTGGACCAGTCTAAAATTTCGAGAAACGGGATAGGGTTAAGAGACCACTTTCATAATTCTGCAAACTAGCGTCTTTTAACCCTTTCCTAGTTTTTGAAATTTTAGACTGGTCCAAATTGAAGAGGGATGCAGACGACAATGAATATTGGATGCAATTCCAAATAAACTGTGATTTTATACTTGAGAAAAATTGTGGGAAAAGGAGAAATTGCTTGTAACAATCAATTTATCCTTTTCCCACAATATTTTCTACCACATAGGATGGTCAGATTTCAAATTGAATACATTTTTCATTGTCGTCTGCAACCTCTTTCAAAATGGACCAGTTTAAAATTTCATTAAACAGGAAAGGGTTAAGTCGCCAGCCCACAAAAAAAAACGCTTCACATAATTGTCGACCAATGTCGCAGTTCAATGTTCATTTCTGGTCTAAATGAATCTTATGGTTGGGGGATTGATTCTTTGATAGACAGTCGCGATTTGCCATTAGCAACGATGAAGCGAATGCATAGCGAGAATAACCACGGTCATAGAAGAAATAATTCCCATCTTCGCGAAATTGCAAGGATGGCTCGTATGCTTAACTTAATTAGTGCATGATTGTAGATTAACACGTGGGCAACTTTCAAACTTACAGTGTTTTATCGTTCCTTGGGGCGTGTACATCGATCGTAAACCAGTCTTGGAAATTTCAATAAGGTTTGGAATTAATCAAGTTCTATATTTTGAAGACTTATTTATCGCTGTGTTAAATGGAACAGTTGTTATTTAATTTTCTTTCTGTTGATGTTATTGTTTCCAGGGATTGAATATGCACTAAATAAAACCTGTGTTTGATAATGTGATACTTGTATGAAAGGCCGAAAGAAAAGTAAAATACCTGCAAAGTTGGCGTGTGGATCACTCGACAGCTGAAACAAAATAAATGTGCTTTTGATTCCTCAATTAAAAATAGATATGGTTTTCGTAATTTTAGGTTTCTCAGCATATTCTTTTACAAAACGTTTCTGTGAGAACTTTTTTTATCATGAAAATATAATCTTGATTAACCCATTTCCACACAATGACGCCTTTTTATGCCTCTCTAGTAAAACGTAAAGGAAAACATTTCCGCAAAATGAAGAAATAGCTTGAACCAAGCAATTTCTTAATTTTTCACAATGTTTTCTACTTGCAAAGCTGGAAAAATCTGAAATTTCAACAGCTTTTTATTGTTGTCTACAACTCCTTTCAACTTGGACAAGTCTAAAATTCTACCGTCCAGTAAAGATTTAAACTTCTAAAACATATGACATTTTGCCATTGTCGTGGATATATTTTGGATTAAGTAATTCTTAGGTCTAGTTTAAACATATTTTGTTCACTTTGGAACCTCATCGTAAACTGCATTTTTTTCCAAGATTAAAACAGTTTTAGCCGAAATATCGTCTTCAATTTATTACACTCCAACATCAATATATTAGACAGGTCCAAACTGAAAGAAGTTGCAGACGACAATTTCAAGTTGATGGAATTTAAAATTATTACGTCTCTTTTGATAGAAAACATTTTGGATAATGGAGATAATGAAGAAATTGCTTGATTTCTACATTTTCCACAATGTTTGCCAAAGCTTTTTATTCTAAAGGGCGTAAAAGGGAGGGTTTGTATGGGAATGGATCAATATTCATTGTTAATAAATTTCGATTTGACGGCTGGAGCCCCCTAGAATTTTGATCAGTCTAGAATTCTGTCGCCTGGGAAGTGACTTTACAGAGATAGACAAATTTTTTCGTCTCGTAGTTTTTTCGAAGGTGACCGTGACCTATTGGAAAACGAACAGAGAGCTACCGATTGACGGGTCGCTGGTCCCGCCCACTACCTCTATCAAGAAGTTGGAATAAGATATATAATGCCTATAACATTTTAAATAGGGTGACTGATCTCTATTTAAAACAAATAATTGAGAGAAAAGATATGTAGCAATTAGCAGATTACTTCAAAATTGACCGGTCGCGGCTGTCGATTAAGGAATAAACCGACCAATAATATTAATTTATTCAGCCCGGATCTGGAGTTTTCAACTCCGACATTTACCGCCATTTTTATAACCTTTATTGTTGGTTTGGCGACTTAAACGTCGTAACTACAGCTCATTCAAGCTGTAGTTACGACGGTTAGGTCACCAACCAACCAGCTATTTTATTTATTTTTTTTTGTTACAGGCTACTGGCCATAAATTTTGCAAAATAACGCGGGTATAAATCGAAGCTTAACTTCCCGTCGGAGTTAATGGGCGGGGCCTAGGGAGTCAGTGGGCGGGGCCAACGATTGGTCAATTACCGGGAGAAGTCAGTATCACTTACCCTTTCTAATATAGTTCCATCACATTCTGCTTAGTGAGAATCCTGCAGTAATCTATGGATGCAGTCGAACCGAGCCTTCATATATGTAGCTAAAGTTGTTTTAACCGACCATTCTCTCGAACGACCACATTTTGACCGACCCTTGAGTGGTCGTATGAAACAAGTTTACTTATAGTTCCGCCTTTTACCACCCGTGTTATACGTATAGAATTGATGTCGCTTTAAGCAAACGTTCAGTTCTGTCACGGCAAAATTCACCAGTTATTCACTTAGTAATTTACGGGTATCACCAGTTCTAAGCTGGGTTTCTGAATTGTTTTGCCAAGGGTTAAACTCACATGACCAGCGGCACGATGAAAGGCGGCATTTCAGCCGACGGGTAGCTACCCCCGCCCAAAGAAAGAGAATTTTATCTAAGATCCTGGGCGACATAAGACAAGGTCGCTTTGGGCATAGTTTAACCCTTTCCCACACAACAAAATCTTAGACTGGTCCAAAGTGAAAGAAGCTGTAGACGACAATTTCAGTTGATTGTTTTTTTTTTTTTTATTTTTTTCGTCTTTCTGAATATAAAACATTGTGGATAATGAAGAAATTGCTTGATACAAGCAATTTCTTCATTTTCCACAATGTTTTCCAAAGCTCCTTTCTTGAGAGACGTAAAAAGGGGGGGTTGAGTTGGAATGGCTTAACCCTTTCCCGTTTTTCAAACTTTTAGACCCATCCAAATTCAAAGGTTTTGCAGACGAATATTTAAAGTGGATTTGATTTGAAAAAGAAAGCATTCAATATGGTAGAAAATATTGGAGAAAAAGAGGAAACTGCTACCATGTTTTCTCAATTAGAATCACAGGGACGTAAAAACTAGGGACTAAACAGGAAAGGGTTAACAATAACAGTTTTACCATAACTTGTTTAAAGTTAGTTTACTCTGTTCCTGACAAGAAAATAATGAAAAAAGGGGTTCGGCAGCTTAAAGAAATAATAATGTGCTTAAGTACACACTAATTTCATTTGAAAATTAAGTAAAAAAAAATCTATAATTAATATAAAACAGAAACATAAGAAACATTTCTAATCGGAATATTTGATTGACAGCAGCGATTGGTCAATTATAAGGACATAAAAGGTTCGGTCTTTGTCAGTTAGAGCAAACCAGGGACTTTGATAAGCATCTATACTTTTCGCACTTTCCTGGATGCCCTTTTTCGCTTGACAGGTTATAAATATATTTTCTGGCACCAATGTTACACCATATATTTTTTTTCTCTTTTCAGCCATCATGTTTGAGTCAATGATTGATAGTCTGGACAATGGAAAATGGAAGGAATGTCCAGTAGCACAAAAATGCCAAGGTAATCATGATTAATTCAATATGTACTGTTATTTACGGATCACTGAAAAGGCCATCGCTTAAAGACCAACGACTATTCACGCACGTTTGAATTATCAGAACGATAGAGGGTCGAGGCGCGGTTTCTTGTTTGGAAATCGGATTTTTTTTCAGTATTAAGAGTAATATTATGTTTTACTTTCGATACAAAGCCTTGTGGTGGTTTCGAGCCTCGTAGGAATATATGGTTCTTTCACGAAACCGACTTCACGGCTCGAAACCAATACAATGTTTTGTATCACTACTACATGAAAGTATGCAATGAGTTATATACCAACGAATTTTCACTATTTGATATTGAAATAAGCGAACGAAATTTATCTAAAATCAACCATTTTTTAAATCATACTTATACTATAAGGCCTGCTGGTCTAAGTGTAATATGTTGATAATTCGAGAGAGCGATGGTGAGAATTCG
Source organism: Fragum fragum (assembly GCA_946902895.1). Classification (NCBI taxonomy): domain Eukaryota; kingdom Metazoa; phylum Mollusca; class Bivalvia; order Cardiida; family Cardiidae; genus Fragum; species Fragum fragum. Next base: position 43,103,417 of record OX336379.1, read on the forward strand.
AAAATACGATGACGAGATTGCGAGAGTATATGAGACCAAACAAATGAGAAAAATTAAAAAGAGATCGCAAGAGTGCTATGGTGAGAATATCATTTCTCACGTTTCAACATCAATGAGTTCGCCATAGGACTCTCGAAATGTGGTCATCGCATTTTCGCAGGCTAACAATAGTCTGTACATGTTCATTTTACATTTTCAAGATGCCTCTCATTTTCGATCGGTCGTACATAAACTCTGTTTTTTCTTCCAGAAAAATTCAAGACATATCACGTTATGAAGAACCATACTGTCCTCTCCGACACCGAGGTGAAATATTTAGTGGCTGAGGAAGACGGAGACCCGAAATCTGTCGTGATTAAAGACTGTCAGGTTAAAAAGGATCCATTAAAACAAATAGGAAATATCGAGCTTCAATTGAACGACGATCAAACGGAAATCATCGGTATCGATCTCGACGGTGACCTGGTCGTGAAACAATAACCACGTGATCATAACTCATTTACATTTCTTTTTATAGAAAAAAATGGTGGATGTGTGAAACAGGGTCATTTTGTGGTTACTTAAAAGTTGAAGTCAGTGAAAGCCTTTCTTTTTTTGTTTTCCTTCAACGAAATAGCACCGTATTTGAGATAATCATCCTGTTTACATTAAAAAAAGAGAGGTCATTTTGAAAATAAGAAAACGTTGCATACCCTAACCCATTCCCACACAATGACGCTTTTTGGCACCCTCAAAGAAAGGCGATTGGAGAAACATTGTGTCAAATGAAGAAATTGCTTGAAACAAGCAATTTCTTCTTTTTACACACTGTTTTCTACCCAGAGAGTTGAAAAAAAAATCCAAATTTTCATAAACTTAAAATTGTCGTCTGCAACCCCTTTCAATTTGGACCCGTCTAAAATCTTGCCGTCTAGTAATGGGTTAAAGATGCATTTATAATCATTTATTCGAAATAAATTGAGTATTTGTGAAACATCCAATTACGATAACAAATTTCATCAATAACGATAATTTTCAACAATTTTATAGAGACATGTATATGATAAAGGGAAATAACCCGAGAATTACTTTTTCTGATTTCAAAGTTTCTGGTCCTTTCCACTTGTCATTATTAACAGAAACAATATATCGTCACTTTAATTCTAAAACCCAGTAACTGCAGCTTAATTCTTTCTGTAGTCACGAGATTTCAGAATTAAACCGACGTTATCCCGTGTAATATCCGTCTTTATTGTAACAGACTATCTACATTTCGCTTCATTAAAATATTTATACGCATGTTTTAATCCTTTAAACGTTTGCCTTCCGACTTGTACGAAATTAATCTAATTGGAAAAAAATTAATCAATTTTAGAAATCGATTATGTATGATATCTTTTTTTAATCTCACCCAATAAAAAGCTAAGGATATGTTTAGAATACCTATCATTTAGCCTTTGATTGTGTCAGATTCAGCGTAAACTGTACTGATCATTCTAATTGATTTATGTGACTCTGTTCAATTTTCACCCTTTTCGACTTGGTGAATGTTTCTGTAATAAGTGGTCGTTGTTGCTAAAACATATCACAACTAAATATTAGATTGATGGAACTCGTTAGAATCGTCTCAACGTCATTTTTTTTGTAAACTTAAAGTGATTTGGTGACTTAAACGTCGTAACTACATCTTATTCATGCTGTACTGACGACGTTAAAGTCGCCAAACAACTATTCTACTTTTTTGTTGCATGCTACTGGTCATAATTTTTTGCAAAATAACGCCGTTTAAAATCGAAGTGGGACTTCCTGTTGGAGTCGGTGGGCGTGGCCAACGAAGAAGGTGGGCGGGCCAGCAATTGGTGAATTGACCCTCGACATCATCTCATTCTTTATAAAGATATCTGCGATATTGTAGTTTGTCCCTCGCACCTAACCCTCGATATCATCACATCGTTGGTGTTTAATATTGTCTTCCACGTAATTTTGTTTGTTTGTTTATTTTTTTTTTTCATTTAATTTTGCAATTAACTGTCATTCATGTATTAACGAAGTAATAAAATGTTTATGTGTGTTACAATTGCGCTTCGTTTTATCTCCGACCTTGGTAGAATGCCTTTGACGGTTTATGTCAGAAAAAGAAAATCTGTATCTAGATTCTCTTTTAGATCCTAGCAGGTGCGCTCAGGTATGAATGTTACCGTCAAACGCTGTTTAACCCATTACCAGACGGCAAAATGTTAGACTGGTCCAGATTGAATGAGGTTGCCGACGACAATTTAAAGTGTATGAGATTTTAGATTTTTTAAAATTTCTGGGTAGAAATATTGTGGAAAATGAATAAATTGCTTGACGCAAGCAATTTCTTCATTTTCCACAATGTTTCCCTTTTTTTAAGGGGTGTCAGAAAGCGTCATTGTGTGGGAATGGGTTAAGGTTTATCAAAATATCAACAACATCATCAAAACGGATGCACTTTTTGGTTGACTAGAACCCTGTCACGAGTTTCCGTCGGTCCCTAATTGAATAAAGAACATTTATTGTACACATGAGAACAACAATGACGTCATCGACGAGGTATTTCATTGGATGACAGGATTTTGAAAAAAAAGTCCACAACAAGGGTAGATGATGTAATTACGTCGAAAAAAAGGTTGGCGATTAAGTCAAAAGAGCAGAATTTTGTGGGGACTTTAGCTATTACCTAAAATGAGCAATTTCTCGTGTTTGACTACTTTCGAACTACTATTGCGGTTACCGAACGTCGATAACACGTAGGAACGATGCACTGGATACGACTATGAAAAGAAGGGACTTTACTTTAATCGGAGAATTTCCGTCTCAGGGGAGAATCAAAAAACAAAACATCGACCTCGTGGGCGGTAGACCCAAATATCTTAACTATAGCTTTGATGAGCAGTATCGTATTTTGATCACCCAACAACATATCAATTTAAGCTGTGAAAATGTTTTTGTCCCAATATGCATGAGCGTAATGTGCGTAAAACCGATGATCCGTCACATGGAGACAGGAAGTCTAAGAGTGTAGAAGTTGGTGTTTCCATACAGCTTCCTAAAGGTCATGAGAGGATTCTCATTCTAAAAGGTAGGGGTAGAACAGTAAGGAATAACATTAGGGCCATCGCATTTTTTCTGTGTAAAGTAGGAACACGAGGCCCTTAAGGTATTCCGTAGATTAGGGATCGATCATTGAACCATATCCCAGTATGATGGCATTTTAACCCTTCCTGTGCAAACCCGTGATTTTACGTCGCTGTGATTTCTATACTTGAGAAAACATTATGGAAAAGGGAAAAATTGCTTGTGACAAGCTATTTCCCCATTCCCCACAATAATTTTTACCACATAGGACGGTTTCATTTTACATTGCATCCAATTTTCATTGTTGTCTGCAACCTCTTTAAATTTCGACTAGCCTCAAATTAAAAAAAACCGGGAAAGGTTTTAAGTCGTGATAACACTTTATACTTAAAAGAATAATTTGCAATATCAAAGACTTAAAAAAACTTCTCATTCTTCAACAATTAATACAAAAATGCATCTAAACGTTTTAGTTCTAAATTTAAAATCAAAACCACGTGATCTTTACCGGAACAACAAATCATCAGTGGCCTAAATGTCGTAAATGCAGCTTTATTTACGACATTTTGGTTGCCCACTCACGATATGTTTAATCGTACGCCAAGAACACTTTATTAAATGGTTGTACAACTAAAAGAGACGCGCAACTGAAAGACATATTCATTTGGAGAACCAAGTTTATTGATTGTGTTAAAATGCCAAGGTTACTCTGGAATTTTAACATACAAACACGTAAACGATGGACAACTAGATTAAACCATGCTAGAATATCCAGGTATAGTTAAACTTAAATCACAAAGATTTAAAAAAAAACTTTTTTAAACTTTTAATTGTTAAATTTTACAACATGACTTAATCTTTTATTTGTCAAAGTTTAACACACAAGAATCTATTTCAGAAAAAAAGATCTCTCTTACCCTTTTCCCGTACGTCCACTTGTTTTTCACGTTCAAATAGATTTACACTACAGAAAACATTGCAGGAAAAGAAGAAATGGCTTGTGACAAGCAATTTCTTCTTTCCTTTCGATGTTTTCCACCCTATACATTGGTTATTTTTCATAAATAAGTTTTAATTTGTCACCTGCAACATATTTCAAATTGGACCAGTATTAAATTTTGTCATTTGCGGAAGGGTTTAACAGTGCAATGGAGACCAATGAACGGTATCAATTTCCCTTTCTTTAGAAAGGAGGGAAAGCGGTTTCTCACATAACAACCGTTGTTTATCTAGCGTACAGCCATCAAGAATAGCCTTGTCTTGAATGACGTTTCGAATGACGTCAACTGATTGCGCAACATTTCACAATAATAATTTAAGATAGTTTACCCGTAATGCGCCATTTCGGAACATCGGAAATTTGGGATAATTTGGTACTTTTTGATCTGCAAGCTGAAAGTAGTAAAATGAAGCGTCATTATTTTAATTTTAGTGAAAACTAAATTTTATGACGTCACCCAAGGAATATCGACGTCCTGACGTTTCCAAAATAGCGCATCATGGGTAGACTATCTTAAGGTAGACACAGCAAAAGGCAAAATTTTGAAATCGGCGGGATGTTTGGTTTCCCGGATGAGGTCATGAAATTTCGTCGAACATAACCATTTAAGGCGTTGCTATGACGCATTTGTTTGTTTCCGCTTGCAATTAAAACTCCGGTTTACGGAATGATACGACGTAAACCCGAGGAATATAGATGTTGGATCAATTACAGAATTCAGCAATACTCTGCCTCTACCTCGAAGAACGCTTTGTGAAAGAGTAATGTCAGAAAAGGAACCCGTATCTCGATTTTCCTTGGGACTTGCTGATCCCAACCTCGTCTACATAGACTTGAAAAGACCTTTGGCTCACCTTAATAACTTTTTTATATTCTATACTCGGTTTAAATTCTAGTTAAACATAATCTCCACCAGATCAATTCGAAAGAACCCGGGCTCTGTGTAAGATAGACTTATCTTTCCTTTAGTGAACAACAAATGCTATATTGTTGCAAGATGAGTTCAAGTAAAACATTATCTCCGTCCAAATAACCCGAAAAACATCCGAGCTCTAAAAAGAAGTGATAAAGAGGTTCAGTGTATGATAAATTTATCTTTCAAAAATTCAATTTTTAGTTTCGTCTTTCAAACACGGGCGTTCTGATTGGTCAAAAAAATATTCATAACTCCATGAACAAAATTTTGAGCACGCAGTAATTTTGTATGATTTCGCACAAAGTAGTCCGAAAGAAAAAAGTATCAAAATTTGTGAAGTTTTTGCTCTTTTCGCTCAATGCTATTAAAGGTATGAACCAAAAAACCAAAACACACTTGGGTATGAATCCGCTTCGCGTATTCATAGAGTGTGATTAGGTTTTTCGGATCATACCTCCATGAAAACAAAAAAATATTATCTTCATCTCTTAATTGAGTGAACAAACAGCCCTATATTTTCAAGAGTGGCTATGCCATTCTTGAAAATAAAGCATTTGTTGATCACGAAAAGAAAGGTTTATCGATCCTACACGAAAAAGAAACGATTACAAAAAAACTATTCATAACTCCATGAACAAAATTTTGAGCACCCAGCGATTTTGAATGCTTCCGCACAAAATAGTCCCATAAAAATGGTATCAAAATTTGTGAAGTTTTTTTTCCTCGGTCGATGCTATTAAATCATAAATAATGAAGAGAATATTTTTTGTTTTCATGCAGGTATGAACCGAAAAACCTTATCACACAATGTATGAATCCGCTTCGCGTATTCATACAGTATGATAACGTTTTTCGGTTCAAACCTCATTGAAAACAAAAATTATTCTCTACATCTCTTAAAGCGTTAACAAACAGTTTATGGAAGGCTATACTGTTCAGTGTCTACGCCTCTCTCGAATGTGAAATTGTTAGAAATATCATGCAAAATGGTCAAATATATGTGTTTAAAATGTCACGCAAGGTTCAAATATGTGTAACGTAATACTAGCATGAGCTTACAACTAACCGTTGTTGTTGTTGTTGTCAATAAATTACGACCTCTTTCTTGCTCGTTCGTCCTATATCTTTCTGTCGCTTTGTCAGTCTCTTTCTCTCCCTCACTCTCACTCTCTCAGTTCCTCTCTAGGTTTTTTCTCTCTCCCTCCAGCTCTCTCTCTCGCTCTCTCTTCCTTCTCCCTTCTCTCTCCCCCCTCTCTCTCCCCCCTTTCTCTCTGACTAATAAACTATGTACAAACAAATGAACAACATTTTTCATTATCGGCACAGCTAAAGTTTTCTCTGATTTTCAAATAAAGGACGCCTAATAAAAAAACAGCATCCTTGGTCCCGTTCCACCAGTCAGCAAGTCCTGCAGGATTTCTGGCAATTTCGTAGCATGTAGCCGCTGTTTACATTGCAGTGTCCTCCGTTTGCCCACACCCGACAAAACTGATGTTTATCGAAACAATCTGAAAATAATAACACGGTCATACAGCGTGATTAGTTTTTTCGGTTCTTACCTCCATGAAAACCAAAAAAATATTCTCTTCGTCTCATTAATAAATAGGAATACCACTTTTACCTTTTGTAGTTTATACTATATTGTTCAACTCGCTTGGAAAAATGATTTGAACTAACGTAGATTGGCTTCACATAAATGCTGGACATTGTCGGAGTTAGAATTTCACTTCCAGTCTAAATGAAACATTTGATTGGTAGGTTGTTTCTTGATTGATAGACACAATTTCTTTAGTTCAATCTAAAGTTATTTCCAAGACAAGATCTGCTGAATTGTTTGTCCTACCGTTAGAGAATTGTGTACCACGTTTTACGCAACACAGATATTGCCTACGTCACAGACAAACGCTGCTTAATTCGCGAGTGTTGTGTTTTTATAGGTTTATATATGTAAACAAGTGACAGTTTATCGTCTTAGAGGCATATATATAATATTGACATTTTGTTGATTGATTGATTGAATGTTGTTTAACGCCACTTTTAATAGCATTTCAGTCATATTGCGGCGGCTGGAGCACCTAACAATGGATTCTGATATTTCTCACACCAGTACTACCACTACATCCTTTCCTAACCTCCAGCTGCTAATCCACTTAGATTTACGATTATCCACCCATTGGTGAGAGGATATTTTTTAGGCCTGGCCGGATTATACTTACCTTTTGGTGTAACACACACGTTGCAGGATTTTTTGCAGATCCTTAGTGCCGAGGTAGGATTATCTTCACAAAACCCGTTTTCTGCCCAGGACGGACAATATTGCTCTAAATCTACGCATGGTGTATTACCTAGGATGAAAAAAATCAAAGCACTGAAAGCACTGTAATCCAGCAAAGCATGGTTGAATTTAGAAAATCTTTCCCTTGTTGGGTAGAAAACATGGTGGACATTGAAGAAATTGCTTGTTACAAGCAATTTCTTCATTGTCCACAATGTTTTCTAAACCGTTTTTCTTGAGGTGCTTAAAAAGTGGAATTGATTGGAATGGGCTAAGTAACGTGCTTTTTACAGATTTCTCTATAATTTGAATAGAGTTTGCAATATTCCTGAAATACATAAGAACTATTTTTATGGCGTAGGCATTTAATGGATTTAGTGGTTTAGCCTCCAGTGGCAGTTTGCACTCGTTTAACTTTGCTAGCTGAAAAACAAAAACAAAAACAAACAAACAAACAAAACAATAACCTATTACCTATTATCAGACTACAACATTTTAGACTGGTCAAAATCGAAAGATTTCGCAGTTGACGATTTCATAAACGCAGGAATTTTGAAAGATGGAGCTAGTATTTAATTGTATTGTTATTCAATTAGGAACTATTGCGTAATAATTGGGATACAAATCATTGTGTTTTCTACTGACCAGAAACCAATAACAGATTTTGTATTACATAAGATTATTCTCCTATATAAAGACGAATGTTTACAATATAAATGAAAGAACATCACAAAATTTTTCTACAATCATTTTATCTAGCAAAAATCCTAGATACGTTAAACTAGGCATGACATCATTTCATCGGGAAAATGATGCAATCCAACCATAAGCTATACAGTTCAGTACATGGCTGATGCGATTTTTTTTTCTAACGAGTACGATTTTGTCCGCCTGCAATGGACACTGGTAGGTATAAAAATAACTTAAAGAACTTAAAGTACTGTTAGCTAGCAAAGCAATGTTTTGTTAAGTAATCTTCTTTGTCAAAGGTTTTCATGATATATATTACCTAAACGAGGTTAAAGTAACACAGTAGTTCATCCAGTTGAACATGACAAAATACCGAATTGGTTCAAATTAAATGAAGTTTCAAGTTCGCTGAATTTAAAAAATGATTGTCTTGTAGGGTAGAAAATTTGTGGACACTGAGGAAATTGCTTGTTACACAATGTTTTCCAAAGCTTTTTATCTTGAGACGCGTAAAAAGCAGGACTAGGAAGGGATGGGTAGAAGAGAATGCTTATGAAGGAATTCTCTACAACTTAAATAAAGTTAATTCATGTGTCCATACAAAACAGTGCGAATAGTGATGACTTTGATCGGACTCATCTAGAAAACTATATGCTCAAGTGAGCTAAAATTACCTAGAAGATTAAGTTGCAGGCAGAGTTTGCAATATTCCTGAAGTTTACAAGAACAATTTTTCATGGCGTAGGCATTCAGTCGATCTAGTTGTTAGGCCTCTAGTGGCACTTTGCACTCGTTGAACTTTGAGAAGACCTAAGAATGTTGACGCTTTGTTAGCTAAAAAGAAATCTTACCACGATCATTATCATTATTCCTATCATTTTCATCATTTCCATCATTTCGACCATTATCCTTATCATTATCATTATCATTGTCGTTCCGATCCTTATCTTCCCTGTCTGGTCTCTTGGTTGTCGTGACTAATGTCCCCTCCGAGTGTTTCTTGCAGGACAAGGCACAGTGCTTCAACATCCAGTCATTGATCTCACAATGACCAAATTTGGCCCAGTTGTCACATTCCTTCTCGCTCTTGTGGTTATTCTTTACTTCACCTGCAGTATAAGAACGACTTTCAGGGCCCGAGATAATAAAACTTTTTTTCGTACTCAATTGAGAATTAACTCGAACTTTAAGCTTTAACAAATTTTGTGTTTCAATGTTAACTGTTTGTGTTATGAAATATGATTTACTAGTACAATATTTCATTTTAAAAGAGTTACCGTAATATACATCTTTAATTTCGAATCGAATTTTGAAGAATCCAGAAAGGCTTGAGATCATAGACTTTTTTAGTTTTCATTTACTCAAGCATCTATTCGGAATAAAATGGGTCCTATATGACAACTTCATTTTTAACTTGGCTGTTTTCGGAGAAAATCCGAGGCATTGTGATAGCCTTGGTGTCGTCGTTGTTGTTGTTGTTGTCGTCGTCGTCGTGCGACAACTTTTAATCAAGCATCAATTCGGAAGAAAACTTAATTTTAAACAGCCTAAGACTACACTTTGTATAATACGTAATATTCACAAATATAAACTCCTTGTTGTGATAGCCTTGGTGTCGTCGTCGTCGATCAGTTTAGTGTATCTGGATAAATATTCTTTGAATATAAGTCAACTCAAAAACATACATTTTTACGTTATTTTCGCGGTAATTCATTTGTTAAGTTGTTATACTAGTGTTGCATTTCCCATATACTACCAGAAATATTCATACTGTTTAGTTCACCGTCGCACGTTATTAAATAAAAATATTACCAGAAGTCGTTTTTGTGGGTGGTGTTGTTGGTCTAGCAGTTCTTCCGCTGTCCTTATCAGGCTTGCATTTTGTGCAAGCCTGTCGACAATTTTCGTGCATCCAATCTCTGTTCTTCATACACTCTTGATCACGTGCCCACATGATGCAACTGTTGTCGTCCCAATTGTTTTTACATTCTCCAACTTGAAATTTAAAGAGACATATCAATGAAATAAAACTAAACATTTTAAACGTTTATCTATTTTATTCATCAATCTTTTTTTTTTCTATTGGAATACAGAATCTTTATCATACAAGATATTTGCATATGGATAGATACTAATAGGAGAGAGTAAATTTCCCACTCCATCAGGGTCTGGATCATAACATGAGTACCGCATACGAATGCCTGGCATCCGAATGTAGATTGCTGCACAGTATAATCCGAGGGCGATAACGAGTCGACTAGCAAAGACCGACTTGTGTCTACGCTCGAGACCGATATATGCAAAATTATCAGAACAACAATGTCGCCAATAATATCTTTTAAAAGGTGTGTGTTTGTAAACAAGTGACATTTTATCCTCAGTGAAGTATAATCAAATTCTTTTTAGAGTTACTCCTTTAACGTACGGATTTCTCTTTTGAGAATAAAATCATATTGCAAGTTTCAAGTGAACAGCTTCTGTAATTGACAAATTACTAGCCCCGCCTTCTTACTCCGATAGCCAAGCCCATTGACTCCTAAAGGAAGTCTCGCGAAGTTATTTTGCAAAATTAATGGCTAGTAGCATGTAACAAAAAAGGAGAGTAATTAGTTGGCGATCTAAACGTCGTAACTACAGCTTGAATAAGCTGTAATTATGACGCTTAAGTCGCCAAACCAACAAACAAGGCTAAGAAAAATGGCGGCCAATGTCGGAGTTGAAAGCTCAGGTCCGGGCTGAATAGATGATAAGATATGATCGGTTGATCCTTTGTATTGATAGACGCGATTAGTCAATTTCAGAGCTTTTAAAACACGTCAAATTTTAAGCGCGAAAATTGCTACACTCACGATGACAAAGACGCCAGGCCCTTGCAATAACTCGGAGTATCTCCGAAAAAAAGTCAAAATCTTCTTAACCCCTTACTATCTTATTAAAATATTAGATTTGTCCAAATTTAAAGAGGTAGCATTAGGTAGATTTAAAATGTAACCATCCTATGATGATAGAAAATGTTGTGGGAAAAGAATTAATTGATAGAAAACATTGTGGGAAAAGAATAAATTACTTGTTATAAGCATTTTTTTCTTTATCCACAATGTTTTCTCAAGTGTAATTTTAAACGTAATATGAGAGACTGTACGAGGACGGTTAAAAGGGAAGAAAGCTATGATGACGTCAACACCACGAAGAAGTCAGGGAATTGGCTGTTTCTTCCGTAGCCCTATTTCCAGCTTGAGCAAAATATCGTGTAACATATAATCAATGTAATTATGACCTAAATAAAATAAATTGAATGAAAATGTCTGCTTAACTCATCCCCTAACAACAGAATTATAGACTGGCCCAAACTAAGAGAGGTTGAAGACGACAAAACAAATACGGCTTGAATTTGAAAAAAAGGGCCATGTGCGAAAACCTATATTTCTTTATCTCATAAAAATGCGTGATTGTGTGGTGATGGGTTTATTGAAAGAAAAAAAAGAAAAGCTCTTGTTTAATCCCTTGTTTTTACGTCCCCGTGATTTCATTCATGAGAAAACACAGTGGTAAAAGAAGAATTTGCTTGTTACAAGTAATATCTCTTTTTTTTCCAACACATTTTTCTATCCTGTAGATCGGACACTTTTCGAATTGCGCTCATTTTTAATTGTGGCCTGCAACTTCTTTCAAGTTAGACAATACCAAAACTTTTTCAACCAGGACAGGGTTGAACACGCATGATGCTCAAGATATAAATAAAATTTTACCTATTTCGTCGCATTTTCTACATGATTTCCTACAATTTGGAATCATCCATCGGGGATTTTTGGTACATTCTCCATCATTCGCCCACTTCTGACATTCAACTGTGTTATAGTCATCCTCGCATTTACCTACAATAATTGATTCAACGTAAAATTATTTAAGAGATTATTAATAAGTGAATATAGTTTTATTTTCATAGAGGTGTGAAACTGAAAACTAACCCCACTGTATGAATACGCGAAGAATTTCGGTAGAGGATCAAAAGACGATGAGTTAATACCGAATATCAAAGCTATTGGTCTTATGATTTGGGAGCGGAAGGTTTTGAAAGATTTCCTTTTCTATTTCTATGTAAAATCAGGGATCGCACATAAATGGGCTAATTTTCAGAGTACGGTAATTCTTTGAAGTATCTTGGTAGAGGGTCAATAGATGATGATTTAAACCAAATATCAAAGCTCTTGGTCTTAAGGTTTGACAGTAGATTTTCAAAGATTCCCTTATTCATTTCCATGTAAAATCAGGGATGGCACAGAAAAAGGCTTATTTTCAAGATATGGTAATTCTTTGAAGCATTTTGGTAGGTCAATAGATTATGATTCGTAGAAAGTATTTAATCTCTAGGCTCTATGGTTATGAAGGTGAATATTTTCTAAGATTTTTCACTCTGTTGCCATGGCAACCAAACTTCTTCATTGATTTCAATTCTTTGAGGTATTTTGAAAGAGCATGACCTGTGAAGCTGAGTTAAAACTCTACGATCAGTTCAGGAGGTGAAGATTTTTCGTAATTGTGAACGGGCGGACCGACGGACGGACGGACTTCAGATGATCACTGATCACAAATCGTACGCAGGTGAGCTAAAACAGGACTCCATCTACTGTAATAAAAAACTTGATTTTTCTGTCCGATTTGATTTGGCGAGTAACCGGTCGCAAAATTATATGAAAAAAAATTGTTCTATACCAATATTTATCCTAAGGATAAATTAATTATGGTAAAAATTATATTTACTCAATGAATTAAATTATTTGTTCTATAATCATTAATCTTCATTTAACATGATAAATATTTGTTCTACAATTATACATATTCATTCAATGAAAAAAAAATCTATAATTATGAATACTTTTTTCAAAAAATATATATTTTCAATAATTAAAATATTTATTCTAAAATTGTAAATATTTGTTGTAGAATTAAAAATATTTATTGTACAATTTAAAATATTTATTGTAGAATTAAAAATATTTGTTCAAAGATTAAAATTAAGTAATTTCCCTATAATTTAAAAATCATAATTCAATACCTCATACAAAAAATATTCATTTAAAAATTAGCATTCTGGGAAAGATGTGATCTGAATTTCTGCTACATAGGATTCATTGGTTAGTTTTAAAAGCAAAGATGGCTGAACCAAGGGATTGGGTATGCGTTTTACTTGCTCACTTTATTTCAGCTTTTCGTTTTAGAGAACGACCAATGACATCCTCTGTATTAACTCTGTATTATAAGGTCAGCCTATATCTTTCCCAGAATGCTAATTATCAAATAAATATTTTTTTGTGACATTGAATGGATAATTTAAATATTAGGATAAGTATTTTTGTTTTTTAAAAAATATTTTAATTATACAGTAAATATTTACAATTATAGATTTGTTTTTTATCAAAAACATAATCATAATTATAGAAAAAATATTTAATTTCATTGAATGAATACCTATTATTATACAACAAATTATTTAATTTTTTGAATAAATACATTTTTTACCATAATCAATTTATCTTTAGGATAAATATAAGTATAATAGAACAATTATTTTTTCATATAATTTTGGAACCGATTACAGGGTACCGTAATTCTTTGAATTATTACGGTAGAGGATAAATAAATATTGATACACATCAAATATCAAATATTCTAGTAGTTTGGTAAAGTTTTTCAATGACTTCCTTCCATAAACCAGAGTTCTTCATAGAATTCAATTCTTTGAAGGCTGAGAAAAAGCATGACCTAAGATTAATAAGAATCAATTCTTTGAAGTTTGGTTTAATTCTATGGTAATTTTAGGATGTCTTTATTATTATTGTTTTTGTGTGTAATTGCGAAAGGACGGACAGATGGACGAACGGATGCAGGGCGATGACCGATTGCAATAATTCGTGCTCAGATACGCTTAAAGGGAGAGAGTGTTTAACCTTTTCCTGTTTAATGCCTGGTTTTACGTCCCCGTGTTTTTATAGTTGAAAAAAAATTGTGGAAAAAGAAGAGATTGCTTGTAACAAGCAATTTCTTCTTTTTCCACAATATTTTCTACCCTATTGAACGATTATTTTTCAGATAAATCTGACTTAAGATTGTCGCCTGCAAAACCTTTGAATTCGGACCAGTCTAAAATTTCAAAAACGGGAGGGTTAAATCAATATTTCAAGAGAAAATTATTATTGCCTATGATTTTGAAGTAAACATATTGTAGGGTAGTTTGACTGATCAAGGTTCAGAAAATCTGCTAGGATCAAAAGGCATCGACCCTAGGTAGTCCTTGCTGTCTAACCAGGGTCGATGATTTTACACGACCTAAATGTTGTTGTTGTTTCCGCCTCGACACAAAACATAACTATGCCCCAAACAAATATAAAACTAACCTGAGTCGGGATCTGGTTTTGGTTTGACTGTTGTTCTAGTTTTACCCCTATCTCCGCACATTCGACATGATTTCCGGCAGTTCTCTGGCATCCATGTTGGGTTTATAAAACACTCTCCCTCAGTGGCCCACTTATCACATTGGGCCTTGTCACCATGTTTGTTGTTACAGGCAACTGGAAGCAAGAGGCATACCAAGGGTTTAAACAGACACAGGTTTTGCGACTAGCTAGATGTAGATTGGACTCTCAAAATTTTTAAGAGACGAAGAGAATATTTTTTGAACCGAAAAAACTAATCACACTGTATGAATACGTGAAGCGGATTCATAAATAAGTGTGATTAGGTTTTTCGGTGCATACCTCCATGAAAACAAAAAATATTCCCTTCATTTCCTATGATTTAATAGCATCGAGCGAAAAAAGCAAAACACATTTTGATACCTTTTTGTATAGAACTATTTTGTGCGGAAGCACACAAAACGACTGCGTGCTCAAAATTGTGTTCATGGAGGTATGAATTAAATTTTTCGACAATTCAGATCGCTCGTTTTTGATAGACGAAACTAACAATTAAACATTTCAGGAATGAAGCCAAAGGACTTTCTATGGGCTCAACTACAGTAAAGAATTGACAACTTTTATAATAGTTTTCAATTCGTTACTGGAGTTGAGCACTAAAAGAACATATCTGTCCTATCTGACGCTCAGAAAGAAGTAGATGGGCCTCTCAAAATGGTCAGATCTGAGTCCAGTTGACCTTCTCAGGGCCTCTTCTTAAGAAAAGACTTGAAGTTCGTTTAAACAGTCTTCAACTCTTTACTGAAGTTGATCATTTATCCCCTGTCATGCTGAACCCGGAATATTCCGGTTTTAGCAGGATGTATAGACAAAGATCAGACTGCACATAAGTGCAGTCTGATCTTAGTCTACACCTCCTGTTTGTCTCTTTATACAATTGTGAAAAAGATTTTATTCAGCATGATCAGGGTTAAGATTATAGTTGCCCAATACTTTGTATGTACCAATATCTATAATTAAAAGAAACACAAAATATGTCCATAGTTAGAAAGAGTCAGAGTTTAAATCAGGATCTCCAAAAACTTGAGTAAGAAACCTATAATGATACCGACTGTTTGTTGGTTTCAGACTAAAACCCGAAATACCAATGCTTTTTGATCTTATAATGCCATTAATATTCTTTTGTTTCCCATTTTTCGATAACGTGCTTTTCACAAGTGTTTGTCTTGTGTTAGACTCGATGACTTATTTGACTCGATATGAAAGCCTTTGAGAAATTATAAAATTTTTGCCCTCTGGTTTTATTTCCAGGGATAAATTGAATTACATGTATGTTTTTTAGTTTTTGGCGCCACAAACGTACCCCAAATGAAAAAAAATATTACTTGAGCCAGAATTATATTTTTGTCGCATTTGGTGATAATGGCACCCAACAGCGCACACCTTGGTATGCAAGCCTTTGAGAAATTATAAAATGTTGACCTCTCTGGTTTTATTTCCAGAGATAAATCAAATTACATGTATGTTTTTAGCGCCACAAACGTTCCCCAAATGAAAAAAAATGAGCCAGAATTAAATTTTTGTCGCATTTGGTGATAATGGTACCCAACAGCGCACATATTGGTATTTCTCGAGATAAAAACACTACTGATGGAAATATTTGTTAAAATTGTTGTACCCCCACTTCATTTTCGTATCCCCGATATTACATACAAAGAGGTACCAAGCCTGCTGTAAAAAATACATTGGACATGCTGCGATGTCAGAATTCTAGACTGGTTCTAATTGAAAGAAAAATATTGAAAACATTTCAAGAAGTTGAAAATTTAGGACCATATATTATTGACAACATTCATGTATTGACAAAATTGACTTTTGATCAAACACTTGCACATCTTTTATTTATCGATTTTGGGCACCATTTTTGCATTATTCAAATATTTTTATCGTAAATAAAAGAAAGATTCCTAACATTCTTTTTTTCAATTGCATCGATCGTTTTAGAGATTTTTTAACTAAGATTAGAAACATTCTTTCGCATGCGCGTCTCGCTTCCAAAAGGTAGGACAAACAAGATTGTACTACCATATGATTAAAATGGTAGATATGGAAGTCCCAATTAAAACCAAATTTAAAAGGGAATCGCCTCGCTTCTATTTATCATGTTCCAGCCGTTGAAGTCGTTTTGAAGATCACGATAATGTATAAACGTGTGTATTGTTTGTCCTACCTTTCGCGATTTGTGTACTACGTTTTGCGCAACGCATATATTGCTTACGTCATAGACGATCGCTGCTATTGCACAAACGTTTACATACCATCCGGGTCATTAGCAATATCTCCGCACGCTTTACACGTTTTCTTGCAGTTTTTCTCCATCCATTTCTTGTTAACGACACATTCACCCCTATCCTTCCATACTGTGCATCGCTGGGAATCAAATACATCTTTACATGTGTCCTCTGTAAAGGAGAATAAGATATTCAGACTGTCAATGTCGCAAATGCAATTGACGGATCGCTTAAAATATTATCTTCATTGTCTTAAATGAAACTCTTAAAACGTCGCCATATATTTTGAATACTCAACACGATTTTTATAACTTTGTATTTACTTTGATCATTCACAATTTGACAACACTAAGGTACGTTTATTTTTGAAGAAGTTTGATTTGTTTGTTTGTTGAATGGGGTCTAACGCCGCTTTTACCATTTTTAGTAATATCGTGGAGAACATAACAATGGACTCCTGGTATATTGAAAACGTTTGAAATTATATCTAATAATGCTGATATGTAAAACAAACAAAAAAAAAAACCGCGGTGACTTCATTTGTTCAAACTTTACACTGCAAGCTTCCTACATTTTAACTTTGAAGTCGTAAGTGTGAGGTCAGAAGTGTGAAGTCGGAAGTTTGCAGGGTGAAGTTGGAAGTGTAAAATGTGAAATTTGATGAGGTGTAGTGTGTGAAGTGTAAACTTTGAAGTGTGAAGTCTGAATTTAAATTGTGGGTTTTAAAGTGATAAGTTTGAAATCGGAAGTTTGAAGTGAGAAATCGGGTATACGAAGTATAAAGTCGAAAATGTGAAATTGGATCTGACACTTCACACTCTCACTGTGAAACAGCTATTTTATCCCGTGACAACCCCTCTCCAAAACATGGAAATTCCATTGTACGTATAAAGAATATAGTGTGAACTTACAAAAGCTTAAAAACATTTATGAAATATAAACTAACAAATACCAAAATATGCTTTAGCTATGCAAACATACCCAGGACTGAAACATCTACAAATAAGCAAATGAATGAGACAAGACATAAAGGTGATTGGGAAGTCTGTAAAGCGCCATGCAACAATTTTTCATTGCAATTATTTCTATCTCTAAAACACACAAGTAAGACACAAGTAGATCACTGGAAACAAAAGGGTTAAGAAAGTTTGAGCTGCAACAATACAGTGACACAATACAAGGGTGACTACTCTATGCATATCACCTATGGACCAGCCACATGGACAATTTGATCTTCAACAATACAAGGACACAAAACAAGGGTGACTACTCTATGCGAATCACCTATCGACCAGTCACATGGACAATTTGAGCTTCAACAAAACAAGGACACAATACAAGGGTGACTACTCTATGCATATCACCTATGGACCAGTCACATGGACAATTTGAGCTTTAACAATACAAGGACACAATACAAGGGTGACAACTTTATGCGAATCATCTGTGGGCCAGTCACAGAACAATTTGAGCTTCAACAATACAAGGACACAATACAAGGGTGACTACTTTATGCGAATCATCTGTGGGCCAGTCACAGAACAATTTGAGCTTCAACAATACAAGGACACAATACAAGGGTGACTACTTTATGCGAATCATCTGTGGGTCTGTCACAGAACAAGTTGAGCTTCAACTCTACAAGGACACAAAACAAGGGTGACTACTCTATGCGAACCACCTATGGACAATTCACGTAGGCAGTGTGAACTTCAACAAAACATGCACAAGGACACAAAACAAGGGTGACTACTCTATGAATATCACCTATGGACCAGTCACGTGGACATATGTTGGCGAAGCGGCATAACCATTGCCATGACCATAGAGCCATATGGGGATCTGAAAGGGTACAAATAAAATGTCTTTTTACTCATTGCCGGATGACAAAAACTAAGACTGGTCCTTATTCAAAGATGTTGCAGGCGACATTTCAAATTGTGGGAATTGGAGAAATAATGACTGGATATAGTTCAATCCACCATGATAAAAAGAGAAGTGGCTTGTTACAAGCCCATAAATGGACAACAAAGTTTTAGACTTTGAGAAATTGCAGACAACGATTTCAATTTGCCAGAATTCCAACTACATCGGTATTTCTTGGTAGAAAATAATGTCGAAAATAAAAAACGAGGCAATTACTTCATTTTCTATAATATTTTCTCTCGATTTATTTTCTTGGGGTTGTAAATAAGCGCACTTGTATAAAAGTGGGGAAAAAATTATTAAACCTTGTCATGCCGAATTAAAATTCTCTATAGAACTACATTAAAATCAAAGGACTGACATCACTAGATGCACTTATTTTAGATAAATAATTATAATGAAACATCATTTAATAAACAATACTGGCTTAAAAGAGACAAGCAGGTGGTGTAGATTAAGATCAGACTGCACATATGTGCAGGCTGATCTTTGTCTATACCTTCTGCCCAAACAGGAATATGCAGGGTTCAGCATGACAAAGGTAAAAATATTCGCAAGACCTTTAAAGCCACACGATATGGTGCAATCTCATCATTTTTAACTGAGGATTGTGCAAACGTTTTACAAATAATCATCCCTAGCGTGGAGTGCGGCCTTAGTTGGATTGATCTCGAAAAGGGGTACTTTTTCAATTAGTTTATGTAACAAAATATTTTCCGGATTGAAACATATTGTTTCTTTAATGCGAACAAAATTATCTGATTACGGGAAGGACATTTTTGCATCTTATTTATTGCAGCATGCCATGCAAAATCTCCCTCTGCCTTTTACACTACTGTGTCGCCAATCGGCACTCCTAATTCAATTCTATACGAATCAAACATCGGATGTACATCGTTGCACTTTTTTAAAAATTCACGTGACAAACTCCCAAAATGGTGCTTTCCGTTTTGCAAAGCAACTGCGGTAAAATGTATCTCATAAAGTTCTATAAGAAAAGTCTGTTTGGTCTTCAAAGGAAAAATAAAATTAGAGTAAAATAGGACAGAACATAAAACAGCAAAAGGAAATTTAAATATATCTACGATTTTGAAACCATACGGGTTTACCGAGATTACGTGCTACGTTTTTTACATTGTTTCCGGCTAACAAAATGCACAATTTTGTTACATAATGCTCCGTCTTATATACATCCAAGGTTTGATTCGTAGAATTGAACGAGGAGTTCCGATTGCTATGTCGCCAGAGGTATAAGGTTAACCATTGTTTAGGTTCCTTCTGCATTTGTGTTATTCAAGAACTAAATTACTAACGGCACTTATACAACTTGACATAAGGAAAAAAAAACAAAAAAAAAAACTGCACTCTATTGGAATGTCTCTTCCAGTTTTAGAATATATTTCATCAAATTGTTAATAAAATGTTCAGCACAAACACAGAATGCCCATTTGTCATTCGTGTTTAGATCACATAGTTTTTCGAGTCTTTCATTTCAAAAGTAAAGCGCTTTTGGTACAATTTGATGAAATGTTGTTGAACATACTTAAGTACTGTGTATAAATTTTTGAGTGCCTTTTGAATTTTAAATTGACGGATCGCATGTCGGTCAAAAAACCAATTGACCAATCAAATCATTCATTCAGATCGGAAGCGAACTTTGAACTCCAGCATTGGCCGACTTTAATGTGAAACTTTTTTTTGTTGGACTGGCGACTTAAACGTCGTAATTACGGCTTATTCAAGCCGTAGTTACGACATTTGAGTCGCCAAAAAACATTTTGCTATTTTGTTACTTGCAAAATAACGCCGTTTAAAAACCAAAGTGGAATTTCCTGTCGGATTCGGTACACGAGGTCGGTGGGCGTAACCAGCGATCCATTGATCTATCGGTATGACATAACTGTTACTGAGAATTTAAATAATCCATACCTTTCTTCGTTTCGTCGTTCCCACAGAGTTTACACGATCGCCGACACATGTCTAACATAAATTTGGGATTTCTCTCACATTCCCCCTGGTTGGCCCACACGTAACATTGCCAAGGTTCACTGGCATCAAAGCAGGAAGCTGGAACAGAACAGTCAAAAATCCGTTTTCTAGAATATCAAGCCTTCCCCCGAACAATCCAGAGTTTTTTCCCGACCTCTGTGAATAAAACTCAAGAAAAACGTTGTGATAAACGAAGAAAGTGAAGCTAGAACGTAGCAGACGAAACTCTATTTCCTACATATTTACCCTGCTTTTTAAGCCTCCGTAAATAAAACTCAAGAAAACGTTGTGATAAATGAAGAAATTAAAGCTAGAACGAAACAGGCGAACATCCAGTTCGTACATATTTACCTATTCCCGAATAATCCCGCTTGTATACGCCCCCGTACATTTTTTGTAAATAAAACCCAAGAAAAATTTGTGAAAAATGAAGAAATTGCTTATGACAAGTAATTCTTTCATTTCACCACAAAGTGTTCTACTCTGAATATCAACGAATTTGCATTTTTTTTTTTTATAAAATCATAATTTGTCGTCTGCATCCTCTTTCAAATTGGACCAGTCTAAAATTTGGTCGTCTTGTCAGATTGAATGAAGTCAAGTTGTAATTGTAAGAGGCAGCATTTGGGCGTTTGAGAATAGTATGAGGTAATAAGTATCAAATTCTTTTTTTATTTAGATAACATATGTAAAGATTCATTCCACATTTCCGTATTATTAAAACTTGGAATACAGCGGATCACTCCAAAGTCATATATTAAATCGATAATTGACCAATTATTATATTTTTTTTGTTGTTGTTGTTTTTCATCTGTATTTGATGTTTGGCTTTGTGACTAGATTGGCTTCTTAAATAAGATTTAAAAGATGTGGTTCGGGGTATCTGACCTGGCAGATACAGTTAATTAACCCTTTCCCGTACAAATACGGGATTTTACGTAGCTGTGATTTTATACTTGAGAAAATATTGTTGAAAAAGAAGAAATTGCTTGTAAGAAGCAATTTCTTCTTTTACCTCAATAGTTTCTACCTCATAGGATGGTTTCATTTCAAATTGCATCAAATTCTCATTGTCGTCTGCAACCTCTTTGAATTTGGACCAGTCTATATTTTCAAAAAATAGGAAAGGGTTAAAGCCATACTTACCATCAGCGTTCGATCTTTCTTGTGATGATTTTGTACAAGAGTCGGTACCGTCTGGACAAATACATTTACAATTCTGGTCGATAAAACCACGGTTATTACATACGATGTCTCTCGGGCAATGTGCTGAAAAGTGACAACAGATTTCACAAGCTTTGAACAAAGCAAAATGTGTTAAGGAATCTTCTTCTTCTTCTTTTAAAAACTTCTGTTAATGATTCCTTTGGTGTATTTTTCCATGAGGTAGAAGTTCATAACGTTATTTCTATATTTCTAGCATATGTTTTTCCTTATTCAATATAAGAGTTTTAGTAAAAATGGCTTTCGCAAAAAATGATCCATTCTCCTGGGGAAACCTGCCTAAATGACGTAACTTTATGACGTTGAAAAATTCAAATATTTTGATGACGTCATATTTCTTTTTTATTATTATTATCATTATCTCTACCCCCACCAAGAAAAGAAATTACGAAAATATTGAAATATTTCTTCATGATCCACATTTTTTAAATCCAAAACATACAAATTTAAAAACTTATTATTAACTGAAAATTACTTTCACCAACTTCTTAAAATTTGGAATAGTCTAAAATTTCGTCTTCAGGTAAATGGGTTGATATACAAAAACATTTGTAACTTAGTTGGATTTTCAGATATTACTTGTCATTATTGTTGTTATTTTCTTTTTCATTTTAGTGACTCAGAAAGATAGTTTATGATAAATTTTGAAAACAACAACAACAAAAAAAAAAAAAAAAAAAAAAAAAAAAAAAACGAACAAAAGAAAAACAAAAAAAAAAAAAAAAAAACAACATATTTTATCATTCAGAAGGGTTTACCTGGTGTAATGGATCAAATATATGCTGTCAAATAGCATATCACTTACCAGCGCAATTATACATCAGATTAACGATTTTGACGTCACTAAACGCTAGCTGTTTTCGATACACTCGTCCTATAGTTTTTTCTTTGTCTGGTTGTTTGGCTCGAATTGTTTGGGCTTTACTATTGTAGGAAAATGCCTTGAAAATACAGATATTGGATATTTTGACAAAGCTATTTTTGTAACACTTATTACGGACGTATTATTCATTTTTAATGATTTTTTTTTCTGAACTGTGAAAATATATATTCTGTAAAGTGTGCCGAGTTATTTATATCAACCCTTGTCATGCTGTATAAATTACCTTACTGAATTGCTGTAAAATCTAAGGGCTGAAAGCACTGATAGAACTTGTTGTTCAAAAATCTTTTTTTTTTTTTTTAGAAATCAACTTCATAAACAACCCTGGCAGGAAAAGAACAAACAGGAGGTATAGACGAAGATCAGCCTGCACATAAGTGCAGGCTGATCTAAGTGTACACCTCCTGCCAAAACCGGAATATTCCGGGTTCAGCATGACAAGGGTTAATACTCATTTAACAGCAATGGATTTATCAACATGATATATCTATAACGTCGATAATTGACGGGACGCTGGCCCCGCCCACTTTTTCCACTGGCAACGCCCACTGGCACCGACGCAAATTTCAATTTAATATTAAACGGCGTCATATTGTAAAATTTGTTGCCAGTAACACGTAATAAACGTGTTAAATAGTTGGTTGGCGACCTAAACGTCGTAACTACAGCTCGAATAAGCTGTAGTTACTACGTTTGAGTCGCCATACCGACAAAAAAGCTTCACAAAAAAGATGGCCAATGTTGGAGTTCAAAGTTCACTTCCGATCGAAATGAATACTACGAATGGTGGATTGATTCTTTGATTGAAAGTCGCGAACGATAAAATTTTCATTGGCATGGACCATAGAGTGTTTGGTTGTTGTTATTTTAATCTGTAATTATTATACTTGAGAAAAGTATTTTGTCAACCTTGTCATTCTTAGCTTTACAGTTGTTGGTGAAAATGAAAATGGGTCAGAGTATAAGTACAACAATTGTGTGTGCCTTTTTAAAAGTTGAATTGTCGGTGGCCAAACCATAATATAGTACAGACAGCTTTACTCAAATTTTATATACGATATTTGGTCGCCATCTGACGAAAATTAATTTCAAAGCAGTGCTCAAGCAACCTTTTGATAAAAACATTTATACAGATTAATTGATTTTGATAATACGCGAAACGATTATATGCATAAAAAATTTCCTTTTAAGATACATTCATTGCACGCAGACAAAATCGGATTCGATAGAAAAAATACATATCAGCAATACACTAAACTGATACGAAATAGGTTGATGGTATCATTTTCCGGTTAAATATCGTCACGTTAACGTTATTATTACAAAAGAAGGTTGATTTTAGACAAATTTCGATTGCTTCTTTTATCATATACCTATCAATGTTTCTAGTAATATATTTATTCTGCATAGACAAAACGACAAAAGCCAGAAAAAATCCATATCTGATAGTGTCAAATGCGGTTCCATATAATGCAATCAAATATGACGTCATTTTAATTCTGTAGATGACGTCATAATGCGAGTAAAAGTTAAAAAATTGTAAAGTAAAAGGAAATACCTACAGAAATACAGTGCTTTTTATATTAATTCATCGAATATAATTAATAAGAAAATAGGTATATGTTAAATGGAATATTATGATACGATAGTGATACAACATCTTGTATTTGCTTCTCGCGGTGGAGTGGAGGTATAATAAATAGAACACCACTATGTAGTAGCGATACAAAATATTGCATTCGGTTAACGTCAAGTAGGAAAATTTGATATTTCAATCGACATTCGATCTCGTGAAATATTCAAATTTTTCTAGGCGGCTCGAATCCAATACTAGGAGTTCTATCATTTACAACATAATATGCCTTATCTATGTGTAGCTCGAGTTCTGCTATACTTACCGTTATCCCATAGTGCATAACGGACGAATATTCATAATCGACGTTCATCTGATTGACCTCTGCTACAGAATATTTGTTGAACCATACTCTCATATCAGGCTGCACATTGTTGTACAAGATTTCTATATATTTGTCTCTGTTGGGAAGCTGATGCTCGTGCACTAGACCGACAGCATGGCCGATCTCGTGCAGATACAAGCCTTTCTGAAAAGAATCAGTTGATATGATAAGTCTTAAAACATATAAGTACTCTGTCAACACAGTCCCACACAGTGACTTTTTTGACAACCCTCAAAAAAAAAAAAAAATGGGAGAACATTGTGCTAAATGAAGAAATTGCTTGTAACAAGCAATTTCTTCATTTTACACAATGTTTTCTATTCAAAAAGTTAAAAATTCATTTACTTGAAATTGTCGTCTGAAGCTCATTTCAATTTGGACCAGTCTAAAATTTTGCCTTTTGGTAATTGGTTAAAGTCCTGAACGCAGACAAATTGGCACACACACATACACACACACACACACAAAAATAAATAAATTACAGAAGTCTCCGACTGGTATCTCATTTGATTGCCATATGTTTTTTTTTTAAATTCAGTTTCATCAATTGACGGATTGCTGGCTCCGCCAACGGAGTTCCACTTCGATATAACAATGAGTAATTTGTGCAATTTATGGTCAGTTAGATCGAACAAAAAATGAAATAGTTGATTGGTGAGCGAAACGACGTAAATACAGCTTGTATAAGCTGTAGTTTCGACGTTTAAGTTGCCAAACCAATAAAACTTCGGCCAATATGGAAGTTCAAAATTCACTTCTGGTCTAAATGAATGATTTGATTGCTCGATTGGTAATGATTACAACAGCGATCCACCAATTATGAATTAAGCACAAACACTAAATGGCTACTTGTAATTTGGGTTAAGTCGCAAAAAGTATGCTTTTAGAATATCATTGGCTTATCATGAAGTTAAGAAAATATGATAATTTTATCAAAAAACGCTCAAGGTATAGCCCCGGACCAATTCGTTTTAATTGTTGCTTTTATTCCCTTATTTCAAAAGGTGTTTTTGAGTCTGTTTTTGTTTATTTGATGACTCAACTTTTGTCTCGAAGTAGCTCCAAGAAGCAAACAACCATAGTCAAGATCGTTCGGTCTAAGGTGCCAGACTACGGTTTTGATGGAAATATTCGAATTGGCCATGGTCAATTTCTCAAATAGAAGGAAAATGTCATTTTTGACTGCAGATTTATAAGTAATAGTGGAAATTGCTGTTCTAAAAGATTCTAAAACATGAAAAGAGACCATTTGCAAATTTGAAACTAAAGGTTCATGACCTTTCGAAAGTGCACTTGTTTTCGGCTGAACCAGAAGTGCAAGTTGGTATTTTTGCGGATTTGGCTGTCAGTGCAGGCAATTTAAAATGGTAGGAATAGGCACTGAGATAGTGAAAAAAGTAGCTGGAATCATGGTATTTTTGACTGCCTTTGCCAGCTTTAGATTGTTTTTACTGTCAAGAAATGAAGCAGTTTGCGGGCCATCATTTCTAATTTGGCCTGTGCGGCAACTTGCGTCAGGCCGAAATCGCGTATTTACGCTCGGTTTTGTTGACCAGGCCGGATGTTGAATAGCCTTGACTTTTGTCCCTTTTATAGGGTATCTGTATGATATGTTGTAATTTTTTTCTCGTATTACATCCTATTCTGACAAAGAACATGTTTGTTCTCTTGCAGATTGTTGTTTGATAGAACAGTTTAGCACAACATTCGAATATCAGGGTTGACGACAAAGGAAAGAGACGTAAAACCGTAGACTGAGACCTAAGGTACATTACCCCGTTGCATACAATACTAAAAAAATGACCAAGGAGTTACCTTCCTTGTTATTGATAAAAATTAGCAGTACTTACAAATCTACAGCCATTACTATCTAAGTTCAAAGCTTGATGACCTCCGACCATCCCCAGCTGAGAATTACAACTGAAACGAAATGAAATTGAACCAAGTTTGATGACGGATCGTCGAGATAGAGTTATTTAACCCTTGTCATGCTGAACCCGGAATATTCCTGTTTTGGCAGGAGGTATAGACAAAGATCAGCCTGCACATAAGTGCAGCCTGATCTTGTTCTACACTTACTGCTTGTCCTCTTTCAGCCGTAGTTGTTTAAATAATCAATTTTCAGAGGAAATAATGACCTTCATTACGACCCTTCAGTGCTCTCAGTCCTTTCATTTTGAAGCAATTCTGTATAGGATTTTTAATTCAGCATGACAAGGGTTAAGAATCACCGCCGTCAGAAAACAAATCCTACCGATCAATTTAGGACCCGAAATTTTGATCCGAAATGAGATGTTGATCTCGCTCATTTTAATGAAACATATTTGTTTGTTGACGAGTTATGCTTCGTAACCACAGCAAATTCGTGGTTTAGCTACGATATCTGTGGCCTGTTTGTGTTTACTTTCGGCGAAAATATTTCGTAAATCAACAATATTTGATTTAAGAGATGAAGAGAATATTTTTTGTTTTAATGGAGGTATTAACCGAAAAACCTAATCACACTGTTTGAATACGCGAAGTGGATTCATACATTGTGTGATTAGATTTTTCGGTTCATTTAAGAAATGAAGAGAAAATTTTTTTGTTTTCATGAAGGTATTCACCGAAAAACCAAATCACACTGTATGAATACGCGAAGTGGATTCATCGATTGTGTGATTAGACTTTTCGGTTCATTTAAGAGATGAAGAGAATATTTTTTTTTGTTTTCATTGAGGTATTAACCGAAAAACTAATCATACTGTATGAATACGCGAAGCGGATTCATACATTGTGTGATAAGATTTTTCGGTTCCTTTAAGAGATGAAGAGAATATTTTTTGTTATCATGGAGGTATGAACCGAAAAACCTAATCACACTGTATGAATACGCGAATACGCGAAGCGGATTCATACATCGTGTGATTAGGTTTTTCGGTTCATACCTCCATGAAAACAAAAAGAGAAATGGAAGATAAATAAATTTAACCTACCCTCTTCCGTTTTGAAAACGCACAGCATTTCGATCTGCCGATGTAGCGTCATGGAACCTTAAACATGTATATCTCTCCCACTCTGTCATAGAACTGCGGATTTTATATTGTTCCTCGTCGTCTGAAATAAACATCATCAGGATTAGTATGGAATACCGTTAGGACAATCGCGTTTTCTGTCTTACCCTTCCTGTTTTGCCAAATTTTATACCTGTCTAAAATTCAAAAGTTTTGCAGACGAACATTTAAAGTGGATTTAATTTGAAAAATAAGCATTTTGTAGGGTGAAAAATATTGTAGAAAAAGAAGAAATTGATTGTAACAAGGAATTTCTTCTTTTTGTACAAATTTTTCTCAATCATAAAATCACAGAGACGTAAAAACAAGGGATTAAACAGGAAAGGGTTAAAGGCCCCATGGCTCTAGTAGAGACAAATATTCTCACCAAAAGGAATCCTAAACTTTATGTTGAAATTGTTTGCAGACCATTCTATCAATATTTAAGAATATGTCACAAGCCTGATATCGTAAGCGTTGTCGAACAGACAACGAAAATGAATTTCAAAATTATTTAATGTTGCTAAAATGAAATAATTTTGAAATATATTTTCGTATACTGTACAACGAACCTTCCATATCAGGCTTCTGACCTATTTTGAAATTATTGAAGAAGAACACGAGAGTACGGCAGCTAGAACAAGAAAATACGTCATACTCTCATTAACGAGGTCTCGTACTTTCGTGGCTGCATTATTGTACTCTCGTGTTCTCGTTGAAATCGTGATCCTAACGTCGTATGATCGTTACCTCAGTCTATATCTAAATAAGGATTTCAGGATTACAATTCAAGATTCTTTGATGGTATGAGAAACGTTCAGTCAAAGACCAACGAAATGTTTGTAAAGTAAAACTTGTATTAAACGACCACTAAAGAGACGGGCAAAAAGTGGTCTTTGAGGAGGATGTTCGCTTAATACTTTTTTGAGACCTGATAAATGATGGACCGTTTCGGTTGAATACATAAATCATTGCAGAATTCTCACTCCTAGGTTGTTCGAACATTGAGACGATTCTAATGGGTTAAGGATTTAGTTAAGGCATTTTTTTTGTCAAATTCTTCAACTTCTCAAAAGCTTATGCTTTTTGGAAGGGTAAATTTGAAATTTAGACATGGTAGCTCAACCAAAATTGGCTAAAATTGACGAATAGGATGGATAAAATGATCGTGAAATTGATATAAAAAATATGTTAATTTCAAATCTTATTTATACGATTACAACATTTTACGTACTGAAATGGCCCGTAACGAAAAAGAACGGGACCGTTGCGTTTGGCCATCTCAATATTGTGTTACGGATGGCCTTTCTTTTGGATCGTCGGGCTGACTTGGACCGGCGTTTTCGTCGTTTACCTCCCAGAGTCTCGTAGGAGCTGAAATTTGAAAAGTATATCTATTGAGGAATCGCTAGTCCGGCCGACTGACTCTTCTGGTCCTGCCACTAACTTCGACAGGGAGTTGCACTTTGATTTTAGATAACGTTATTTTACAAAAAAATATTACCAGAATTATGTACCAAAAATGTTAAAAGGTTGGTTGAATGTCGTAGCTACAGTTTTAATAAGCTGTAGTTCAGGAGTTCATGTCGCCAACCAACTATCATATCTTTTGGTAGCGTGGTTCTATAAACTTTGAATAATTTTAATACTAACTCAAGTATTTTACTATACAAACTTTAGTTTTAACTCATTGTAAGTATAATATTTATGTCGCCAACCAACTATCATATCTTTTGGTAGCGTGGTTCTATAAACTTTGAATAATTTTAATACTAACTCAACTATTTTACTATATAAACTTTAGTTTTAACTCATTGTAAGTTTAATATTGAAGCAGAACTTCCCGTCGGAGTCTGTTGGCGTGGCCAGCAGAGTCAGTGGGCGGGGAAAGTGATTTAGTTAATGTGTAAAATAGTTGAAACTTTGTCAGTTTTTAAGATACTGCCTTTTATATCATTTCTGATAGTTTTTTTCTATTATTTGAAAAAATGAAAGGAAAAAACATTCTTTTTTTTTGTCACAAACGCAGGGCAAAATAGCAAATATATCTTATAGAACAAACCATACACAAATTAATGATTTTTATTAAAGGAAAATTTTTAAAAAGATCTTCATTTCAATTGGTTTGCGTATTTCGTCCTAAGCCTATTCGCCTATTTCAAATCATTTTGTGTACGTTTATGGTCTAGCTAGCCGGAAAATGAATCAACGGCCCGATCGTCTCGTCCATTGATCTCCAAAGGGATGTTCTACTAAGATTTTAAACGGCGTTATGTAGTTACTCTTTATTGTTAGATATATGTAACGAATTTAAAAAAATGAAAAGTTATACCTTGATGATGTATTTGAAACTTTGAAGACGATTGAAAAGGAATATAGAAAAAAACTCACAGGAAAACGTTCAATTTAATAACTCTTTTTACAATTGACCAAACGCTGGCCCCGTCCACTTACTTCTTTGTCCCCGACCTTTGCCCCCAATAGGAAGTTCCGCTTGGATCTTTAACGACATTATTCTGCAAGATTTATGGCCGGTGGCATGTTACAAATAAACGGAAATGTAAACGTAACTACGACCTAAATAAGCTGTACTTACTACTTTTCGGACGCCATAACAACAAAAAAAGTTAACAAAATGACAGCCAATGTCAAGTTCAAAATTTATAATCACTGGTTTTTACGTCCCTGTGTTTTTATACTTGGGAAAACATTGTGGAAAAAGAAGAAATTGCTTGAAAAATTGTCTTTTCCACAATATTTTCTATCCTACTGAATGATTATTTTTAAGATAAATTCAAATTTGAATTGTCGTCTGCAAAACCTTTGACTTTGGACCAGCCTGAAATTTAAAAAAACAGGAAAGGGTTAATGATTTGATTATTCGCCTGGTTATTTGATTGACAAACGCGATTGATCAAAAGACCAATCAGATCATTCATTTAGACCGGAATTGAACGTAATCTTAAACTTCAGTAACTGCCGACATTTACGTGAAACATTTTTGTTTGTTTAGTGAACTTAACATCGTAACTACAGCTTATTCAAGCATAAGTTACGACGTTAAGGTCGCCAATCAATCATTTTACTTTTTTGTCTCATGTAAAAGACAATACTGTTCGTAAAATAACAACGGTGGATATCGAAGTCGAACTTCCTGTCGGAGTCAGTGGGCGGGGCCAGCGATCCATCAATGACTAAAAAAAGATCACTTACAAATCTGGATCGTATAAGCCAAAGTACTGTTCCTGTGTCAACATCATGTCTAACTCTGCAAGGATTTTCCCATCCGGACCAACCATCGTATTGGCCATTACTAAAATTACAACAACAACAACAAAAATTACCCTTAATTGAAAGGTGCATATAAGAATTCCTTAATACGCGTTATGACCAATCGCTGGCCCCGCTTACTTACTTCGTTGGCCCGAACCAATGACTGCGACAGGAAGTGCCGCTTCGATTTTAAACGGCGTTATTTTGAAAATTTATGACCAGTAGCATGTAACAAAAAGTAGAATAGTTGGATGGCGACCTAAACGTCGTAAGCATAGCTTGAGTAAGCTGTAGTCACGATGTTTAAGTCCCCAAACCAATAAAAAAAAAACGGTTAACGGATATGGCGGCCAATGTCTTACATCGAAACTCATGTCTGGTCTCAATGAATGATTTCACTGGTTATTTGATTGACAACCGCGATCAGTCAATTATGGCTTTTGAAAATGAGGGGAAAAAACTAAAAAATCTTTTATATTTTTGATTTATGAACTCGTCAAAGTCGTTCTTAGTTCGGCTGTTCTCGAAGAAAACCCGATGTATTGCCATGGAAATGTTGTCGTCCGCCTCAGCGTGGTCATCGTTGAAAAAAATTGACATTTTGTAATATTTGTAGTATTACTAAACACATTCATTTGCAATATTTGTAGTATTACTATACACATTTATTTGTAATATTTGTAGTATTACTACATACATTCATTTGTAATATTTGTAGTATTACTAAATACATTCATTTGTAATATTTGTAGTATTACTATACACATTCATTTGTAATATTTGTAGTATTACTATACACATTCATTTGTAATATTTGTAGTATTACTATACACATTCATTTGTAATATTTGTAGTATTACTATACACATTCATTTGTAATATTTGTAGTATTACTAAATACATTCATTTGTAATATTTGTAGTATTACTAAACAAATTCATTTGTAATATTTGTAGTATTACTAAACACATTCATTTGAAACACGGTATATATGTTCGCTATCTAAAGAACGATCTATACCCACAAGGGGGATAACTCTTAATGCATTTTTGAACGAATGTTAAGTCACGACATGTCGTGATGCTTATAATAATCTTTACGAGATTTGCATAAAAGGTTAATGATAAACAATTTACGAGACTTTCTCTTAACTTAACCCATTACTAGGTGGAAAAACTTTAAGACAGGTCCAAACTTGAAAGGAGATGCTGATGAAAATTTCAA
This sequence comes from Fragum fragum, assembly GCA_946902895.1. Taxonomy (NCBI): domain Eukaryota; kingdom Metazoa; phylum Mollusca; class Bivalvia; order Cardiida; family Cardiidae; genus Fragum; species Fragum fragum. Next base: position 43,135,589 of record OX336379.1, read on the forward strand.
AGTTTGTGAAAATTTAGTTTGTTTAAGCATTCTGGGTAGAGAACATTGTGCAAAACGAAGAAATTGCTTGTTTCAAGCATTTTTATCGTTTTACACAATGATTTCCCAGTCTTTTTTCCTTGGAGGACGTCAAAGGGTCCTTGTGTGGGAATGGGTTGATACAGTCAAAATGGAGGTAGGCAATTTAATGTGATGGTGATCAAAAAGATTGTAACGATCTTGTAGCCTAAGATAATTCGACATAAATATAAAAGGTTTGAGGGAACAATGATTTCACAGTATTTCCTATAAATCGTTTCTTCATTCCATATGTTCTGTACACCAGATTTTCAGATGTCTATTTATAAAATAACCTAGGTCACGTGAGTGAGATAAACCCGTTTGATAATTTTTAAATTACATGGACAAGCGAATGGCAATGCGCATTAGCCGGAGCCTGCAGTAACCCATTTTGATTACCGTAAAAATGACGTCATAATCCAAGTATTGAGGTCATTCTACAAAAGGCCTTGTATCTGTATATATTTTGCAGATACCATAGATTCATAAACTCAAAGATGTTTTAATCGATTTATAGAATAGAAAACATTTGGACCATGTAATAAGGAGAAGAACATTCAAATTATGTTCGCAAAATATCGAATTCATTCATCAGCATTGTCACTCTGAACAAATGATAATCCAAAAAGACCTATATTCCTTTTTTGCTGATAAACAACTCGTTTTAAGAAATGCAGAGACTTTTTTTCTTTTCATTGAAGTATTAACCTAAAAACATAATCACACTTATTTATGAAACTGCTTCGCGCATTTATACATTATTGTTAAATTTTTAGGTTTATTTAAGAGATGAAGAGAATATTTTTTGTTTTCGTAGAGGTATGTACCGAAAAAACAAATCACACTGTATGAATACGCGAAGCGGATTCATACATAAGTGTGATTAGGTTTTTCGGTTCATACCTCCATGAAATCAAAAATTATTCTCTTCATTTCTTATAATTTAATAGCATCGAGCGAAAAATGCAACAACTTTACAAATTTTGATACCTTTTTTGTATGGAACTATTTTGTGCGGAAGCATACAAAATGGCTGCGTGCACAAAATTTTGTTCATGGAGGTATGAATTAAATTTTTCGACCAATCAGAACGCTCGTTTTTGATAGACGAAACTAACAATTAAATTATATCTTAATGAAAAAACAACAACCTAACTTATAATAGTGCAAATGTTTTACTATATTTGAGTGTAAGAAATGAATTACTTTGTGCGTGTATAACATTTTGTTCATAGAAGTATTAAAAGAAAATTTCAACCAATCAAAACGCTTGTATCCTGATAGACGAAAATTAAATTATCAATAAATATCCTCTATTTTGAGCTACTTGATTCCTACCTCCATATCCCCCTGACGCCTGTAAGATGATTTGATCTATCGTCAACTCTGTGTAGGGTTCTGAACCGTTCAGATTCAGTGGGTCTATTTTGTGCATCTTTAAATCTTCCAATAGTACTTGACTGTTAACTAATGTTACAAACACTGTCATCTGAAAGGAAAATGTATGAATTGACGATTCGCGACACTCAGTCAAATTGGATTGGCCAATCAATTTATTCATTTTTGCCGGGAGTGATTTTTTTACCTCCGATCTTCATGTTAGGTATTTTCGTAGGTTTCGAGACTTAAACATCGTAACTATTGCTTATTAAATGTATAGTTTCGACGTTAAGGTCGCCAAGCAACATTCTGCCATTGTTACATCACACAGACAACACATTTTACAAATCATTGGGCACAAATCAGGTCGCGTCCACAGCACAGTTGGTAGCGCGTCAGTCTTCTAATCATGGGGTCCCGGATTCGATCCTCGGTCGCGGCAAATATCCTTTCCTACATTTTTCTCCCACCAATGGTTGGATAGTCGTAAACCTAAGGGCGCTATGAGCAGCTGCAGGAGGCTCGGAAAGGATGTTGTGGTAGTACTTGTGTCAAAAATATCAGAAATCCATGGATAGGTGCTCAATCCGCCGCAATTTGACCGGAATACTGTTAAAAGTGGCGTTAAATCGCATTCAAGCAAACAAAGCAAAACTAGCATTGCAAACAGATTTAGAGGCACTTTGAAGGCTTAAACAATTGGTAAGGTAAAGAGAGAAATAAGGGAAATAACCACTACAAAACATAAAGTACCAGGTGTTTGATTCCATCTGCCAAGTGATGGTTCCGCCTAATTTATATCAAAACAAAGAAACCTGACATGATTTGCTTCCTCTGAAAAAAAGAGAGAGCCCTTTTTTCACGTCTAGCCGAGTACGACTGGCTGATTTGCCAACTAAAGTGCGAGAGTGAACCTTCAGAAAATGGGGTCGTCCTGGGATTCGTCTATGAACAGATTATTTGTGCAGGTGCCAAATGACGGATCCCAGACCGCGACCACTGGCTTTGCTGGCCAAGCCAACTGGCTCCGTCAGGAAGTTCCTCTTCGATTTTGACCGGCGTTATATCGCACATTCATGGCCAGTATTATAAGATAAAAACGTCCAATGGTTAGTTTGGCGACTCAAACGTCGTAACTACAGCTTGAACAAAGCTGTGGTTACGACGTTTGAGTTGCCAAACAAACAACGATCTGTGAAATTATCCCCATTTTATACGCAATAAGGTAGATTATTTGATAGTAAACATATTTTCTAATTCGCAGTATATGTTAATGCGAGTCATCGAAATTTGAAATTCAATCGGCGTTAACCCTTAACCTGTTACCAGATAACAAAATTTCGGAGTCAGACGACTATTCAAAGTGTCTAAACTGAAAAGTAAATGTAAATTTGGGCCATAAATATTTAAGCTAGTAGAGGTTTGTTTTTCACTGTTATGTGTGGAGATGGATTAAACAAGCGAATTTTCTGACAAAAGATGATTATCATAAAGAAAGGTAATAAACGGTAGTGCATACATTTTAACAAGTGCAAAAACCCGAACAATACACCTTGACCGACCACTGCTGAAGCTGCATCACGTTTCTGGCATTTAGCAACTTGATTCTAGGTCAAGTTTTTTCCCTCAGATTCTAAATTGTAGGAGGATTCTAATTCGATTAGATAGCAATTGTTTTAGACCTTGGCTTAAGTGACCTTCCGTTTGATACCACGCCAGGAGCGAAAAGATATCATGACAAAGAAAATTTTAGGTTTCAATAATTTCGTTGTAAATTGTCAGATACATTATACAAACCTAATTGATTGATTGGGTGAATTGGGTTTAATGCCATTTTTAATAGTATTTCTGTCATATCGCGTAGCTGGAGCAACTAACCATGCATTCCCGGTATTTCTCACACCATTACTACCACTACATCCTTTCCGAGCCCCCAGCTGCTCATCCTACTTAGGTTTACGACTGTGCTTCTTCGTCAGTTTGTGTATATTTGGACTTTAGTCATGGGGCCCCGGGTTCGAGATTATCCACTTATTGGTGGGAGACAAATGTCGGAAAGGTTATATGTCTCCCATATATGTGGATAATCTCGAACCCGGGGCCCCATGACTAAAGTCCAAACATACACAACCTGATTAAGAAGCTGTTCTCGAAAACAATAAACGTATTGCTGGACACGCCCATTGAGATCTGACAGGAAGTTCCACTTCGATATTAAACGGCGTTAACTTCGCACTACTTAAAGCTAGTATCATGTATCAAAAAATACTATGGTTGGTTTGCGGCTTATACGTCGTAACTGCAGCTTGAATAAGCTGCAGTTACGACGCTTAAGTTGCGAAATCAACACAAATATTTCACACTTATTATGGTCAATGTCGGAGTTCAAAGTTCACTTCTGGTCTAAATGAGTGATTTGATTGGTCGATTGATTCTTTGATTGAAACCGCGACAAGTCCATTGTTTCAAGTACAAAACGATTTGTGATAAAAAGTGAAACACACTGAAGATTTATGTCGACTTTTCAAGGACTATAATTTCCGACACGCCGTGCCCTCAAAAAAATACACAATGAACAAGGCCACAATTGAATAATTTATTATCTACATATACAGGACGATTGATAATCTAACAATTACCAATAACAAGTGTTCGGTTTAATTACAAATGTTTCAAGGACAGATGAAGGTTTGTATTAAGAAGAAGTAATAAATTGAAGATAGTACCAAATAAATTTTACGTCGAATTTGTATGTTCAAATGATTTTAATATCAGATATATGTTATTGAAATCCATATTCATCGAATTACTAGTAACTCTCTAAAGCAATCGGAAATGGTTTATTTCCTGAATTTCATTTGCCTCTCTGTATCTTTATTATTTCACCGATATATATAGACACATCGAATCTTGTTAACTAAATTTAAATGATTAAGTTTGGCCACTCGATCGCCTTACAATCAAGATATTTAGAGAGGGTACATTTTCCTATGAAGAGATTCCATGAATTTGGTACTTTTAAACGTTACCGTGTCAGTGACACAAACATTGTGTACTTGGCATAACAAAAATGATCAAAATTTCCCGTTATATGTCCATTCACTAGTCTAATGGAATTAAAGGCGTAACTATCGCTTTGAATTAAATGCACCCAAGGCACATTCTTAAATGAAACATGTCAACTAAATATTTCAGAAGCATGTTAATCTAAATCCAAATCACCGTATGGATTTTACTCGGATGTTTGAGTCTCTTATGGCAGTTTCAAATATCATCGCCTTAGCAAAAAGCGTAGATGTCAAATAGCCTGAATATCGACACAATGCATTTAGAATATTTGCAAGTAGAGAAAATGCGTATGAGTACCTATCTACAAACTGTAAAATGAAGACATAGCCCAGACTGCACATAAGCGTATGCTAATAAGTCTATAAACTTGGCTTTTCTTTGCATATGTAGGAAGCTTATTTATGTTGCAGAAATGTGGGGTAACCTATTTTTGCGAATATTGAAAGTCGATTTCTACATATTGAGAAAGAGTGAACTCGTGTTGGGTCTTGTTATATGTAATGCTTTTAGGTTAAGAATATTCAATCATCCGTTTGAACGAACGGGAAATATTTCTGATTCTGGAAAGAATATAATGGATTATATGTATAATTAAAGCACGAATGAGGTTTGAAGAAAGATTTTATTTCTTAATTAAGGAAAAAATCAACAAACTATCTGATAGCAAATACAAATAGATGAAATTTAATCTTATTGGTTCTACGTTTGCGTGTATTCAGATTAGTATATTTTTCAATTATCCACACACACACATATACACACACATACACTCACATTCTTTGTCAAATGAAAAAAGGTCTTCATCAAGGAGTATATTTAATGGTAAAATACTTACTGCAAGACAGATAAGGATCCAAAAGCTCTTCTTATCCATTGATATTAATCTATATGATCACTTTGATATTTAGCCAATAACTTTCTGCTATCCCGCGTACGTTTGTGTTTAATTACCGCTCAATTTGTTGGCACATCTGTTTATATAAACTTTAATCCTTAACTGAATATCATTTTTGTGGAGTTTTCTGAAAGGCCCGCTTACCATTGTTATTGTTGCAGAGATTGCAAAAATTATGAATCCTAAATTTATTAACTAAACATGTATTATCATTTTGCAATCCGAAATTAAATAACAGAATTCATTAGAATTATTGCACCAAATTCAACACCAACATTTTAATGAGTTCAAAAGGAATAAAAGTTGGTATCCTGCTTGGCGTTCCCAGCTTCTTTTCTTTAAGTACGGCTTGTGGCTAGGCGGAAACAAGTCCTTGGTGATGTCATACCAATTGAACTTCCGCTTAGAGAGTGTATACCACATAATCCAAAACATCAGTTTGTATGACAGCAAAGCGATTACTCTTCGGGTCAATAACATTTCTTTACAGTATGATCTACGGCGCGGGAGTGAAATAATCCCATTGAATATTATTGATATTAGACAGATAAAATTCTTGTAATTTTCCTGTAGTGTTATGATCTTTTGAATTACTGTTTATCTTTACAGTGAAAAAACGTCATAATTTTTGTGTTGACGTAATTTTTCAATAAGCAATACATAAATCGCGAAATTTTGATAATCAATAATCTAAAAAATATTTATTAATCTGAAAATGCCATTAGATGAATATAAAAAAAAAGTCAATAAGATACTCCTCATAAAAAACTCGATACAGCCTCGTTTTATTTATTTATAGATTGCTCGTTCAACAAATTTGGTATTTAATGACTACCCAAATGCAACAGACGGATCGCTTGCCTCACCCATCAGCCTCCGATAGGAAGTTAAACTAAGATACTAACCCATTTACTAACAACCAAATTTTAGACTAGTCCAAATTGAAAGCGGTTGAAGACGAACAAAACAAAGTTGGTTAAGATTGAAGTTTAAGGGCAATATGAGGTAGAAAAGATTGTGGGGTGAAAAAAATATTGCTTTTTACAAGCAATTTCTTCTTTTCTCACAATCTTTTCCAAATCTTTATTTCTTCATTGCGAAAAAATGCGGAATTGCGTGGTAATTAGTTAAACGACACTATTTGCATATTTCAAGATCAGTAACATTAAACAATAACAATAACAAATAATCAAAACTATTAGTTATACAAGCTTTTATTACGATATTTGAGTTGTTGCAAAATCCAACATGAAAATTTGACATTGACGGAGTTCAAAGTTCAATTCCGGTTTAAATGAATTATTACAATGGGCAATCGATTTTTTGATTTACAGCGCCCATACGTCGATTATTGTTTTGTGTGATACTTATTCTTGTCATTAATTTCAATTTCAACTTTTGAATGAAAACACTCTTTACCAGACGACAAAATTTTAGACTGGTCGAAAAAGGGGGTTGCATGCCTACAACTTAAAGTTCATTAAATCGATTTATTACAAACTGTCCTTAAATTACCGTAGTTATTAAACTCGCCATCTAAGACAGATGATAATCGACCAAACTTATTTTTTATTTGTTTAACGAGATGACTAGATTAATGCATTCATACATTTCGTAGATCTCTATTTTAGTGCAACTTCTGGGTTAGTGCAACTTCTGGGTTAGTGCAACTTCTGGGTTCTCGTCAAAGGGCATGTGGTACTTGGAGAAAAATCACTGAACCAGAAAGAAACTCTAACTTGATTTGGCCCTTTCAATAATTTAATTGTTAGTTTCGTCTATCAAAAACGAGCGATCTGATTGGTCGAAAAATTTAATTCATACCTCCATGAACAAAATTTTGAGTACGCAGCCATTTTGAATGCTCCCGCACAAAATAGTTCACTACAAAAAGGTATCAAAATTTGTTAAGTTTTTGCATTTTTCGCTCGATGCTATTAAATTATAAGAAATGAAGAGAATATTTTTTGTTTTCATGGAGGTTTGAACCGAAAAACCTAATCACACATTGTATGAATCCGCTTCGCGTATTCATACAGTGTGATTAGGTTTTTCGGTTCATACCTCCATGAAAACAAAAAACATTCTCTTCATCACTTAAATGATTTAAAATAACACATTTCAGAAATTAGCTGAAAACTTCGTATTTAGAAAACAGATTTTATCCCCGGGTCCATTATGAAATAGCACTCAGCAAGACACAAACTTTAACCTGGCCACATAAGATGTTAAAGCTGGTATTTGTGTAGGCTTAAAAAAGCGTCGGGGCCATAGCGTAGATTGTAGAGCGTATGACTCATAATCATTGGGTCCTCGGGTTCGGTCCCCGGCCGAGGCGAATTTCCTTTCCGACCATTTTCTTCCACCAATGGGTTGATAATTGTAAACCTAAGTGGGCTGAGCAGCTGGAGTTCCGGAAAGGATTTAGTCGTAGAATTACTATGAATCCATGGTTATGTACTCCAAACGCCACGATACGATTTAAATACTGTTAAAAGTGACATTTGAATCATTGGTAGAGGGCCCGGGAAACAATTGATAACCTACTGAGTGTTTTAACCCTTGTCATGCTAATCCCGGAATATTCCTGTTTTGGCAGGAGGTATAGACAAAGATCAGCCTGCACGTAAGTGCAGTCTGATCTTGGTCAACACCTCCTGTTTGTCCCCTTTCAGACAGAGATGTTAAAATAATTAATTTTCAAAAGAAATATTGCCCCTCATTAAGGACTTACAGTGCTGTGAGTCCTTTGATTTTAAAGCATATCTATATAGGATTTTTATTCAGCATGACAAGGGTTAATAGGTTAACTGACTGACAAACAAACGGGTAGAGCGAGCACAAACATAAAGCCGAAATGAAACTACAGTCAATCTTGTATTAAGCAACCACTCAAGGGACGGTCTTAAAGGTGGAGGCTTAATAGAATGGTCGCTTAATACGCCATTTTACCAAAGATATGAAGAATTGATTCGATTACATACACAAATATTTCAGATCATTCTTTTAATCCTATGTAGTTGGGACTCACTAGAATCGTCTCATTGAGGATTTAGTTTTAATTTTACGTTTTGGCAAACCGCCTTCACATTTAAAGAGTTTTACTTTTTTAAAAAAGGGATTTCAATTATTGTCGCTTAATGGGCGTTGTCGCCTGATAGAAGTAGTCGCTCGAAAAAGATCGACAGTATTAACGGGCATTTTGTGCCGTAGAATATTTCGTCGGTGTGCGGAAAACTGTCGTAAATGTAGCTTTATTCAAGCGGCCACTGTTTTTAAAGAATATAGTAAATAATATAAATGATATGAATGATATGAATTGAACTATGAATGCCGATTTCAATGAAATTAACCGTATTAAAGTTTAGTTTACGACGTTAATAACTGTATTAACCCATTACAAGACGACATGGTTTTAGGCCAAATAGAAAGAAACTGCAAACGACAATTTATATCTGATGGAATTTTTTTTTCTTTTTGTCCTTTGGGCGAAATAGAGAAATGGCTTGTCACAATGTTTTCCATCGCTTTTTTAGGTGTGGATGGGGGGGGGGGAGCATCAAAAAGCGTTAGTAAATGGGAATGGGATAAGCGGGCTAGCAATGATAAAATATCATTAACTCCCTTTTGATAAGTAATTAATGAAGTATAACTGAATACATTAGTGGCTTGAACCTATTACCAGATGACAAATTTAAGACCGGTCCAAATTGAAAGATTTGCAGACGACAATTAAATGTTAAGGACATCTTAGATTTGTTCAACTTTCTGAGTAATAAAACATTTTGAAATATGGAGAAATTGCTTGTTAAAAGCAATTTCTTCATTTTCCAAAAAAAAATGTTTCACAACATTTTTTTATTTTTATTCGCGTCAAAAGGCGTCAACGTGTTGGAACGGGTTAATTCGTTTTTTGCTTTTTGCGCTAGAATCAAGTATGCAGTCGAATTCAATATGGCTACTCCCAAAAACAATACTGTCAATCTTGCTCATGCGACCGACCCTATTAAGCGACCACTTGAATTAAGTGACCGCAGTCAAAATCCCCTTTTCAAAATCATTTCTCACATAAGAAGTTTTCGTAATTGATAGACCTATACCATAAATAAATCCAATGTTGTTGGGACTCATCAAAATCATGAGTCCAAACAACAAAGGATTTAGCGAGAATTCTATGATAATTTATGTAAGCTATCAAATCTACCCTTCATATGTTTCACTGAAATGTGTTTTAAGCGACCATTATCGTTTGGTCGTCCCCAGAGTGGTCGCTTAATACGAGATTTACAGCACTATGTATAATCAACGGAAAGAGAGTGTTCATTAGAAATTAGTAGACCAAGGAAATCATACCTTTAGACAGGAAGTGAAGCCTGAACTCCGACTTCACTCGACATTGATCAACATCAATGAGAAACGGGTTTTGTTGTTGTTTTAACCCATTCCCACACAGCAAAATATAAGACCAGTCCAAATTGAAAGGAGTTGCAGACGACAAAATAAAGGTTTATTAATTCTTTTAGATTTTTTCAACTTTCTTAGTAGAACAAATTGTATTAAATGAAGAAATTGCTTGTCACAAGCAATTTCTTCATTTTGCACAATGTTTCCATGTTGTTTTTCTTGAGGGGCGTCCAAAAGCGTCATTGTGTGGGAATGGGTTATTGGTAGTAACTACAGCATTTTCGAGCAAAATAACATAATCTAAACAATTCCAATACAATGACGCCTTTATGGGTCCCCCCCCCCAAAAAAAAGGGGGGGCAATTGGAAAAAGCATTGTGTAAATGAAGAATTGCTTGCAGCAAATAATTTCTTCATTTTACACAATGTTTACTAGCAAAAAAACTTGAAAAAATCTTAAATTTCACTGTAACAGCTTAACTTTAAATTGTCATTTGCAACATCTTTCAATTTGGATCAGTCTAAAATTTTGCCGTCTGTGGAACTTTCCGTTGGAACTCAGGGCATAGACATGGCTGCCAACGATAATTACTGGATCGCCATGTCAATTTAGTATCAATGGACCAATGAAATAAATTATTTAAACGTCAAGCTATCTTTTAATTCATCATCTATGTTAAGCATTTTATTTCTGGCTTGAAGACTTAAGCAAAGAGAAATCGTTTTCTTTTTAACCCATGTATAAAATGCCTCGCTATGTTATATTTAAAAAGTTTCGGATGACAAATCAAACTAACCTAATTTTGAAACAAGTGTTCCGCCTACAGGTGCCTACGCTCGGCTGCTGGGTGCTGGACAGTGGACAAAGTGCATCTAGAGTTATCCCCCTTGATAGTATAGGCTGCTCTTTGATATTGACCAAGTGTACCAAGTTTCAAGTGAATGCCTTTAGCAGAACCAGAGATATCACAAAATGTCAAAGATTTCGCACGACGACGACAACAACAACAACGACAACGACGACGACGCCAAGGCTATCACAATACCTCGGGTTTTCTCCGCAACGAGCCGAGCTAAAAAATATCGGGAAATATCGTCCTAAATGATATAATGTTTCTCTTTCCACAATATTTGTCGAAATATCATTAATAGAAAGTTCAAAGACTGGGAAGCTTAAGAAAATATCACTAAGATCTTCGACTGAAAATAATTTCTACGCATTTTGGCTGTATTTGTTTGCTGTTTGGTTTTTCTTTTTTAATTTTTTTCTTACAATACCTGCGAAAATCGCACCAGCTACTTAACCATTAATACAGTGCTTCTTTTTAACTTAAAAAAGGGATGATTTTTATCCCACCGCACAAGTTAGAATGAACCGATATGACCCCAAGATACTGCGCATGTAAAAATACCCTTAGAATCAAGAAATGCATTACAGGTGCGTTTGTTCAGGAAACGTAATAAGTTTATTTGTTGTTACGGAATCATGTCTAAAATTAATCGATTCATCATGTTAAGAATGAAATAAGCCTGCTTTTTAATGGGTTATGCGTACTTTTGTAGTTGAATAGTGATAACAGTTTGTTGAGCAATTATTTTAAGGTACTTTCAACATTCAACATTAATTGAATAATATCACGTTAGAAATTGACCAGTCGCGGCTGTCAATCAATTAATGACTCGACCAATCAAATCATTCATTAAGACCCGAAATGAGTTTTGAACTCCGATATTTTCCGCCATTTTTGTTAACAATTTTTGTTTGTTTTGGCTACTTAAACATTGTAGCTACAGCTAACTCAATGTCTAGTTAAGACGTTTAGGTCGCCAACCATCTATTCTACCTTTTTTTTTTACAAGCTACTGACCATAGTTTTTGCAAAAAAAACAAACATCGTTTAAAATCGAAGCGGACTTCCTGTCGGAGTCAGTGGGCGGGTCCAACAGAGTCAATGGGCGTGGCGAATAGAGTAAGTGATCGGGACCAGCGATCGTTCACGATGGTAAACACTTATTCATTTAGGGCAGTTAACGGATCGTCAATCAAAAAATCGATTGGCCAATACTATCGATCAGTCAGACATGGAGTGATCGTTGAACTCCGACATTTGTGTCAAGATTTTTTCTTGTTTTGGTGAGTTGAACGCCTTAATTGTAGCTTAACCCTATCCCGTTTTTTGGAAATTTTAGATGGGTCCAAACTGGAAGAAGTTGCAGATGACAATGAAAATTTGATATAAATTGAAATTAAACACCCTATGTGTTAGAAAGCATTATGGTAAAATAAGAAATTGCTTGTTACAAGCGATTTCTTCCTTTTCCATAATGTTTTCTCAAATATAAAATCAGGGCAACGTAAAATCTCGGGTTTAAACAGGAAAGATTTAATCCAGCTGTTGTTACGACGTTTAGGTCGCCAACCGATGGTTTATCTTTTGTTTTATGTCCCTGGCCATACATTTGACAAACTATTGTCTTCATAATTCAATTTTCAGTTTCGTCTATCAAAAAAGGGCGTTCCGATTGGTCGAAAAAAAATATTCATACCCCCATGAACAAAATTTTTAGCACGCAGCGATTTTGTATACTTCCGTACAAAATAGTCCCATACAAAAAGGTATCAAAGTTTGTAAAGATTTTGGTTTTTTCGCTCGATGCTATTAAATCATAAGAAATGAAGAGAGTATTTTTTGTTTTCATGGCGGTATGACCCGAAAAAACTAATCACACTGTATTAATCCGCTTCGCGTATTCATACAGTGTGATTAGTTATTTTGATTCATACCTCCATGAAAACAAAAAATATTCTCTTCATCTCTTAAATATATCTCAGTCAAACTGCCATGTTGGAGGTCAGAGGTCAAGGCCAGCGATCCGTCAATTTTCAAATCTGAAGGAGAACCGCTCTGAATAAGGTTAGAAAAAATACTATGTACTCTTATTCAATGAGATGGTGTTTTCAACGCACCGAACATTCAGTTAACCCATTACCAGGAAAAAGCATTGTAGATTCGTCCAAATTCAAAGGAATTACAGACGACAGTTCCAAAGTTTTTGTTCATGAAATTTGAAAATCTATCTTTTGGGTAAAAAACACTGTCGATAATGAAGAAATTGCTTGTTACAAGCAATTTCTTCATTTCCTTCAAAATTTTCCAAAGTTTTTTGGGGTGGGGCAGGGGGCGCCAAAAAGCGCCATTTAAAGCGAATAGGTTAAGTTAGACCGATTAATTGGAAGAAATAAGAATAGTGATATATAAATAAGCTCACCTTAATAAAGTCCGTGAAGTTGGTAGAAAATTTGACATGAGACAGTAGACATTCGGCCGAATGTCGAATCAAATTATTAGGCATTCAACCAGTCTAAAAATGAATGCCAAATTAGTCATAAGAAATTTGGTTGACATTCAAAATAAGCAGATTTGAATGCCTAATTAGTTATTAGTCATTCGGTGTACACTCAAAAATAAATAAATAAATAAAAAACAGATTTGTCTAATTAGTAATTTTACATTCAGTGGACATTCAGTGGCCATCGAAATAATCAGATTTGAATGTCAAATTAGTCACCAGACAGTCGGTGGACTTTCGAAATAAACAGACTTAAATGTCGCATTAGTTACTAGACTAACCGTGAACATTCGATAAAACAAATTTGAATGTCGAATTAGTCACCAGACATTCGGTGGACATTCGAATTAAGTAGATTTAAATTCTGAATAGTCTTTTGATATTCGATGGACATTCGAAAAAAACATATTTGAATGCCTAATTAGTTATTAGACTTTCGGTGGTCATTCGAAATCAGATCTTAATACCTTATTAGTCATTAGATATTCCGTGGACATCCGAAATAAGCAGATTTGAATGTAAAATTAGTTGTTAGACATTCGGTGGACATTAAAAAAAAATTGAATGTCTAATTATTCATTAATCATTCGGTGGACATTGGAAAAAACAGAGTTGAATGTCTTATTAGTCATTACACATTCGGTAGATTCGAAAAAAAAAAAAAGATTTGAATGTCTCATTTGTCATTAGACATTCGGCGGACATTCGAATCAGCTTGCTTTGAATGTCAACCGAATGACTTATGACTAATTAGACATTCAAATATGTTTATTTGGGACAAAACTGTCACACTATGCCATGTATAGGCACATACAACAGTGTTGCACCGACACTCGACTGAATGTTTAACTTATCCCCCCCCCTGCATATAAAAAGAGTAATTTTTACAAATATAAATTTTACAATAGAATGCAAATCATTAATATACCAAACAAACAATAGTTTTGTTATCAAACGCAACAACCAGCCATGTGTTAATATATACGTAAACAAGACAGTATTTTAACCAATCAAGTATTTACCTTCACTCATTTAACAGGTCTTGTCTTAATCCTTTCACGTCCCTGTGATTTTATATTTGAGAAAATATTGTAGGGAAAAGATGAAATTGCTTGTAACAAGCGATTTCTTTATTTTCCACAATGTTTTCTACCCTACTGGATGTTGTTGTTGTTTTTTGTTTGGTTTTTTTTCTTCTAATGAATCAGCTTTAAATATTCGTCTGCAAAACTTTTGATTTTGGACCAGTCTAGAATGTTTAAAAAACAAGAACGGATTAAAGAGAATGCTTTTATCAAATATCTTGAAATTTTTAACACTAATTCAGTATTAATATATTTTAGAATTTCATAGAACTTAAACAAATTTCATTTTATTAACCCAATGTGGGTCAAAGTGTTTTTTCCTTGGTCCTTCGTATGTGTGATTTATTAAAGAGATAAAGAGAAAATGTTTTCATGGAGATATGAACCGAAAAAAAAAAACGAATCACATTGTATGATTCAAACATAAGTTCGATTAGGGTTTTCGGTTCATTTCTACGAAAACAAAAAATATTCTCTTCATTTCTTATAATTTAATAGCATAGAGCGAAAAAACAAAAACTTAACAAAACTTGATACGTTTTTTTGTATAGGACTACTTTGTGCGGAAGCATACAAAATAACTGCGTGCTCAAAATTTTGTACATGGAGGTATGAATCTTTTTTTTTTTTTCGACCAATCAGAACGTCCGTTTTTGACAGACAAAACTGAAAATTAAATTATGTAGCTAACACTTGAAGACCTCTTAAAAAGGCGATGCATGGTTGACCGGACGGTATGGTACAAGGCATTTTCTTTTTCAGATCCTATTTAAAATACAAGATATTTAAATGTCAATTGGACAATTGCGGCTGTGAATCAAAGAATCAACAGACCAATCAAACCATTCAGTCATTCAAGAATTATAGTTTGAACTCAGACATTCGCCGCCATTTTTGTGAAACATTTTTTGTCGTTTGGCGACATAAACGTCGTAACAGTAGCTTATGTAGCTGTAGTTACGACGTTCAGGTTGCCAACGAACCGTTTAAGCTTTTTATTACATGCAACTGCCTCTGAACTTTACAAAAAAACGCCGTTTAAATTGAAGCAGGGCTTCCTGTAGGTGTCAATGGGCGGGGCCAACTGAATAAGTGGGTGGAGCCAGCGATTGGCCAATTCAGTACCTGATCTTTAGAATAGCAAATAGTGTTACCTTATCATCATGTAAAAATCATCAGAGAAAAACAGTAAGTTTTGCATGCTTACATTAGATTGTTTAACCAACATGGCAAAATTTGCCTGGATGCCTATATATTTCTACGTCGTCTTTTGTGGAAACAGTTCCCTGATATATCTCTATGGCTTTATAATATGTAACATATTGGAAGCATATTTGGTAAAATAAGATTTTTTTTCTTTAATGACAATGTATTTTATGATAAAGTGTTTTCATTGCTTTTCGTGTGGCGTATGAAATATCTTTCTTGACTCTGTTTTATTGAAAAACGGTATTTATACATAATTTCAGTAGATTTATCCAAAAACTATTTTTGGTCCGTTTTATGCCAATTTCGCAGGAAAACATCGAATCAACCTCTTTGTCAGTTTATTGTTTAC
This sequence comes from Fragum fragum, assembly GCA_946902895.1. Classification (NCBI taxonomy): domain Eukaryota; kingdom Metazoa; phylum Mollusca; class Bivalvia; order Cardiida; family Cardiidae; genus Fragum; species Fragum fragum. Next base: position 43,151,391 of record OX336379.1, read on the forward strand.
TTTTAAGAAAGTATTTCCTCGAAAACTACTAACTAAATGAAATTATCTTTTTAATATCTTCTCTATGGTATTGTCAGCACTAAAAGGTACCGCATTTTAAACTGAATATACCTAGACTCGAACCTTTAATTGGGGACCAGTCGCTGGCTCCGCCAACTTACTCCGTTGGTCTCGCCAATTGACACCAACTGGCAGTTTCTTTCGATTTTAAACGGCCAGTTGCGTGTATCAAAAAGTAGAATGACATCGTAACTACAGCTTAGAAAAGCTATAGTTACGGTTTTAAAGTCGCCAAACTAACAAAAATGCTCCACACAAATGGCGGCAAATGTCGAACTTAACTTCTAGTCTAAATGAATGCTTCAATTCATCGACCGATTATTTGATTGAACGCCGAGATAGGTCAATTGGAGCAGATGGAACATTTAAAAATTGATTTCACATTACTCATTTGCTTTGATTGATTTTTGACTTCTTTGGCACCTTTTTTAAGTATCTCTCTGTAACCCCTGTATCGAATATAACTATTGCTTTTATTGGCGTTTTCTTATCTATGGTGGCATAGATGTGCCACCACTTATTAAACAATCATCGCGAAAAAATGGCGACATTGTGTACATTTTCATGAAAATTTATCATATTATTGATTTTTATTATAATATATCTTGACTGGCTGTTAAGAAACCAGATATTTTGTCATGTCATTGCTCTGGAACTGCCACTTTTTTAGTAATGGCGGATAGCGCCTCAGTTTTATAATCTTTATGAAAACTTATGGTGGCTAAGAACATTTTCCATAACGCGATATCTACCACCTTTTCAAGCACTAACTCGCTACTTTTTCTAGTTATTTATGTGGTATGAAGTTCCATAGTACTAATTCGACAAAAACCGTGTTAACTTAATTCTGTGGCATCTTAACAAATTTGAAGTTTTCATGAAAGTAATGCACAATCAGCCATATTTTTCTATGCAACCATACTAATCAGCTCTATATGACATAGAGAAAATGGCATTACTTTATATTTTTTAATACATAGTAATTTAAATAGGTCCTAGATTTACTTGATGGATAGTCCAAGAGGAGCAATGAACTTAAAAAATTGTCCAGTAAGAGGCCCAAACTACTTAGCCATGTATGACCCATTGACTTTGATCTTTAACTTTTACTGTTTCTGGTCTGTTTAACTTAACCGACGACACGCTCTCTAACCACAATTGTCAGGCATTGGGTCTCTTTGTTTGAAGTTCAAGAGAATGATTCACGGGCATATCGACGGTTATATAACAACAAAACAAGCTGTTATTAAGTGGTAATGAAAAGCAATTTTTTATTTAACATTTCAATCTTGTGTCGTTCCAATCAACTCTATTGGTAAAGCACTCAAATTCAAACCTCGAGAGAGTGGGTTTAGATCCCCGAAACTTTCAATGCTTTCTAAACTAACACACTAATTGTCTTTCGGGTCAAACGTTAAACAAAGGCCCGTTGTGACGGAGCTATTCATCGAGCTCGTTAACCCATTCCAACTGAATGACGTTTTAAGACGCCTCCAAAGAAAGAAAGCTTTTGAAAACATCGTGGAAAAAGAAGAAATTGCTTGTTACAAGCAATTTCTTTATTACCCAAGATGTTATCTTCTTCAAATATTAAGATAAATTCCAAAATTTAGCACTATTTAAATTGTCGTCTTCAACTACTTTCAATTTGAACCAGTTTAAAATTTGCCGTCAGGTTAAAAAGAACCAGGCGGAGCTTCAAATAGTTTCATCCTCTTTCCCTGATTTATCGACCGTAACAACTAACCGTCTTCTGGGAAAGTCTCTTATTTTGGGCAATTGCTACGGTAGGAACCATAGATAAACGAACAGACACGCACACAAAGTTAAGCCTGTATGTAACGTTCCTAGCCATTTTACTTGTGCGCGAAGTAAAGACTCAGATTATTTTATATTTCTCCACAGTCTGATTAGAGTCTTCACCATGTGCGCTATAGATAGAAACGGACTCAAAACTTTAATTGGTGATCGAAGGGTGTTTAGAACCACCATGCGTCTATCAGGGCCGCTCATTGTTAGCTCCTTACAGAAACGTGAAACTGTATTGGAAATGTCAATCAGATTGATACTCTTAGAGACAAAATTTTAATTATGTATTTAGTGCAATGTTTTAATCTAAGTCATACAAAAGGGTAGGCTTTTTTCAACTTCCGAGCGATCTCAAAATATCTTAAAACTGCTACCAGGTATTTTGATCTATTACAAAGATAAGGTTATTGTTTATGGTTTCCCAATAATTTTTCAATCCTACTTAAGCACTTTTTTTGCACTTTCAATGAAACGAGAAGAAAATGGAGAACAAAAAACTTTTCTCCGAAATCTTATGCGTATAAGCACCTTTAAAGATTAATGTTGTGTATTGTGGTATAAAAAGAAATATAAAACAAAATTTGACTCATCGTTGGCCCCGGCCACTGACTTCGCTGGCCACGCCCACTGACTCCGCTGGAAGAAACTTTATTTATGACATTAATTTGCAAGCAAAAGGTACATTCGCGCGATCAAATGTCAAAATTGTTAATACGGGTACCAATAATCGCTCACTAAATCTTGTCTGTGAAAGACTGGCGTTGGCTTCCTAAATTCAAAACATTTGAAATATGATGTATGAAATCCCCACCTGTCTTTATAATTTTTGTGTACTTATTTTCTATTCAATGATTGATTGAATGGGGGGTTTAACGCCACTTTTCTCAGTATTTCGGTCATATCGCTGCAGCTGTATCACGATGGTATGTCTCACACCAGAACTACCACTACATCCTTACCAATGCGTCATCTGCTCATCCCACGTAGGTTTAGGATTATCCATCTATTGGTGGGAGACTAATGTCGGAAAGGGTAAATTCACTTCAATGTGTCTATTCAGTTTGTTTGTTTGAATGGGGTTTTACGCCCCTTTCAACAATCTTTCAGTTATATCGCGGCGGCTGGAGCACCTAACAATGGATTCCTGGTATTACTCACACCGGTACCACCATCACATCCTTTCCTAGCCTCCAGCTGCTATCCCACATAAGTCTACGATTATCGACCCATTGGAGGGAGACAAATAGTCGGAAAGGATGAGTGCCGCCGTCGGGAATCGAACCCGGGACCTCTAGATTGACAGTCCGACGCGCTACCAACTGCGCTATGACGGCGGCTTATGTCTATTCAGAGTATTAAGCTTAGTGTAGCTGTTGACTGCCCGGAACTATGATCTCGGCCTTGAAAGCAAGACTAATGAATTTAGTATTAAGTAAACTTGTAAAGACTTATGGTTCCTGCAGTTATGGTTCCTGTATTTTCTAAATATGTCTAACGATCTACAAATTGTTTTGACAAATTCTAAGCCTACTAAGAGATAAATACCCCTAACTTAAAGCGAGAAAGAGTCCTTTACATTGTATTTTTACCCTCTCTTGCACAATCCCCGATTTTAACCACCGTGTGATATTATACTTGAGAAATCAGTGTGGAATAGGAAGAAACTGCTTGTAACAAGCGATTTCCTTCTTTTCACATTATATCTTCTATCATATAGGATGGCTATTTTTTTACCTGTTCATACTTTACAATGTCGGCTACAACCCCTTTGAATTTGGACAAGTCTAGAATTTTGAAAAACAGTAAAGGGTTATGGAAAATTGAGCTCAGCTCTGATAGGGCCGCGGACATAGCGCAGTTTGTAGCGCGTATTACACCTAATAATGTAGTCCCGGGTTCGATCGTCCTCAGCTGTAAAATTTATCTTTTCCGATATTTGACTCCGACAAATGGATGGATAATCGTAAACCTAGATGAGATGAGAAGCTGGAGGCTCGGAAAGGAAGTCGTGATAGTACTAGTTTGGGAAATACCCTGAATCCAAGCTTAGCTGTTCTAGCCGCAGCGATATGGCTTAAATACTGTCAAAAGTGGTCGAGGGATGAAAACAAAGCTTAAACTCTAACACACAAGAAAATTTGATAAATATACGTACCCTTCACGCGAAAAGGTACTGCGTTATAATTCTAGTAAACGAATAGGTATAAATTTAGTTATGTCTAGCAAAAGGTCGACCAGAAAAACTACTTTGAATATGAACTAAGGTAGAATAACCATTCTTTGAGCCAGTAATTTTCAAAAAGCTTAAATCTATCAACCCCGGTCAGATTGCACAGTCCGTATAGACTGATAACGGTCGTTACTTTTCGCTCGTTCTGGTAAGCGTTTTTTCGCCGTGACGGGCCAAAGCTGTATTTGAATTGGCGGACACACTACTTCTCTTACACGGAAGGATGGGACCACTTCTAAGCCATGCGTAATCACTTTCTTTTCTTGAGTACTTATCATGAAAAACATCCTTTAAATGACAATGATTTGATTAATCAAAGCGGACTTAGATGGACAATCCGAAAATACCCTACAAAATCGCAGTGAACAACTGAGAATGTAGGAGTAGAGTCCATAACTGACTCGCCCACTAGGCCCCGCTCATTAACTCCGACAGGAAGTTCCGCTTCGATTTTTAACAGCGTTATTTTGCAAAATTTATGGTCAGTAGCATGTAACAAAAAAATAATATGGTTGGTTGGCGACCTAAACGTCGTAACTACAGATTGAAGAAGCTGTAGTTACGACGTTAAAGTCGCCAACCAACAATAAAGGTGAACAAAAATGGGCGGCCAATGTCGGAGTTGAATAGCCCAGGTCCGGGATGAATAAATTACTTGATTAGTTGGTTTATTCCTTGATTGACAGGCGCGAGTGGTCAATTCATATGAGACATTGACAGATCGCTCATGTCAATCAAAAAACCGATAAACAAATCAAATCATGCATTTAGAACGGAAGTGACATTAGACTCCGACATTGGTCGAAACTTATGAAAAGCATTTTGTTGGTTTGACAAACCTATTAACTACAGCCTATTCAAGCTGTGGCTACGACATTTAGGTCGCCAGCTAACCATTTTGTTATATCTTGATTTTTATCTATTCAATTATGTTTTGGTTGTTTTTTAATGTTACTTGCCATAAATCTTTAGCTCGGCTTTTTTCGGAGAAAACCCGAGGTACTGCTATAGCCTTGGTGCAGTCGCCGTCGTCGTCGTTTGGCGAAAACTTTGACGTTTTGTGATATCTCTGGTTCTATCAAAGGCATTCATCTTAAACTTGGCACACATGTTCACTATCAAAAGAGCAACCTAAACTATCAATGGGGATAACTTTAGATGCATTTTGTGCTTTTATCCACTATCCAGCACCTATTAGCCGAGCGTAGGCACCCGAAGGCGGTTCTCTTGTTACAAAATAACGCCGTTCAACATCTAATTTGAACTTCCTGTCGGAGGTCATTGGGTGGGGAATGCGATCCAATAATTTCCAACAAGTTCACATGTGTAGAGATTGATTAATTGAATTGCGTTTAACGCCTCTTATAACAGCATTCCAGTCATATCGTGGCGGCTGGAGCACCTAACAATGGATTCCAGGTATTTGTAGAGAGTCACATTCTATGTTTAGAACACTTGTTAATCCTCCAAAGAAGCTTTTGGGTCGGTGGTTATCTTTAGAGGTTATGAAAATTCTAATCAGATTACGCGGATGCAAGGGCTGGTCCTCGTCTTAACCCATTCCCACACAGCTAAGTTTTTGACTGGTCCAAAATTGGAGCTGCAGACGACAATTTAAATTTTGTTGAATTTTTTTAAAATCTTTGTCTTTTGGGTTTGAAAACATTGTGGAAAATGAAGAAATTGCTTGTAGCAAGCACTTCCTCCATTTTCCACAATGTTTTCCAATGCCGTTATGTTGAGGGGCCAAAAATGGAGGGATTGAGTTGGAATGGGTTAATTTTATGCAAATGTAAAAATTGTTGGAATTGAACCGTACTTACCGTTCATGCAAAAATTTGAATAAGTGCTATTTCGAAAAGCTATGTATATTAACCCTTTCCTGTTTTTTTGTTTCTTTTTTTTGTTGTTGTTTTTTTTTTTTTTAATTCTAGACTGGTCCAAATTCAAAGGTTTTGCAAACGACAATTCAATGTCGAACTGATTTGAAAATAATCATCCAGTAGGGTACAAAATATTGTGAAAAAAAGAAGAAATTGTTTGTTACAAGCAATTTCTTCTTTTTCCACTATGTTTTCTCAAGTATAAAAACAAAGGGACCTAAAAACCAGTGATCAAACAGGAAAGGGTTAAGGTACAAGTTAGTACATGCGTTTACAGGTACACCCCGTTCGCTGGTCAACCCACTACCAAACGACATCAAATTTAGACTGGCTAAAAATGAAAGAGTTTTCAGAGGACATTTGAAGATGTGTTTAAATTGAAAATATACTATGGTAAGAAAACGTTGTGTGAAAAAGAGAAATTTCTTGACACGACCTATTTCTTTCTTTCCTTTTTTTCACAACATTTTTCGAAAGCTTATAAAATTTAAGACTGGTCCATATTCAAAGGCTTTGCAGACAAAAATTTAAAGTGGATTTACTTTGAAAAATAACCATTAAGTATGGTAGAAAATATTGTCTTTTCCCACAATATTTTCTCAAGTATAAAATCATAAGGACGTAAAAATGAGGGATTGTATTGGAAAGGATTAACGTAGATTTAAATATTCTGTAGTGTCCAAACTTCTATTTTCGATATTAGTTAACGATAGTTAGAATTTAACTCTATTGATTATACCCCTAGTCTTATTGAACGCGATAAAGTCCTATCATGGCACGAAGTATAGGCAAAAATCAAATAGCATGCATTTACACTCTGATCTTAGTCTACGCTATACCTGTTTGTCCGTTTTAATCCATTCCCACGCAGTGACGCATTTTTTCTGAATCCCCACCAGAAAAACAATTCGGGAAAAAAAATGTAAATATGAAAAGATTGCTTGTAGCAAATTGTGACAAAGTTTTCTATCCGGAGAGTTGAAAAATCTATAATTTCATGACTGTAGAATTGTATTTGGATACTCCTTTCAAATTGGACCAGTCTAAAAATTTTGCTGTCAGGTAATGGGTAAAGCCATAGTTGTTTATAAGATTAACTCAATGTTAATTCACATTCAGTCTTTCTAACCCTTTGACTTTAGTTCTGAAATATTTTTTTGTAATAACGATGAAATAAACTTAACCCTTTCCTGTTTTTTTTATTATCATTATTAAGCTGGCCTAATTTGAAGCATGTAACAGACAACAATTATAAACAGTGAAATTTGAAAAGCGATCAATTTACTGGGTAGAAAATATTGTTGGAAAAGAAGAAAGTGCTTGTTATAAGCAATTTCTTCTTTTCCAACAATGTTTTCTGAGGTATAAATTGGGATGGATGTAAAAACCAGAGATAATACAGGAAACGACTGTACCATCACTCAAACCCGGCTAACTCAGTCTATAAAGCACTTTACTCTCAATCCAGGGGTCGTTAGTTCGACCTCCGGCTCGACCAACTTTCTTTAACTGTCTTCCCGACATATGCCATTCCGTTGGTGTTCTAACAAAACCTCGTAACTACAATTGAAACAAGCTGAGTACTGCGCCAATGCGGTATTAGCAGCTGGTAGCTTGAGTCGAATACTATACTTTAGTGGTATTAGAAGCGACAGGAAGTCATAGTTAGCTGCAAAGGTCGCCGCGATTTAAATATTATACCTTGGATAGTTAGGTTTAAACCAAATCGGTCAATCGATCAATCAATCACCCAATCAATCAATCATTCAAGCAACAAATCATTCATACAAGCAACAAACCAACCAATCAATCGATCGATCACTCGATCAATCGATCAACTAATCATTTAATCAGTCAATCAATCAATCAATCAATCCATCGATTAATCTTCTATGAAATGGTGATATATTTCTGAGAATAAATATTTTACTAGTAAGCATTTGGCAAAAAAAGATGTCTTTTATCTGGATTAATTGTTAAATGGCTTATGAAAGTTTGATGATTACTCAGGGTGATTTTGCCATATAAATAAGTGAGTCATCTAAAGTATCTTCTCCTTATATGGGCTTAGATACGTATATGTATATCCTACAACTCTCCCTTTCAATATGGCAATTGAGCGAGTTGTCACGATACCTCACTTTCGAGCACCCTTATTTGTTTCCATCGAGCAGTCGCTCAAATGACAAAAAAAGTTATTCGCAGTTCATACGAAGGTGACCAATTCAAAGTCAGTTGACCATCTAAATCATTCATTTAGACTGGAAATCAACTATGGATTCAAACATTGGCAGCCAACTTTTTTAAGCACTTTTGTTGATTTTGTGACATAAGCGTCGTGGCTACAGCTTTTTTCGTAGTTACGACGTTTGAATCGCAAATCAACCCTTTTACTTTTGTAACATGCTACTGGCCACAAATTTTGCAAAATATCGCCGTTTGAAAACGAAGTGGAACTTCTTGTTGGAGTCAATAGGAAGGACAAAGGAGGAAGTATAGGCCTGGCCAGCGATTAGTCAAATGGGTAAAACTTGTTGATTTCAGCAACAGTGTAGATAAACTAGATGAAAAAAGTTGTAGACTAGTCCAAATTTAATTGATTTGTTTTTTGTTTGTTTGATTGATTGAATGTGGTTTAACGCCAATTTTAACAATATTTCAGTCATATCACGGCGGCTGGAGCCCTTAGCAAAGGGTTCCTAGAATTTCCCACACAAGCGCTACAACTGCAGCCTCAAGATATTCATCCCATTTAAGTTTACGTTTATCAACCCATTGCTGGGAGACACATGTCAGAAAGGATATTTGCCGCAACCGGGTATCGAACCCCAAGACTTAGGAGTCCGACCCGCTATCAAATTAGTTGAAGGAGGCAATTTAAAGTGGATTTAATTAAAAATCATTGCCAAGTATTTTTATTCGTTATTTTGGTAAGCGCTTGAAAATGTGAGATTGTGTGATAAGTCAATTTCCACAGAGGCAAAAACTTAAAATAAATCGTTGGGGACCTTGACGTCGAAACAACATCTTGAATAAGCTTCCGTTACAACCATTTGGGCACCAACAGTTGAGTTGAATTGAAATAATTGCCCAAGATAAAAATACTGTTACTGGACAGAAGAAGTAATAAGACTGGTCAGTTTTAGTTGATAGGTGAACTGCTCATTTCGAGGGAATGCGCGACATTCTAAGGGAGATAAGCGTGAAAAATGTTCGTTTATATTTTATCAGGGTTGTCCAAATTGTTTGAAAACAGATCATTGGCCGCCTCGGGACAAAAATATATCGAGTCTGATAAGATAAACAAATTGCAAGATTGGTATTACAAACAAGGGGAAAATTTGACCCGGTGCCTTCTATGTCAGAAGAAGACCTTATTTTTTTATTGGACTTTTATTTCCATATCAATTGGAGTTTTGATGTATTCCAAATTCTTCTTTGAAAAATGACCACCTGAAAAATTTGGTTCAAACTGATCAAATGGTTTATGAAGAGATGAGATAAAAAGAATCTTTTATTTTTACATCGGCCTGACACCCCCTACTACTAGGGCCTCGCAAACTTGGGAGCCGGGGAAGACTATTTTAGAAATACTGTAATGGATCGATGTACTGATGCTTCATGTAATATATCAAGACTCTTGGCTTAAGGAGGAGATTTTTTTAAATTTAATCTTTATTGCCATGTTAGTATGAGTTTTGTTTCAAGGGATTTAATTGTTTAGGTAATCAGGAAAGAGGATCCCGTACATTTCTGCCCCATTTCTTTTAAATCGACCCTTCAATTTGCGAGGAAATAACACTCGAAAAAATCGTGCTACAACCTAAGGACCATTCATGTCAAATTTGGTTGGAATTGACCGAGTATTTGGGGAAATATTTCTATAAGAGATTCTAAAGATGGAAGAGTAATATTTTTTGTAATTTTGAAGGAAGCCAACTCACCGATCCTTCACGTAAAATATCAAGGCACTAGACCTACTTGGCCAGGAGAAGGTTCCCCCATTTCCTCGCTGCCATGACAACAAGAAGTTTCAAGGATTATAATTCTGTTAGCTAATTTGACATAGGACAAAACTTAGACAATTTCTACAAAATTTGGTAGAAATAAGCCAAATGCAACATCCGAGTCAGAATTTGTCATCTATTCAAGATTGAATTTCATTAACCCTTTACTTGTTTTCAAAATGTTTTGCTTTTCCAAATTCAAAGGAACTGCAGATATCAGTATATTGTGAGCACATTTGAAAAAGTAACCGTCCTATATAAGAGAAAATATTGTGTGAAAAAAAGAAATTGCTTGTTACATGCAATATCTTCTTTTTCCTCAATATTTTCTCAAGTATAAAACACGGAAATGTAAAAATCATGATATGTGTGTATTTCCGTTTAATTATCGTCGCTACCGTAGCAGATGCCCATATGAGCGATGCCCCAAGAAGACGGTTAGTTGTTACGGGGGATAGTGCAAGGATACAGGACGAAACTGCTGAGAGCTCCGCCTGGTTCTTTAACGTGCTCGATGGATAACATCGTCACACGGGGCCTCGGTTTAACTTCTCATTTGTTAGTTGATATGGTCAGCCCAGGGATTGTACGGAAAAGGGTTAAACCAAATCAAGGTGAACCCGAAGTTCGTCTGGGAAAGACTTGGTTATTCGGTTGATAGTTAATTAATACTGAATCACTCAATCAAATTGTAAAGGCTATCTATTGAACAGGATAATCAACTTTATCGCTTAATACAAATTCGAATGAATAGGATTAGGAAACTCTTGTGTTGACGATCAAAATATCGTAACTACATCTTTAAATTACTGTAGCTACGACATTTTGGTCGCTAGACTGCGATATCATCATTGATGGTTTATTGGGCATGAATAGAAGGTGTACGTGAAAAAACTGCACAGCTGATGTTGTCGCTGGGCGATATAAACTATCGTAACTGCAGACTCTTTTCAGCCGTAGTTACGTTGTTTTGGTCTCCGAGTGGCATTATACTACTGAGAATGAATAGTGTGTAAGTGTTGTGTTCAGAAAATACTCAAGCTATGACGTTGCAAGTAAATGAGCCTATGCATGACATTTTCAACAATTTCGCATGTGCGTGACTTGCGCACATTCAGCGCCCTGGACAGTCATTCGGGGCAATTAGAACATCGGCTGATTGTTTGAGGAAGCTTTTGGTCAGCATCTATCTACAGAGCGCAAAGTGAAGACTCTGATCAGACTGTGCGGATGCACAGGCTGATCTGAGGCTTTACTTGGCGCACATGTATAATGGTTGGAAATGACACGCATGCGCTGAAATATAATTTGCCCGCAATTGTTTTCTTAGGAGCCAGGCTAGTGGAAACCAACAGTTGTCAGTTAAAGGGTCACACTATCAAATCAGACCGACTTTAAATGCTCCTGACGTTTCAAACAATACATCCTGATTATCTATAAAACCATCATAACAAAGTAATTTAGATTGACCGATCGCTGTAAATGCCACGTCACCTTCGACATGAATTTCGACATAGAAATTAACCATTTCTCTTTTTTTTAAGTGTAGACTGGTCTAATTTGAAAGAGGTAACAGACGATAATGGATACTGGATACAATTTGAAATGAAACTATCCTGTGTGGTAGAAAATATTGTGGGAAAAGAAGAAATTGCTTGTTACAAGCAATTTCTTCTTTTTCCACAATGATTTCAATGTTTACAAAATCATCATGATGTAAAATTCCGGGCTAATACAGTAAAGGCATTATTTATGGTCAGTAAAATGTAACAAAATAACAGCAATAATAATAATAAAACGGTAGGAAGACAACTTGTATTACTTGTAGTTACGACGTTTAAATATCCAAAAATACAGAAAAGTTTTACATAAATGTAGATCAATGTTTGTTTGTATTTGTTTGATTGGGGTTTTACGCCGCTTTCAACAATCTTTCAGTTATATCGCGGCGGCTGGAGCACCTAACAATGGATTCCTGGTATTTCTCACACCAGTACCGCCGTCACATCCTTTCCTAGCCTCCAGCTGCTATCCCACATAGGTCTACGATTATCGAACCATTGGTGGAAGACAATTAGTCAGATCAATGTTGGAGTTCAATGTTCATTTCTGGTTTAGATATACGATTTAATTGATTTATTGACTTTTTGAATGACACACGCGACCCGTCAATGATCATACAGAATCACAAAGTAATTGAACCATCGCCGGCCCGCCCATTTACTCCTTTGGCCACGCCCATTGAATCCATTATGCAGGAAGTCCCGCTTCGATTTTGGTCAGTAACCATGTAACAAAAAGTAGAATCGTTGGTTGGCAACCTAAACGTCGTAACTGTATCTCGAATAAGCTGTAGTTACGACGTTTAAGTAGAAAAAACACAAATGATGGAGATCAAATCTCAATTCCGGGCTAAATGAATAATTTGATTGGTCGATATTTTCCCTGATTGACAGCCGCGATTGGTCAGTTGAGATTACCCACTTTATATGCCTTTTAATACAAATGATTCTGTTACGTGGCTGTACCAAACAAAACAAAACAAGAGCACCGCATGCGGGTGCCAACGCTCGGCTGATCAAGGTAACTTCTGAGTCGAAGAGGGGCATTATTCGTTTAAAATGCATTTAGAGTTATTCCCCTTGTTGGTAAAGATTACCTTTTAGAAAGCGAACATATATTCCGAATTTCTAGGTATTACAAGAGAGGAAAGGAAAGAAACTTCGGAAATTGTATACCACATGCATATGATTAAGGTTAGGAGAGGGACAAATTAATTACTTGATATTTAGTATCATCGACAAATGAATGTTTAGGTGAGTTGTCAAAAAGAGTTTTTAAATAAGATTCGAGATTGATCTTATATCGTGTATTTATTACCGTAAACTCAATGTACGAGTGAGTTGTGTTAATCAAATTTAGCACCTGTGATTACACATGGATTAAAGGAACGCAAGATGATTTGCTTTAAATTTCACATGCGAGTAGAGCGTGCACTAAGAGCCATCTGGACAAGTGCATTTAGAAAGTACAGAAACCTTGGGTAAGTAGTTATCTACAAAACGAATAGGCAGAATTCTGACCAGTATGCTTCGGTGCACAGTCTGATCTGAGTCCAGAGTTTAAACGCTTGCGTAATTGTTAAATCGCAATCGAGCATTTATATCTTATTCCTATAAACAACAACAACAACAAAAAAAAGGTGAGAAAAAGAGAAATCTTATGCAATGACCCATTTATCCTTTACCAAAACTGTTTTCATAACCTTCTTTTGAGAATCGGAATGAAAATGTGAATGAATCACAACTACTAACTTTTGAGTCGTAAGCTTTCCAGCAGCATTCAGTCGTCATTTTGTTCATCTGACTTCTGTTTTTCCGAGCGGCTTCACTCCAGCTCTTGGACAAAACCCTGTAAAATGTGCGGAGTATTTCATCCAGATTTTAATGATGCCTTACGGAAAACAGGATACAAGTTAAATATTGCTCTTCGCTGCTATCTTTAATACTAATGGTCAAAATGACTGCAGGTATATCTTTATCAAAATCCTTAAAAGAAGCGTTGAACCCCATTCAATCAATCAATCTACCAATGTCAAAAGGTAGTGTTCTTGAATCAAATGTGTTGTTGACTTGTCTTAGTATATTCTTAGTTTTGTTCAGAAAATTTTATCGTGTCAAAATATTTTGTTGTCAATCAACCATTACGAGATGATAAAACTTTAGACTGGTCAAAAGTCAAAGAAATTGTAGACGACAATTTCAAGTTGAAGAAATTAAAAAAAGAATATATTTATCTTTTGGAGCAGAAAACATTGTAGACAATGATGAAATTGCTTGTTGCAAGCAATTTTTCATTGTCCACTGTTTTCCCGAGTATTTTTTCACCAGGATCATGCAAAAGCGGAGTTGTGTTGGAATGGGTTAAACTTAAGGCCAACGCAAATCTTTGCAAAGACGAAAATCCAGCGAAGAAAGAGATAAGTACTTCGAAATGATAGACCAATCGCGGCTGTCAATCAAATAACCTGTCATCCAATCAACTTTAATCTCGTAATAACAGCTTATTCAAACTGCAGTTACGACGTTTACGCCCCCAACCTTCCATTTTGCTTTTGTGTTTCACACTACTAGCCATAAATTTTGAAAAATAACGCCGTTTAAATCGAAGCTGAACTTCCTGTCGGAGTCATTGGGAGTGCCAAAGGAGTAAGTGGGCGGGGCCAGCGAACGGTCAATTGTGGGAGGGGTCGTGAAGTCTTAAAGCCACATTTTCCTGTGGATGCATACAGGTCATTGGGTACCTCTTTTCATACTTTCCGTGACAGATTGAATATGAATCATATTGGATATCAAAATGAAACCGGACTCGTTGAATACGCAATGAGTGGGCGGTCTAACCAGCCTCTATAACCCTGGGTATTTTTATAAGTGCATCTTTAATACCCCGTGATATCCTGTAAGAAGGTACTACATCATCATGGAGCTTGTACATATATGGATTTATCCGATTTTCGTGCTTTGTTGCGTTATTATTTGTGAGGTAAGATTCTATTATTTCTTCCCTTTTCATTACTTTTTAAAGTTTTATGAAATTTGTTGATCGATTTTTTATTGATAACTCACCTTTCTTGAATCATATTATTTTCATCAATTTCGTCGGTTTTGAACTCAATCAAACGAATTTTTATTGACTATTCACCTTTATGTTTTGTTGTTGCTTTGTTTTTGTATACTTTGGACAAGTTGTTATTGTTTATTGGTTGTAGAAAGCGAGAGATAAACATGTACTATATGAAGTTTGGTGATCCATTATTAACCCATATCATGCTGAATTAAATTCTTCCCTTTACTTAACAACAATTTTAGACAGGTCCAACGTGAGAGCAGTTACAGACGACAATTTGAAGTTGGTGGAATTTAAAAAAATATTTTGCTTATATATAATAAAAAAATATTTTGGACAATGATGAAATTTCTTAATTACAAGCAATTTTTTCACTGTTCACAAAATTTTCAAAGAGAAAAAAAATAGTTTTTTTCTTGCCGGGTGACAATTTAAGTTGAAATTTTAAAAAGGAATGCCCTATATGGTAGAAAATAATTTGGTCGATGAAGAAATTGCTTACAATCAATATCTTCATTGTCCACAATATTTTCTTAATTTTTTTTCCTTATGGGGTGTAAAAAGAAGAGGTTGCGTGGGAATGGGTTAAAATCAAATGCATAAAAGTACTGGTAACACTGGGTGTTGGTCAACATTTCTGTTAAAATAGTTTTAATATATCGAGGGGTTAGAGCAAAAACATAGTATGGGTCTATACAATGGATAGACCCATACTATGTTTTTGCTCTAACCCCTCGATATATATATATAAAAGAAAATAGAGAAACAAACAATAAAACGCCGGCTCAAAAGTGATAATCAGGTGTTGTAGACTAAGATCAGACTGCAGATACTGATCTTTGTCTATACCTCATGTAAAACAGGAATATTCCGGATTCAACGTGACAAGGGCATTCCAAAATGTAATAGACTTCTTCTCCAATATCTTTTAATTCTCTATTTCGTTTAACCGATTACCAGACGGCAAAATTTTACACAGGTCCATACTGGTTTCGAGTTTATGATTTATTTTATTTTATTTTTTCAACTTTCTGTATGTAAAAATTTCAATTGATTTATTTTTACTACGTTTTTCCAATTTTGAAGGGTATCAAAAGGTGTTTTTTTAAAAGAAAGAAAAACATGAAGCAGTATCAAGATTTGAAAATAATAAACCATCCCCTTTATCTTGTTTTAAAAGGGCGTTTTATTAGAGAAACGCAACAAAGAAAGAAAACGAAATCAAACGCCAGTACCGTTCTTTTTGAAAAGCGTGTTTCAAGGTCAAAATGTAACAATAACGCATGTATCTATATTCATATACGCTCTTATGACAGTTTTGTGACGATCACTCCATATGTACGAGTCTAATAAAAATGTATTTCAAATATAACTTGCATATGATATGCTTTAAGGAGGGACAAATTACCACAGGCCTTTGTCGTAAGACTGTTTTTTTTTTTTATTTGTTCATTTTTTTTTAATAAAAACGGCTCAATAAAAATTGCGCTTTATACTTCTACGCATCGTTGATTTTAGGTTGCGTTTGCTAATAAAAGTCCAAGTGACATAATTTCGCGACAACGGTCATGGAAAACGAAAAAAAAAACGAAAAAAAAAATGATGTTAATACAATTACTGTTATAATTATAATTGTTAAAATAATATTTATGAATACCTTCATTGTAATTATAATTTTGCTCTCAGATTTCCTAGCTCGGGTGTTTTCCAAGAAAACCCCAGGTATTTTTATGGCCCCGATGTCGTCTGCTTCGCGTCTGCGTCGTCGTCCGAAAAAAATAGACATTTGTAATGTCTCTTAATTTACTGACCACATTCACTTGAAATTCGGAATATATGTTTAGCACCAAAAGAGTAAATTATACCAACAAGGTGGGTAATTCTAAGTAATTTTTTTAATGAATTATGCCCCTTTTTAATTGGAAGTTTTCCTCACTATCAAGCACTTGAACAGCCGAACGTTGGAAGCCACACGGGGTTCTCGTGTTTATTTGCTTTACTTTCTTTCAATTTGACTTGTCTAACATTAATACTGAATTAGAGTTCGTCGGTTCATTTCTAAAACCGCGTAACTACAGCTTGACCGAAACTGTAGTTGCGAGGTTTTTAGAATTAAATCGACAATTGGAGCATTTGAATTTCACTAAACAAAAATACAGGGAACGTGTGTTTAAATCATGTTCCTGTTAACCCTTGTCATGCTGCACCGACATAATTCCTGTTTTAGCAGGAGGTATAGACAAAGATCAGCCTGCACTTAAGTGCAGTCTGATCTTAGTATACACCACCTGTTTGTCACTTTTAAGTCAGGATTGTCTATGCAATTTAATTTCCAAAAACTTTTATTGACCAAAGCTTGTACTTTCAATGCTTTCATCCCTTTGATTTTCCTGCAATTTTTGAAAGGATTCTAGGAAACATGAAAAGGCTTAATATTGCCATTTATGTTATATTACAAGAAGAAAAGGGACGAAATGTTTCATATGCAGGGATTCAGTAATGTTATATTATATTTTGTAAATGAATATCGAATATCTCACGTTCACTCGAAAGCATATTGAGTAACATCTTGTCACTTAGCAAGTGGAAATATAGAAATTATAATTACTGTAAGACATACCTGTCGCGGGAGAGCGACAAAAATATTGTAAATACAGCTTGAGAAAAGCTATATTTACGATTTTTCCGTCCTAAACCGACGACATGTAATGCCGGAAAGCTCGAGTTGTAGATCGCCCCTTATTCAATTCGAGTGTTCGAGTCCCGAGCTTACCATACGATCAAACCGATTTTCTTTTTGGTGAGACGTTAAACCGTGGGTCCTTGTGACAGTACTGTCCACCGAGTTGACTGGTGAGCCTGTCCTAATCTTGCGATATAATATCGGAGAGCAGCGTAGATGGGACAGGTTCACAAGTCTTCCACCAAGCACGTTAAAGGAACAGCCGGGGCTCTCAATAGTGTCATCCTGTTATATCTTCAGATTTACATTACATGAAATTTGATTCCAAACAAATTGCCAAAAACCACAACGACATTGGGACTTCATATCTTCTCAAATTATACTAATTGACTAATCGCTTGACCCGACATCTGACACCACGCCCACTGACTCCAAACAGGGTATTCAACTCTGACATCAAACGGTAATTTTCCAAACTCACGGCCAGCACGATACAACAAAAAATAAATTGTTGGCGAACTAAGTCATAACTACAGCGTATTCTGGCTGAAGTTATGAAGTTTAGGTTGTCAACCCCAATAAAATGTTCGGATAAATGTAGGTGTTGAATGTTCACTTCCAGTCTTAATGAATAATTTGATAGTTCGACTGATTTTGTTCATTGACATCCGCGATTGGACCATTAACGAGGCGATTCAAACTTTATGTATTATTGTCCGGGATGGTTGTAAACGCGGGAAAGGGTAGTATGGCCAATAGTAGTGACAACTGAACTAAGGTCCTAAAAGTATGAAATAACTGTACTAGTTTTATAATGAAAAGTACGTCTAAACTGAAAAAATAAAGAAACGCACAGCTGAAATATTTTTTATGTAGAATGGTTTGAAAGTAATCATTGTTTTTATTTTTATTGATATTTGTAACGTTGGTTGCTTCATGATGACACTTTGCAGCATGTTTCGATTCTTTTCAAAGAAGTGTTAGATATATACTATTACAAGCGGCGTCGGTCTGTGCGTTTTAATTTTTTACTTTGAAAACGCAGTTCAATGCACTAAAACTGCAATTAAAAAATAGACAGAATATTGTAATTATAATATAATCCTGAACACAGCCCAAAAGGTTGAAATTAAAAAAGAAGGGTGCTATGGTTGTACCATCCAAATTTTCATCCAGTTTTCTGTCCGTGGAATTCTACACATTTCACCCAGAATGAATTATGGGGAAACGATTAACTGTTGAAATATATTAGAAATAAACCGTTTTGCGTTTCTTTGTTTTTTCAGTATAGATCGATAATTAGACAATATGATATTCACTGGTCCGACATAACCACAATTTAACACTTCTAAAGTTTGTAAATACAGAACATTATCCCGGTCCGACAAAAGATGATTCTTCTGTAACACTCATTCCTAAATCCATCATACGCGTCAAAGAAATGATCAGCCGCAGCGGGCGTCTTAGACAATGTAAATACAGTTTGAATGAAGCAGTACTTAAGATCTTTTGGTCGCCGGCAGATGATGGCTTTTTACTCAAATTCTCTCATTTCGAAGCTTACGCGATCGTAGCACGTCAGACATTTGTCTTTGATGATGCAGTGGTAATACTGGCGTGAAAAATATCAGGTATTCATTGTTAGGTGCTCCAGCCGCGGCGATATGACTCAAAAACTGTTAAAAGTGGCGTGAACCCCCATTGAAGCAAACAAATTATTTCGAAGCAAGGTAAACCGGAACTTGCTATTAAGATACTTTTCCCTGAAATACGTCTGTGATGTAGGGGCTGTATCCGGGAATAAAGTCTCTAGTCAAGTTTCTTATGCCCAAGGACATCAGGGTAGTCAAAACTGTTGGAGGCGTATTCAAGATTATAATGGGCGCATTTGTCATTTTAGTGCCCAAATTGTTAAGATGGCACAATGTTTCATGTTTCTTTTCAAACTCCAATTTAATTGCGTATTTATTTGCAGGATATTCAATTACATCTTCCCCGCCTTTTTATTAAATGGGTGTCAAGTTGTTAAAATGTAACGTAATTTTCGATATCAAATTGATAAAATGAATTGGCTCGGCTGCTTCGGGAGAAAACCCGAAGAAATGGACCAATCGGCTGTCAACAGTCGACCAATGAAATCACTCTTTTAGACCAGAAATGAAGTTTGAACTCCGATGTTGGCCGCCATTTTTATTAACCTTGTTTGTTGGTTTGGAGACTTAAACGTCGTAACTACAGCTTGAATAAGCTGTAGTTACGACGTTTAGGTCTCCAACTAACTATTCTCATTTTTTGCTGCATGCTGCTAGCCATAAAATTTGCAAAATAAAGCCTTTAGAAATCGAGGCGGGATTTCCTGTTGGGGTCAAAGGGTGTGACCAACGGGTCATGTGGGTGGGGCCAGCGATTGGTCATTTCTAAAGCTTGGGCGTGGTCGTCGTTATCATAGTAGTCATTATCGTTGACGTCGTTATGGTAGTCGTCGTTATCGCACTCGTTGTTATTGTAGTCGTGTTTTTCGTAATCGTCGTTGTCGTCACATGGGCGCTGCTGTCGACGTCGTCGTGTGCGTGCAAGAACTTTTTAACATTTTGTGATAATCTTTGTTTTCAATATAATTATTGATCTGAAACTTTGAATAAATCATCACACGCTATCTTCCATCTTGGGGTAACCCTAAATCCATTATTGTACAAATTATATCCCTTTCCAGTAAGATTGCATGATTACGCATGCGAACACCTGACGCTCAGCTGTTGATTAAGGGATACAGCGAACAGAAAGCGAACGCCAGACATCCGAATGTGGGGCTTTTGTTTGACTTAGATTTTGTTTCGAAGAAATATTTTAAATTAGACTAGAGATAATAAAAGCATTTTCATATTGATTGTACAAACGTTTGTGTTGACGAATTAATAATTTTCTAATTTGTCTTTTCCTCAGATCAAAAGTGTTGAGAACTGTAGATAAATGATTTTGCGAGGCAAGAATAACTTGAAAGTTGTAACGGTTGTCAAAGCACCCGACTTCTGACCCAGAGCTCGCGAATTAGAGACCCGAACTGACTGAACTACTAACCTAATTGACGTAAGCGGACGTAAATCAAAGATATAATCGACCAATCAAGTTATTCATTAAGGTCAGAAGTTAACATTTAACTCCGACATTAACGTTTTGTATTTTTAGCTCACCTAAGCACGATGTGCTCTGTGTGAGCTATTGTGATCGGTCAACGTCCGGCTTCCGTCCTTCTGTCCATCTGTCCATCCGTCCGTTCACAATTACAAAAAATATTCTCCTCCTAAATTGATTATGGAATTTCAACCAAACGTCACAGAAATGATCCTTAGGCCATGCTCTTTCAAAATACTTCAAAGAATTAAAATACATAAAGAACTTTGGTTGCTACGGTAACCGAGTAAAAAAACCTATAAAAACCTTCTATAAGTCCAAGACCGTTAGTATTTAGTATAAATCATCATCTTTTGACCCTCTATCAAAATACTTCAAAAACTATCGTAATCTGAAAATTAGCCCTTTTCTATTTGATCTTCTATTTGATCCCTGATTTAATATATGAAGAAAGAAGGATTTTTTTGAAAACCTTTTTCTTCCTAAACATAAGGACTAGAGCTTTAATATTTGGTATGTATCAATGACCCTTTATCAAAACGAATAGGATTAAAGGAGAAAATATTTAAAAATCTTCTTCTCCAAAATAATTAGGTGTAGGGCTTTGATATTTTGTATACACCATAAAGCCTTGGGCCATCATACTCAGGGAAGCGATGAGGACCATCCATCATCCGTTCCCGTTCGCAGCGAATATGCGCTACGACATTTGTCTCCCATCAATGGGTTGGTAATCGTAAACCTAAGTAGTACTGGTGTGCAAAAAAAAACACGAATCCATGGTTAGGCTCTTAAGCCTCAGATATGACTGAAATACTGTTGAGTTAAACCCCATTCAAACAAACTAATTATTATTTACATACAATTTTTTCTACCCTGTAGATGAGTTACTTTTCAAATTGCACTCGTTTTTTAATTGTCGTCTGTAACTTCTTTCAAATTGGACAAGACTAAGATTTGAAAAACAGAAAAGAGTGGAAACCAAAGAAATGTCCTCTTCATTTCTAAAGCAAACTCTTTCCTGTTCAATCCCTGGTTTTTAAGTCCCTGCGATTTTACAATTAAGAAAAAGAAATTGCTTGTAGCTGAAATGTTGTTTTTCAAATACAACCCACTTTAATTTTTTGTCTGCAATACCTTTGAATTTGGGCTGGTCTACAATTTTGGAAAAGAGGAAGATTAACTGCATATAAAGTGTTGCCCGGGTGCTTGTCATGAATCTAGATTTCATATACCACCCTCAGCGCCGTTATCATGATATATCGACAATTTGATTGACAGATTGAAATTAACTTGTTGGGTATCCCGATTCAAATTTTCCCACCGTATCATCTTGAATAATTATTCTAATGATTACAATTTCCAACCGGGTAAGATGCGTGCCTTCCATCGATCATTGACCTGTTTATATAGATATACGCATGTAATCCAAAATAAATGTTCGAATCCAACCAGGGACCTCTCTGTCTCGAAGTATGCGCTCTACCACGGCGC
Source organism: Fragum fragum (assembly GCA_946902895.1). Lineage (NCBI taxonomy): Eukaryota > Metazoa > Mollusca > Bivalvia > Cardiida > Cardiidae > Fragum > Fragum fragum. Next base: position 43,173,315 of record OX336379.1, read on the forward strand.
TATAAAAACTAGCTTTTAACAAAGCAGTAAAACACCCCCTATACACTACCTTGCCACACTAAAAATAATAGTCAGAATTCGCAGAGAATTCAAATACATTTTAGCGCATGCGTGACATTTCCAACCACTACACATGTGCGCCAAGTAAAGACTCAGATCAGCCTGCGCATCCGCACAGTCTGATCAGAGTCTTCACTCTGCGCTCTGTAAATAGATACTGACCCAAAGCTTCTTTAAACAATCAGCGAATATTCTAATTGCCCCGAATTGCTGTCCAGGGTGCTCAATGTGTGCGAGTCACGCACATGCGAAAAGGTTGGAAATGTCACGCACAGGCCCATTTATAACTCACCGAAAACAAGAAATCACAGGGTTTTCTGACAATATACTCGGAATTCATCGTATGTTATCTTGGAAAAACTTATTCCATTTTCGACGAATTCTTCAAAATTCACTCATGTCCTCTATCATACAAACGTTTAATTTACCGATCGCTTGTGTCAATCAAAGAATCAATCGACCAATAAAATCGTTCATTTGTATGGGCTTTGAACACTGACCGATATTTATGTGAAAAATTTTGTTGGTTTGGTGAATAAAACGTCGTAATTGCAGCTTATTCAAGCTAAAATTACGACGTTTAGGTCACCGACTAATTACAGCCGCCGTCATGGCGCAGTTGGTAGCGCGTCGGACCGTCAATCTAGAGGTCCCGGGTTCGATCCCCGGCGGCGGCACTCATCCTTTCCGACTATTTGTCTCTCACCAATGGGTCGATAATCGTAGACCTATGTGGGATAGCAGCTGGAGGCTAGGAAAGGATGTAATGGTAGTACTGGTGTGAAAAATACCAGGATTCCATTGTTAGGTGCTCAAGCCGCCGCGATATAACTGAAAGATTGTTGAAAGCGGCGTAAAACCCCATTCAAAACAAAACAAATCACCGACTAATTATTTCACATTTTTGGTACATGTTACTGCCCATAATCGTAGAACTTCCTTTTTGGGCTATATGGGCGTGAACAGCGAACCACCAATTGACCTGTTATCATCATTTTATGATGTACATGAATTATCATTCGAATTCTCATAGAATTCGGATACATTCGTAATTTACCATGAACATGTAATCACAAGAATTTCTTACAATGGGCTTGGAATTCGGTGTAACTCTTTGGCTGTTTTGGACAAATTCTTCCAAAGTCACTTCTTTTCTATATATTACAAACGGTAAATTACCAGCCAGACGGTTTTCGTTGAGATGATTTTGATCCGTTCGAACAACATAGGATTGATTCACAATCCTACAATGATATATGTGTGTAAGCAACTCCATCATAATCATGCCACAAAGAATGTATTAAGCGACCATCCTCTCCAGCGACCACTTTTCGGGCGTTCCTTGGGTGGTTGCCTAATGTAAGTTTTGTTGTACTGAAAACTTTGTGGACTATCTGTGAATGTGTTCGACATAGATATAGGAAAATAAAACCGAAAATCAGTCATAAATAATCACATGGTCGTTAGGCGAGAAAAATATCGTAACTACAGCTTTATTCAAGCTGTAGTTACGACATTTTGCTCGCCCAACGACGATATATTGAACAAAAGTCGCCAGCCCAGATTTTTAATTTCCAAACCTTCCAAGCGGTCGTTTTGCCTGATTGCAAAAACGCACCATGAAATCACGGCGTTACCAACTAGTGAAAAATAATTCAAAGGATCTTGTAAATTCATAATTTTACATTTTAATCCTTGTTACGCTTGCGAATTTTCAAAGGATTCAATACCCAAACTTTATGTAAGCCTTTTGTATGGAAAGAAAAAAAAATGTCGAAAACTATTTGAGGGTTCATCTATTAAAATCTTATTATACTTTTATCTGCTCTGCCTTTTTCTGAGAAAATTCAAGGTATTGATTTGGCTAGGTCGTCGTCTTCGTCTACGTCCGCGTCGTCGTCCGTAAACGTTGACATTTTCTAATATCTCTGGTATTACTCAACACATTTACTTGAAACTTGGAATATATGTTCACTAGCAAAAGAGCAATCTATACCAACAAGGGGGATAACTCTATTTTTTTTAACGAATTATCCCCTATCATGATTTAGAAGTTTTACCCGTTTTGCAGCACTAGCACAGCCGAGCCTGTTTTTTTTTTTTTTTTTTTTTTTTACCTTCTCCCTATGAAATTGATTGATTATTTAATTAGATATTAGTCGTGATGATAATGGTGGTTATTCACTAATTTCCACTTTTTAAACTTAATAATAATGATAAAAATAGATAAAAAAAATTAAAAATTATCCTTGAACACAATGGTCTGAAGTTTTTATGTTCGTAAGATATGGGATCCCGGGTTCGTTTCCCGGCCGCCACGAATATCCCTTCAGACATTTGTCTCCCACCAATGGGTGGATAATCCTCGAGCTAAGTCGAATGAGCAGCTGGAGGCTCGGAAAGGATGCAATGGTTTTACTAGTGTAATAGTAATGAACTACTAGGAATCAATTATTAGGTACTCAAGCTTCCGCGATATGACTGAAATGCTTTTAAAAGTGGCGTTAAACCCCATTCAATAAATTAACCTAAATAATTTTTCTATCAAAGATCATGACCTAGTGATGACCTACCCTATGGGTTCGGAAATTGAATTTCGCATCATCAATAGAATTAAGTATAGACTCACTGCTGATAATCCTTTGTATATTTTATTGTTAAATGGGCCGAGCTCGGTATTACAAGGCGTAATGTTTTTTTTTTTTTTTTTTCCTTAAAATTTGGACTAGATTTGTACCAGTATGTCTAATTTTAATGACAAAGAGCTAAGCGTTAGATCATTGCCCCCTTAATAGATTTATAAGGGTGTTTACCGTTTTAGCAGGGTCGTGTTTGGCTCAGTTGATAGGAAACGGACTCCTAATATAACTGTATATTTAAATATGCTACCACGAAAGTAGATAATAATTATTTCAAAATTTAGATAGTCATCGCAATCCCTTCGAATAGAAACTGGAAGACTCGGTCAAAACAGAATAACAAGGAATCAGCGTCTGTGCTTGGCTTGTAATTTGAACGAAATAGAGGATGAATACCATCTTTCGCTAGTTTGTCCATATTTTGCTGAAATTCGAAAAACATTTTTGAAAAAGTACTTTTATACACGTCCTTATACGCTAAAATTAAATAATTTGATGAATACAGAAAATAAAAATGTCCTTTTAAATTTGGCTAAATTTATTAAGGAAGGCTTTTCATGCAGAACTAATTTAGTGTTCGATAACCAAATAAACTCATAAACAGTGCAAGAGTATTTCAATTAATTACATGTAGTTATATGTGATTGGGATAGTATCGCTCCTTCCTAACAGATATATTATTTCTTTACACAAATATCCAATAGCTCAGCTTCTCTTCCAAGATGTATAAAGAAACTGTCTATTGTTCGTTTATTAGTCATATTTGCTTTTGAATTAATTGTATGTACATGTATTATGACAAGAAACTATAAAGTTTACGTCTATTAAAGTATCTATCTATCTATCTATCTATCTATCTATCTATCTATCTATCTATCTATCTATCTATCTATCTATCTATCTATCTATCTATCTATCTATCTATCTATCTATCTATCTATCTATCTATCTATCTATCTATCTATCTGCGAGAAGTCGCGGGTTGTTGGGTCACGTGGGTATGGCCTTTGGCAAAACATTTCAGGTGATACCGTGGAGGCGCTGAAATAAGGGAATTCTCCGTGATATCACAGAAAGGTTGTCCTAAGCGCCGTTAAATAACCTTAAAACAAATTATCTTTTTTGTGCAAATCCGTGTCGAATACGAAATAGCGAGTTTGGGTGTTCAAGTACTTTTACATCAATATGTGCAGTCAGTCTTGCTCATGCGACCACCTATATAAAGCGACCTCTCTTATGAAGCGACCTCAATCAACATTCCCTGCTAAAAGCATAAGCTTTTGAAAAGTGAAGAATTTGCTAAAAAAAATAAAACACTATTACTTAATCCTTTATTATATGAACGAATTAAAATCGCCTCAATTCGACGATTCCAATAAATCTGAACAATATTGGATTAAATGAGAATTCTGAAATAACTTGGCCAAATTGATCAGTCATAATCAAGTCACGAAAATATATTTAGAGATCAATCTATTCTCTTCTCGGCCGTTCTTTGAGTGGCTTAATATCCGTTTAACTTCATCAGAACTTCGAGCAATTCCTTACTGTCTTGAATGTTTGCAATTGTAAGACTGGTAATAAGAAATTGCTATGTATTTTCAGACCACATTTCAAGAAACGGTGTTAGAGAAGATCGTTAGAGAGAGACATTTAAGGAATGGTAAGAACTCGGCATTCATCGTAATACGAATCGGGGGATCTCTACTGCCTATAGCTGAAATAAGAAATAACTTTGCGCATGCGCGTCTCGCTTCCCAAACGGTAGGACAAATATAGAATGTCCTACCATATGATAAGTATGGAAGCTCAGTGCAAAATTTCATTTAAAACTGAATTAAAAAGGGAACCAGCTCGCTTTTATTGAGCATGTCTTATCTTGATAGTGTTAATGTGTAAACGTGTGATTTTCAAAATGTCCGATCCATTTATTTAATCAATTCCTAAACAATCAAGCTTTTGACATCTCTAAGAAGAAAAAGCTTTTGAGATCATTTTGGAAAATGAAAAGATGCTTATTAAAAAATCTATGACCACACATAAATATCTGAAATTATCAAAATGGGAAGAAATATGAAGCAGATGCATACCACATTACATAGTTGGTTTTATTTGCAAAAAAAAATGAAAGCGTATTGGGTATAAAATGACGTGAAAAAGAAGATTTTTATCAAACAAATATATATCCTTAGTGTGCCTAAATGCGTGATTGTGTGGTAGCAAGCAAACATGATAACAGTTACATTTTTACTTTCTGTGTTGTTCATTTGTCCTAGAAATATGCTGCCACGTTCTAATGTTCACCAAATTGACACATTTTCATTTCTATTGTTTTTTTTAGCTCGTCTGGCTGGAAGCCAAAGAGCTATTGTTAAGGCTTTGAGTCCGTCCGTGCGTCTTTTTCGACAGTCTATAAATTTTTATTTTAAAAATCTCCCCCCCCCAAAAAAAAAAAAAAAAAAAAAAAAACCGAACAGATTTGAATCAAATTTCACAATTCCTTGGGTGACCCTTATCACATTCCTTCAAAGAATTTTGATGGTATAAAAACATGGCTTGACTTTTCATATTTTCATAGTTTCTAAAAAAATGAAAATCTTCTCCTCATTAACCAATTTAACAGAAATGATCCATAGGTAACTATTTCTCAGATTTATCCAAAGAATTTTGATCGGATAAAGAAAATGGCTTGAATGGACGGGTCTTATTTCCATATCTAGTGAAAAACCAATATTTCACCAAAATTTCACAGGAATGATTCTTAGGTGATTATTTTGATTAGATTCCTTCTAAGAATTCTGACTCTGGCTCCTTTTCAACCAAATTTTATAGGAATGATCCTTGGATGACCTTTCAGAGGATACCTTACATAGAAATTGGTCAGATGAAAATACGGCTCGAATGAATGGGGCTACATTCCATATATGATATACAGTGAAAACTTTGAACATCGTTTTTCTCAGAAACTTTATTATAGATAGCAACCAAATCTTGCGGGAATTATATTTTGGTCACCCTCAATCAGATCCCTTTATAGGAAGTGTATTGAATGAAAACATGACTTAAATATGCAGGGTTAATTTCGATTTTTTGGAATATAGTCGAACACTTTCTTTGATTAAATGAGTTGCATCTTCTGTGAAAGAAAGCTAAATTATTTTAATGTTAAGTAAATTCAAGCCGGTAGGGTGAGTCAGGGTCTCAAGCGCCTCTAGTTTTAACCTGTATTCGAAAAAAATGAATTTTCAATGATATATTTACAATTTTATTTTATTTTTTTATTTTTTTATTTTTTTTTTTTTTTTTCATTTTTTTTTCTTTATTTAAATTTCATTTTCAATATTATACTAAAATAATTCAATTTTACATATTACATTTTCATTTATCTATTTCCATCATCATAATTATTTTTGAAAACATATTGATTTCAAAACTAACGCTCTATGGCTCTCATGGGGGTCTAAATTTCTGACAAAACTGAATCCTGAAATCTTCGTAAAAATTGTTTACAGACCGCTTCCTGAATCCTGGAAAAGGTGACAAACCCGATAGGAAAAAAAGCTTTGCCGAACAGAAATCGAAAATCAATTCCAAAAATTATTACAGGTTGCTATTATGAAATAATAATTAATTTTCGTTTTCTGTTCAGCAAAGATTTTTATAGCGGTCTTGTCACCTATTCTGTAATTATTCATAAAGGGGTCTGAAAAAAAACTTGAACGAAGATTTAGGTGAGAAATTGTGTCACTTGGAGAGCCATAGAGCAATCAATATTTTGCAGAGGGATTCACGGAGTTCAGCCTAACGCACATTCAGTCCGAATATGTAAAAGATAGTTATTTTCAAAGGTAAGCAATTTACAAATGTTATTTGACGTTCAAAGCGAGATTAATTGACAGATCGTCGCAATCGATCAAAAATCGATTTCAATCAAACAATTCATTTTGACCTTAACGGTGACGATGACCTCCGGCATAACCATCAAATATTTTCACTGAAAGTCATCTTAACCCTTTCCTGTACAATCTCTTGTTTTTTTTACGTACCTGTGACTTTTAAACTTGAGAAAACATAGTAGGAAAAGACGAAATTGCTTGTCACAAGCAATTTCTTCTTTTCCCACAATATTGTCTTCCCTGCAGGTTTTTTTTTCAGATTTCATTCTCATTTAATTGTCGTCAGCAACTTCTTTCAAATTGGTCAAGGCTAAAATTTTGAAAAATAGGAAAGGGTTTAGCGAAATAGTTATTGCTGATTTACTTTTACATCCCTGACCATACATTTTGCATACTAATGTTGTCTGATCCCTTAGTTAGACCACCTTGTTGGGGATTAGTGGGCGTGGCTAGCAATCATTGAATTAAAAATTGCAAATGAATATTAAATATATAAACGACGTCCTAAGCACAAAGATTAAACCCTCTAGCAATATTCAAATAAACTGCTTTTTGAATGAGCTTTTGGTCCAGAAAAGCACGCACAAAAGTGCGATTACAAAGACGGAATTAATTGCGCCCCGGCAGGTTAGCTCTGTCGCTTAGAAGGTCGTGCTAATAGAGCAAATGACACAAGTTCGGTCGCAACAATCGCCATCTTACAAAGTCTCTCTCTGCCTCTCTCTCTGTCTCTCTGTCTCTCTGTCTCTCTGTCTCTCTGTCTCTCTCTGTCTCTCTCTGTCTCTCTCTCTCTCTCTCTCTCTCTCTCTCTCTCTCTCTCTCTCTCTGTCTCTCTGTCTCTCTCTCTATCTCTCTGCCCATAATCACACTTATAAATGGGTGGAAAGTATCACCTTATTTATATTTTACATTGCAGAGATGACTATCATCATAGTCAACGGCGAAGGAGATCAATCTTACCAAGTGATACCCAGTTTAACCTGACCTTTAGTGCTTTCAACAAAACATTTGTTTTATCTGTGAAAGAGTACCCTAACCTTATTCCATGGTACACGCCCGTGTTCATAAGGTAAGCTGTTCTATTTGTTAACATTCCTTAGCCATATTCTATGATACAGAACCCTTATCAAATGATATTATGTTCCAACTATCAGACAGTACCTTATTCCATGGTTCAAGTCTGCAATCAGAAGGTGCGCTTTTATAATTGTAAAACATTAAACTAACCTTATTCCACGATGATCGTTCTTGGTCACATGGTGTGCTATTATAATTGTAAAACTATAAACTAACCTTATTCCATGATAATCGTTCTTGAGCACAAGGTGTGCTATTATAATTGTAAAACTATAAACTAACCTTATTCCATGGTAATCGTTCTTGAGCACAAGGTGTGCTATTATAATTGCAAAACAATAAACTTACCTTATTCATGGTGATCGTTCTTGGGCACATGGTCTGCTATTATAATTGTAAAACAATAAACTAACCTTATTCCATGGTGATCGTTCTGTGCTATTATAATTGTAAAACAATTAAATGACCTTATTCCATGTTGATCGTTCTTGGTCACAAGGTGTTATTATAATTCTAAAACAATTTACTATCCTTATTCCATGGTTGATCTTTCTTGGTCAGAAGATGTGCTATTATAATTTCCATACAATAAACTTAACTTATTCCATGGTACACAAGATAGGCTATTATAATTGTAAAACAATAAAATTACCTTAATCCGTGAAACACGTCTCTGGTCTAAATATGTGCTTCCTACGTGTTTAACAGAAGCGGATTTTCTCTAATCATTTGGAAGAGTTTTTAACCCATAACCCATAAGACAAAATATAGGACTGTCCCAAATTGAAACGAGTCGCAGACGACAATATATTGTTTATGAATTTGTAGATATTATCAACTTTCTGGGTAGAAAAGATTGTGTAAAATGAAAAAATTGCTTGTTACTGAAATAAAACTTCTGTTAGAATTTTTCATCGTCGATTGTCGATATGTGTTAAGACTTGTGCAAATATTTAAAAAAAATATGACTCATCAGAGGTCAGTCAGAGTTGGTATATAAATAATGCACGTTCTCGCGGTCATAGCGCCGGAGTCTCAATCGTGAGGTCCTTGGTTCGTTCCCCGGCCGCGGCGAATACCCTTTCCTACATATCTCCCGCCAATGGGAGGATAATCGTAAACCTAAGTGGGATGAGCAGCTCGAGGATGGGAAATAATGTAGTGGTAGTACTGGTATGAGAAACTCCTGGAAATCATAGTTAGGCGTTCCGGCCGCCGCGATATGACTGAGATACAGTTAAAAGAGGCCTTAAACTCAATTAAACAATCATAATGCAGAATGTATAGTGTGACAGAAAGAACATCTTCATCCATGTAATCTGCCAAGATCGAAAAGAGTCAATTTTTGTCTGTCGGCATTATTAGCTGAGTCTGACCTGGGTCTTAATTAACTTCTTAGATGGTTCCAGTTCATCTCAACATACCACAAAATGAACACATTTTGAAGCCCTAAAACAATATGATCATAGAAATCGTTGTGGGACATCTCACAATGTTTTCTACCCTCTTTTTGGCACTTAGATGTCAATTTTAGCACAATTTTAGCAAATTCTTGCAATTTGGACCAGTCTAAATATTTTGTCGTCTGATAATAGATTGAACCCCCGTTTTTAAAACCTCTTTTTTTTTTTTTTTTTTTTTTTTTCTTTTGTTTTTCCCAAAATAATTACAGGTCAGGAGATGATGTAAAGCAGTATGCCGGTGAGAATCCTAATTGTTTTCTGGAAGGACGGACGAAAGATAGGGGATTCGTCGCCTTGACCTTTTGTAATGGGCTTGTAAGTCATGTTTAGCTAGCAAAGCGGCAGCTTTGATATATAGAGGATAATCAAATGGTTATTCCAGATATGAAAAAGCTATTTCACGAGGATGCGTTTTTAGACGTTGAAAAAACTCGTGCTGCGCACTCGTTATTTCAACGCCTAACAACGCATCCGAGTGAAATATTTTTTTCATATCTGGAATAACCATTTGGTCATTCTTTTTATTATATACCTTATTATTATTTCATTTTTTTTATTGAAATATCGAAACCGATCTTTTTTGAAAGAGAGAAGGTCTATTGAAAAAAGTGCGGATGAATACATCATTAAAGAATTATTACAGAGAGTGAAACTGAAAAGTGTTATCGTCACTCCAGTGACGATATCAAAATTTATTACACTGAGAAATTCGAAGATTTCACAGCAAGGTATATAATGAATTAAGTGAACGGACAAAATGTTGAGGTCTTCTCAGAGTTCTATGACTTCAAACTTCCTCTGGAGGTTTAACCACTCCTGGGTTACTTTTAACTCGTTTATTTATCCTGATAGCCTTTGACAAAGAAGATTACTTAACAGAACCGTACTTTGATAGCTTACAGTAATTATCGGTACTTTGTTTTTTTCTTATTTGATTGATTCTGATAATCATTTAAATGACTAGATCATTGACCGCGCCCACTGAACTCCGACAGGAAGTTTCACATCGATATCAAACGTCATTATTTTGTTAAATTTATGGCCTGTTACATATAACATGAAAGTTAAATGGTGGGTTGGCGACCTAACCGTCGTAACTACAACCAACAAAAATGTCTCACATACGATTCTGTCAAGGTCAGAGTTTAAAGTCCACTTACGGTCTAAAGGAATGATTCGATAAGTTTTTTTCATAAACCTTTGAAAATATTAGCAAATAAAATGATTGGAAATGAAAATAAAAGGCATTTTTTTCATTAATCGACCTCAACAAAACCACTGCAAACAATTGTGACCCATCGAGTAAAAAGGGGACGGCCAAGGAATTCCGTAAGAAAAACATCTAGAAAAAAAGAGATCGGATATAGCATTTGTCAATCAGATTTTATCATTTAAATAAAAATAGATCATAAATTTTGCATTCATAAAACTGTGCAAGAGAGAAAATGTTCGAGCGCAATTCGAACAGTCTGGCCAGGGTTGGAAAGTTTCACACTTCTAAAACGCCCCCTTTTCCCAAAAAATAAATCGATCACCCTCTTCCTTTCAGTATGGCACTATTCTTGAAGATGACTATCTGTACAGAATAGATCCTGTTGACGAGCTGACCAACTCTATGGAAGAAACTATAGTTGTATCACGGGGACACTTTAAACAAAATTTTAAAGATCAAATAGGACATTTTGTATGTGAGTATATCTTAACCCTTCCCCGTTTAATCCCTGGTTTTTACGTCCATGTGATTTTATAATTGAGAAAAACATTGTAGAAAAAGAAGAAATTGCTTGTAACAAGCAATTTCATCTTTTTCAACATTATTATCTAACATACTGCATGAATGGTTATTTTTCAAATTAAATCCACTTTGAATTTTCGTCTGCAAAACCTTCGAATTTGGACAGGTCTAAAATTTTGAATAACAGGAAACGGTTAGATAATCGAAGAAACTACGTCTATCAAACATGCAACGGGTTTATTTCATTTCTTCGCCAAATGTCAAATTATGATATCAAAAAATCTTGTGACTCTCTTAATTTGATAAATTGGCGTATTGAATCACGATTCTTCAAGTGGATCAATCCTCTAAATTAATTTGCAATTAGATTTTCAATTGATTTGAAACACACCTTATATACGACGTGACGCAATCGTTTCGGAATGACGTCAACTTCAAACCGCTTTCGGGTGACCATTACTCGTAACAATAGGTCGACAGTTTAAAATTTACTTTCACATATTCTAGAATACTAATCAGCTCGTTATAGAAAGATCTTGACTGTACCTGTATGAAGCTGCAATTGCTATCTTTTAGATACTGTCGACGTTTCCGCACATTTCCACACAATGACGCCTTTTCACGCCCAACAGAAAAAATGCTTTGGAAAACTTGAAAAATCAAGGAACCGCCTTTCGCAGTTAATGTCTTCATTAACCATAAAGATTTCTACCAAAAAGGCAAGGATTTGTAAAATTCCACGAACTAAAAATTGTCGACTGCAATTTCTTTCAAATTGGACCAGTCTAAAATTTTACAGTCTGAGATAGGGTTAATGCACATTACTTCAAAGTCTAAATGGGCAACAAAGAAACATAACTACAGTTTATTCTAGCTGTAGTTATGATGTTTAGATGACCCACCTACTATATTTCCTTTCCTTTCTGGTCTTACTCTCATCGTCAAATGATTATAGCACGATCTTGACTGCAGCTTTGAGAAACTACAGTTACGATATTTTGCTAACCTGCAGACGATAAAACTTTCAAAGATTTCTTTTTTTTCATTCTCTGGTAAAGGTTGATAAGTTCACCGAGTCAACTGATTGAATGTACTTGTGAACAAAACAGTCTCTTGTAGATAAAATGCACTCATCGTTATGGTTCAATTACTATACATTGATTGAATTGGAAGGGTGGGGATAAATTCGGTGCGTGGGCAAAATGTCGTAATTACAGTTTTAATAAAGCTCGCGAACCGACGATATATCGTATTCAGAATATGGCTATTGGACACAATTTATTTAATTGATTTATTGAATGGAGTTTGATGACGTTTTTCAACATTATTTCAGTCATATTGCGGCGACTGGAGCACCTTACCATGGATTCCTGGTATTTCTCTTACCAGTACTACCACTACATTCTTTTCGAGCCTCCAGCTTCTCAACCCACTTAGGTTTACGATTATCCACCCATTGGCGGGAGACAAATGTCGGAAATAATATTCACCGTGACCGGGCATCGAACCCGGGACCTCATGACTAGAAGTCCTTACGCCCTACCACTGCGCTATCGCCGCGGCCTTGACATGATTTAAACTAGGGATTCGCATTCATGTTTAAGAATTCAGATGAGCTTTATCCCGCATCACTATGTTTTAGCCCAAATAAAGCTACCAATTCCTTAGAGAAGATGTGTCACCATTTTGACACGTTTTTCGAATAAGGATTCCACGGTTATTCATGGTGAAAAAAATGTAAAAAAAGGCTCAGATCCGGTAGAGCTCAATTAGGTCAATTTGGATAGGTGTTTTAAAAAATTTAATTGTCATGTGAAGAAGCACCTTCCGTGACCTCCGCGACTAAAAAATCGAATCCAGTAGATGTCAATTATATATAGCAGTTCGAGAATTAACATAAAGAAAGGCAGAATGGCTATTCCTGATACAGATCAATCTATCAACAGGAAAGTTAAGTTTCGACCCAAGTCAGTCTGCCTAATCAGCGAAGTCTGACCAGGGGTGACAAGTTTTTAGCTCTACTGGCCGAAGGCCACTAGAGCTATAGCGATGGCTTTTTCCCGTCCGGCGTCCGTGCGTCCGTGTGTCCGTCCGTCCGTCCGTCGTCCGTCCGTTAAACTTTTCCTTGTTTACGCGATAAAGTCCACAGTTTTGATCGGATTCTCTTCAAACTTTCACAGAATGATTGTACCATCATAAGGATCATTCCTTTCGAAAATGGGTATGATCCGTCAAGAAACACGGGAAAAGGGGCCTTATGAAAATTCATTAAAAATTCAATTAAAAATCCTCGTTTACGCGATAGAGTCCACAGTTTTCATTGGATTCTCTTCAAACTTTCTCAGAATGATTGTACCAACATAAGGATCGTTCCTTTCGAAAATGGGCATGATCCGTCAAGAAACACGGGAAAAGGGACCTTATGAAAATTTAATTGAAAAATCCTCGTTTACGCGATAGAGTCCACAGTTCTCATCAGATTCTCTTCAAACTTTAACAGAATGATTGTATTATCATAAGGATTGTTCCTTTCGAAAATGGGTATGATCCGTCAAGAAACACTGCAAAAGGGGCTTTATGAAAATTCATTAAAAATTCAATTAAAAATCCTCGTATACGAGATAGAGTCCACAGTTTTCATTGGATTCTCTTCAAACTTTCTCAGAATGATTGTACCAACATAAGGATCGTTCCCTTCAAAAAAATGGGTATGATCCATCAAGAAACACGGGAAAAGGGGCCTTATGAAAATTTAATTAAAAAATCCTCGTTTACGAGATAGAGTCCACAGTTTTCATCAGATTCTCTTCAAACTTTCACAGAATGATTGTACCAACATAAGGATTGTTCCTTTCGAAATTTGGTATGATCCGTCAAGAAACATGGGAAAAGGACCCTTATGAAAATTTAATAAAAATTCCATAAAAAATCCTCGTTTATGCAATAAAGTCCACAGTTTTCATTGGATTCTCTTCAAACTTTCACAGAAGGATTGTACCAAAATAAGGATCATTCCATTCATAATTGGGTATGATCCGTCAAGAAACATGGGAAAAGGTACCATCATTCCAATTGTTGATTTTGACAGTGGATCTGACTATAGCAAGGGTCACATAAAAAGGGGCCTTATAAAAAAAAAACCCTCTTAAATATTCTGGTTAACACAATGATGTCCCTTGATTTCACCGGATTCACTTCAAAATTTCACAGAATGATTGTACAAATACTTAGATGGTTCTTTTCAGAACTGGGTACAATCCATCAAGTATCATGTAAAAAGGGGACATATGATTTTTTTTAAAATATTCTAGTAAACATAATGAATTTCCAATATTTCATCGGATTCACTTTTAACTTTCATAGAATGATAAAACCAACAGTAAAATATCACGGGAAAAGGGGCCCTATGAGAACTTGAATTTAATATCTTTGTTAACACAATAAAGTCAACAGTTTTATTGGATTCTCTTCAAAGATGCATGGAATAATTGTGGCATTTGAAACACAGGAAATGGGGCCTTACAGATTATCATTCAAAACATTCTTGTGTATGTGATGAAGATCACAATCATTATCAAGTTGTCTTTTAAATTTCACAGGACAATTGTCGGGTTGTAAGGAAAGTTCCTTTTGGAATGAAATTGATCCATCAGAAAACACAGGAAAAGGGGCCTTATTGATTTTCATTCAAAACAATCCTGTTTATGTGATTAAGTCCACAATTATTGTCAGATTCTGATGAAATATTCACAGAATGATTGAAGGGAGAATGATTGTAGGGTCATAAGGTAACTTTCTTCAGGATCTGGAGTGGATCCGTCATGAAACATGGGAAAAGGGGCCTTGAGGATTGTTGCTTAAAATGATAAAGGGGATAAAGCCCCTTTTTTTTTTCTTTATGCATTCTTCTTTGAGCAATTAACTTCCTTAAATACCAGATTTCTTTAACGGAAAACTTGATAACCAGTAGAGCGTCTCAGGCCCTCATGGGCCTCTTGTTACACTACCCAGAAGGTTCAATTTTGCGTGACATGTCACAAATGAGTATTTTTGATAACGAACAAAGAACTTTGCAAAAGATTTAAAGAAAAAACAAACCAAAGAGTTTGGCCCTAACCAGCTTGAACAGAGTCGATACTCTTTTCCCTTTCGACAGTGTGCTTCTCGTGATAATGGAAATTGATTTGAAAAACAAAACACACACAAACCGCTAACCCATTACCAAACACTAATCCAAAGCCTATTCCAACCAACTCATTCAATTAACGTTACAAACTCAAAATCTTCAAAACATTCCACAAATTCACTCAAATAGCTCGTAGACCTATGTGAGATAGCAGCTGGAGGCTAGAAAGGGATGTAATGGTAGTACTAGTGTGAGAAATACCAGGATTCCATTGTTAGGTGCTCCAGCCGCCGCGATATAACTGAAAGATTGTTGAAAGCGGCGTAAAACCCCATTCAAACAAAAAAACAAAACACTCAAATAGCTCAAAACATTCAGCGATTTCATTTGCTGACCTGATTTGGAGGTTCCTTTGTTCGATTTGCGTTATTCATCGTCGCCACCGTAGCACCGTGTCCACTTTTTAAGAGATTCCTTGTAGAAAGATTATTTAGAAGTTCGCTGTAATGAGGGCATAACGGCCGCAGTCGGTAGCGCATTAGTCTCCCAATCTCCAATCATGGGATGTCATGGGTTCGATTACGGGCGGCGGCACATATACTTTCCGAAATTTGTATCTCTCAAATTGGCGAATAATCGTAAACCTAAATGGGATAGCAGCTGGAGGCTAAGAAAGGAGGTAGTTGTAGTACTGGTGTGAGAAATACCAGGAATCCATTGATAGGTGCTCCAGCCGCCTCGATATGACTGAAATACTGCTAAAATTGGCGTTAAACTCCATTCAATCAATAGATGATTAACACCATAGGATTTGGTTACGATGCTCTTATTGGAAAAACATGTTCGCCCACTTCTTTTGCTTGTAGCAAGGGCATTTCGATTATTGTCGTTTAATTGAAATGCTCGCTTAATGAAAGTGTCAGCTTGAGACATATTGACTGCACGAAGGTGAGCGGAGATGATAACTCGCGAGCTGTACTTCAGCCACTTAACCTATTCCCACACAACAGAATTTTAGACTGGTCCAAATTGAAAAAAGCTGCAAACGACATTTTTTAAATTGTTGTTGGTTTGAGTGGGGGGGTCTATTGGGGTAGAAAACATTGTGAAACAAACAATTTCTTAATTTTCACACAATGTTTTCCCAATTGTTTCTCTTGAGGGTCGTCGGTGGGAATGGGTTAAAACACCATATTTTTGTTTATTCAAGTAATTGAGAAAATATTTTTTGTTTTCCTTGAGGTGTGAACCTAAACATTTAATCAAACTGTATTTAAGAGATGAAGAGAATATTTTTTGTTTTCATGGAGGTATGAACCGAAAAAACTAATCACACTGCGAAGCAGATTCATACGTTGTGTGATTAGTTTTTTTCGGTTCATACCTCCATGAAAACAAAAAATATTCTTTTCATTTCTTATAATTTAATAGCATCGAGCGAAAAACCCAAAAGCTTTTCAAATTTTGATACCTTTTTGTATGGGACTATTTTGTGTGGAAGCATACAAAATCACTGCGTGATCAAAATTTTGTTCATGGAGTTATGAATAATATTTTTCAACCAATCAGAACGCTCGTTTTTGATAGATGAAACTCAAAATTTAATTATAAATACATGAAGCGGATTTATACATTGACGTTTTTATGTTCATAACTCAATGAAAAAAAAATCTCTCCATCTCTTATAACTTAATGCTATCAAGCACAATAAGGTAAATACTTTACTGGTTTTAAGTTAAAATTGATGGATCTACTTTGTGCGTAAGCATAAAAAATAGTTGCGTGCTCAAAATTTTCTTCTATCACGTATGGAAAGACAAATACAGCCAAACAAAATACTTGAATCTTAACAGACGAAACTAAGATTAAATTATTTGATCATTTGTGATGACTAGCCTTACTGAATCTTGATTTATTTGCCTCTTTCAGTAAACAATGACTTCCAGAACAGAACTCGTACAAAGAGAGGAACGGCAAGCACAAGCTTTACTGTTGAAGTGGGAATTTTTGTTGACGCCGATCACGTGACCAAATTAGAAGAAGGTGGCGCTGTCACCACGGAAGATAAGATTCTAAAAATAGGTGCATTCTGGAACGGGGTAAATTAATTACATTCACAACCAGGAATTAAATTATTTTGGATCAGTAAACCTTACTTTTTTCATTAAAATTAGACATTCCTTTCAGTTGTGACAAAATTGATGTCAACTTATCACTTAATACATTTTTGTTTTTCATTTTAACATCAAACGTCCAGGAAGTATTGTACTATTACAATTTTATCCATTCTCACACAATGACGCTTTTGAAAGCCCCCCCCTCCCTCCAAAGAAAGAAACTTTGGAAAACATTGTGTAAAAAAAATGAAGAATGAAGAAGCACTTTCTTCATTTACACAATGTTTTCTTACCAGAAAGTTTAAAGAAATCAAAATTTCATAAACTTTAAAACGTCGTCTGTATTTCCTTTCAGTTTGGACTAACCTCGGTTTCGCGTCTCATCTGGAAGATAATTGTTTTATTAGTTTGGTCAGCCCAGGGTTCGAATCCGTGATCTTGAAGTTTTAGGTCAAATGATCTAACAACTGAACTTACCGGGCAGACAGAGCAAGAGTACTTTTACCATTAGATGGTGTTCAATAAATGTATATTGCAATTGCTCGATAGACAACTTCCATTAAGCGACCTCATTTAAACTTTTATTTTCAAAATCATAAGCTCTCACAAAGAAGTCGTCGAATTGTCTATAACATACCTTACAAATTTTAAAAAAATACCTTCGACTTATTCTTTACATAAATATCATACATTAACCCAATCCTGTTGGAACCCATTAGAATCGTTTCAGTGAGACGATTCTAATGACTCCCAACAAGATAGGATTTATCGAGGATTCTGTAATAATCTATGAATGCAATCGAATCAATCCTTCACAAATTCCATTTTTTTGTGTATTTTAAGCGACCATTTTCTTAAGCGTCCACTTTTTATTGGTTCATCGAGCGGTCGTTTGATACAGGATTTACTATATAGTCTTATAAGAAAATTTCGATTGTATTATTAGAACCCTCAGTTTAGAAAGTTTCGTCCGTGCAAACCTTGACTGATATCGAATATTATAT
This sequence comes from Fragum fragum, assembly GCA_946902895.1. Taxonomy (NCBI): domain Eukaryota; kingdom Metazoa; phylum Mollusca; class Bivalvia; order Cardiida; family Cardiidae; genus Fragum; species Fragum fragum. The sequence goes on from OX336379.1 coordinate 43,191,432, forward strand.
ATAAGCATAAATACGATAGATACAAACGTAAATGATATAATTATGACATCCACTCCTTTTCAACTTTGATTGAAATTATCTCCCTTTAACTACAGGTTGCTGCAGTGATGGCACTTAGCGATGATTTGGGCTACAGCATTTCACTGCAGATAAAACAGATTGAGTTTTGGTCAACTAATCCAGTAAGTCAACCTTATAGAGACGTTTTCCAATTAGACCACCAATGAAAAACCCTCTTATTCCGAATCATTCCGAAGGCGTCAAAATTTTAGACCAGGTAAAATTCAAAGAAGTTGCAGACGACAAATATTTGATGATGAAATTTCAAATATCTTTGTCTTTTCGGACAGAAAACATTGTGGATAATGAAAAAATTTCTTGTTACAAGCAATTTCTTCATTTTCCATAATGATTTCCAGATCTATTTTTCATGGAGGTGTCAAAAAGCGCCATTGTGTTGGTATAGTTTAAGTCGAAAACGGACCATATGATCATAGAAGAATAACTTAACGACAGCTATAGCAATTATGAAGTATGAAAAAAAATGGATAAGTTTTGTGGTTTTCGAAGGACAAAACTACTCCTGAGAGAAAACATTAAACTTTTTATGTCAATTATAACTCTCTGTAAATAGTTTTGCTTAAATTTATCATTATCTGCATGTTCGCTTTGGTGAACAATTGGTTGTATGGGTTTTAATGCCACTTTCAACCATATTTAAATCAAATCGTAACGGCTGGAGCACCTAACTACGGATTCCTCGCCCCATGCCACGACCATATAGCGCAGTGGTAGCGCGTAGGACTCCTAGTCAACCTATCAGCAGTCGGTAGCGCGTCAGACTCCTAATCTTCAATCATAGGTATCATGGGTTCGATCCCCGGCGGCGGCAAATATTCTTTCCGACAATTTTCTCTCACCAATGGCTTGATAATCGTAAACCTAAGTGGGATAGCAGCTGGAGGCTAGGAAAGGATGTAGTGGTAGTACTGGTGTGAGAAATACCAGGAATCCATTGTTAGGTGCTCCAGCCGCCGCGATATGACTGAAATACTGTTAAAAGCGGCGTTAAACCCCATTCAATCAATCAATAAATCATCCTATCAGACATTCGTCTCCCGCCAATAGATGGATAATCGTAAACCTACATGGGTGGACCGCTGGAGGCTCGGAAAGGATGAAGTGGTAAAAATGAAGTGAGAAATACCAGGAATCCATGGTTAGGTGCTCAAGCCGTCGCGAAATGACTGAAATACTGTTAAAGCGGCGTTAAATACCATTCTATTAATAGATTCCTCACTCTAGTACTACTAAAACATCCAGTTCAAGCCTAAAGTTACTAAGGAGCAGCTGAAGGCCCGGAAAGCTTGTAGTGGTAATACTAGTGTGAAACATACCAGGTATCAATGGTTAGATGCACCAGCCCCCATATATAACTGAGATACTGATAAAGGGAGTTAATCCCCATTCAAACAAACCTGAAGTTTAGCATTTATTCACCGATAAGCAAGAGACAAACGACTACGTCAAAACTCGGACAGTAAGCTGGTCGAGCCGGAATCGAATCTCTGACCACGAACATGTATTTACAGTCTACCCTACCAAATGCGCCACTGCTGCAGCCTTTGTTGTCTTTTTATGAACTATCTACACATAAATGAAATTATATACCGTTACTGAATTAAAAATAGAGCTGTATCGTAATGTATCTTAACCCATTCCCACACAACCAAATTTTCGACTCGTCCAAATTGATAGGGGTTGCAGACGACAATTTCAAGTTGATGGAATTCTATTTTTATCTCTATTTTTGGATAGAAAACATTGTGAACATTGAAGAAATAGCTTGATACAAGCAATTTCTTCATTATCCATGTGCACAATCCTTCCCAAAACTTTTTTTCTTGAGGGGCGATTTTTGTTGGAATGAAATGAAATGCTGTTTTTATCAGCACTATAAGACGGATGACTTTCCATACCTATTCAACACAGACAAAACCAAACGCCTTTAGATTGCAAAATATTATTTTCGGGAACATATATGCCGAGATTTTTTTACCATCTGCTATAGATGACGAGTTAAACCCATTTCCACACAATGTCCCTTTTTTACCCCAACCCCAAAGAAAAAAATGGGAAAACATAGTGAAAAACGAAAAAATGCTAGTAACAAGCAATTTTTTCATTTTCCACAATGTTTTTCAAAACCAAAAAGTATCTTTAAAGAAAGACAAAATCCATCACCGAAGAACTGTCGTCTGCAATTTCTTTAATTTGGACATGTCTAAAACTTTGTCGTCTCGTAATGGATTAATAAATTCGTGATTTTTATAGTTCAATTTTTAGTTTAGTCTATCAAAAACGGGCAGTCTGATTAGTCGATAAAAATATTCTTATCTACATGAACAAAATTTTGAGCACGCAGGTATTTTGTTAGCTTCCACACAAAATAGTCCCACACAAAAAAGTATTAGAATTGTTAAGTTTCTGCCTTTTCCGCTCGCTGCTATTAAATTATAAGAAATAAAGAGAATGTTTTTTGTTTTCAAGGAGGTATGAACGGAAAAACCTAATCACAGGTATGTATGAATCCGCATCCACTTCGCGTATTCATACAGTGTGTTTAGTTTATTCGGTTCAAACCTCCATGAAAACAAAACTATTATTTTTATCTCTTAAATGGACACGAATTTAATTTTCTATTTATAACATGACCTTAAATTGTGCACTAATAATTAATAGAATTCATCGATATATTCCTCGAAAGATTTAACCCCGTTTGTAAAATAACGTCATTGCATTTGTGTTGACATTATTTTGGCGGTTACAAAAGCATTTAGCATTGGCTTCAAATATATACGTTAAGTTAATACACTAGTGTCATATCCCGCATATAAAATTGAAAAAAATTTAATCAACGGGTTTATTTCATTCCTAGGCCGTAGGTCATATTTTAAAACAAAGTATTAATGGATGACCTAAATATCGCAAATTCAGCTTGAAAACGTTTAAGTCGGCCATGAACCTGTTTGTCTAATCTGAACGCATACAATACGGAACATTTTGGGTGATAAGCAGTTCGAATGGCCGCCGTTTAAAGAGCATCTGGACAGTTTTGGATGTTGAGTCTGGAATATCTCTTCCCCACTCTCTTTCTCTCTCTCTCTCTCTCTCTCTCTCTCTCTCTCTCTCTCTCTCTCTCTCTCTCTCTCTCTCTCTCTCTCTCTCTCTCTCTCTTTCTCTCTCTCTCTCTCTCTATCTCTCTCTCTCTCTCTCTCTCTCTCTCTCCATTTCTCTCTCCCCACTCTCTCACTTATTCATTTTTCTCACAAATAGATACAATGTATAATAATATCACTAAACTAATGAGTGAAATCAACGCTTCGTCCCAGAACTACAAATCACTTCAAAATTATGGTTTTCAAGCTGCACCGATAACGATTTTTAGCCTAGTAAAGACGTTACCGTTTAATATAACGAATCGATAACTTTCGTATTTATAAATCAACAATTTTAGCGGTAGGCATTTCAGACTCTGGAAGTCCCTCATTATGTCTGTAATAATATACAGATGCGAAAGCAAAAACCTATTGATAATTTCATTCTCTTCATATTCTCTCTTGAACAGTTTGGGTGTATTGTTGAACAGTTGTCGGTCTATTGAAACTTAACTCATAGATACATTCAACATAACTCAAAGGTAACATAATCGTACATGTATTTAGTATGTAGGCATTACCGGCTGATGACATTATTATTTGCTTTATACCTGATACATGTATTGACTCACGGCGAACAGTGTTGTTTTTTGTGTGTGTATGTGTGTGTGTTTGTTTGTGTTTTTTTGTGTGTGTTATTTTGTTCAATAAGAAATGTTCGACGTAAAAATTCAACGTACAAGACAACGACAACATTTCTTAATTGTTCAGTGGGAAGCGATTACAGTCCTGACAGCACTTTGATTTTTTCTTATTTACAGAAGCGATTGCAATTGTTTGCCACGTTAACCCTTTCCTGTTTTTCAAAACTTTAGGCCTGTCAAAACTTAGGGGTTTTGCAGACAAATATTCAAATGGGATTAGATTTAAAAAAAAAAAAAACATTCAGTAGGATACAAAATATCGTGGAAAAAGAAAAAAATGCTCGTAACAAGCAATTTCTTCTTTTTCTACAAAGCTTTCTTAATTATAAAATCACAAAGACGTAAAAAATAGGGATTGAACAGGAAAGGGTAAATCAGTGTTGTTTGTTCGTTTTTCTGTTTGTTTCAGACCTGGTACGTAATAGCTTCAGAACCACCACAAACATTGAGTAATTTTTGTACAGGAATAAGAAATCAATCGACAACCCTAAACAGTGATCATTTTCATCTTCATACGCAGTAAGTTGACACGTTAAAAATAATCTTTATTTTTAGATTTTCTCTGCTTTTCTATGTTGTTGTTTTTCCATGCCCCGTGTCGAAATATCAGGGCCATTTGTTTTACGGCTGTCCGTCTGTTTGTCCATATGTCTGTCTGTTTGCGTCATAGCGCAGTTGGTAGCGCGTCGGACTTTCAATCTAGAGGTCCCGGGTTCGATTCCCGACGGCGGCACTCATCCTTTCCGACTATTTGTCTCTCACCAATGGGTCGATAATCGTAGACCTATGTGGGATAGCAGCTGGAGGCTAGGAAAGGATGTAATGGTAGTACTGGTGTGAGAAATACCAGGATTCCATTGTTAGGTGCTCCAGCCGCCGCGATATAACTGAAAGATTGTTGAAAGCGGCGTAAAACCCCATTCAAACAAACAAATCTGTCTGTTTGATTAAACAAATACTAAACATTTACCATTACTTAAAGCCTATTCAAGTTACAATGCTCACATTTGATGATATATGTCATCGATATGTATCTTCAGGTACTAATGTGAGGATTATGTGACAAGGTCAATGTCGCCTATCAAGGTCACAATTCATTAAAAAGGCTGTTACCCGTGTGTGTGTGTGGGGGGGTGTTGTTTCACAAGCACATCTTGCTTTTTTTGTTATTGCTGCTCTTATTGTTGTTTGTTGTTGTCATTTATTTGATTTGTTTGTTGCTGAGTCTATCGACCGTTTAAATCATTCCTGTCGACCGAAAGTGAACTTTGGACTCTGACTTTAGTCGTCACTTTTATGAAGCATTTTTGTTTGATTGCCAACTTGAACCTCGTAGCTAAAGCTTATTCAAACTGTAGTTACGCTGTTTACACCACCAACCAACCATTTTGTTTTTTTTAAACGTAACTAGCAAGTTTTCAAACTAAAGCCGTTAAATATCAAATGCCGCCGTCATAGTGCATTCGGTAGCGCCTCAGACTACAAATCTTCAAACATGGAATGTTATGGGTTAGATCCTCGATTGCGACACATAACCTTTCCGACATTTGTCTCTCACCAATGGATGGATAATCGTAAACCTAAGTGGGCTAGCAGCTGGAGGCTAGGAAAGGATGTAGTGGTAGTACTGGTGTGAGAAATACAGTGAATCCATTGTTAGGATGCATCAATTAAATATCTAAGTGGAACTTCCTGTTGGATCGTAGTGGGCGGGCAAGAGACTTAGATGTATATTTGACAAACTTGCAAATGCTTACTAGTGGGTCGAGTTTCTGCAACAAAAAGCGAGATGATGACATAATGTCGTCTCAAGTTTACACTATCACACATTGAAGTTAGAAATACCAGGTGCTCCAGCCGCCGCGATATGACTGAAATGCTGTTAATAGTGGCGTTAAACATCATTTAATATATCAACTATCACACATAGGGTCTGTAAATATTTTTGCTTGTAAGCTTGCAAAGCGTCAGCTTTGATAGCTTAAGTAAACAGATAAGATTATCAGGGACTCTCAAAGTTCAACGAGTGTAAACTGCCACTGGCAGCTCAAACACTAAATCCATTGAATGCCTTCGCCATAAAAAGTAGTTCCTAAGTATTTTTGGAATATTGCAAACTCTGTTCAAATTTAAAGAACTCTTTCAAAAGCATGATGTTTTACCCATTCCCACTATATTCCGCCTTTTAAGCTTTTTAAGAAAAAAGCTTTCGAAAACAGTGTGGACAATGAAAAGATTGCTTGTAACAAGCAATTTCTTCATTGTCCATAATGTTTCTATCCAACAAGGGAATTATTTCTAAATTCAATCACCTTGATATTGTCGTCTGTAACTTCTTCAATATGAACCAGTCTAAGATTTTGTTATGTTGTAATGGGTTAACTCCAGGGTTATTTTTAACATCGATTATCTTTCATGATAGTCTTTTGCAAAGTACTTAACAAAACTTTACTTTGCTAGCTTACAGTTTAAGTACTTTGATTTCTTTTAGTCACGTCGATCTCTACAGATCGGAATAAGAAAATAGCGGAATATGTTCAATATTCGTTTGTAACATCGAGATGTTGAAAAACTTAAACACCTTCATGTTTTTCTTTACCAAGTTTCAACAGGGCACGACTATTTACCCGGTACAAGCTTTAATATCTAGATGAGGAAAAACTAAATATCTTTTATATTTTCTAAACAGTTCTTTACTAAAATGACAATCCAGGTACGCCTATTTACCATGTTGCTGGATAGCAACTAGACGTTTCTTATTGTCTTACCAAGGGTGTGTGTAACAACTAAATGTGGAATGATTGAATAACTATTTACCATGTGCGTATGTAACATCAAGATGTTGAATAAATAAAACAAGTTTATATTTTCTTTATCAGGTTACTGTCAGTATGCTCATCAGGGTAGGCCTATTTGCCCAGTACGTGGATAATAGCTAGATAAGAAATAACTAAATTATTTTTACGTTTCCTATATAATGTTTAAGCTAGAACTGTCATCAGGGTAGGCCTATTTGCCCAGTACGTGGATAATAGCTAGATAAGGAATAACCAAATTATCTTTACGTTTCCTTAATAATGTTTCAGCCCGAATGGTTATTAGGGTGCGCCTATTTGTCTAGAACGTGTTTAATTCTTAGATAAGGAATAACTAAATTATTTTTACGTTTCCTTTATAATGTTTCAGCTTGAATGCTCATCAGGGTACGCCTGTTTCGCCCAGTACGTGGATAATAGCTAGATAAGGAATAGCTAAAATATTTCTATATTTCCTTTATAAGGTTTAAGCCAGAATGGTCATAAGTGTGCGCCTATTTGCCTAGTCCGTATGTAACATCGAGATGTCAATTAACTTTTCTTTTTAATTCCTACACCAGATTTCCATCGACAGGGGCGTCAGGGTACGCCTATGTTCCCGGTACGTGTGTAACTGGTAGATGCGGCATCACTAAAGTGTCGTTTGAAGCTTCCTATAACCTGGTAGCCCACGAGTTAGGACACAGGTATGTTAAGAAATGAAGATAAAATATATATATATATAGGATAAGAGAAAGAAAACAAAATACCAACGCAATTTCTTTCTAAAACACTGGATCCCTGAGGATGCAAGAATACTAAATAGTTTAAATAAATGTGGGATAAATTGTATTCAAACAGTGTAAAATATATGGATTATCAAGTTATAACCCTAGCGCTTTCGAAACTAAAAGTTTCTTCATCAGGGGTTCAATGACAACTGCTTTTTTTTATAGGGGTTCTTCTTGAGTAAAATGAGATTTCAGCCTAAGTCTCCTACTGAACGCTTTGTTTTCTTCAATAAGTTTACCACGATCGTATTGTGGAGGTTTGGGACAGAAATTTAATCCTTTCGAAAGTAGGGAAAGCTCGTGTCTATTAAGGTTAGTGCTTGACAAATTTATTACGGTGTTATTTCGATCCTTGTTGGTAGAATGTGATGTTGATTTACGTTTAAAACCTCGAGGCCTGTGCGTTTTACTTGTTGCTGTCGGTTTTGTCGTCGTCTTCATTTTGTATTTAACAGGTTGGAGACTTTGTAGCTTTTTAGCCTTCGCTGCCGAACATGTTTTTTCTGTATTTGAAATTTGTCGAGAGATATCAGATTGCAAAGTTATGAATGATAGATTGTCCATAGTTTGTTTGAGTTCAGATTTAGAATTTTTTAAATTCGAAGCGAGATGTTGTCCGTGTGAATGATAGAAGTTTAGCAGGAGATTCATCAGACTGAATGAAGCATGGTAGAGAATGGCATCCCATCTTGCAATGAAACGTGCTGATGGTTTCCCTGGTATGCTTGGTCTCAGGTGTAATTGGAGACCTTTTGGGATTTTAGATTCATCTAGGCAATTAGAGTTGTCATTGAACCCCTGATGAAGAAACTTTTAGTTTCGAAAGCGCTAGGGTTATAACTTGATAATCCATATATTTTACACTGTTTGAATACGGATTATACATAAGTGTGATTAGGTTTTTCGGTTCATACCTCCATAAAAACAAAAAATATTCTCTTCATGTTTCATAATTTAATAGCATCGAGCGCAAAAACAAAACAAAACAAAAAAATAACAACTTTACAAATTTTGATACTTTTTGGTGTGGAATTATTTGAGCGGAAGCATACAAAATACTGGGCGTTCAAAATTTTATTGTTGTAAAATGAACCAGCCATTAATCCTATGTAATAATGTATTTTAGTCCTGCATGGCTCTTCAAAAAGGGTGGTAGTATCGAAATATAAGCGATGTCGAATGTTGCGATGTCGAGGGTTGCGATGTCGAGGCTTGCGGGTCGCAAGAACTATTATCCATATCGAATATTAATTCCTTACCAAACAATCCAGCTTTGTAACGCCCTAAAGAAATATAGTTATGGAAAGTATAAATTGCTTGTAAGGAGCAATTTCTCCTATTTTAATTATTTTTCTGCCCTTTTGGGGACTTATTTTCCCATTTTATCATACTTTTATTAGTCATCTGCTTCTTTTAGTTCGGACAAGTCAACCTTTTCGTCGTCTGGTAAAATAAAGTTAAATGTATTATTAAAACAAACAGCCTCAATATGCTACATGATGAAGATGTTGGTTGTGAAACCACCACAGGAATCATGTCCGCCTCAGGAACCGGAAGTTTCAGCTGGTCAACATGCAGCAGATCGTCACTGGAGACCTTCGTACAGTAAGTGTATGGGTATATTATATGAATCTATGCATGATATTTCTAGCAATTATAAGATCGCAAACCACATGCACTGATTGAATGTCTGATTGATTGATTGAATAGGTTCAACGTTTTTTTTAACAGTATTTCAGTCATATCGCAGCAGCTGGAGCACCTAACCGTAGATTCTTGGTATTTCTTACAACAGTTCTACCACTAAATCCTTTCCTAGCCTCTAGCTGCTATCCCACTAAGGTTTACGATTATCAACCCATTGGTGCGAGAAAAATGTCGGAAAGAATATGTGCCGCCGCCGGGGATCGATCCCATGGCATCCCATTATTGAAGATTAGGAGTCTGATGCGCTACCGACCTTGCTATAACGCCGGCCCACATGCACTAACCTCTGGCTCGGTCGTTAGACTGAAATATCAAACCCGTTACTGTACAAAATATCTGTAGTATTGACCTTAAAACACAAACAAAAAATTATTTGGTGACCTACGCGTCGTAACCTAAGCTCTAAAAATATCCAAACAACTGAAGTTACGACTTTTATTTCTCCCATCAATGCACATATTTGCCATAAATCGCGATGGTCAACACCTCATTCTCTGTTCCGATGAATAGTTTGATTAGTTAATCGAATTTTTGATTGACAGCTGCGATCTGTCAATTTCATAAAAAGAATGGCGTTATACCATCAGATAAAATGAAATATGGACGATCAGATCAAGTATTTTAAGGTTACTTTGTGTTGTTGTTTATGTCATTGCTGATGTTGTTTATATCTGTCTAATTTACGGATCATCCATGTGTCAAAAAAACAAAAAACAACAACAAATACAACAAAACCGATCGATCAATCATATATACATTTAGACCGGAAGTGAACTTTTAAATTTAACATTGGCCTTCATTCATTATAATTATTTTGTTGGTTAGGCAATTAAAACTCCGTAACTACAGCTTATTAAAGCTATAGCTACGACATTTTACTCTTTCATAACATGTTACTGTTCATAACTTTTGCAATATACACCGTTAAATATCTTAACGGTTTCCTGTTCAATCCCTGGTATTTACGTCCCTGTAATTTTATAAATGAGAAAACACTGTAGAAAAAGAAGAAATTGCTTTTGACAAGCAATTTCTTCTTTTTCTTAAATATTTTCTACCCTACTGGATGGTAATTTCTTAAATTTAATCCACTTGCAAAACCTTTGAATTTGGACAGGTCAAAAAAGTTTCAAAACAGGAAAGGTTTAATTAAACTTTCTATTTGAGGAAAATGAGCGGTGTCAGTGATCCGCCATTTTCGACAACGCGTCGGCCTTTTTGTCTTTCAAAGTCACTTAAAATGTCAGGTAGATAGGAATAAGTATTATTATATAGTAATAGATATTTGAGACCTTATATTTGTTTCGAAAAACGTTTTACCCTCCTCCCCATCCCCGCGGAAAAAAAACGTTGACTATTCTTGTAATAAAATATAACCTACTGTTCCCAATGAAGTCATACGAAAACATTCACGTTTGTATCAGATCAGCCGATCCAACCTGTCTTTTTGCCGAAAACGTACCAGATAGTGAGGTTGATTCTGCCATAGCCGCGATCACTCTAGACGGGATCTACGAAGGTAAATACATTTTTCCCAAACAAAATCAAGACAAGTATTATTGTTTGTTTACTAATAGCAGGTTTAACGTCGCAAGAGTAGATATTGACAATTCTTCGTGATACTAGAGCAAATGCCAGTTACTTCTAAAGCGTTGTTTAACCCACTCCCACACAAGCCCTCCTTTTTACGCCCCTCAAGAAAAAAGCTTTGTAAAACATTGTGGAAAATAAAGAAATTGCTTGTATCAAGCAATTTCTTCATTGTCCACATTGTTTTCTATCCCAAAAGACGAAAAAATTTATATTTCCATCAACTTGAAATTACCGTCTGCAGCTTCGTTCAATTTGGACCAGTCTAAAATTTTCATGTGTTGGAATGGGTTAACCTTTAACCATTGGGTATCATAGGTTCGATCCTCGGTGGCGGCAAATATCTTTTCGGACAATTTGTCTCTCACCAATGGGTAAACCTAAGTGGGATAGCAGCTAGAGGCTAGGAAAGGGTGTAATGGTGGTACTGGTGTAAGACATACCAGGAATCCATTGTTAGGTGCTCCAGCAGCTCCGCGATATGACTGAAAAATTGTCAAACGCGGAGTCAAACTCCATCCAAACAAACAAAGTTGTCTAAGCTTCTGTTCCGACAATTTTCCTTTCTTATTCCGTTTGTATCAAAAGGGCAAAATTGCCGCTTGGACTAGCGTCTGACCTGTATGAATCGTGATCGTTAATTGCTATTTGATTCTCGTCCCCACCCTTATCCTGGTCAAAATATTTATTTTTAACCCGTGTCTTGCTGGACCCGGAATATTTCGGTTTTGGCAAGAAGTGTAGACAAAGATCTTAGTCAACGCCTCCTGTTTGTACATTTTCTGCCAGAGTTGTTTATAGAATTAGTTTTCAAAAGAGTTATTAATAGTTGAACAAGAACTACTAACACTTTCAGTCCTTTGAATTCACTGCTATTCCAAATTAGATTTTATACAGCATACCACGGGTTAATATGTTCAATTCTTTTAGTTAACTTTGAGTATTTCTATCCACTCCATTTTTTAATGAAATACGATAGCTTCGAAAGTTGCTGTAGCCTTATCACGAAAAAGGGCATAGATGATACCTGTGGATTGCCACTAGATTTTACCTCGATCTTTTCTACTGATAAAACAGTCACCTTTTAGTTTACATTCATATGCACTACAGAATGATATGATATTGTCGCCTTTTTTAAGTTCAAATATATGAATGCTTAATGAATGACTTAATGTGTGGAACAACAGTATATGTTACGAAAAACACGCCCTGTTTTTAAGTCCTTTTGTATTTAAGAGATAAATGAGGATATTTTTTGTTTTCATGGAGGTATGAACCGAAAAACCTAATCACACTGTAGGAATACGCGGAGCGGATTCATACATTGTGTGATTAGGTTTTTTGGCTCATACCTCCATGAAAACAAAAAATATTCTCTTCATTCCTTATTATTTAATAGCATCGAGCAAAAAAAAACCCAAAAGCTTTAAAAAATTTGATACTTCTTTGTATGGGACTATTTTGTGCGGAAGCATACAAGATTGCTGCGTGCTCAAAATTTTGTTCATGGAGTTATAAATAAATTTTTTCGACCAATCAGAACGCTTGTTTTTGATAGACGAAACTAAAATTTAAATTATATTCCATTGTCTTTTCCACTTGTCTAGGTATGATCACTAGTCCTGACGAAAACTGTATCAATACTTATGGTTCTGGATACAGATACAGAGAATGGTACACCACAGTGTCGGTAGTAAGTTCTGTTTATAGATGGCTCTTAATTATAGATATAAGATATAGGTACAGGGAACGGTAGCCGGCAGTTAATGTAGTAAAGATCGTTTATAGATGGCTCTTGGTTATAGATATTAAGGGAACGTTACCCGACAGTTTATGTAGTAAAGATCGTTTATAGATGGCTCTTGATTATAGATGAAAGTTATAGGTTCAGGGAACGATACCCGACAGTTTATGTAGTAAGGATCGTTTATAGATGGCTCTTGATTATAGATATAATTTATAGGTTCAGGAAACGGTACCCGACAGTTTATGTAGTAAGTATCGTTTTTAGATGGGAACGATTCTTTAGTAAAAGATGCATGCTTATGGAATTGTAACTCAACTGTGACTGTAGTAAATAAAATTCGTAGATTGGAACTTGTTACAGAAACCATATACAAGTTCAGAGAATGATACTCCACGGTGGCTGTAGCAAATGTCGTCTATAGATATCAACTAGTTACAGAAACAATAAACTAGTTCAAGGAAAGGTTCCCCACGGTGACTGTGGTTGGTAACGCTTAGGAATGGGAACCAGTCACAGATAAAATAAACGGGCTCAGGGAATGTTACTCCATCTGACTACAGCAATTATCACAGAATGGTACGCCGGGGCGACTATTGTATAACTTTGGATGGGATCAAGTTAGAAATGTCAAAACTAGGATGGTATTCAATGTTGTCTTTAAGTAATCATCGTCTTTTGGTTGGAACTAGTTACAGATACAAAATACAGGTTCTGGGAATAGTAACCCACGGAGACTGTAGTAACAGTTATAGACAGCAATAAGTTAAGGATACAAACCACGATTAAGAGATGAAGAGAATATTTTTTGTTTTCATAGAGGTATGAAACAAAAAACCTAATCACACTGTACGAATACGCGAAGCGGATTCCTACATTGTGTGATTAGGTTTTTCGGTTCATGCCTCCATGAAAACAAAAAATATTATCTTCATTTCTTATAATTTAATAGCATCGAGCAAAAATGCAAAAACCTTACAAATTTTTATACCTTTTTGTAGTGAACTATTTTGTGCGGAAGCAAATTAAATGGCTGCGTGCTCAAAATTTTGTTCATGAAGGTATGAATTAATTTTTTTGACCAATCATTTCGCTCGTTTAAATTATTTTCAGATGATTATACTCTACGTTGTCTGTGGTAATATCAATTTAAGATAGCAATTATTTACAGAAACATTTTTAAGTTCAGGGAATGGTACTCCCCTCTACTGTGACTTTTGTAGGTATCGCTTATTGATTGCATTTAATTGCAAATACAAGCTCTTGAATGGTAATCAAAACGACTCTAGTAAGTATTGCTTATATTTGGCAATTTGTCATAGCCATTAAATACGAATATTCAGTTAATGGTATATCACAGTGTATGTAGTCGATATCGCTTACTTAAGGCAACTAGTTACAGATATAAGATATGAGCTCTTAGAATGGTATTCCAAGTGACATAAGTGAGTAAAGTTTGTAGATGACAATTAATTATAGATACAAAGTACAATGATATAGATACAACATCTTGTATTTGCTTCGAGCTGCGGAGGAAAATGGTGAAATATAAAATTTTCCTCCGCAGCGAGAAGCAAATACAAGATGCGTCGCTATGGTAACATAATATTCAATTTATTATATACCTAATAGTTTTATTAGATAAATTCGATGAAATTTTAGAAATATTCTGTATTTCTACAATTATTTTCCCCCTTCCTTTATTAAATCGTTTATCCTTAAACCATTGTTTTAATTGTTATGATATTTTTTCAGGATAGTTTCTGTTTCTATTCGAGTTGTGTTAACATGAATTCTGGGACAAACTATGGAATTATAACAGCTCGAAGTAATCTTCTGAGAGGTTAGTATTGTCTACATAATGATAAAAAGTATAAACTTTCGAAAAAAATGATATTAGATATAAATCACTATCTATTGACCCTCTACCAAAGTACTTGAAAGAATAACCATACTCTGAAAATTAACCTTTTCTGTGCGTTCATTGATTTTTACATTCGATTAAGAAGGAAATCTTTGAAAATCTTCTTCTTCCAGACCATAAGGCCAAGAGCTTTGATATTTGGTATAAAGTACCTCAAAGAATCACCTTACTCTGAAATTTAGCTGTCAGTGTGATCCCTGAATTTACATAAGAATAAATGAGAATCTTCTTCTCCCAAACCATAAGGCCTAGAGCTTTGATATTTGGCATGTATCATTCCCTATTGACATTCTACCAAAATACTTCAGAAAACTACCGTTCTCTGAAAATTAGTCATTTTCTGTGTAATCCCTGATATTAGATATAAATAAGGAAGAATATCTTTGAAAATTTTCTTCTCTAATACAATTGGGATTATTCCAAAATACTTCAAATAATTACCGTACTCTGGAAATTAGCCCCTTTTCGTGTGATCCCTGATTTTACAAAGCAACAAAGAAGGAAATCTTTGGAGTTCGTATTCTTCTTTCAAACCATAATTCCTAAAACTTTGATACTTGATGTGTATCAATACCTATTGAACATCTTCCAAAATACTTCGAAGAATTATCGTACTCTTAAATGTAGCCTATTTTGTGCGATCTTGATTTTGATTAGGAATAAATGATATCTTTGAAAATCTTCCTTAGATTGTAAGGCCAAGAGCTTCGATATTTGGTTTATTTTGATACCTACTGACCCCCTACCAAAAAACTTCAAAGAATTGCCGTACTTTGTAAATTAGCGCTATATTAAGAGATCTTTGATATACCTAGGATTGAATGAGGAAATCATAAAAAATATTCTTTCCCGAATTATTAGGCGTAGAGCTTTGAAATTTTGTATATATCGAGGGCTTAGAGCAAAAACATAGTATGGCTCTATACAATGTATAGAGCCATACTATGTTTTTGCTCTAAGCCATCGATATCATAAAACCTTGAGCCCTCATACTAATGGGGGCGATATAGGACCATCATGGTCCTCTTGTTTAATTGAAAGGACAATGAAACGCAGACGAAGGTGGCCTTGGCTGAACGTTGAGCTCGAGAGTAATATTTACAACACTTACTACTACTGTTTCAAATGAAAGCCAGAGGATTAGGGATCAAAGGCGAACTTTCTTTTCATCTCGAGTAGTTGTTTATTCCGTCCAAAAATAAGATTTTGATGCTCTCTTCGTGATTTTAGTTTAGAAATAGTCGTACTGTTCTAATAGGTTCATTTCGATGGTTCAGCGCGAAACAGTTGTAACTGCCTATATGTTTATAGGTCAATTTTACACAATCACATTAAATTCTAGGAAAGCCATAATGAATTATAATATTGCTAAAGCTAAGAGTACTTTATTTGTTTTTTCTACTGACATTCCACGGTATATAGAGGATATAGGCCCCGGCCAATGGGCAATGGTAGCGCGTAAGATTCCTAGTCAAAGTGTACCGGGTTTGTTTTCGACCAATTGGTGGAAAATCGTAAACCTAAGTGGGATGAGCAGCATGAGGCGCGGAAAGGCTGTAGTGGTAGTACTGTCGAGAGAAATACCAGGAATCCATTGTTAGGTGCTCCAGTCGCACGTTATGACTGAAATACTGTTAAAAGAGGCATTAAACCCCATTCAACCAATCAACTATATAGGGGATATGCAGTTAATCTCTACATTGGGATGGTAATGGAAAAGCCAAACGCAAATTGGCTCTTTCGTAGTACACATGTACATATAAGTACATTTTCTGTCATAATTCTACAAATAATATTGGTCTACTTATACAGGAACTTACTGTCAAGATGGGTCGGTTTGTTCTGGTGGCAGCTCTTGTATAACGTGGGCGGAAACCAGAATAGCCACAGACAAATTTAACGTTGTACAAGGTGGATGGAGTGAATGGGGAGCCTATACAACCACGTGTTCTAGGACATGTGGGACGGGATTTACTTATAGAGAGCGGACATGTAGCAATCCTTAGTAAGTAAACAGTAGAATCTAATAAATTGTTAGTCTGAGCAAACGACATGGTTACTGTGTTACGGCCGCGGACAAAGCTCAGTGTTAGCGCGTATGAGTCCTAGTCAATGGGTCCTGGGTGCGATCCCATGCCGCGGGGAATATCCTGTTAAAGAGGCGTTTAACCAAATTCAATCATTCTATCAATCAATCACATCGCGGAATGATTTGAGTGTGTGATATGAATGATATTTTAAATGTGAGACTAAACCTCATTCAAAAATAAACATTTTTTACGTTAACAATGGTCGGGGGAAAGTTGTACACTAGACTTGGGTATTTTCAATGACAGATTTTCTTGTATTTGTCAGAGATTCGTATCAAGTCTTGAACTTTTGTTTAATTGATTGTACATGTAAATGGTTTAATATCTCACTCAAATACTTAGGCCATATAGAGACATAGTCTCGGTTAAAGTTTTGCCCGAATGACAAGAGAAGCGGGGATCGAACCAGAAAGTAGAGACTAGTGCGTTTCAACAAAATTAGAATTGTCAACAACTTCTTTCAATTTAGGCTAATAAAATAAACCTTGCCCTTTGGTAATGGTTCATTAACCACTTCCCACACTGTGACGCTTTTTGACGCCCCTAAAGAAACATAATTGGGAAAACATTGTGTAAAAGGAAGAAATTGCTTGTAACAACTATTTCTTTATTTTACACAATGTTTTGTATCCAGAAAATTGAAAAAAATCTAAAAATTACATAAATATTATATTGCCGTCTGCAACTCAATTCGATATTGACAGATTAAATTTTTGCTGTCTAGTAATGTGTTAAGAGTGTCTATTTGTTTGTTCGTTTATTCGTTTGTATGTTTTCTAGAATGATTTCCTAGAATTATTGTATGTTTGTTCCATATGTTACAGTCCTTGGCTTGCCCCACAATGCAGTGGTACTCGTATAGAAGCAACAGAATGTAATACTCAGGTGAGTCAAGATGTAGGCAAATGTTAGAGCTCAAACTTTACTCGGGCCTGATATTCGGATTTGATTAGTCGATTGTTTGACAGTCGCGATTGTTAGTAACGGTTATGTCACTTTTATCTGAAATCGGTTAATTATAAATTGGTTATTTTTCCAGGCCTGTGCGGGCGATAGCACGTCATCAAGCGAACTTATCAATCAAAGAGCGTCGGAGGTGTGTGCCCAACTGATTGCTAATGGCGTTATTTCATCCTCAAACTATGATGGCTCGGGCAAGAAAAGGAGCAATAGTAAGTGGAGAAAAGAAATTTGAACAAGTGATTTATGAATGGTATTCAATGACGACGGACCGGGAGTTTGTTGTTGTTGATGTTTTTGTTGTTGTTGTTTTGTTAGGGTTTTTTTGTTGGTTTCTTTTTTTTTTTTTTTTTTTTTTTTACCCCGAGTATGGGAATGCTTAATTAAAATTCTTTATTTCATGTAAAACAGCTTATTCAAAGCGATATAACTGAGATACTGTTGAAGTGGTGTTAAACCCCATTAAATCAATCAATCATTCATTGTCAACCATCTTTAATCTTAAGCTCGCTTCGCCTTCTCTAATTGAATGGTAATTCGGTTTGGATTTTTATGCAACTATTGCGTCATTTACGTTTTTAGGTCGTTCCGAGATGCAGAGCCTGTACTTCGTGCTAGGGTATTAATTATCTTTCGGGTCTCTGCAAATGTTAACGACCTCAAAAACATGAATCAATCCAAATGCTTTCATTTCTTACCGGTAGAATATTGAGATTTTTCGGTAGATTATCATATAAAAGTTGTAGAGAATATTTTCTTTGTTGTTGTTGTTGTTGTTTTCATGGATGTATGAACCGAAAAATCTAATTCCACTAATGCACGAATCCGCTTCGCGTATTCATACAGTGTGATTAGTTTTTTCGGTTCATAAATCCGTGAAAACAAAAAGTATTCTTTTCTTTTCATATGATTTTATAGCATCGAACAAAAGCATCCAAAATCTTTACAAATCTGATACTTTTTGTATGGAACTGTTTTGTGCGGAAGGACACAAAAAAGCTGCGTGCTCAAAATTTTGTTCATGGAGATATGAATGATTTTTTTTTCTACCAATTAGAACGCCCTCTTTGATAGACGAAACTAAAAATTTAATTATTCGATAATGTCACCGAAAAATGTGAATTTATAAAAACCATAAATTCCCTGTTCATGTTGATTTAGCCCTGCTTTCGTTCATTTTGCGTTATAAAACGTCATGTACTCGGTACCAAAGACAATGGTGGCGTCATCAGGTTGCCATGCAATTCATGTGCGAAACAACGCGCTTTAAAGAATTTACCCTCATAAGATAATATTTTGACTATTTTCACATAAAAGAAACAGATTTTTTTTTTTTTTTTTTTTTGAATTTCGAGTAATTCATTTCTCGAACATAAACGCAACGGAAGGAAATATGCTTTTTTTGTTCACTAAATAATTGAATTTAAGTTTTGTCTATTCATAATGGGGGTTTTGATTTGTCAAAAAAATTATTCATAACTCCATTAACAAAATCTGGGGCACGCAGCCAGTTTGTATGCTTCAGCACAAAATAGTTCGTAATAAAAAAAGTACCAAACTGTGTATACTTTTTGCTTTTATCGCTCGATGCTATTAATTTATAAGAAATGAAGAGAATATTTATTTGTTTTCATGGAGGTATAATTTAATTTTTAGTTTCGTCTATCAAAAACGAGCGTTCTGATTGGTCGAGAAAAATTATTCATAACTCCATGAACAAAATTTCGAGCACGCAGCGATTTTGTATGCTTCCGCACAAAATAGTCCCATACAAAAAGGTATCAAAATTTGTAAAGCTTTTGTTTTTTCCGTTCGATGCTATTAAATTATAAGAAATGAAGAGAATATTTTTTGTTTTCATGGAGGTATGAAGCGAAAAACCTAATCACACAATGTATGAATCCGCTTCGCGTATTCATACAATGTGATTAGGATTTCGGTTCATACCTCCATGAAAACAAAAATTATTCTCTTCATCTTTTAAATGAACCGAAAAGCCTAATCACACTTATGAATGAATCCGCTTCGCGTATACATACAGTCTTCATCTCTTAAATGAAAATAAATCAGCCTTAAACTAAAACAAACAAATACGCTCTAAATCTTAGCCGAGGTTGGGCAGTGTGAAGTAGTGTGTAATCCTTCAACACAATCCCGGTACGCCATTATGCCAGACGGAGTCACGTGTTCTGCTACAATAGCCAATCAAAATGAGGCTGACATAAATGGATATCCAAGAAGCAAGGGAATCACCGGGAGATGCGTTCGTGGGTATTGTGTGGTGAGTCGAAGTATTCTATATACAATATAAGTTAGGAAATAATATATGTAATATTACATATGTAGGTGTTACTATTTCAGATACCAGTTAAAGGATATTTGTTTGGTTCAGTGTCAGATCAATTCATCAATCATTGGTTGAACAACAAAAGCCATATTGTTATATATGAAAATATAACTTTTGTTGTTAACGAAATGAAAGCTTGATCGATGACACACATAAAAGAATTAATCATTTTATTTCTTTAATACTAAAGCTCGTCATTTGGCACGTGTTTTCACTGCAACTTTAAGACTCCACCCTTGTCTTTGGTCCCGCCGAGACGAGGTAGCATGAAATGAACAAAACCTGGCCTAAATCTATCGAAACTGTGACTTTAACTTTTTGAAAGTTTGACTGGTTTGGGTGTAAAATTTAACAAAAAGTTGATAATCAAGAGAAATTTCGATGATCAATCGGAGAGTATTTACCCTTTCCAGTTTTTAGACCAGGCAAAATTCAAAGGTTTGGCAGGTGAAAATTTGAAATGGATTTAATTGGAAAAATAACGAGTCAGTAGGGTAGAAAATATTAAGGAAAAAGAAGAAATTTCTTTTTACAAGTTATGTCATCTTTTTCTACAATGTTTTCCCAATTTGGAAATCACAGAGTTGTTAAAATCAGGGATTGACCTGGAAAGTTTTAAAGAAAAATTCATTTTTCATTTGTGAATTCTGAATGGCTGATAGTTATTCATTTATCCAAACTGAATTTCTGACATACTTTATGATATATCACAATATTAAATTGTCATAATTTCCTAAGTAGAACCATAAATAGGTGCCCTTGTTAACTAATTGAAGGATCGCTGGTCACGCCCACTGGCTTCCCTGGTCACGCCTACTGGCTCCACTGGCCACACCCACTTAGCTCCGACAGGAAGTTCAACTTCGATATAAAAAAGCCCTATTTTGCAACATAATTGCAAATAACATTTGACACAGAAAGAAGGGTTGGTTGGCAACCTAAACTTCGTAATTACAGTTTGAATAAGCTGTAGTTACCACGTTTCAGTCACCAAACCTACAAAAATGCTTCACGTCAATGCTGGTATTCAAACTTCATTTCCGTTCTAAATTAACGAATTGATTGGTCGATTGATTTTTTGACCGACAGCCAAGTAATGTCAATTGCTTTAGGATGCATAGAGTAAGTTCGATTTTTCATGAGATCGAATAGTTCTCAGAAATGATAAGCTAATACAGGTTTGTGACCAGTATATACCTAGGTTTACGGATAGTTATAAACCAAAATATGATAAGCCTAATCGCGCCTACTTTGAAATGATGTCATATTTAGCCAAACCATATTTTCAGTAATTATGTCGAAACTTGACCACTTTCAAGAATTGTTTTTGCAAACTTGTAGAATATAACTGAGTCGGTTTTTACCTGCCATAAGCTCATAAATTATCTCATATCTGATCTAGGGTATATCATGTGACGGGACGACATCCGGTGTAATCCAAGATGGCTGCGGTGTATGTGGGGGAAGTAACTCTACATGTCAGATTGTAGAGGGCGTTTATACGGACCCCATACCTTCCGGTTGGTTAATTTTAAATTACAATTTGAGTACAATTATTTGAAAAATTGTGAATACACATCGTCTGTATTATATCATCTTCAACCCTACTGCGGTTAATTTTCCAGGGGTCAAAATCGTGACCTGGTGTCACATGATTTAATAAAATTAAATAATGATTAAATAGATACACAGGAAGCAAGACATCCTGGTTGACCTATCGCTTGCTTCGCCTACATACTTCGTTGGAAACGCCCACCGACTCCAACAGGGGGTCCCGCTTTGATTTTAACGGATGGTCTGTTTGTTTGTGGGTTTTTTTGCATTAAAAAGTAGAGTAGTTGGTTGGCAAATTAAAAGTCGTATCTACAGCTTGAAAAAGCTGTAGTTACGGCATTTAAGTTGCCGCACTAACATAAAGGCTAAAAAAAATGTCGGCCAATGTTGGAGCTAAAATGTCTGGTCTAAATGAATTATTTCATTGGTCGACTGGTAACTTGATTGTTAGCCGCGATTTCTTAATCAGTCATTTGGATATATTTTTACACATCTTTATTGTCTGTTTTTTCAAGTGCACTTTCCTTACAGCAGATTTACTCGAAAGATACCGGGCTCTAACAATGTCATATTTTCATGTCAAATTTTAATCGAAATTCGTCAAAATTTAAGTTTTGAATAAAAGACATGCAGAAAGAAACAAGAAATGTTTGCCCGAAAGACAAGCAGACCTTGAAATCTTGGGATGTAAAAAGTTGTATGAGAGAGATGAAGAGGATATTTTTCTTTCCATAGAGGTATGAAACGAAAAGCTTAATCATAATGTATAAATACGTGAAGCTGATTCATACATTAGTGTGATTAGTTTTTTCGTTTCATACCTCCTTGAAAAAGGGTGTTTTCTTCATGTCTTATTATTTAATTACATCAAGCAAAAAAGGCGATTATTTTACATTTTTGTAGATATCTTATGGTTCTTTTTTTTTTTTTTTTTTTTGCGGGCAAGCTGCGTGCTCAAAATTTGTCCAAAGGGGTATGAATAATTCAATTCGGCCAATCACGCTTGATTTTGATAGACGAAACTAAAAGATAAATTATATGAAATTAGATTTAACAGTGATAGAGACAAGCCACTCAAATAAATCAATTTTTTGAGACTTCGGTACTTGTTACGTTGTATTGTCTATTTTAATGTCAACGAATACTAATAGGGTTTGTTGTGTAAATAGTTAACTGAAGTAGCCGCTTTATCGGTTTTTTGTTTTTCAAAAGCTTCACAGGAAAGTTTGTTCTCACCACTCTAGAATGTTGTACAATTAAGATATTTCCATGGGGGTATCAAACGAAAAATCTAAGCATACTGTATGAATACGCGAAGCGGAATCATACATAAATGTGATTACTTTTATCGTTTAATGCCTCTATGAAAATAAAAACATTCTCTTCATTTCTCATAATTTAATGATATCATTGAAAAAGGCAGATATTTTGCATTTATTATACTTTTTTATGGAACAACTTTGAGCAAATTTTGTTGCATGCTCAAATTTTTTTTCCTGGAAGAACGAATGATTTCTTCGGCCAATCAGAAAACTCGTTTCTGATAGACGGAACTAAAAATCAAATTATTATCAAATGAAACAAAGCTATTGCTCCAATTATTTGGTGACGTCTTTAATGGGCTGCTACAATTTTAGTTTATAACAGTTAAATTGCGAAAACAACATTGGCATACATTTACCCAAGACATCTAGTATTGTTAAAAACTATTTAATTACACAATCCCATGTTTTAATCCCATATCTTAATCCATGAAAAATGTGATGTAAAGACTATGAAACAGGAGTAATTGCTTGTTACATACAATAATGTCTTTTCTAACAATCTTTATACGGTATTCGGTCGCTATTTATTTTTTTTTAAACGAACGTTGTGGGTTCTCTCTGCAACTTCAAACAATATGGACCAATCTAGAACTTAGAAATAAGAATTACTTTAAATCCTAACAAACCCATTTAATGGAAGAGTTTTCTTAGCTCATTCCAACATAGACTGTCGTATTTTATCTCTTTAATGAAGCTTGAGAAAACGTTGCCGAAATTTAAAAAAATCTTTACAAGAATGTTTTTTTCATTATCCACTATGTTTAGTTCCATAAAAGGCATTTTCCCAAGAATTCATCAACTGAATAGTGTCGTCTGCAACTTCTTTAAATTCAAACAAGTCCAATGTTTTTTTCGTCTGTCAATGGGTTGGCACAATCGGTCGGTAAGTCATGATTGTCTCTGTTTATTTTAAGGAACTCGATACGATCTTTTGACATTGCCTGTGGGTGCATACCTAATCCAAATCTACTTTGACTACAGCGCGATGGACAACCACTTCATAGGTATGCAGTGATAAGATACTGGTTTTTAGCGAGCAAAGCCTCAGCTTCGATAGCTTAAATTAACAGACAAATTTTGAGGTCAACTCAGAGTTGAAAGGGTTCAAACTGCCACTGGAGACTTAACCACTAATCTATTGAATGCATACGTCATAAAAAGTAGTTCTTATGTATTTTAGGAATATTACAAACTCTGCCAAAAACTTCATTTCCTATGTGTTTTTAGCTCACTTTAGCATATCGTATTCAAAATGAGTCTGATCACAGTCTTCACTTTGCGCGCTGCTATGTATCGCCACATGAATAAGCTTTATTCAAGTTGTAAAGAACTAATTCAAAAGCATGCTATATAACCAAATCCCCCACAATTCCTCTTTTTTACGCATCTCAAGAAAAAAGCTTAACAAAACATTATGGACAATGAAGAAATTGCTTGTAACAAGCAATTTCTTCAATGTCCGTAATGTTTTCTACCCTACAAGGCAAATATTTACTAAGTTCTATACCAAAATGCTGTTGATGTTGTAAAATATACCGTTTGATTTTTAATAAAAAATCATTTAATACAATCTTATTTATCCAAGTGATTTCTTAATCAAAATTATGGACAGTAACATATTTCTTAAAAGGTCTAAAATACTAAGCCAATTCTCTCACAATCCCTGCTTTTTACACCCTGAAGAAAATATGGAAGACATTGTAGAAACTGAAGAAATTACTGGAACCAAGCAATTTCTTCATTATCAAAAATCTTTTCTTCCCAAAAAGACGAAAACATTTTTAAAAAAATCAATTAATTTGAAATTGCCGTCTGCAGCTTTTCTTTCAATTTGCACCAGTCTACAATTTTATTGTAGAAAAGGGGTTAAATGTCTGGTCAACCAGCATTTACAGTCACTTGACCTGTCTTGAGCAATCAGCGTGGTTGATATCCCTCATGGTGGAGTACCGAACATTTTCTAGAATGGTGCCTCTGACTTTCTTTATTTTTGGGTAAAAGGAGGCGACAAAGATTAGAGATAAAACGACTGCTGTGCCTAAAACTCAAGACAGCAACAGGCAGCGAATGGTTTTTTAAAAGTCTCGCCTGCGGCAATATGACACTGGTAGTCCGTAGGATTCCTAGTCATTGGATCCCGGGTTCAATCCCCGGTCGCGGCAAATATCTTTTCCGACATTTGTCTTCCACCAATGGGTAGATGATCTTAAACCTAAGTGGAATGAGCAGCTGGGGGCTCGGAAAGAAGTGGTAGTAACTGGTATAAGAAATATCAGGATTCCATGATTAGGCGCTACAGCCGCCGCAATATAACGGAAATAATATCAAAGTGGCGTTAAACCCTATTCAAACAAACAAATTACTTTCTCTTTTCTACTTTGTTTACAGAGCTCTGGAATACCGACGGCTCCCAGCTCTTCGTTCCATTATTCACAGGCAATTTCGACACTAGGGAGAACCCATTCATCGCCGCTGGGACAGACTGGTATCACTATTTTGGCAAACAGTTTATGTACAGTTATGGACCTATTGACCAGGAGATCGTAATTAAGGTACAGTTTAACCCATTACCAGTCATTTTATTAGATTGGTCAAAATTGAAAGGAGTTATAGAGAAGACATCAGTTTAATGTTTATCAAATAATATTTTTTATCTCTCTGTATAGAAAACATTCTGGAAAAAGAAAAATTGCTTGTGACAATGAGGGGCATTAAAAAGCGTCACTGTGTGGGAATGGGTTAATTGATGATAAAGACAGATGCAAGACGCCAAACATTATTAAAGGGGCTGGCTGATATCGTTAATTCGATATACAATTATGGACAACCGCCGTTAAGGCACTGTTCAATCTTTGATCTGATCTTTGGAATACTGGGAAAGTATTAGGCATTTTATGGCTCATTTTCCCCCCTCGTTCTCGCTGGTCTCATGGTCATCCGCTGGTCCATGTGTGCATACAATGTAAGTAGATTTTTCGCAGGTATTATTTATTAATTGGTATTTCATATGTATGGGAAACGTCAAACAGTGCAACACGTCATACAATGCGACTAAATTGTAGAACTATTTTTCCTCTTTGTTTATGTATAGCCAAGGACCGATTGACAAGCACATCGTAGGTATCGAAAAAAATACATGTAAATTAGAGATATAACATGCAACAAAGTAGGAATTGACTGCTGCTATGAAATACAGTTTACATATAGGTATGGACCGATTAATTTGCAGGGGCTTTGCCGTTAAGGTATTGTTCGGTTAGTAACTAAAACTGAGCGATATGTCATAGAGCGGCAGGGGCCATGGACCCGCTTGACAAGAATTCGTCGTTAAGGGGTAGTTTTTAGAACTCAATAGAGCTATACAGATGGATTCTATCCGTCCGGCATCTGTGCATACGTCCATCCGTCCGTCCGTTAACTTTTCCTTGTTTACGCGATGGAGTCCACAGTTTTCATTGGATTCTCTTCAAACTTTCTCAGAATGATTGCACCATTTAAGGAAGGCTCCTTTCGAAATTGGGTCAGATCCGCCAAGAAACACTGGAAGGGGGCCTGATTAACATTTAATAAATAAATCCTTGTTTACGCGATAGAGTCCACAGGTTTCATCGGATTCTCTTCAAACTTTGTCAAATTAATTGTACCTTCATAAGCCTTTAGAAATTCGATCATAGCAGTCAAGAAACACGGGAAAAGGTCCTTAAAGATGTTAAAAATCTATTTAAAAAGCCTCGTTCATGCGATAGAGTCCTCAGATTTCATTAGATTCTTTTCAAACTTTCTCAGAACGATTGTACCATCACAAGGATCGTTCCTTTCGATATTGGGTCAGATCCGTCAAGAAACACGGGAAAAGGGGCCTAAATGATATTTTACTAATAAATCCTCGTTGACGCGATGGAGTCCACTGTTTTTATCTTCAAACTTTCCCGGAATGATTGTATCACCATCAGGATCGTTCCATTCGAAATTGGGTCAGATCCGTCAAGACAAACGGAAAAAACGGACTTATGAAAATTTAATAAGAAATATATTAAAATTGTCGTTGACGTGATAGAGTCCTCAGTTTTCATAGGATTCTCTTCAAACGTTCTAAGAATAATTGTACCATCATAAGGATAGTTTCTTCTGAAATTGGGTATGATTCGTCAAGAAACACGGGAAAAGAGGCCTTATGAAAGTTTTATTCAAAATCTTTGTTAACACGCTAGATTCCACAAATTTCTTTAGATTATCTTCAAATGTTCACTGAACATATGTACCATTTTTATGATTCTTCCTTTCGAAAGTGGGTCTGATCCGTTAAGTATCATGGGAAAAGGGGCCTTCTGATAATTCAATTTAAAGATTCTAGATAACACGCTAGAGTCCACAAATTTCCACAAATTATCTTCAAACTTTTACAGAATGATTATACCATCGTATTAATTTTTGCTTTCGAAAGTGGGTCTGATCCGACAAGTATCACGAGAATATTTAAAAAAAAATCTTAGTAAATACAATGATGTCCCCGTCCCCAGATTTCACCAGATTCACTACAAACTTTGACAGAAGAGAGTCCACAGTTTTCATTGGATTCTTCTCAAACTTTGTCAGAATGATTGTATCATCATAAGAATTGTTCCTTCTAAAATTAGGTCTGATCCGTCTATAGAAAAACAGGAAAAGGAGCCTTATGAAAATATGAAAAATCTTAATGAATACTATAAAGTCCACTGATTTCATCTTCAAACAGAATGGTTATACTTTGTAAGTTTTGTTCCCTTCGGAATTGGATCAGATCCATCAAGTAACATGGAAAAAGGTGCTATATGAAAATTTAATAAAAAAAAATCCCTGTTCAAACAATGAAGCTCACACCTTTGTCAGATTTTGTTGAAACTTTAACATAATGATTGTAAGGACATAACAATCATTCTTTTCAAAATGGGGTTTGAACTGTCAAGAAACATGAGAAAAAGAGCCTTATAAAAATTTCATTTAGAAATCCTTGTTACCAAGTCCAGAGCTTTCATCGGATTTTCTTCAAACATTCACAGAATAGTTGTACAATAATAATGAATGTTGATGTTGACATTAGACTTAATCCGTCAGGTATCACAGGAAAAAAATCCTTATGAAATTTAATTTTAAAATTCTCATACCACAATAAAGTCCACACTTTTCATCGAAATCTCTTCAAACTTTCACAGAATGTTTGTTCTATCATTAGGATTGTTTCTCCCCAAATTAGGCCTCAACTTTCTAGTATCAGGGGAAAAGGGGACTTACGAAAATTTATTTATAATTCTTGTTGCAAAGTCCAGAGCTTTCATTAGATTAATTTTCTTTATACTTTCATTGAGTGATTGTTTAATAATTACGATTGTTGATGTTGACATTAGACCTGACCCTTCAAGTATCACTGGAAAATGAGCCCTATTAAATTGAATTTTAAAATCCTTACACCACAATAAAGTCCATAGTTTTCATCGGATTCTGTTCAGAATTTCACAAAATGTTTGTACCATTGTTAGGATTGTTTCTTTCAAAATTGGGCCTGATCTGTCTAGTATCACAGGAAAAAGGGCTGTATGAAAAATTATTACCGGATTAACTTTAAGTTTTCACCTAATGACTAAACCAACAATAATGTACAACAAGAAAAGGGGCTTTATTCGAATTTGATTGAAATTTATTCGTTAACACAATACAGTCCACTGTTCTAATCGGATTGTCTTCAAAGATGCATGGAATAATTTTTGCATTCGAAACAAAGGAAAGGGGGCCTAACATATTATCATTCAAAACATTCTTGTTTATGTGATTAAGTTCACAATTATTATCAGGTTGTCTTTAAAATTTCACAGTGGACTATCGTATGGTCGTAAGGAAAGTTCCTTTCGGAAATGAAATGGGTCCATAAGAAAGCACAGGACGATGGGGTCTTATGAAATTCACTCAAAACAACCCTGTTTACTTGATAAAATCCACAACTATTATCGGATTCTGATGAAAATTTCACAGTATGATTGTAGGGTCATAAAAAAATTTCCTTTAGGATATGAAGTGGATTTGTCATGAAACACGGGAAAGGGGGCCTAAAGGATTGTTCCTCAAAACAATAAAGGGGATAAAGTCCAATTTGTTATTATTATCATTTTCATTCATCATCAAGCAATTTTCCTTAAATATTCAGATTCAGATTTCTTTAACAGAAAACTTGACAACCGTCTCAGGCCCTCATGGGCCTCTTGTATTAGTCTTTCAGACATCTAAAGGACGCCCAATAGTTTGGTAGGAATCTATTTGTATATGTACAAACTGACCAACCGCGAATGTCAATAAAATAACCAATCCACCGATGTAATCATTTATTTAGACTGGAAGTTCGGTTTGAACCGCCATTTTGGTAAATATTTTTTTGTTCGTTTGGCGACTTAAATTTGGTAACTACAGCTTATTCAAGCTAACCATTCTACTTATTTGTAACATGCTACTGGCCATAAACCTTGCAAAATAACCCCGTTAAGAATCGATACGGAACTACCTGTTTGAGTCAATGGGAGGGGCCAAAGGAGTCAGTGGGCAGGACAAGCGATTGGTCAATTTTGTATAGATATTGACTAGAAGATCGCTTAGGTATCTTATAATCAGATTTTTTGAAAAGGGGCCTTATTAAAAAAAACTTTCTTAAATATTCGAGATATTCAATGATGTCCCAAGATTTCACCGGATACGCTTCAAAATTTCACAGAATGATTGTAGAATCATGATGATGGTTCTTTTCAGAAATGGGTGCAATCCGTCAAGTATCGTGTAAAAAGGGGCAATATAATTTTTTTTTATTTTTAATTATTCTAGTAAACATAGTGAAGTCCCAATATTTCATCGGATTCACTTTAAACTTTCACAAAATGATTGTACCAACAATAAAAAATCACAGGAAAATGGAACTTATGAGGACTCGATTAAAATATCTTCGATAAATCAATATAGTCCAAAGTTTTTATCGGAATCTTTTCAAAGATGCATGGAATAATTGTGGCATTCGAGACAAAGGAAAAGGGGCCTTACAGATTATCATTAAAAAAATCTTGATTGTGTGATGAAGTTCACGATTATTATCAGATTGTTTTTAAAATTTCACATGACTATCGTACGGTCGTGAGAGAAGTTACTTTCGGAAAGGAAGCGAATCCATCGGCAAACGCAGGAAAAGGGGGCTTATTGATTTTTAATCAAAACAATCCTGTTTACGTGATAAAGTCCACAACTATCATCGGATTCTGACGGAAATTTCACAGTATGATTGTAGAGTCATAAAGAAACTTCCTTTTTGAAATGAAGTGGATCTGTCATGAAACACAAGAAAAGGAGCATTAAGGATTATTGCTCAAAATGCTAAAGGGGATAAAGTCCAATTTGTTATTTCTTTATGCATTCTTCTTTAAGCATTTAAATTCATTAAATATCAGATTACTTTAACGGAAAAAGTTTGTACCCAGTGGAAGGTCTCAAGCTATTATGGACCTCTTGTTTTTTGCTCGAATTCATTAAATTATAAAAAATGTAGTGGATATTTTTATTTCATGGAGGTATGAAATGAAAAACCTAATACGCGAAGAGGATTCATTTATTGTGATAAGGTTTTCCGTTTCAAATCTCCATTAAAATGGATTCATAAATTAGTGTGATTTGGCCTTTCGTTTCATACCTCCATGAAAACAACAAATATTCTCTTCATTTCTTAAATGATTTCTTAAATGATAAATTGAATATACAATCTGTTTACCGAAAAATCCAGAATTTATGAAACGAGTCATCTAAAACAAGCAAACCCTCTTTTTTATCTGTGTATAAATTAAATTTCAGATATCTCTATCAAAATCGGGCGTTCTGATTGGTCGACAAAATTATTCATACCTCCATTAACAAGGTTCTGAGCACGCAGCGATTTTGCATGCTTCCACTAAAATAGTTCCCAACAAAAAAGTGTCAAAAATGTGCATTTGTTTGCATTTTTAGTAGGATGCTATTAAATTATAAGAAATGAAGGGAATTTTGTTTTCGTGGAGGTATGAACCGAATAAACCTAATCACACTTATGTATGAATCTGCTTCGCGAATTCATACAGTGTGATTAGCTTTTTCGGTTCATACTTCTTTGAAAACAAAAAAAAATATTCTCTTCATCTTTTAAATATATACCATGTTAAATAAAATTGCTTTTTCTTGACCACTTATTCAATATTTTCTTTATCTTCGTTTCAGATACTCAACTATCAGTCATCAACGAATAATGGTATATATTACGGATATTCTATACCTCAAGGTATGACAAGTTTTCATGTTTTAAGTGTAGAAAAGCCCTTCACCTGGTTTGTTAGAAATTCTTTTTTGTTGGGCTTGTTTGATTTTAAGAGAGCCTCAGATGATTTCGCAATATTTTGGGTAAAATTTTGGCGTAATTTGCTACATAAAACGGTTCATATCAACTTGAAGATGCGTCCGTGAACTACTTTAGTTCAACAACTAAGCAGTTACTGATAGTTTTGTCCCTAGATTTCATTTACTATGTTACTTCTTTTCATTTCTATCTCCTAACTACTTTTCAAATAATACTTTTTTATAAATATTCACTGACAATCCGGATATCCGACATTTTTTTTAAGAAATTAATCAGTCGACCTTCAATCGAGGCTTACTGTGTTCAAGTTACCGTTGATGTCAGAATAACGTTATCTGTTGATGTCAGAATAACGTTATCTGTTGATGTCAGAATAACGTTATCTGTTGATGTCAGAATAACGTTATCTGTTGATGTCAGAATAACGTTATCTGTTGATGTCAGAATAACGTTATCTGTTGATGTCAGAATAACGTTATCTGTTGATGTCAGAATAACGTTATCTGTTGATGTCAGAATAACGTTATCTGTTGATGTCAGAATAACGTTATCTGTTGATGTCAGAATAACGTTATCTGTTGATGTCAGAATAACGTTATCTCCCTATCTGCTTTATTCCATACTCTGTACGATGTTTATCTTATTGTGCGGATGTTATAAGATGCCGTCAAAATGACGTTAGAGATCGGTACCGATACTGATTGCCAAAAAGCGGTTGAAACAAACCAAATTTAGAAGCGAAAGCTGTATTTGTTTGTCAAACATCGGCTTACACTGTTTTATTGTGTTTTTTTATTTGTTTTGTTTGTTTGTTTGTTTTTTAGCGTTTTCTTTCTTTAAACTTGTTTTCTCAATAACTTGATACTTATTAGCTACTACAACCTCATTATCAACAAGTACTTCTACTACTTCGACAACAACAACTCCCACGACGTCGACATCAACTTCCACGACGTCGACATCAACTTCCACGACGTCATCAACAACTTCAACTACATCATTAACAACTTCTACTACGTCAACAATAACTCCTTCGTTAACAACAACTTCTACTACGCCTTCGGCTACCTTAACCAACTCTTCGACAACAAGTACCAGCACTGCGTCAATAAGTAGTACGACTACTGAACCTTTATCAATGATGTCTTCTTTTGCTTCTAGTAGTACTGCATCGTCATCCTCCACTTCTAATCTAGCGTACATGAGACGTTGTCAACCTAGATACAACTAATTGTATTTTTCAAGTGTTTCGCTAAACCCATGTATTTTGTTTTATCACTATATATTATCATTAAATATACTGGTATATCAAGTTTAAATTGTTAATCTGTTCTTGAAAATTACCTTATAGATTTGCGAATTCAAATTGCAAGTTCCCTTGAATAACTAGTTTTATTATGCGACTTGACATTTAACTACGACTCAAATCATCTGCTTTGGAAGCGAAACCTTTTCCAAAAAATTTTAATGCTTTGCAAGATCGAAAATCAAATGATACAGTTCTGAAAATAAATCATAATTTCAGCTGTTGAATATATTTTTACCTGTTTTTTTATATTAAAAGAAAACCGAAGAAAAGAAAGCCACACAGAATCATTTTCTATGACGAATCAGGAGGACGCATTTTACATATCATAATTTCAGCTTGTGAATATATCTTTTACTTGTTTCGTTATACTAAAAGAAACCCGAGGAAAAAGTAAACTACGCAGAATTATTTTCTATGACAAATCAGGAAGACGCATGTTACATTTCTTGACATACATGTAAATGATAAAAAGAAATGTTCCTCAAAGTATACATGGTTAAGAAATTATTTCACCGTACAAAACTTTACGTGCGTTGCACATATTTGTTTGTGAATTGAACAGTGCCTGAATCAATCGCTTAATTGTATCAATATAAGTATGGGGGTTCTCGGTATTTCAATACTAACGTGCAGTTTTACGTCGGTGAGAACTCTTAGATATTATATAAGACTAACATTACTTTTACCTGAATATTCATATATCAGCTTGATTTAAAAAGAATGTATAAAACACATGTACTGTTGCAATACTCACTGCTTCCATGTATCATGTATAATATGTATTCTTGTAACACTGTTTATATTGGTGTATTCATTGTGTGCATGACTATATTCTTGATATGCTTTATGTATTAAGATTTTAACTCATTCCCAATCAGTAACGATTTTGAAAGCTCCTCAAGAAAAACTGATAGGAAAACAAAAAGTAAAATGAAGAAATTGCTCGTTACAAGCAATTTATTCATTTTATTCAATCTTTTCTATACAAACAAATTGGAAAAATCTGAATTTTCATAAAATTTAAATTACCGTCTGTAACTCATTTCAGTTTGGACCAGTATAAATTTTTGCCGACTAGTAATTGGTTAACTGTAGTTATTTCGAAAAGTGATAAAGTAAAAATGTTCATTTAAAAAGAAGCAAATGATGAATTACCTTTAGTTCGTTTTATAGAAACGTGTTTCAGTTGCATAGCGACAAAAGATTTAAGTTAACTGGAATTTTTTTAGCTCGGCTGTTTTTTTTTTAGAAAACCCGAGGTATTGAGATCACCTTGGCGTCGTGGGCGTCGGCATTGGCGTTGACGTGACAAACTTGGTGATTATCTCTGTTGTTATTGAAGATATCCTCATGAAACTTGGCATGTGTATTGACCATCACATGTATTAATCAATAGGTGGACTTTATTTGAGACCGATAAATCCTGTTATCTTATTACCTTGACCTTTAAACTATTATAAAATCTTTTGTTAAAAAAATCAAACTTCTTTTGTCTTGGTCAATTTTCTTCCTATGGTACTCATATTTCACATATGCACTCTTCGGGAGATGGACTTTCATTTGAGATAATGAACTTGACCCTGTGACCTTAACCTTTAACATGTTATTTAAAACTTTTACCAAAACCTTTTTCCATCTCACATCCCTCATATTTCCCAAATGCATTCTTTAGGAGA
Source organism: Fragum fragum (assembly GCA_946902895.1). NCBI lineage: Eukaryota > Metazoa > Mollusca > Bivalvia > Cardiida > Cardiidae > Fragum > Fragum fragum. The sequence continues at coordinate 43,225,495 of OX336379.1, forward strand.
TAGTTACATTTGACAAAGTAACATTGACCATGTATTCAAAAGGGGATGACCTTGACTCTATCGACATTTAACTTTAACACTTAACCCTGTTTCACATATCAGCCAGGGGGAGCTACATTTACTTCGACAAGTCTTGTTCATTTAGACAAAAACTCTGAAAATTAACCATTTTTCAAACGTTCTCGCTTACCAAAATGGCCCATTCTTATAGCAGATATGAAAAGCTAAATATAAAGAATTCAACAGAATGTTCATAATTGTATATGTTACGCTTTGCTTAGTATATTATTATATTATGATGATATAGGAGAGATGTATTATACTTTGACAATTGAAAGTTGTTAATTGATATTCATGTTTAATGATTTTTCCACATTTTTTATTGTAAAAGAAATATTTTCATGTAAATAAATATGCTACATAAGGGTTTATTAATTTAAAGAACCGTTGAGGTTTTATCTCTTGATACATAACATGACGAGTGAATTTCATACATGCACTTATATTGGGTTTTTATTTATGTTATTAACACTTGTTTTCCCTAAAAACTATACAAATTCTTGTATTATTTACTGGTTCCTAAGAATACTAACTTATTTCTTTACTTTAGATACCCCAGTGGTAACCACTGCGTCGTCAGATACAACCAGCCAATCATCAACATCGAATTTAACATCGACGTCATCATCTACGTCATCATCCACGTCATCATCTACGTCATCGTCTACGTCATCATCTACGTCATCAACTGTTTCAACAACTGGAAATGATGTTAGAGTTGTAAGTAGTTTAAGAGATGAAGAGAATATTTTTTTGTTTTCGTGGAGATATGAACCGAAAAAACTAATCACACTGTATGAATACGCAAAGCATCGACCGAAAAAAGCAAAAAAAAAAACTATACAAATTTTGATACCTAATTGTATGGAACTATTTTGTTCGGAAGCATACAAAATCGCTGCGTGCTCAAAATTTTGTTCCTGGGGTTATGAATAATTTTTTCGGCCCGTTTTTGATAGACGAAACTAAAATTTAAATTATGATAGTAAAGATGTAATAAAGCAGTTTTGATAAACGAGAACAATTTTTGATAACAAAATTTCTAAAACAATTGTATTTTTTCGATAGGTTTTATTGTTAAATTAGAGACATTGAATGGTCACTATGTGATCTACCGATGGTATTTGCACCAACTATTTTACAATTACAAATTATATGCTTATATATTAGTCTTCTCTTTTATATTTGAGCCTGTGCGTGACATTTCCAACAATTTCGCAGGTGCGTGACTCGCACTCATTGAGCATCCTGGACAGCCATTTGGGGCAGTTAGAATATTCGCTGATTGATTAAAGAAGCTTTGGGTCAGTATCTATCTACAGAGCGCAAAGTTAAGGCTCTGATCAGACTGTGCAGATGCACAGGCTGATCTGAGTCTTTACTTGGCGCACATGTGTAATGGTTGGAAATGTCACGCATGCGCTCATTTTAAAGATAATACGAAACGGTTTGTGACTGAAAACTGCCAATTTCAAACAGTTTTATATAGCTCTGATTATTTCAAGTAAAATGTATATACATTCCACACCGTCAAGATCGAACACGTCAGCAAAAAAATCAGCATCTGATAGTGTCAAATACGGTTCCATATAAGGCAGTCTAAGATGATGCTACTTTCATTCTGTAGATGACGTCATAAACAAATGAACGTAATCAGAATGGTAATTAAGATGGGAAAAACTTGTAGAAATACATTTTTTTTTTCCCGCCGTATTCATTGGATAAATATGGAATATTACGTTACAGTTGTGATACAACGTATTTATTTGCTTCTCGATTCTTCTCGATGCGGATGAAAAGTTGAAATTCCACTCCACCTTCGGTCTCGTGAAATATCAAAATTTTCCTCCGTAGCTCAAAGCAGATACAAGATGCTGTATCTCTATATTCCCTATATATAAATCTTGTACTAATCCATTGTGGATGGGGGTACAAACAATGTCCAAACACGCACTGTTTCTACTATACAAAACTGTAAAATGGCGTTACAATTACGATACAACATATTTATTTGCTTCCCTTAGTGGAGGAAAATTTGATATTCCACGCGACCATCGGTCTCGAAAATTACAAAATTTTCCTCCGCAGTTCTAAGCAAATAGGCCTACAAGATGATGTATGTCTATCATAACATAATTTTCCCTATACATTGATCTTTTTCTAATCCAGTGTGGATGGGGATACATACAATGTCTAAACACGCACTGTATCTACTACACAAAAACCGTGCAATGGCGTTACAATTACGATACAACATATTTATTTGCTTCCCTTAGTGGAGGAAAATTTGATTTTCCACTCGACCTTCGGTCTCGTGAAATATCAAAATTTTCCTCCGCAGTTCTGAGCCTATAGGCCTACAAGATGATGTATGTCTATCATAACATGATTTTCCCTATACATTGATCTTGTTCTATTCCAGTGTGGATGGGGATACATACAATGTCCAAACAGATACTGTATCTAGTATACAAAAACTGTGCAATTGCATTACAATTGCGATACAACATATTTATTTGGTTCCCTTAGCGGAGGAAAATTTGATATTCCACTCGACCTTCGGACTCGTGAATTATCTAAATTGTCCTCCGCAGTTCTAAGCAAATAGGCCTACAAGATGATGTAACTCTATCATAACATATTTTCTCCTATACATTAATCTTGTTCTATTCCAGTGTGGATGGGGATACATACAATGTCCAAACACATACTGTATCTACTACACAAAACTGTGCAATGGCGTGAATGATTGTGGGGACAACACGGATGAAACCTATGTAGGATGTGCAGATACTTCAGGTATCTAAATGAGTATCTTCTTCGATCATTGACGCGTCGGAATCTCTATCATAAGTTCCAGGGTTCGATACCCGGTCGTGGAAAATATTCTTTCCGACATTTGTCTCTCACCAATGCTTGGATATTCGTAAACCTCAGTGGTATGAGCTGCTGGAGGCTAAGAAAGGATATTGTGGTAGAACTGGTGCGATAAATACCAGGAATCCATCGTTAGGTACTCCACCTGCTGCGATATGACTGAAATACTTTTAAAAGTGGCGTTAAACTCTATTCAAACAAGCAAATCATAGTTCATAAAGAATAAAACACACATTATAACGTTCACTCAGTCAAAGAGATATAAACCATTGATACAAAAACTAAAGAAAACTAATAAGTTTGCATCATTTCTTATCAATACGATTTTATGAATTTCATTAAAGGCATTAGCAAAACTGGTTACAATATCTAGTACGATGGAAATAAAATGAGAAACCAATGACTAGAAAATGGCATGTTATCCCGATCTCACAGTTTCACTCCCGCATGCTCAACATGCTACATCTGTACTTTCAAATTATCGCTATGGTACGGGATAGCTATTGTGCTATCGCGAAATTTTCATCGTTATGTCGCAATATCGTTAAAGGCACAGTGATTCGTTTTGTCATTGGAATAAAAGCATACAGTTTATGGCGTCCTTTTTTTTAGGGGGAGGGGGGGGGACTAAAAATGACTCACGAGTAGGATGACGTATAAAAAAAGAAATTTGACAGATGGATTAGAATACTAAATCTAATGTCTGATTTTCCTTTATTACTACGAGAAGATATTTTAGATCAGTCCAAATTTAAAGAAGTTGCAGACAAAAATTTAAAGTTGATGATTTTTTCAGAATCTATGTCTTCTGGGGTAGAAAACATTGTGGATATTAAAGAAAATGATTATAACAAGTAATTTCTTCATTGTCCACAGTGCTTTCCAAAGCCTTTATATCGAGGGCGATTAAAATGGGTCATTGTGTTGGATTGGCTTAAAAAGCAATTTAGATAACCGTTAGAGAGTATGTATTGTGTGAAAAGGTAGTCTTTAAAATAGGCAATTCAAATTATCGTCTTTTGGCGTGCAAAATGTCGTAACTGCAGCTTGAATAAAGCTGGAGTTACGAAATTTTACAAGCTTAACTACGTTGTAATATTTTTATCGTTTTTTTTTTTTTTTTTTTCATTTGTCACGTTTTTATTATTTCGTCACTTTTTTTCATTATTTTGTCACTTTTCTATTACTGAATTTCCATGGTTTTCCTTTTTATGCATTCGAGGTAAATATTTATTTGATTGATGTATACGGAAGGAAATGTTAATTACCGGCCAAATATGACGTCTCGCTTTTACTTTTGTATTTCAGGAAGTGCTCAGATTGGGTCATCAGTTTACATTGGCGCAATGTTATTAACACAAACTGCCTTGATACTGCTTTCCAACAACAGCTGATATATAACACATCAACTTTTATGTGTCTTTCCCCTTAACGTATAAATCATCATAGACGTTATTCTGTGATTGAAATTTTCTTTCAACCCATTCTCACAATATTTCTATTTGACATCCCTCAAGAATAGCATTTGGAAAAACATTGTATAAAATGAAGAAATTGTTTGAACCAAGCAATTTCTTCCTTTTACACAATGTTTTCAGCCACCAAAGTTAAAAAAATCATAAGATTTCATAAACTTTATGTTGTCGTCTGCAACTCCTTTCAATTTTGACTAGTCTAAGATTTTTGCCGTCCGGTAATGGGTTGAATAATTTGAAATTAAGAAAAACTTAAAAAGCATCGAATGGTATTATTTGTACACACACATTTGTAAATATAATCATATATTCTGTGTGAGGCACTCGTGTTAACCCTTTCCTGTTCAATCTCTGGTTTTTACATCCCTGTGATTTTTATAATTGAGAAAATATTGCAGAAAAAGAAGAAATTGCTTGTAACAAGACAGGTCTAAAATTTTGCAAAACAGGAAAGGGTTAAGTGAGCTCATAAATATTATTTGGCCGAATCATTTCATGGTTTGACCCTTTAAAACACCCTATTCAAGTTACGGTATTGCGAGAGAGGACAGTTAACGACAACAAGCAGACAAGCGTACATTTAATCACCTGAAAAAAATCACATTTCGCCTTTGGAACACCCGCCATCATAGAGCAGTTCGTAACGCATCTGACTCCCAATGTTCAATCATGGGGTGCTATGGGATCCTTGGCGGCGACAAATATCGTAATCGTAAACCTAACTGGGATAATAGCTGGAGGCGTGGAAAGGATATTATCGTGATACTGGTGCGAGGTAATCCAGGAAACCATTGTTAGGTGCTCCAGCCTCCGCGATATGACTGAAAAATTGTCATGACTGAAAAATTGTTAAAATCGTCGTTAAACCCCATTCAAACCAAACCGAACCAAACCAAAAAGGAAACAAATCTAGCAAATATATAAGCAACAACAAAATGTGTCATATAATTTCGTTGGTAGGTTTCTGAATCTTCGTAGCTTTTGAAATTTATATATATATATATATATATTGTTGGTTGTTTTTTATGGATATGTGATAATGACAATACTTTTTTCATTATAATTGACCAATCACGGCTGTCAATCGAGGAATGGATCGACAAATCAAATCATTCAATCAGTACGTAGTTGTGCTTTGAACTCAAACATAGGTCGCCATTTTTGTGAAATATTTTCGTTGGTTTAGCGACTTAAATGTCGTGACTTATTCAAGCTGTAGTTACGACTTTAGGTTGCAAACCAACCATTTTACTTTTCTGTTACATGCTAATATTTTTTTTACTTGATTTTGAAAAAAATAGCGACGGTAAAAAGCGATGCAAAGCCTCCTATCGGAGTTAATGGGCGGGGACAACGCAGTTAATTGACGGGGCCAGCGATTGGTCTATTTTTCTCGTGTAACTACTTTTGCACGCTAAACTTCCAAGCAATTTCATATTTTCTTAATTATTTTTATATCATTGTTTCCAATAAAATTTCAAAGTTTCTATCTTTCTGGTCTTTTGTTAATCCTAGTTTTCACAATACAAGATAGATCATTATGCTATTGCATTATTATTCAAGATTTAATTAAAAAAAAAAACTTAATTTCTTAAATACTATCTCATAATATGGCGGGAAAGAATTCCTGCCATAGAAAACATTGTGAGAAAAAGAGGAATTACTTTTTACGAGTCATTTCTCCTTTTCCCGTAGTTTTTTTTTTTTATCCTATATGACATTTCTTGTTCTTACAAGTCTGCAGATTCCATAAATCTTAAACCGTCTTAAGCCCTATGCCCTCTTGTTAAGTAAACGACTCTGCGGAAATTTAGCATTGTCAAAATTCGTTTTAAGCTCCACTCAACGATAGACTACATGCTATTTTCATGGCATGGTGTCCGTCGTTCGTCCGTGCATGCGTTAGTGTGTCCGAAATTTTGTTGTTATTTCTTTAAAATTTATCTTCTCAGAAACTGCTTGTCAGAACTAAACCAAACATAGCAGAATTGCTCCCAAGATGGTCATTATATAGATTCCTTTAGCCTTGAAGAACTTTCGTTGCCATGGAAACCAAAGTAGAAACTCTGTAAACCCATTTTTTTGGATTAATGTTACTTGGGTCAAGTCTACAAAATTCCATTAACTATTAGAATACGTAAAAAAACATGGCTTTCATGGACTGGACTGGACTGGACCTATCTCCATATAAATAGCGCAAATATGTATTCTATCATTGGTCCAAGGGAGACAACACATACTATTTTGTAAATAAGTATAATTGTCTAGATTATCTTCCTTGTATCTTATAATATGGATTGTTTATTTTTACTTTAACATCTGGCTGAGTAAAAAGAAAGATTAAATTGGTCTGCTACAACTTATTCAACCAATTTGACAGTAAACAAAATTCAAGACAGGTCCAAATGAGAAACACTGTAAATGACTAAGTGGGATGAGAAGCTGGAGTCTCGGCAAGGATGTAGTGGTAGTAATGGTGTGAGAAATACCATTGTTAGGTGCCTAGCCGCCGCGCTATGACTTAAATACTGTTAACAGGGGCGTTAAACCCCATTAATTCAATCAATCGTGTTTTCTACTATAAACAAAAAGACTATGGTGTTCCTAAATCGCTCGCCCGGTAATCATTCAAACATAGTTTTATCATGATTGAACACAAATGAGCGTAACTAAGGTCCTCCTTTTCTTTTTTTCATATATATTTTTTTATTCAGTTAGTCTCATATGTCAATTTGGTTTATAGAATTCATCTTAATTCATTATGATTGGGTCAAAATGTTCACCCCTTTAGTTGCGGGCAGAGTTTGTTATATTCCTGAACTACTTCTTACAGCGCAGGTTATTCGAGGGCTTTACTGGTTAAACCTCCAATAGAAGTATGCCCCCGTTGAAATCTGAAACCACCTCCAATTTTTGTCTGTTTCAATCTGTTGTAAGATTGATTATAAGCTCTAAATATAGAATTGGGATTATTATTATATGACCCACGACAATGTTAATTTTTTAGCAAATTCCTCTATGATGTTATTTCTTTTTATAGTAACACCAACTTATAGATCATTCATTCGATTCCTATTCTGCGCCGGAAATATAGTCTTCCATTACTGCAATCCTGCGATTTCTTTTTAACATACATTTCAATTCATAACGAAATCGAGGACCTGTCAAACAATAAAGAAAGAAATGCACACAATTGTTTGAGTACTGTAATATGTTCACAATCGCCCACCAAAAATTGTACCATGCAATTTCTTCTGCGGTCCTGTTTGCAAACCAGTATTCTTCGCCGATAAGGAACGCCTGTATGGGTGATGTCGTCACTAGAAAAACACAGTTTATAGTCAACAATGTAATTGTAAGTCTCGAAAGATGTCTCGGCTGTTTCCGCTTTGGCTGTTCTCCGTTTGTTTTAGCAACTTCTTCCGTTCTCTCATCTTCAAACCTTACTGATCTCCTTGCATCAGAATCAGATAGATTTGCATTAGTGTTTGAAGCAATGGCTAGCACTCGTTTTGTACCATTGTCTTCAATGTTTGAGTTTCGGTGAGCATCTATTTTCTTTTGTGACTCGAATATCTCATAAATTATTTTTATATTGCACACGATCATAATAGAAAATGGTACGAGACAAAACGTACTGAAATCGATCCAAGGCCATATGAACAGCAAAAAATTGCGGATGTTTTCCGTTTTTCCGTGACATCGCGTTTCCCATGTATCAACAACTTTGAGGTTCCATAAGAAATGCATATTTTTCAACAACATCACAAACAAAGTTAAAGCAACTATCATCCTACTCCTCTGTATGGTGCAAATTCTCCTGGCTTTAAATGGTATGGAGACAGATAAACATCTGTCTACTGTGACAGAAACTAGAATCCAAACAGTGAAGTCTAGGGACATGTATACTAAAAACGTATGAATCTTACAACCAGCTTCAGATAAATTACGTACATCTGTATCGAATGCTGCTGAAATCCAATATCGTAATAAACCAGTGTACAGTGTGAAAAGATCTCCGAAACTGAGACACGTCAGATAAAACATTGTTGTTGAACTCCGCATAGGCTTTCTCAGTAAAACCAGAATTGACAGTACATTCCCAATCGTCCCTATACACAGTAGTATTGGCGACACATATATCCACAAGGCATCAGTAATTTTGTCCGGTAAATAATCGGATGAGAGATCATCGGTGATATTGTTGGAACCATCTGAACGTTTGATGATGTTTCGTCTTACATCTTGTGACATGTCTTGATCAAGTCTTGTATTCGAATCCATTTTAAAGATTGCATTTAACTTCTCCTTTCACGACATTTTTCTGTCTCCTACATTAAAGAATAATAGTTGGGATATTTGACCAATCGCGCCTGTCAATCAAATAATCTGTCGACCAATGAAATAATTCATATAGACTGGAAGTTCTGTTTGAGCTCCAGCATTGGCCGCCATTTTGGCGAATCATTTTTGTTGGTTTTGCGACCTGGACTTCGTAACTACAGCTGTGACGTTTAGGTCGCCAACCAACCTTTCCACTTATTTGTTACATGTTACTGGCTATAAATTCTGCAAAATAACGCCGTTAAAAATCGAAGCGGTACTCCCTATGGAGTCAATGGGCGGGGTCTAGGATGTCAGTGGGCGGGGTCAGCGATTGGTCAATTGTTTGCTTCATTGTCAGATCAATTTATCTTTCTTAGAAAAACAAAACAGCCTATATTTTCACGAGTAATGGGGACACAGGGGAAAAGTTTGCTTTGTTGTTCTCAAAATGAAAGAAAAAAATATCTTACACTGAGGCAAAAAATTATCCTCACTATAATTTTCCGTTAAAAATCTATATTTTCACGAATGATGTGGACCGGAGTGAAATATGCTTTGCTGTTCTCAAATAAAAAAAAAAGATTAACTTACACTGAAGCAAACATATATCCTTAGTATATTTTTTCGTTAAACGAACAGTTACTAGTATTCTATTTCTTTAACGCAAAAGACTAATTTTGGATATTTCTGGACCAGATCAGTATTTTTGCACGTTATCTTTATGGCAATCGAACGAGGTTATTGAACTCTTCAGTCCCACTGAGCCATAGCGCAGTGGTAGCGTGTAGGACTCCTGCTAAAGGGGTCCTGGGTTCGATCCTCGGCAGCTGCGAATATTCTTTCTAACTTTGTCTCCCGCCAAAGGGTGGATAATCGTAAACCTAAGTGGGATGAGCAGCTGGAGGCTCGAAAAGGATGTAGTGGGAGAAACACCAGGAATCTATGGTTAGGTGCTTATCAGCCGCCGCGATATGACTCAAATACTGATAAATTGGCATTTAATCAATCAATCAATCGGTCCCACTGAAATGACGTTCTGTAGGACGAAATGAAAAAAAGTAGGACTTAATCTATTGAGACACTGGATTGAACATTGTACCTTGTTGTACCCGGACGAAATAAAAAAATATTTTCTGTTCTGTTCAGATAATTTTGGTTTATCGGTGAAATTATCATGTGATCATCAAAAGAGAAACTTCGTTAATCTAATGGAAAACATTAACGATCTAGAAATGACAGTGATATTAAACGAATTTATGAGAATACGATTATTGTTTCATTCTGACCGCTTAGAACTGGGACAAGACGTTATCATTGGTCTTGCCGTTCAGTTGTTACAAGTTTGTAGCACCCACGTTGAAATTACTTCAACAAAATTTTCCATTTAACTTATTAAATGTACTTTCATTTAAATTACTTTAAACACTTTATTGCAACAAAACTATGAACCTGCTTTCAAAAACCCGTTCACAATAATCGTCGAAACATTAGTTAAATCCATCTGATTAACATCTCTCATCAGATTAAATATAAAATTTTATGTAATATCATTTTCATTTTTATACAAAACACACAAAAGTCGAAACGTTTTACAAAGTTCCTTGTTTATTCATTATTATTTGTTCGCACCTGACACGCGTTTATAAACAATCGGTTTATTGATAATAAAAGTTTCATTTCTCGTCTCCGTGTTATATTTGCTATTGTCGCATGACGTACCCTTGACCATGAAAATTGAACGACAAAAACTGCGATAACCTTAAGCGCGGTGACTAAACCGATACGTGGTATCTCATTTCCGTCTCGTTATTGCTGCATGAAATCGACGCATCTCGACACGTAGTAATTAATTTCCGTCCCCCAATTTTATTATTGCTGTTGTTATTAACCGCGTGTATTGTGCAATAATAAAGAGGCGGAAATGACTTACGGTGCATAATCCGATTCGCAGTATTTCATTTCCGTCCATTCAATTCTGCATAAAATCGTGACAAGTAGTACTTTTTTTCCGTCTCCAAATTTTATTATTGTAATTGAATTGAATCGCGCAAAAACAAAGTGGTGGAAATGAAATAGCATGTATCGAGTTAAACACCGTGTAACTTAGTTATGTCTGAACTCATATGCGTTTTGTCATTTTTTGTATTAAAGAAATAGATTAATTGTTCGTGTTACGACTAAACTCATTTTTTCTTAATTTTTTAACAATAAAAAGCTATATTTTCATAAGTCACGAGTGAAAAATACTGCTTTTGTTGTTCACTCATCTAGAGATAAATTGTTTTTACACTGAAACAAACAGTATTTATTATTCATAACAACCTTAAAAAGAATAACCTAAAGGAAAACAGTTTTGTTAACAGTAAAAAAATCAAAATGCATCAAAGTTTTACGTGCTTTTTTTTAATTTTGAATGTTTGTGAAGCGAGGAACCGGAGCCACTTCGATATCAACACAGTATATTTACTATTTATAGTACATTCTTTACTTTCCACAAAACTGTCAACCCGATTAGCTCAGAGCACTTGACTTCAAACCTCAAGATCTCGGGTTCGAGCCTTTGGCTGACCATGTCAACTAGCAAACTAATTGTCTTTCGGATGAGACGTAAAACAGAGGCTCCACAGGACATTGCTAGACGTCAAGCACATTACAGGAACAGGCGGGGCTCTCAGTTTCGTCCTGTATCCATGATCTATCCACCGTAATAACTTACCGTCTTCTGGAAGCGTCGCTCATATGGACATGTGCAACTGTAGCGACGATAAATAAACGGAAGTACATACACATTCGAAAACCTTTGTTCGGAACATGGAGTTCATACCTAACTACTCGAGTGAAAAGTGAAGACTCTGATCAGAGTGGGCTAATTCGCAGGTTGATCTGAGTGTGTACCTGACGAAAATTGCTTGGAAACGTTACGCAAAGACTCTTCTTCTTTCAAACGATTCCGTTTTAGATGATTTTTTATTGCGTTGTTGTTTTAGCTGTTATTATTGTATCCATTTTTGCCTTTCAATAACGTGCGCACGAAATAAAAGACAATAATCAAAGACAAGGCATGCTCCACTTATCTTGATTTAGACTTTTCGAAGCTGAGGAAAACTTTGCAGACAGAAAAGAACAAATTAATTGTGCAGTTGGTAGAACGGTTAACCCATTCCGATACAATACCACTTTAAGACGCTCCGATGATAAAAAGCATCGAAAAAATTGTAGAAAATGAAGAAATTGCTTGTTACTAGCAATTTATTCATTATTCACAATTTTTAATCGTTGTCTACAACTCTTTTTAATTCGGACCGGTCTAAAATTTTGACGTGTGGAAATGGGTTAAATTGCATGTATGTCACCGAATTTGTTAAAAAGAAGTAGGCCGATTTCAGATAATAAAACCTGCTTTTTTTATTGCCCGTACACTGTGCCTGTGCGAACATAGTAAACACATAAAATTGTAATAAAATACTCTCTTAAGGCGTCCTTAGGTTTAAATAAGCTTTCCCTCATTTGAAAACAAATGAATCGCGTTGAATTTACAAATTAAATATATTGTGCTTTAACCGTTTCCCTACAGTGACGCTTTCTGAAGCCCACCATGAAAAACGATTAAGAAACATTGTGTAAAATGAAGAAATTGCTTGTAACAAGCAATTTCTTCATTTTTCTCAATGATTTCTGCTATAAACGTTGAAAAATCTTAAATTTCACAAACTTTAAATTGTCGTCTGCAACTCCTTTGAATTTGAATAAGTCTAGAATTTTGCCGTCTGGTAATGGTTTAAAATATGCTTATCTAGTGAAAGAAACTCAAATAGACCAATCAGTGTCAATCAAAGAATCAATCGACCAATTAGATAATTCATGTAGACCGGGCGTGAACTTTGAACTCCAACATTAGTCGACATTTATACGAAGTATTTTTGTTTGTTTGACGACTTAAACGTCGTTACTATAGCTAATTTAGGCCGTAGTTACGACATTTAGGTCGCCAACTTGCGATTTTTGCTTTTTTATCACACGGTTCTGGCAATACAGTTTGCAAAAGACTACTGTTTATAGATGTTTGTTTGAATGGGGTTTTACGCCGCTTTCAACAATCTTTCAGCTATATCGCGGCGGTTGGAGCACCTAACAATGGAATCCTGGTATTTCCCACACCAGTACTACCATGACATCCCTTCCTAGCCTCCAGCTGCTATCCCACATAGGTCTACGATTATCGACCCATTGGTGAGAGACAATTAGTCGGAAAGGATGAGTGCCGCCGTCGGGGATCGAACCCGGGACCTCTACTGTTTATAGATGTAAAAGTTAAAGTGAGAGATCAAAGGTCAATTTTGTCTATACTTGTATAGACAAATTTTGCCTTTAATCACTCACTATAACTTGTATACCTATAATACCGAAAGCCGCCGTCATAGCCAAGTCGGTCGCGCATCAGACTCCCGATCCCCAATCATGGTGTGGAAGAATTCTTATCGATATTCGTCTTTCACCAATTGGTTGATAATCGTAAACCTAAATGGAAATTACAGCTGGAGGCTAGAAAAGGATGTAGTGGTAGTACTGGTGTAAGAAAAACCAGGAATCCATTGTTAGGTGCTCTAGCCGCCGCGATATAACTGAAATACGGTTAAAGTAGCGTTAAACCCCATTCAATCAATCAATATAATATCGAAGTGTAACTGTCAGAGTCAGGGGGCGTGGCCAGTGAGCCAGCGATCCATTAATTATTTTATACTCTTTCACTCTGCTTTTGATAGACGAAACTAAGAATTAAATTATAGATCGTGAAAAATATTTGAAAAATATACGCAAAAAAACTTTCTTGTTGTAACAAACTATCGAGCAGAAACACAGAGTTTCACTCGAACATGGTGGAGGCCAAACCTAGTATGAGGGGATGGGGGGTGGGGGGTGGGGGCTATTTTTGGCGAAAACGTACGCCATAATAATGATATCACAATCAAACCACTATTGGGTTCTCTACGACAGTGACTCCTGTCTTTTTCAACCCTAGTTGGGAATTGATGCTATGCTTTACTCTAACGGCATTCGAACCCACGCGGGTATAGAAAGTTGCCGTATTCTAATGGGTCCAAATCACGTAGGAGATTAGACTAGCATTTACCGAAAAAAGTCACGGACGACAATGCATAAAAAGATTGAAATGAAAAATAGGAGCAATTTGTGGTGGAAAGAGACAAAATAATTGTTACAAGCAATTACTCAATTTTCCCATCATGTTTTCCTCAGATATTTTTCTTCGGGGATTGTATAGTAATACGTGAAAGATTTATTGACACACTGTATGGTTAATGTCACCATGCCCATAATACCTTGTTGTCGCCTAGAAACGGATTAATATTCTCTGTTATTAAGTTGACAAAGCCATCAGAAATTCAGTAATTTCCTATTTTGGAGTGGCCGTAAAATGGGTGGAGTTAATATGATACGAGAAGTAAAACGGGTGTCTTAAAAGTGCGAATTTAGTAAATGAATAAGCTAAGTAGCTCAGTTAGTCAAGCACTCACCCTGTAAGCGTGGGGTTGATTGTTCGAATCCCGGTCATGCCGCTACCTTTTCTCCTCTTGTTACACGAACAGTGCAAATCTATCATTCGCTGGTCTCGCCTACTTAATCCATTGGTTACGCCCAATGACTCCAACAGGAAGTCTCGCTTCGATTTTAAACGGCAAAATTTATAGCCAAAAAAGTAGAATAGTTGTTCTAATCATCGTAACTAAAGCTTGAATAAGCGGTAGTTATGACGTTTAAGACAAAAACCGAACAAAAAAGGTTAACCAAAATGGTGGCCAATATTTTAGAGTTTAAAATTCTATTCCGGGCTGAATGAATGATTTGATTGGTCGAATGATTCCTTGATTGACAACCGCGATTGGTCATTTCTAATCGCACGGCATTGTTAACACAGATTTCACTGAAAATATTGGCCTATCTTTTAACCGATTACCAGATGACAACATTTTAAACTAGTCCAAATTCAGAGGAGTTGCAGACGACAATTTATTTTATTTTTTTTGTAAATTTTAGATTTCAAATGAGGCTCTTTCGCAAACCAAACATTGAAGACAGAAATTGTGTTCCATAAAACGCGACTCTTCAACAGGAGCCGCAAATGGCGTATCTCCGTACAAGAAAGTAAGCGATGTGAGTTTGAAATATATATGGCTGGGATCATGAAACAGAAAGTAATTCATTGGAAAGAATCCACGCGCCACCTGTTTTTAGGGTACGATTGATGAAGTGCAGTTGACGTAAGTTTAACCGTTTCCTGCACAATGCCTCGTTTTTATCTCCCTCTGATTTTATACTCGAGAAAATAGGGTGGGAAAAGAAGAAATTGCTTGTAACAAGCAATTTCTCGTTTTCCCACAATGTTTTCTAACCTGTAGGTTGGTTACTTTTCAAATTGCACCCTTTTTTAATTGTCGTCTACAACTTCTTTCGCCCAGTCCCAACTTTTGAAAAGGTTTAACCACGCTCAGCTTGCATTATGTATTTAGGGCCAAATTACAGCAAGATATCGGGTACATTCACTGAAAATTCTTCCACATCTTTTTCTGTAAATGCATAAAATGTTTTATTCATATACCATTACTTTCCATGGTACAAGGATAATCCAGAATTAAGGGGAGGGCTGGGGGCATAGTATATATTATAAATAGGCATAATGTTCGCATATTATGGAATGAAAACAATGAGAAGATACACTTCAGTAAATAACTTGTAAATACATTTTTATTCGCTTTGTTGATTGAACAATTCAAAAAATAGATAGAGGTGCATAAGAAGTTCTTGTTGTTTTGTTTGTTTTATATTGTTTGTTTGTTTGGTGTTGTTGTTGTTGTTGTTTGTAGATTCAAGAAGTTATAGAGATTTTGAACCCCCTCTCCCCTCCCCTAAACGTGTTCAATATCGAAGGGTTAAAGAATTCAAGGATGACAGAAACTGTGCCATAAAAACAAAGGAAAATTATGTGATACAAAACCTTGCTTTGGATTCGAATCTCATAGAAAAAATTGGACATGTCACGAGACCGAAGGTCAAGTTAAATAACATTTTTCCTTCTCGTCGAGAATCCAATGCAAGGTTTTGTATCACTATTATATCATAGTATTCCATTCATTACATACCTCCGAAGCATAAAAGATAAAAAGAAGCTGTAAAAAGAAGCTAACAAAAATTCTCTAAAATTAACCCTTTTTAAAAAATCATGATAACGTTATTCTTAGCATGACATCACTTTAGCGGTAAAATGACGTCATCTAGCCATATTATATCAGTTCAGTATATGTTTTATGGATATGTTTCTGTCGAATCCGGTTTGGTCACGCATGTAATGTATGTATCTTATTAGGAAATAATGTAGGTATATAATAAAATTTCCAATTCTCCCGTTCCCTCGGGCCTCCTAATATTACGACCAAAAATATCTGTTTCTCAAACAAAATTGTTGTAAATGCCTTAAACTTCCGTTGGAGTTTTTGACCGTCTTAAGGATCGAACCTGGTGCATACCCGGAACTGTTAACTCCTGAAAATATATCACATGTCAAACGTTAACTTCGTCACATAGAAAAGGACGCCAGATATACGTGTATTTACGGAACAAATGTTTGAAAAAGAATTCAGACCCAATAGAGGGAAAAGAAAGACATGTCTGGAGAGGAATTCAGACCCAGTAGAGGTTAACCAGAGAAGAGAACAACATGCTTGAAAAAAGAATTCAGACCTAGTAGAGGTTGACCAGAGAAAAGAAAAATATATTTGAAAAATAAATCAGACACTGTAGAGGTTAACCAGATAAGAAAGAAAAACATGTTTGAATAAGAACTCAGACCAATTAGAGGATAACCAGACAAAAGAAAAATATGCTTGAAATAGAATTAAGACTGAGTAGAGGTTAACCAGAGAAAAGAACATGTGTTTGAAAAAGAATTCAGACCCAGTCGAGTCTAACTAGAGAAAAGAAAATCGTTTGAAAAAGAATTCAGACCCAGGTTTTGCTAATTCAAAGGTTTTGCAGACAAAAATTTAAAGTGGATTTAATTTGAAAAATAACTATCCAGTTGGATGGAAAATATTGTGGAAAAAGGAGAAATTGCTTGTTACAAGCAATTTCTTCTTTTTTTATAATGTTTGCATAATTATAAAATCACAGGAACGTAAAAACCAAGGATTGAACAATAAAGGGTAAATGCACAAACAAACTTCGTAGTATATCTAATATCAAAAATTTGGTCGCAAAAAATCGGAATTCATTTTTTGAGGAACTATTATTTTGGGGTATTATGTTAAGGGTGTTTCCATTTTCACAGTTTAGCATATCTAAGGTGTTACATTTTTTCCAAAAAACAAGTTTGGTCGTTAGTTTGTTAGAATGTTCAAATAATAGTTAACTAACTGGGGGATGAAACGGGAACCAAGGAAAGACAACTTACGAAAATTAATAGCAAGTAATTTCACCATTTATCTTCCTTGGTCGCTGTAATTTATCAGAAATACTTCAGTGTTTGTATTTTTATTATTTTAGTGAGCTAACAATATATCAATCGATAGGAGAGATAATCCATAGACCTGATTTAACACTTTACTCTAAATGAATAAACCAAATATTTAAGATCTATTACATCAATTAGCGACCAAAATATTATAACTTCAGCCTTTTCAAGCTGTGGTTACTATATTTTGATTACCTACCGACGATATTTCGCTTAAATTGATCAGAAGACATATTCACGGGGCGCCACCGTCAATCAAAGAATCGATCTGCCACTCATTTTAGACTGGCATTCTTAACCCCGACATTAATAGATATTTATGAGAATTATGTTTGTTGGTTAAGCGACTTGAACATCGTAGCCAAAGCGTATTCAAACTGTAATCAGAAAATAATTGGTTGCGAATTTACGTTCTTGTTACAAGTTACTGCCAATTGATTTTGCAAAATAACACCGTTTAATATCAAAGTACAACTTCCTGTCGGCGTCACTGGGCGGAGCCGGCAATTCGTCGATTCTCAGTTTATGGAGTGAACTCACTGGAATTTATTTCCGGAGTTTGTTGTATGGTAAAAGTAGTTCTTTTACAAAAACTAGTACGATACGAAAACAGCCTTTTCAGTGCACATAAGTGATCGACATGCTCAAATGCTTACTTTTTCATGATTTCTGCATGTATTCTACAGTTTTACGCTTGATTTAGCCGTTTATATTCCAGAGGACGGCAAATGGTTTAGGGCCTACCCAAGCTAACCGATCCTATTCCTAAATTGGAGACGGTGCCTCTACAACGGCTGGAACAGCAAAAAATTCACCCTTCATGACCTAAAAATTTTGGTCTTAAAAGACAGACGTATGAATGAGGATGAAACAATAAAGAGGTCATATGTCAACGAATGTTGTGTAATCTGCCACAGCATCATAAACATGTGTAAATTTATATAAAACAGTGAAGGCCGAAAATCTGATGGGTTCTGACCTTATTTATCTTACTCCGTTTCATAGTACCTTCAGTACTGTCTACCGTAGACTTCGATAACTTACCATAAATCAAAGTGTGAAAGTACTGTAAGCTAGCAAAGCATGATTTTGTTAAGTAATATTCTTTGTCAAAGGTCACCATGATAAATAAACGAGGTGAAAGTATCGAGGAGTTAAACGATTTTAAAACAAAAGTAGTTCTTTGGTTAAACGGTAAATTATAAAGTTTGAACGTATGATGTATTCTGAATTATGTTTATTTTTCCCAAACTGTTTTATTTCTAGTGAATCAAAAGAAAAAAATGCATCTTCCATGACTTGACTTGACAAGAATCTTGTCAATCAGCCCTTTGCAGGGATGTCTGGTGAAAGTAACGAACGACAACTCTGCTTGGAGTTTGCCATACGAAGTTTCTACGGCGCTAAACATCAGATTTGAAAATATGTTTTAGTTCTTTCCATTCCTTAGTTTTCAAACTTGTTTCGCAGAGAGCATCTGAAATAAGTAGAATGGAGCAGGCTCTTGTAGAAACTAATTATCGTCGAGGAAAACATCGTAAAAACAGCTAGTTTAAGCCACCGACGCTATGCGTTTTGGGGGAAAAAAGGTTAAGAATGGCTGAAAATTATAAGGTATTGATGCCCTATAGCATTATTTCTATAGTAAATTGACGGATCGTTGACTCCGCTAGCCACGCCCACTGAGCTTCGCTAGCCACGCCCACTGACTCCGCTAGCCACGCCCACTGAGCTCCTCTAGCCACGCTCACGGAGCTCCGCCAAGAAGTCCCACTTAGATCTTCAACGAAGTTATTTTGGAAAATTTATGGTCAGTACCATGTTATAAAAAGTATTATTGTCGTTTGGTGACCAAACGTTGTAACTAAAGCATGAATAGCTGTACTAACGGCCTTGAAGTCGCCAAACCTACAAAATACTTAAAATGAATGTCAGCCACTGATGGATTTCAAAGTTCATTTTCGGTCTAAATGAATGATTTGATTGGTCGATTGATCGATTCATTGATTGGCTTTCGCATACAGTCAAATGAGTTATCGATCGTAATCATGTAGCTAATAAAAATGCAAATTGCATGCTTTTCTGATGAAAGGGTAGACAAGACCTTTTTACAAAAAGCAATAATTTTTATAAAGTTTTGTTGGTAATGTATTATGCAGAGGTAAGTTAACACAGTGATTGGTAACCTTATCTTTAAGTTTCATATATGAAAGGTAAATAAAGGATAGAAAAAACTCAGACTTCATTACGCATGCGTGCTGATATTTGTCGATGCTGTCAATTAATAATAATGTAATGCGCAAAGCTGGAAGACAAAGTTGATCCATTCAGAGAGAGGGATTCTCAACCTATAAAGGGTCAACTTTGTCTATATGGACTACAAATAGTCATACATCTGTCATGAGGTTTTCAGATTTGCATATCACATAGCAAATTACCTCCCCTGTAACTGTCACAATAAAAAGGAGATCAGCAGCTAAAGGAATACAATAACTAATCTCACTGAGATAAGTCCTGTGAATTATAATACACTTACATTTCCATGAAACGATGAATTCCGGGCAACCTTCGAACCGCGTGGTTCCGGTGAGTCTCTTTTGGTGCGCTCGACCCACCCCTGTAGCCCCGCCTCTATGTCATTGATCACTCTTTGACTGGTTCCTACGGATGGTAATTTGCCTTGGGGAGTATTCGGTCTAATATCTAATAGTTTAAGCATGTTTGAAACTTCTTCGGCATCTTTTGATTTGAACTTGTCTTCTTCAAGGTCGTCGATTTCGTTAGCAAAACTCGGACTGTCTCTGTGCTTCTCTTCCCTCTCGCGGCGCTTCATTCTTTTTAACTCTGACAACGCGCTTTCGTCATGTACCGCAAAGGAAAGAAATTTCAGGAAAGGAGATTTTTGCTTGCTGTCGAAAGATTCACTGCGGTGTATGTATAAATACAGTCTTAAGGTAAGTCGTTCTCTAAGACTTCGGACAGACCGATGCGCATACTTCTTTGTGAAAAGTCTTTCGAAATTTTCTTTACTCAGCATTAACACTTCAGCTTCTCGCGTAACCATTGCGTTTTCAAGAGACGTCGGTAAACCAAGAATTATTTCAATTCCACCTGAAAATTATGAGTTCAAGATTAGATACTAAAATCAAAGTACTGAAAGTACTGTTAGCTAGCAAAGCATGTTTTTTTAATCAATCTTCTTTGTCAAGGTTATCATTATAAATAAACAAGGTTAAAGAAATCAAGGAGTTAACCCATTAAAACACAACAAAATCTTACACTGGTTCAAATTGGGGAAATTGCAGACGACAATTTAAAGTTGGTAGAAACCTTGAAGACATTGTAGAAATTGCTTATTACAGGCAATTTCTTAATTGTCCACTATGTTTTCCAAGCCTTATTTCTTGAGATGCGTAAAAATGCGGGACTGAGTGAGAATGAGTTAAACAGCAAGCCCTTGAAGGGGTTCTCTGCATTTCGAATGATGAATTTGTAGGCAGAGTTTGCAATATACCTGAAACACATAAGAACTACTTTTTATGGTGTAGGTATTTAATGGATTTAGTGGTTAAGCCTCCAGTGGCAGTTTTCACTCATTGCACTCTAAGAAGACCTTAAAAATTTGTCTGTTAACTTAAGTCATCGAAGCTGACGCTTAGCTATCTAAAAAAAAACACTGTATAACGACTCGTCTTCTTCAATTGTCCATTCCGGTACAGGCCAGATTTTCACACACCTCTAGCAAAAAAGGCTTTGGAAAACATTGTGGAAAAAATTAAGAAATTCCTTGTGTCAAGCAATTTTTTCATTTTCCACATTTTTTTTCAACTCAAAAATAAAGACTTAGAAATTTCACCAACAATAAATTTTCGTCTGCAATTCTTTGATTTTGACCAGTCTAAATGTGTTTATGTAGTAATTGGTTAATTACATATTGTAGCTCTATAAGTCCGCAACATTTGCACAATGTTTTGCAGGTATTTGCATTTCTATACAAATTAAAAATACATATCAAATCATTTAATGTTTCAGATCATACATAAAGGATATACGCACAAAACGTCATTAAGCAACTAACATACAGTAAATTCAAACAATGACGAGGCTCTGAAACTATTTTAACTCATCCCCACACAATGACGCTTTTAGACGCCTCCAAGCAAAAAGGCTTTGGAAAACATTGTGGAAAATGAAGAAATTGCTTGTATTAAGCAATTTCTTCTTTTTCCACAATGTTTTCGAGCCAAAAGATGAAAAAGTTTAAATTCCATCAACTTGAAATTGTCATCTGCAGCTTCTTTGAATTTGGACTAGTCTAAAATTTTGTTGTGTGGTAATGGGTTAAGTTGATTTGGGACCGTTACATTGGTCAGATGGATTTAGTGAATAAGACTTTAGGACAAGAAACTATTATTCCCATTAACATACTGGACACATTTGATTGGCCAACTCTATTACACACAATGACATAATTTCGTTGAATAAAGACTTAGATGTGCACGTGGGCGTATCTTGCACAATAGCCTGAGTGGTTTCTCTATCCATTTTTGATGTTACAGTATTTAAAAATGTTTGTTGATCAATGGTTTAGTGAAAGGAAGTGTTGCGCTCAACTGAGAGTATCAACTTTTTTTTAGAAATTCCTGGTACGCTGCGTACCTATCCATTCGCTCAAGAATCTTAGAAATGATTTGATGGATTCATTTTGAACTCGGAAAAACTTTCTCTCAAATCCTTGGTTTGAAACATAAACGTCCTAATTACAGCTTGATTGAGATATAGTTACGGCGTTTAAGTCACCAAAGTAACAGAAATTGCTTGACATAAATGACCGAAATTCACTTCCGTAATGAATCAAAGACTCGATTTGTCAATCGAAATTTGATTGAAAATGGCGATTCGATCATAATATAGGCCCATGTTTCTTTCAAAACACGAGTAATATTCCATGTAACAATCTATGAATTAACCAAACGCTTCTGCCAATCAAATAACTAGTCGACCAATAGAATCATTCATGAAGTCCAGAAATAAGTTTTTAACTCCAACATTGGCCGCCATTTTTTAAACATTTTTTTGTTGGTTTAGCGACTTAAACGTCGTAACTACAGCCTTTTCAAGCTGTAGTTACGAAGTTTAGATCGCCGACTAACTATTCCACTTTTTTGTTATATGCTACTGGCCATAAATTTTACAAAATAACGTAGTACTTCTTGTCAATTGGCGTGGTCAACGATGTAAGTGGGCGGGACCATGGATTGGTCCATTACTTACCAACAATTTCATTTGACCCTAGTAAACACATCTGAACTAGTTTATGCTGCGTTTTCTTGCGTCGCAAATATTCGTGAGGTGTTTCAGAACCGTTTGATCTGAAAAAAAAAATTAAACGATTTTACCGAAGAAAATATTTACAGTTTTAAAGTTACAATTTCTCAAATTTATTGGGATTCTATAGTAGTGCAACTTGTAAGATTCAACATTTTAAAGTGTTTGTTTTTAAAAACGACAAACGTAGGATGGGTTGATTAACTTATTTTTCTTTTAAGAAATGAAGAGTTAAAATCAAAGAATCAACCAACCAATCAGATCATTCATTTAGTCAAAAAGTGATCTTAAGTCGCCAATCAAATTACATAACTTTAATTTCCTCATTGGCAGGCATTAATATTAGGCATTTTTGTTAGTTTGTCGACTTTAACATTGTAACTACAACTTATAGTTTACGACGTATAGGGTCGCCGACCAACCATTTTATTCATTTTTTGTTAAATTTTTACTATCCATAAATTTTGTTCGGTTCATATCGAAGTGGAACTCTCTGTTGGAGCTCAGAAGGCGGAACTAGTGACCTGTCAATTGACCAATAGCGGCTGTCAACCCATGAATTAATCAACCAATCAAATCTTGCATTCAGTCCGGAATTGAGATTTTGAACTCCACCATTTGCCGCCATTTGTGTAAAGCATTTCATGTTGGTTTGACGTCTTAAACGTCGTAACTACAGCTTATTCAAGCTGTAGTTACGACGTTTAGGGCGCCAACCCACCATTTTCTGTTACATGCTTCTGGCTATAAATTTGGTAAAATAACGTCAGTTTAATTCGAAGCGGAACTTCCTGACGGAGTCAATAGGGAGAGCCAGCTTTTTTATGTGGACAAGACCAGTGATTGTTCAAATTCCATATTTCATCGTCGCTCTCCGTAGGATATTTGTATATAATTTTAAGGAGTGTCTTGTTCTTCTCTTTTTAACGGTGGTCCTGGATTGGTGTCTGTTTCGCGTAGTCTAGCCGGTTATTTGTATTTTTAAAATTTTAGCGTATATATTTTAGTTAGTTTTAAACCACGGAGAGCATTATTCCATTGGGACAGCATTATATCACGCCCGGTAATCTCAGGCTCCATCTCTTTTTGGAGAACAGTACAAAAAGGAGACAATGATACTTCCGATATGGAGCCAAGGACCGGAACTGAACAGAAAAGGTAAGTAAAACAGTTCACCTCGCGTACAATTTGATCTGCTATTGACCTATTATACATTTTCCCAAAACGTCCAGAGTTTCATACCACATAGAAATGATTATATTGTCCGTTTGCGGTGATAGATTTCAAAAATAATTCCGTTTGTGAATAGAAACTTGAATCAAAGTTTTGACATCGGACCCGATCAAACACGAAAATGCGTGTTGAAATCGTTAAATCCATGTTATCAACAGTTCTGAAAGATTTAAGTTGCTATGACACTGAACTGAATGATAACGTGTTGATATAAAATAATGTTACCATAAAGAACTGCGTTTCCCTACCCCTTCTACGGATTTTCTTAGATGAGAAGGAGACCAGGATGCGATGAGGGAGACAAGATTCAGAGGGAGAGGCGATGCATATGAAAGAGTACAGTGAATAATTTTCTAGGACTATAACTTTATGAATATTACAGGACACTTTTTCTTTCCCTAGTACACAGTAAATGTGTCTGTCAGACTCTCTAGAACAGCCATATTTATATCAAAGTCGCAAGAATCGAGTTACACAACTCACCAATGAATTAATACAAAACCCACGCTTTGAGCTCATTACTTTCAGTCACAACTCTGCTACACACTGGTTTATTTCCCGCTGACTTGTGTTAACTTTGAGATCACACATGAAGTGAAATGACCAAAATCACTCACACAGCGCTCCAATGATTCATTCCATACACTCACCCAAACCATTAAAAACGCTCAAATTATTTCAAAAACATTTAAAAACCTTCCAAAATGAGCAGCATTTCATTCAAATCGATAACAATTTTCCACATTTTTTTGGCTGGATTTTAAATCGTCTGATTGGTCCGTGAGAACAAACAAACACAAAAGTATATATATTTTAATAAAGAGAGTTAATAAATCTCCATCTATCTATATATACTGCCTAACTCCCCTTTCGGGAATGACTGGAAGGTGCGCGTCTGTGCTGGAATATAAACTGTTAGTCATTGGTTAGGGTGCCATATTTAAAAGTATTGTGAATGTTAGATAAAGAGATCTGATAAAACATATTCTGGTCATCCAGGACGACTCACTATCTGAAAAGAATCGAGACTCTTTTTGAACGCTGCAATGTCAGGTTGCTGTTTCTGGTAGGCTGTTCCAAAATATCACTGTGTAGGGAAAGAAAGAATATTTAAAGAAGAAAGCATTCGTGTGGATCTGTCTGAAAGATGCTGTGTGCATATGTCGGGTGGTCCTAACTGGTCTTTCAAGATAAGCTGGTACCGGTACTGCAACAAAACTATTAACGATTTATAAAACATGGTGACTCTGGAAACGTCTCGTCTATATTGAAGAGTTTGCCAGCCAAGCTCCTTCTGCATGAACATTATTTTGTACCCATCTTGCTGCTCTACGTTGTACTTTTCCCTTTTGTTGATATAGGTTTTTGTGTAAGGGCTCCAAACGGTTGATGCGTATTCTACCTGGGGTCTGACTAATGTTTTGTACGATGTCTCTCTGATCTTCTTATTCTTGGTCTGGATGTTTCTGCGAAGAAAACCTTAGGTTTTATTTGCCTTTGATGTTATATTGTCAATGTAAGTGTTCCATGAAAGATATCCAGATATTGTAACTCTTAGGTATTTAGCATTATCCACAGTCTCTAGCACTTATCCATGTAGCCTGTAATCAAAATAAATCTTTTCTTCTTTTTAGTAATATTTAGCATTTGCTGGGATTAAACTCCATTTCCCGCTTTTTCTCCCACTGCATTAACTTGTCTGGATCTTCTTGCATGGTGATACAGTCTTGCTCGTTGTTTATAACTAAGTAGAGGGCAGTGTCATCTGCAAACAAACGATCTTGGGATGTGATGGTATTAGGAAGGTCGTTAATATACAAAAAAAACAAAAGAGGACCAAGCACCGATCCCTTAGGTACTCCAGACGTGACTGGAACTTCGGATGAGCATCCACCTTGTAAGACTACTTTTGGTGTTCTGCCTATAAGAAAAGATTTAATCCACAAAAGGGTAGTATTGTTTACTTCATGTTCCTGCAATTTATACAAAAGTTTTAAGTGGCTTACTTTATCAAAAGTCTTGTTGAAGTCTAACAAAACTAGATCAGTTTGTTTTCCTTCAGCAAGGTTTCTGGCAAGATGGTCGGTCAGTTGCAGTCGCTTGGTTTCACATGAACACCTTGCTCTGAAACCATGCTGTAAGTCATAAAGAATATTTTTTTGTCAAAATGTTTTGTTGGATTTGATGCTACAATATGTTCAAGAGCTTTACACAGTATACATTTTAAGGATATAGGTATGTAATTTGCAGGATCTTCTTTGTTTCCTTTCTTGGACAGTGGAGTCACGTTTGCATTTGTCTATACCTGGGGAAGGGTGCCAGTTTCAAGGGATTTCTGAAAGAGAATTTGGACGACATTAGCGATTTTGGATTATATTCCTTTAATTTCATTCAAAAGTCGCCCCTCCCACTCATTCAATTTCATTCTGAAATCATCTCCAAATCATCCAAAAATTGTCAATTTCAAGGTGAAATTAAATGTAGCTGTGAATTTGTTTACCTTTTGACATAATCTAGGATACAGCGCCCTCTAAATATAAAGAAAACACTTAAAGCAAATCAATTATGTAAGCATTGAACATTTGGTTGAGAACAGTTATTTTCGCCCTCTATCGAATTCATTTTGGCATTGATTTGTTGGGGTTTTGGGGTTTATTACAGGCTTAAGTTTTCAGAAAATCATAGAAAAGGGGTCGGTTTTGACGTTCGAAGAGGGACTGGGGTTACATAAGAGTATGGGGTTCTAAAAGAAGTTTTACAGTACATTTTTATATGCATCGCCTCTCCCTCTGAATCTTGTCTCCCGCACTGCATCCTTGTCTCCATCTCATCTAAGATAATCCGTAAAAGGGGTAGAAAAAACGCAGTTCTTTATGGTAACATTATTTTATATCAACACGTAATCATTCATTTCACAGTCATCGCCACTTAAATCTTTCATTGTTGTTGATAACATGGATTTTAACGGTTTCAACACGCATTTTCGTGTTTGATCGGTCCGATGTCAAAACTTTGATTCCAGTTTCTATTCACAAACGGAATTATTTTTGAAATCTATCACCGCCAACGGGTAAAACAATCATTTCTATGTGGTATGAAACTCTGGGCGTTTTGGGAAAATGTATAATAGGTTAATGGGAGATCAAATTGTGCGCGAGGTGCACTGTTTTTCTTACCTTTTCTGTTCTGTTCCGGTCCTTGGCTCCATATCGGAAGTATCATTGTCTCATTTTTGTACTGTTCTCCAAAAAGAGATGGAGCCCGAGATTACCGGGCGTGTATATAGGACCTTAGTCGTCGTTTGTTTCATCTTCTAGTCCATCAAATATCTATTATGCGATAACTGCTCGGGAAATGGTAGCATTCCAAAATCCGAGGGTAAAATAAGTACCTCTCGCCCCCCCCCCCCCGAGCAACCCGCCGAAGGACCCGGATTAAGGCCCGGGGGAAAGGCGGGTCGGTTCCCCGGGAGGAGGGGGGAAATACAGACAGATTGGTTAGTTATACGTACCGTGGTAATAAGCCAGGTAACAGGGTTTCCATATCTCTCCACCAATCTTCGTACTGGGCTTTATATTGGCTCTGGTCACACGTGATCTCTATCTCTCCACTGTAACAAGAGCATAAACCTTCCTGTGTATGGCGTGCCAATTTGGCCAAAAGCACCCTTTAAAGTCGTCCTAGCACAGAGAACGCGTGCAAGCATAAATAATAAAGGTAAACCCGTTTTATTTAAGCGTGCGCTCTAACACTCTGACAGGTCACGCTTTATCTAAAAGTAAACGCCTTCATTTTGTGCTTTTGTAATTTTGACGAACGCGCACATTTTATATCCTTGAACGCTAAGTAATTATGCGCGCACGCCCAACTTTTTGAGTGCACCTGTTTTATTTACGCATGCACGCGTTTATTTTAGCGTCTATTACCTTAAGTGTACTTTTGACCCATTTAGTGCGCCACACCTGTCGTTTTAATCAGTTTCACTCAAGACATAAGCATAATATGTTTTGTTGATGTTGTTTGTTTGTTTGTTTATTTGTTTGTTTGATTTCTATGAGGTTTGAACCTAAAAAACATATGCATACTGTATGAATACGCTAAGCAGATTCATACAATGGTGTGCTTTAGTTATTCGGTTCATACCTCAAAGAAAGTTTTAATCAAAGGGTGAAGTTAAACTTACTTCCGTCGTTTGAATACGTGATTCATACATTAGTGTATTTAAGTTCTCAGTTTTTCGGTTCACACCTCAATGAAAACAAAAATGTATTCTCTTCATTTTCTATGATCCAATGCCATCTAGCAATAATGTAACTTTTAGTTTCGTCTATCAAAATCGAGCCTTCTGATTGGTCGAAAAAATTATTCATAACTCCATGAACAATATTTTGAGCGCGCAGCGATTTTGTATGCTTCCAGACAAAATAGTACCATACAAAAAGGTATCAAAAACGCTCGATGCTATAAGTCATAAGAAATGAAGAGAATATCCTTTGTTTTCATGGAGGTATGAACCGAAAAAACTAATCACACAATGTATGAATCCGCTTCGCGTATTCATACAGTGTGATTAGTTTTTTTCGGTTCATACCTCCATGAAAACAAAAAATATTCTCTTCATCTCTTAGAAACGAAAGCAATTATTTTACTACTTTTAAATAGCATTTTATAGATCTACTTTGTGCGCAAGCATACAAAATAGTTACGTGCTCACAAATTTGTTCACTGAAGTATGAAAAAAGAAATTCAGCCAATCAAAACGCTTGAATCTTGATAGACGAAAGTAAAATCAAATAGTATGAGCATAGGGCACAGACATCGAGCAGTCTGGAAGGCGACAACGTGCAATTAAAACATCCCCGATCTACTTCACAAACCGTCAATAGTTTTCTACAGAGATCAAAGTGAATACTCCGATCAGACTCCAATCAGGATGCACAGACCGATCTGAGTCTTTACTTGGTGCACACATCGATTATATATGAAATGCTAAGAACGGACCCAAAATATTTATTCCATAAAATCAGTTGTTCACGAAGTTAAATTGTTGATTTATTTCTTATATATATCGGGTTTAACACCACTCTCAACGGTATTTCTGTTATATCGCGGCAGCAGTTTCCTGCATTTTGTCAAACAAGTGAATCAAATTTTGAAGATGCAATATACTAATGTAAAATATACTTTAAAAGAAAATTGATGACATGAGATGTATCTTTCAGCTACTTATATCATTTAATTTCCTTAAAGTTACATTGTTGTAATTTAGTTGTGTAAGTAATGAAAATATAACATTAAAGTAATGAAATCCGACAATCCCTTAGAATTAGATTCGTTTGGTTACATGTAATAAAAGAATAAAATGAAACTTAATATGACGTTTGAATTTAACCCTTTCCTGTTTTATGAAATTTTAGACTGGTCCAATTTCAAAGAGGTTGCAGACGACAATGAAAAATGCACGCAATTTGAAATCTGACTATCCTATGTGGTAGAAAATATTGTGGGAAAAGGAGAAATTGCTTGTTACAAGCAATTTCTCCTTTTTCCACAATGTTTTCCCAGTATTAAATCACAGTGACGAAAAATCCCGGGTTTGTCCAGGAAAGGGTTAAACAGATATACTTATAAATATGTTGATAGTGGTAGCGCGTCGGCCTCTCAATCATGAGGTCCAGGATTCGATCCCCGGTCGCAGTAAATATACTGTCCGACATTTGTCTCCCACAAATGGGAGGATAATCGTAAACCTAAGTGGGATGAGCTGCTGGGGGACTCGGAAAGGATGTAGACTGTAGTGCTAGTACTGGTGTGAGAAATACCAGGAATCCATGGGTAGGTGCTCCAGCTGCCGCGAAATGACTGTTAATAGTGACGTTAAACCCCATTCAAACAAACATTCACTGCGATTTCTTATAACACGACCTGTAAAATAAATCTCTTCGTTGACGGATCATAGTTGTGAATCAAAATATGGACCAATCACGAATTCAGACCAACAGTGTACTTCGATTGACAGTTATTTGAAGCATCGTTGTTGGTTTAGTGACTAAAACGTCGTAACTACAGATTTGATAAGCTATGTGTACGACGTTCAAGTCGCAAGTCGCCAACCAACAATTTCTTTCGTTGTTCTGTGTTAGTGGCTATAAGTTTTACAAAATAACACCGTTTAATATCGAAGTGGAACTTCCTGTCGGAGCTCACTTGGCGGGGCTAGCGATCCGACCATCGCACTCAAAGATGATGCTTTGCGAGCCTTGACGGATTCTTAAACTACTTACTTTAAAACGAAGAATATATTTTCAGCTGGGTTGCACTGTCGAGTTAAAGGTGCGCCATATTTGACGGCCTCCTTTTTCAACGAAATTACCAACATTTTCTTCTGTTTGGTGGGCCAGTGTTTAAAGAGCGGGTTCTCCTCTACAAATTTGTTTTTCTGTTTGTATTCTTTCTCAAGGACATCTCGGACCGAACGATTGTACAAATTCCGATCGATCACGACCAAGTCCGTATCGCAGTCGGCAATTACCGTGGCTGTTCGTATACAGTCGTCTTTGAGAAGAGCGATCTCACCAAATGACTTGCCTTCGCCTGGAAAAATGAAACACCATAGTCGATCATTTATTACCCGCAGACCTATATCGCTGTTTCTAGTATCTATGCGTTTTTTTCACCTGTTACTAAACGACAAAATTTCAGACTGGCCCAAATTAAAAAGGAGTTGCAGATGACTATTTAAGTTAGTAGATAGAAAACATTGTGGATAATGAAGAAATTGCTTGTTATAAGCAATTTCTTCATTATCCAAAATGTTTTCCAAAGACTTTTCTTGCGGGGCCCGAAATAGCGGGATCGCATGGGAATGGGTTAAAGGTATGTATTTCTCATATTACTAAGTTTATGCTAATTAGTTTTTGTTCACATAACTTATTTGGAAAACTCAACACTGGTGTAGTATTTTTGCAAATATTACCAGACAGCGAGCTTTTACACTTGCCCAAATTGAAAAGAGCTGTAGACGAAAAATTATTGTTTACGGATTTTATATTTCTTTCAACTTTAAGAGTAAAACATATTGTGTAAAATGAATAAATTGTTTGCTTGTTGCAAGCAATTTATCCATTTCAAACAAAGTTTTCCAAATTATGTTAAGTAAGGTGTTAAAAGAAGAATCATTGTGTGGGAATGGATAAAAACAAAATTACATTGAAGAGGTTGCCTTAAGCAACTGAAAAAAAAAAACTTTATTTTATTCCTACTTCTTTCTGCATTAATAACCTTAAATATCTTTTTTTTTATTAATTTCTCATTTATATTCTTTAGAATACAAGTAAAATTATTTTAACTCAATAATGAATATCGCAAGATAAAACACGAGTCACTGTTAACGAAGCCTTGCACTCATCTTTCCTTGTGATGTTAGAGATCACTGCTCAAACACATATCTACCGCGGCCATAGCGCAGTTGGTATCGCAGTTGGTAGAGCATCGGACTCCAAAACATGGTGTCCAAGGTTCGATCCCGGTCGCGGCAAATACCATTACCGACCAATGGGTGGATAATCGTAAACCTAAGTGGGAAGAGCAGCTGTAGGCTCGGAACGTATGTATTGGTAGTACTGGTGTGAGAAATACCAGGGATCCATGGCTAGGCCCCATTCAAACAAACAAATCATATACAAACCTGCGGTCCATACATATTTCCCCAGGAGTTCTCTCTTTAACTCTGTGTCTGAACACACTTTCTGTACCTCTTTCAGTACTTCCTTGTTATCGTCAATATCTTGGATAACATAGATGGATACAGCACCGCGTAGAATTATATACAATCTGAAATACGGCCATTATTTTTATGTCAGAATAGTTGTACTTCATCGAGGATAATATGTCACTTTTAAGCCTACTTAAACTGTTAGATTCACAAATTTGACGACTGTGTTGTTCGAACCAATCAGGGTCTATCGGTCACTTAGTAACCCTTTAGTGTTTTTCAAAACTTAAGATTTATCCTAATTCAAATGGGTAGCGGACGTCATTTTTAAGCAATTGCAGTTGAAATAGTAGCTATCCTACAGGTCAGTCTACGTCAGTTGACATATATTCGCCGCCTGATTGTTAACTGTTTTGGTAACGTTAATGTTCATAAACATATACATGTATCATCAATATTGCTTGATTTAATATGATATTGAATATTCAGCTTTAATCTATCGTGCCAGTAATTGCCTATGCATTTTCCAAATTGATTTAGACTTAATCATTTTGTATAATTTCACTGGTTTTCCGCGTCAGACTCCTTATCTTCAATCATGGGATGTCATGGGCTCGATCCCCGGCAGCGGCACATATTCTTTCCGACATTTGTCTCTCAACAAAGGGTGGATAACCGTAAACCTAAGTGGGATAGCAGCTGAAGGCTAGGAAAAGGTGTAGTGGTAGTACTGGTGTGAGAAATACCGGGAATCCATTGTTAGGTGCTCCAGCCACCAAGATATGACTTAAATACTGTTAAAATCTGCGTTAAACCCCATTTTATCAATCTCACTATTTGATAACTGTGTAAACCCAACTGGCAGATTGCTGGCCACGCCCACTGAGCTCCGACAGGAAGTTCAATGGCATTATCTTTCAAAAGAATGATCAGTAACATGTAAAAGAAGGTAAAAATTAATACGCTGTATGCACGACGATATAGACGCTGACCAACAAAAATGCTTCAGATAATGAAAGCCAATGTTGGAGTTCAAAGGTCACTTTCGGTCTAAATGAACAATTGATCCGTTGATTGACTGCTGCGATCTGTTAATTCTGGATCTTTGAAATAAACTGATTGAGGGGAATCCATTTTTTTTCGACATTTTTGTTTAACGCTTTCCTGTTTTGCAAAAATTTAGACCCGTCCAAAATCAAAGGTTTGCAAACGACAATCAAAAGTGGATTTCATTTACAAAATAACCATCGTGTAGAGTGGAAAATATTGTGGAAAGAGCCGAAATTGCTTGTAACAAGCAATTTCTTCTTTTTCCACAATTTTTTCTCAATTATAAAATCATAGGGACGTAAAAACCAGGAATTAACCAGGAAAGGGTTAAGAAGTAAGCCAAGTAATACAGTAAATATGGATCGAACGACCACCTGTTAAGCGCCGACTTTCATTAAGCAACCACAATTAAATCCCAATTTCAAAATCAAAAGCTTTCATAAAGAAGTAATTGTGTTTGCTAAAATCATACCATACCAAAATAGTTTCATTTTTAGTTTCGTCTATCAAAAACGAGCGTTCTGAATGGTCGAAAAAAATATTCATAACTTCATGAACAACAATTTTGAGCACGCAGTGATTTTGTATACTTCCGCACAAAATAGTCCCATACAAAAAGGTATCAAAATTTGTAAAGCTTTTGGTTTTTCGCCCGATGCTATTAAATTATAAGAAATGAAGAGAATATTTTTTGTTTTCATGGAGGTATGAACCGAAAAACCTAATCACACTACGAATCCGCGAAGCGTATTAAATTGAATCAATCCTTCATATATTTTACAAAATGTATTTTAAGTGACCATTCTCTTTCAATGTTGTTGAATCTTATTAGAAACGTCTCATTGAAACGATTCTAATAAGTCTAAATAAAAAAAGGATTTAGCCAGAATTCTTTAATATTTTGTATATGAAATCGAATCAATCCTTCATATTTTTTTACAAATTGTGTTTTAAGTGAACATTCTCTTCCAATGTGCTTATTCTAATCAGTCTCAATAACAAAGGATTTTTCCAGAATTCTTACAAAAGTTCACGAACGCAATCAAATCAATCCTTCATATATTGCACAAACATGTGTTTCTGCCTAAATGTTTGAGTGGTATAGGTGCTTGACTCGTGATCTGAAGGTCACGGGTTCGAGCCCAACCGTTACCGAGGCAAGACACTTTATAGCCAGCCCCAGTCTACCCAGCTGTAGAAGTGGATAGCAGTGGGGTTAAACCACTGCCTCTCTTTCAGGAACGTGAAAACATCTGGTTTTTGTGTTCGAGAGCGACTGTATAAGCTTAAAGCGTTCGTGGTACTCGAACTAAAATAAATAAGTATCAACTAGACATTTGTTTTTGTGACCATTCCTTTAAGCAACCACTTTTTGTTCGTCCAATGAGTGGTCGCCTAATACAAGATTAACTGTACACAACCACACTTACTTGTCCCCATTTTCTCCTTGCTGTATAAGAACGTCATCTTTCTTTTTTCTTTCAAATTCACAATGTCGGATAACATCTGCCACAATTTCTGAAGATAGACAACAAAAAAACTTGCACAATTATTTCTTATGTATATTTGTGATCTTCAAATTTGGAGGAAATAAAGAATATGAATGAATGAATGAGCATTTTGAGCAATCGACTGAATGCTGGTCACGCCCACTGAGCTCCGACAGGAAGTTCCATTTCGATATTAAATGGTGTTTTTTGCAAATTTATGACCAGTCAAACGAAACAAAAAAGTGAAATTATTTGTTCGGCTAGTTAAACGTCATGAGTACAGCTTGAATAATCCAGGAATCCATTGTTAAGTGCTCCAGCCGCCGCGATAAGACTGAAATACTGCTAGCGGGGTTAACCCCATCAAATCAATCAATCAATCACTTCTGGTCTAAATGAATCATTTGGTTGGTCGATTAAATACATGTACGACAGTGTACGAGGATGAGGACACGATGGCGAGATCACGAGAGTACGACAGTTAGGACACGAAGATAGGAAATCACGTGGTGAGAGTAGGATATAATTTCGCCGTACTCGTCGTCGTATTCTCCTGCTCTAATCGTCGTACTCTCGTGTTCTCATAGTCGTACTCTCGTGTTCTCGCCGTCGTACTCACGTGCTCTCACCGTCGTACTCTCGTGTTCTTACCGTCCTACTCTGGTGTTGTCACCGTCGTACTCTCTGGTTCTCGCCGTCGTACTCTCATGTTCTCGACGTTGTACTCTCCTGTTCTCACCGTCGTACTCTCCTGTTCTCACCGTCGTACTCTCGTGTTCTCGCCGTCGTACTCTCATGTTCTCGACGTTGTACTCTCCTGTTCTCACCGTCGTACTCTCGTGTTCTCGCCGTCGTACTCTCATGTTCTCGCCGTCGTACTCTCATGTTCTCGACGTTGTACTCTCCTGTTCTCACCGTCGTACTCTCCTGTTCTCAACGTCGTACTCTCCTGTTCTCACCGTCGTACTCTCGTGTTCTCACTGTCGTACTCTCCTGTTCTCAACGTCGTACTCTCGTGTTCTCACCGTCGTACTCTCGTGTTCTCACTGTCGTACTCTCCTGTTCTCAACGTCGTACTCTCCTGTTCTCACCGTCGTACTCTCGTGTTCTCACCGTCGTTTTCTTGTGTTCTCAACGTCGTACTCTCCTGTTCTCACCGTCGTACTCTCGTGTTCTCACTGTCGTAATCTTGTGTTCTCAACGTCGTACTCTCCTGTTCTCACCGTCGTACTCTCTTGTTCTCACCGTCGTTATCTTGTGTTCTCACCGTCGTACTCTCCTGTTCTCACCGTCGTACTCTCCTGTTCTCACCGTCGTACTCTCGTGTTCTCACCGTCGTTATCTTGTGTTCTCAACGTCGTACTCTCCTGTTCTCACCGTCGTACTCTCGTGTTCTCACTGTCGTTCCCTTGTGTTCTCAACGTCGTACTCTCCTGTTCTCACCGTCGTACTCTCGTGTTCTCACCGTCGTTATCTTGTGTTCTCAACGTCGTACTCTCCTGTTCTCACCGTCGTACTCTCGTGTTCTAACTGTCGTAATCTTGTGTTCTCAACGTCGTACTCTCCTGTCCTCACCGTCGTACTCTCGTGTTCTCACCGTCGATATCTTGTGTTTTCACCGTCGTACTCTCGTGTTCTTACCGTCGTACTCTCGTGTTCTCACCATCGTTATCTTGTGTTCTCACCGTCGTACTCTCCTGTTCTCACCGTCGTACTCTCGTGTTCTAACTGTCGTACTCTCCTGTTCTCACCGTCGTACTCTCGTGTTCTCACTGTCGTAATCTTGTGTTCTCAATGTCGTTATCTCGTGTTCTCACCGTCGTACTCTCCTGTTCTCACCGTCGTACTCTCGTGTTCTTACTGTCGTACTCTCGTGTTCTCACCGTCGTTATCTCGTGTTCTCACCGTCGTACTCTCGTGTTCTCACTGTCGTAATCTTGTGTTCTCAACGTCGTACTCTCCTGTTCTCACCGTCGTACTCTCGCGTTCTCACCGTCGTAATCTTGTGTTCTCAACGTCGTACTCTCGTGTTCTCACTGTCGTAATCTTGTGTTCTCAATGTCGTACTCTCGTGTTCTCGCCGTCGTACTGTCGCGTTCTCGTCGTCGTACTCTTGTGTTCTCACCATCGTACTCTTGGTACGGTTTTCCGTAGGTAACAGTTATAAACGACCATATTTCCCTTCATTTGAATCCAAATTGGTGACGATAACGTATAATATGATATTATCATGGCCGATCGTGTCTGTGAATCAATGAATCGATAGACTAATAGAATCATTAAGTTAGATCGGAAGTGACCTTTGATCTCCGACATTGGCTATGAAACAATAAAAGATATTTTCTGAAAAGTTAAAATCAAAGTACCTTCTGGAAGAGTGTGCAATATTGCCGAATGGTTCTGAAACCAATGAACCAAGTCCATACACTCAAACTCTGTCCTGTTTTCAATGGGTTTGTCCACTACCGCCATGAACGCTTCCTTCATTGTTCTAGTTCTGTAACCTCCAGTATGGGAAAAGGATTTGATTTTTAACTTAATTTTCAATTCCTATGATATCGGTTCAAAAAAAGTACGAAAAACAAGTGTTACTCGGTCGGAGTATTTAAACCAATGTTATGTTCTGATTGGTGTTTTTTATTGCAATTCTCTAGCAAAATCTAAGCATAATTCAAAGAATCGTTTTAGTTGCGATTCTTCTTGTTCCATTTCTTTTCAGCTCGTCCAGGACAAAAGCCTCGGTAGAGCTATTATCATACCCTAGGATGTCGGCATTAGCGTCGGCGTCGATGACGGCGATCTCATACGGTTAACCCTTTCCTGTTTTTCAAACTTTTATACTTGTCCAATTTCAAAAGTTTTGCAGTGAATCTAATTTGCAAAATAACCGTTCAGTTGGATAGAAAACATTATAGAAAAAGAAGAATTAGGTTGTGACAAGCAATTTCTCCTTTTTCTACAGTGTTCTCTCAATCATAAAATCATCGGGACGTAAAAGCCAGGGATTTATTAGGAAAGGGTTTAAGTTTTTATATCTCTTTATAACTAGTGCGAAAGGGCTCATATTTCACAGATGGTTGGTTTCATTTGAGACAATAACATTGACCCTGTGACCTTGACCTTAAGCGCGTTACAAAAAAATCTAAAACATCGGTTACATATAAATATTTAACTTTAATTATTTATTTCATCATTATTTCTGAGAAAAGCAAATTATTTGTTGATTTTGCGATTGAACTTTTTAGTCAGATACTAACAGAAATTTGCATTTTAAGATAATTTTCAATATAAGATGTCTAATTAATAATATTCTGATTTATCCCCTCTGCACCAAAGATTTGGGAATTATATAGATGATAATTGTTTCGGTTTAATGTCGATTTAACTTTCATTGGGAGAGCAACAAAAGCTATATTTTCACGAGTGACGGGGCAACGGGGTAAATGGCTATTCTATAACTTCATTGCAAAAAAGACAAAATGTGACATTTTTTATTGGGGTGGGGGGTCCAAAAGGGCGGCATTTCGCGCGTGAAATAAATGGCAATCTGACGACGTCATCAGTATATTTGGTCCCGGGTAGATAATATTCAGTAGTTAAG
Organism: Fragum fragum; assembly: GCA_946902895.1. NCBI lineage: Eukaryota > Metazoa > Mollusca > Bivalvia > Cardiida > Cardiidae > Fragum > Fragum fragum. The sequence goes on from OX336379.1 coordinate 43,263,173, forward strand.
AGATGAAGAGAATATTTTTTGTTTTCATGGACGTATGAATCGAAACACCTAATCACACTGTACGAATACGCGAAGCGGATTCATACAGTGTGTGATTAGGATTTCGGTTCATACCTCCATGAAAACAGAAAATACTCTCTTCATTTCTTATAATTTAATAGCATCGAGCGCAAAAACAAAATCTTCACAAATTTTGGTACCTTTTTGTATGGGACTATTTTGTGTGGAATTATACAAAATCGCTGCGTGCTCAAATTTTTATTCATGGAGTTATGAATTTTTTTTTACCAATCAGAACGCTCGTTTTTTGATAGACGAAACTAAAAATTAAATTATTGAGGAATGAACAAAAACAGGGCTAAATCTACTAATACAGTGAGTTTGTCATTTTGTATAATTTGATTGGGTTTTTTCCGTGAAATTGTCGAGTGAATCCGAATAATGTGCCGAAAAGCAATAAAGAGTTTCTATTTCAGTCTTTGGATTTTCTTCTTGAAATTATCAAAGACTGGTACCAAAGTGAAACATTTACCACTTCATGCAAGACACGCCTTTTAATCATTAAAGAGTTTCCAATTTAGTCTTTGGATTTTCTTCTTGAAATTATCAAAGACTGGTACCAAAGTGGAACATTTACCACTTCATGCAAGACACGCCTTTTAATTATTAAAGAGTTTCAACTTTAGTCTTCGGATTTTCTTTTTGAAATTATCAAAGACTGGTACCAAAGTGGAACATATACCACTTCATGCAAGACACGCCTTTTAATTTCGATTCTCGAATTGCGATTTTTATTTTAATATCTAGATTTTCAATTAGATTTCTTTCAATCTTATTTTCCGCAATATTTCACACAATTCGAAACATATCCAATTTTCTAAATGTAAACACCTTTATTCGATTAATAGCCCAATACGAACTATATGATCTGCGATCCAATGCGGCGCTTTTGTATTTTGAAATACAATAACATGATGGACAAAAAGATAGATCCTTTACTTTGTTCATATTGGAACAAGACATATTACCCTTTTCACCTCAAGGGTCGACCCTGTACATAATGTGTTATTCATAATGAATTAAAATCATTCAGAAAATGATCTTCCAAAATCTTGTGATATTGACTCATTCAACACAAACCCTCATTTTTACTTTTTTTAAAACTATTTCTAGGAAAACCTTAGGAGTAAATAAGAAATCACTATTTGCATTTTTTTTGGGGGGGGGCGGAGGGTGTTCACCGTGAAGTAAAATTTGGAATAAACATTAACCCATTCCCATACAATCCCTCTTTTTTTCACGTCCCTCAAAAAAATACTTAATAGAAACAAGGTTGAAAATAAAGAAATTGCTCGCTACAAGCAATTTCTTCATTTCCACCTTGTTTTCTACCCCAAAAGACAAAAATACTAAAAATCATTCAACTTAATAGCGTCGTATGCAACGTCTTTAATTTGGAAAAGTCCATAATTTTGACGTGTGGGAATGAGTAAACCTTTGTCATGCTGAACCCGGAATATTCCTGATTTGGCAGGAGGCATAGACAAAGTTCAGCGTGATCTTAGTCTTTATCACCTGTATGTCCTTTTTAAGTCAGAATTATTCACGATATCAATTCTTAAACTAATTAAATGCCCTGAAAGCCAGATCGGCAGTGCTATCAGGCCTATCAGCCCTTTGATTTTCACGCATTTTTGGGAGAAATTTTATTCAGCATAACGTGGGTAAAGACGATCAAGATCTTTTAGAATAAAGGATTGATGCACGGATTAAATTGCTATGTTAACATTTTACAGATACCCATCTTAATTTGTATAATTGTATGGCGGCATAGAACTGACATCTCTTAACAGATAGGTACGGCGGAAATGAATTGTGGTTATCGAAATATATAATTTCTTATTTTGTGCGTGTGTAGAAGGTTTTCGTCGTTTTTTTTTTTTTTTTCATCAGTTTGTTTTCTGTCTTGTTATGATACCACGTGAATTTTGTCGCTCTTATATTTAAAAAAGTGGTTAATCTTCACGTAAGTTTCGACCAATGTCAGAGTTCAAAGTTCGCTCGTTACATAACTTTTCTATTACATTGACAATACAAACGTTTGAATAAAAAATAACGCGTTATCTGTTATAATGCTCGTATTCATTTATTTGGTACCGGCGGTCGGTTTATGTCACCATATAATACATTGGGTAACCCACAAAAGAGTAAGGATGCTCAATTGGCATATTATGTCTTTTGGGGTTTTTTTTTGGGGGGGGGGGGGTTAAATAGCTACTAAAAGGAATGACTCGTACACTTTTTTTTATTAACAACGATTTTTGACACAAGTATACAATGAACTATAAAAACAAAAGCAATATCAGAAAGTAACCCAGTTTTGTTCATTTAAAGGGAAAGACAAACATTGGCAAAATACTAATATTTACTGTTAGCTCAAGTTTAACCAACCAAATACATCTCTTTTTTCGCCCTTCATTTATTGAAAAACTGCATATGTAGTCTTTTAACCCATTCCCACAAAATGACGATTTTCGACATCGCAAGAAAAAAAACTGGAAAACATTGTGGTAAATGAAGAAATTGCTTGTCACAAGCAATTTCTTCATTATCTACAGTGTTATCTACCCCAAAAAGACAGAGATTGATGAAATTTCATAAACAAAAAAAAAGTTGTCTGCAACTCTTTTCACTTTTGACGAGTTTAAAATTTTGTCGTCTGGTAATGGGTTAAGAGATTCTTTTTCATAATAAAGTTATATCTCACAAATACATTATCGTTTGTTCAATTGTGTCTATGGAGATACGCTCGGTAGCGGGAAATAAACGAAAGCATGGGTAAATCTAGAAAAACACTGAGTTTTGATTATTATTTCATGTCGCGGCCATGGTGTTAGCGCGTAGGATTCTAGTCACTCAGACCCGGGTTCGATCCCCGGTCACGGCAAATGTTTGTCACTCACCAATGGGTGGATAATCGTAAAACTATGTGGGAAGAGCAGCTTGAGACTCGGAAAGCACGTTGTGTTAGTACTGCTGTGAGAAATACCAGGAATCCATGGTTATGTGCTCCATTTGCGATATGACTGAAATGCTCTTTAAAGCGGTGTTAAACCCCGTTCAAACAATCATTCGTGTTAACGTGTTCGACATTAAAGGAAATAAAAGCAGATTTTTAGTCATGAAATACATATTCAAAAAAATGTCAGCCCGCCGCAATATGACTGAAATACTATAAAAAGTGGCTTAAAACTCAATTAAATTAATCAATCAATTTGACATTTTCACTTGTTTTCTGAGAATTTATCAAGTGTAATCAAGCATAACAGCCCTGCGTTCAGGATAGGAAAGCGCTCACCAAGGACGGTTTTAGCGAGCGCTTTCCAAAATGACCGATTGCTTTACAACACACACAAAAATCTTCAAATAAAAGCAATATCTAGACAAAATGTCGTTCGATTATAATACAACCAAATAGATTGTATTGATTTACCAACAGTCAAATTATTTGGTAATGATACGATGACGCCTTTTGACACCGTCAAGAAACAAATTGGGGAAACATAATGTAAAATGAAGCAAACATTTGAATGAAGATTGAAAATGAACAAGAAATGGGAAAACGTTTGTGTAAAATGAAGAAATGCCTTGTTGTAAGCAATTTATCCACTTGACACAAAAAATCTAAAGTTTTATAAACTTCTATAATTATAGTCTGGCACTCCTTTCAAATTGAACCAGTCTAAATTGTTTTCTTCTAGTAATGGGTTACTCTCATGTTTAATTTATGCCACACACATATCACATTAACTATATAGGAGTATAATTTAATTGTTAGTTTCGTCTATCAAAAACGAGCGTTCTGATTGGTCGAAAAATTTAATTCATACCTCCATGAACTAAATTCTGAGCACGCTGTGATTTTGTATGCTTCCGCACAAAAAAGTCCCATACAAAAAGGTATCAAAAGATGTAGGGTTTTTGCTTTTTTCGCTCGATACTATTAAATTATAAGAAATGAAGAGAATATTTTTTTGTTTTCATGGAGGTATGAACCGAAAAACCTAATCACACAATGTATGAATCCGCTTCGCGTATTCATACAGTGTAATTAGTTTTTTCGGTTCATACCTCCATGAAAACAAAAAAATATTCTCTTCATCTCTTAAAAACGCTCCCTTACTCTCTCTCTAACTCTCTCTCTTCCAGGCGGCGGCAAATATTCTTTCTGACATATCTCTACCACCAATGGGAGAAAATCGTAAAACTACGTGGAATGAGTAGATGCGGGTTCGGAAAGGATGTGGTGGTAGTACCTTTGTAAAAAAAATACCAGGAATCCATAGCCGCGATATGAGTGGAATACTGTTAAAAGTTGCTTTAAACCTCATTCAAACGAACAAATCGGTCTCAATCTCTCTGTCTATCTGTCTCCCTCTCTCCCTCCCGCTCTCTCTCTCACATACACACATACAAGCGATCGGTGTTTATCAGGGCATTCGCTTTTGACTTAGTTATACCTTTTTGATATCACTTTCCTAACCATTTTATTTTATATCCCTAGTTTTAACGTCCTTGTAATTTCATAATTTGAGAAAATATTGTAAAAATAAAAGAAATTGTTAGTGACAAGCTATTTCCTCTTTTCCACAATATTTTCTACAAAACTGAATGTTTTTTTTTTTTTTGTTTTTTTTTTAATTAAATTTTCGTCTGCAAAACCTTTGAACTTGGTAAAATCTAAAATTTTGCAAAACCTCATTTTCTGGTGTTGTAAAAGATAATTGCAGATTTTAATTGGATATGGATCTGACCGTGTTTACAAATCTATATCAGCGTGAACAATAAAGTTCGACCACAATTTACAAAACAATTGGCAAGATTTATTACAATAATATCATTACTAATCTAAACTATTCCTAAAAGGTCACGATCAGGCAATTGTATTTTTCAATGATATTGTCATTTTATATGGTTTTTTTTGTTGTTGTTGTTGTTGTTGTTGTTGTTTTTTCCAAATGAGTTACGTATTCCAACATTTGTTTATTTTCATTTAAAGTAATCATGTTATTTTTATACCGATTGTAGTAGCAATATTTGTTGTTGTGATTGATACTGTTTCAAGTATCATTAAAGTCATCATATTAAAATCTAATTTCAGTTTCGTCTATCATTACTCAAACGTTTTGGTCGGCTTTTTTTTCATACTTCCGCGAACAATTTTTTTTTTTTTTAGCGCACACCTATTTTGTAATCTTGCAACAAAGTGGATCCGGATTTTTTTCCTCAAAACTAGTAGAATATTTGGTTTGTTTTGCTTTAAAGAATTAAATTATTAGAAATTGAGATTTTGTTATTTGTTTTCTCTGAGGTATTAAAATAATAAAATGATAATAACACCAATGAATGAAACCGCTTCGCATATATATAGAGTGTGAATCATGACTCAATGAAAACGAAAAAAATCCTTAAGCCTTTCCTGTACAATCACTGGTTTTTACGTCCTTGTGATTTTATACTTGAGAAAACATTGTGGGAAAAGAAGAAATTGCTTGTAACAAGCAATTTCTTCTTTTCCACAATATTTTCTACCCTGTTGGCTAGTACTTTTCCAAATTGCACTCACTTTTAGTTGTCGTCTGCAACTTCTTTCAATTTAGACAAGTCTAAAAATTTGAGAAACAGGAAAGGGATAAAATCTAATCATATTATCTGTAGTGTCCGTGTTTGTATTGACCGATCGCGCCTGTCAATCAAATAACCAGTCGACCAATGAAATCATTCTTTGCGACCAGAAATGAGTTTTGAACTCTGACATTGGCCGCCATTTTTATTAGCTCGGCTGTTTTCGAAGAAAACCCGAGGTATTGCGATAGCGATGTTGTCGACGTCGTCGTTGTTGTCGTCGTCGTCGTCGTGCAAAAACTCTGACATTTTTCATATCTCTGGTTCTACTAAAGACATTCACTTGAAACTTGGCACACTTGTTCACTATCAAAAGAGCAACCTATACTATCAAGAGGGATAACTCTAGATGCATTTTGTCTACTATCCAGCACCCAACAGCCGAGCGTAGGCACCCGTAGGCGGTGCTTTTGTTAACATTTTGTTGGTTTGGGGACTTAAACGTCGTAACCACAGTCTATTCAAGCTGTAGTTACTACGTTTAGGAAGCCAACCAACTATTCTACTCTTTTGTTACATGCTACTAGTCATGAAAATTTGCAAAATAGCGCCGTTTAAAATCGAAGCGGGACTTCCTGTTGGAGTCAATAGGCGGGGCTAACGAAGTAAGTGGGAGGGACCATCTATCTAATAGTCGATTGAACATGCGTATGATTTGCAACTTTTGTGCCTTGTTAAGACTCCGATAAGCCTGCTCATCAGCTCAGTCTGATCAGAGTCTCTACTACATACGGTCTGTAGGAAGGTTATAACACAGAGTTTCTCCAGGCGTGGATTAATCTTTTCCTGGATTTTACGTTGCCGTGATGTCAGACTTGAGAAAACATAGTGGAAAAAGAAGAAATTGCTTGTAAAAAGAAATTTCTTCTTTTCCCACAAAATTTTCTACCGCATAGGATGATTTCATTTCAAATTGCATGAAGCTCATTGTAGTGTGCATTCTTTCTCAATTTGCATAAAGTCTAAAATTTCAAAAAACGGGAAAGGATTAAGACCAGCACTTCTCAAAGAAATTCGAATGACAGATTCTCTCACATCAGTCTTCAAAAATACTCTTTGAATTCAAGATAAAACATCATTGTGCCTTATTACCAGATCGGCGTTTTCGAGAAATCCCGGGGTATTTCTATAGCAAGGCCAACGTCTATGCACGCACCTGCGTCAGCGTCGTCGTCGAAAAACTTTGATAAAAAGAGCAATCCTTACCAACAAGTGGGGTAAGCCACTTTTGACGGTATTTCAGCTATATCGCGACGGCTGGAGCACCTGACAATGGATTCCTGGTAATTCTCACACCAGTACTACAACTACATCCTTTCCTAGCCTCCAGCTGCTATCCCACTTAGGTTTACGATTATCAACCCACCTCCCTGTTCGACCCGCTCATGTTGATATATGTACTATAAAGCGTGTACTTTAAAACTTAACCGATTATCTAGGGCAAAATATAATTCATAATTTGACTGGTTACTGGTATATAACCAAATCCAGTCATATCCGCTTTGGGTCTTAATTCAACACAGCTACGGTACCGGATCAAGTTTTTTTTTTTTTTTTTTTTTTTAAGTTTTATGAAACTAAGCTAAGTTTTATGAAACTAAGCTGAATATTTTCTGGTCACATGTACAAATAAGTCAAACGGTTTACCAAACAGATTCGTGATCGAAGTATTCCAATTCATTTAACCCATTTCCACACAGTGACGTGTTTAAACGCCCCTCAATATGAGAGTTTTGGAAAATATTGTGGACAATGAAGAAATTGCTTGTTACAAGCAATTTCTTCATTGTCCACGATGTTTTCTACGCAAAAAGTCAATAATATTAAAAAAATTATCAACTTAAAATTTTCGACTGCATCTTCTTTGAATTTGGACTGGTCTAAAATTGTATTGTTTGGGAATGGGTTAAGGTAAATCATGTGAAATATATAGCCATGGTTAGCCGCAGCCATAGTGCGCCTAGGACTCCTTACCATGGGACCTCGGGTTCGACCCCCGGTCACGGCGAATATCCTTTCTGGCATTTGTCTCTCACCAATTGGTGGATAATCATAAACCAAAGGGGGGTGAGCTGTTGGAGGCTTGGAAAGGATTAAATGGTCCTACTGGTGTGCGAAATACCAGGAATCCATGGATAGGTGCTACAGTCGTCGTCAAACCCCATTTAATCAATCAAAAACTAACATGGTTAGAAATCAAAGTACTGAAAGTATCGTAAGCTAGCAAAGCATGGTTTGTTAAGTAATCTTCTTTGTCAAAGTTCACCATGATAAATGAACGAAGTTTAAGTAGCACAGGAGCTAACCTATGACAAAATCCTAGACTGCATCAAGTTTAAAGAAGTTGCTCACAATAATTTCAAGTTGGTAAAATCTTTGCCTTGTTACAAGCAATTTCTTGATTGTCCATGATATTTTTCAGAGCTTTATTCTTAAGATGGTAAAAAATCGGGATTGAGTGGGAGTGGATTAAATAGCATGTTTTTGAAGGAGTTCTCTACATTTTGAAAAAGTTAATTCGTTAATTTGTGTGGCCAAACAAAGTAGTTCTCATTGTGAAAAATCTGGTCGGACTCATACGATATTCTCAAGTGAGCTAAAAAACATAGAAGATTAACTTTCAGGCAGAGTTTGCAATATTCTTGAAGTACATTAGCGTAGACATTCTGAAGATTTAGTGGTTAAGCCTCCAGTGGCAGTTTGCACTCATTGAACTCCGAGGAATCCTCAAATATTTGTTTGTTAACGTAAGCTATCAAACTTGACGTCTTTCCAGTTATATCAAAGCACTGAAAGTATAGTAAGCTAGCAAAGCACAATTTTGTTAAGTAATTTTCTTTCCCAGATGTTGTCATGATAAACAAACGAGGTTAAAGTAACCCAGGGGTTAACCCATTAGAACCTCGTGAAATCTTAGACTAGTCCAAATTGGGAAAAAATGCGGACGACAATATCAACTGTGTTGGGTAGAAAACATAGTGGACAGTGAAGAACTTGCTTGTAACAAGCAATTTCTATATTGTCCACGATGTTTCCCAATTTTCATGAGATGCTTAAAAAGCGGAAGTGAGTGGGAATGGGATAAATAATATGCTTTTGAACGAGTCATCTACAATTTGAATAGAGTTTGAAATATTCCTGAAATACATAAGAACTACTTTTTATGGCATAGACATTCAATGGATATTGCGGTAAAGCCTCCAGTTTGCACTCGTCGAACTCTGAGAAGACCTCAAAAATTTGTCTGTTAACTTACGCTATAAAGCTGACGCTTAGCTAGTTAAAAAGCACATATAAATGATTAAGGAAGAACAGAGGAAATTCAAAGATCGTGAGTGTCAATCAAAATCTCTATAGACCAATCCAATAATATATATTTCTTATGAAAGTGAATTTTGGACACCTACTTTGGCCGACATTAATGTTGAGCGTTTTAATAGGTCTGGCTATTTTATAAGGCGTAACTAGTTTACGCAAATACTTTACGACATATAGGTCTTCAAACAACTTTTTTATTTCATTTATAAATTTATTAATCTATTTTGTTGCATGTTACTGGTCACAAACTTTGCAAAATAATGACGTTTAATAATCAAGTAGAACGTCCTGCCGGCGTCTCTTGACGTGGCAATCCGTTAATTATTCTTGAATTAAATTCATATGACGTGTTAACGTAAATGACGTCATAAGAGGTGATAACGATCTTTTTTTACAAAGTTGAGTTAAAAAAAAAGTTGCCGTTTTTAACATATACAGTACTATGAATCTTCAAAGAAACGAACTAAAATCGAATTTCGCGAGTTTTTGTGCAAATATCTCGTACAACCACTATAGACAGGTTATTTTTGTGTGTCCTCAATTTACCTATGGCTTACTTTTAATATGGACCAACAACATTTACTCATGATTCGTCAAAAAGTCTTAATTTCATTATTCAATAAAACATAAAAACCCCAAGTATATTTAACTAATTGAAAAATAGACATTAAGTTCTCGGGCCGAAAACCGATTCAAACAGTTGATGGAATTGAATCGAAAACTGAAAGAGACATACCAATGAAATGTTTAACCATTTCGAGGCTACATTTGATTTATCGCTGGCCAAGCCCACTAACCACGTTGGCACCGCCCATCTACTCCAACAGGAAGTTCCACTTTTATGGCCAGTAGCATGTAACAATATAGTAGGATGTTTGTTTGACAACTTAAACGTCGTAGCTGCAGCTTGATTAAGCTGCAGTTACGACGTTTAAGTCGCCAAACCAACAAAAATGATATTCATAACGGCAGCCAATGTCGGAGTTCAAAGTTAACTTGCAGTATAAATGAATGAACAGATTAGTCGACCGATTATTTGATTGACAGTCGTTCCTGGGACTTGAGACAAGCTTTAAAGCGGTTCTTGAACATATTTTCACGAGTATCTGCCTTTGCAATTGCTGTTGATGTTATTTTCACGGAAAATGTTTTTCTACGTATTAAATCTACTAAATTACCATTAAATCTTACTCCTTGTACCCTACTTTGAAACATCAGAATTCATCGGAATGAGGTCGTTAGTCTTCGGGTGATGTCGATAACGACTGTATTGCTAGCGGAAGCCAATGACGTAATTGATACGTCATGGAAACTACAAATAAGGCAATATTCGGTGAAACCGTTGAAGCAAAGTTTTTCTCCGCCTCTACACACTGCTCCAGCCGCCCCGATATGACTGAAATACTCTTAAAAGTGGCGTTAAACCCCAATCAATCACTAAAGTCAACGTATGCCAGTATTTCACGTTTATTTACTTAACGTCGCTACCGTTATATTTATCCATTAGAGCGATGCCCCTAGAATACGCTTACTTGTTACCGGGCATAGTGCAAGGACACGGGACGAAATTACTCAGTGCTCCGGTTGGTTCTTTAAGATGCTCGGTGTATTGCAACGTAACACGGGGCCTCGGTTTAACATTTCATCTGGAAGACAATTTATTTCGTCTTTGGGCGTGCAAAATGTCGTCACTACAGCTTAAATAACGCTGTAGTAACGACATTTTGGACGTACAATGATCATTTGTAGGTTGGATCAGTATAGGTATCAAACCCATGACCTTGAAGTTTGTAGGATTGAACTAAAACGCTCTTTCACGTTCCGACAGAGCCAATGTGGCTTACAGTAGGTATGTACCCGTAAGAAAGCGGACAATGACACCATGACGTCACAATCTTATCCCTACTTAACTTTTAACTTTGTTGACTGACCAGTGGATTAGGAAGTTTACCGTCAGACATAACACTTCTTTTAGAATGTGATTTGTAACAGGGTGCCACAATGTCTGAGACAGGATGTTTATGAAATGGTCTTTTCATCTGCCCTTTTCGGATTGAATCACGTGCCCTGAAATCACCACACACACACACACACACACACACACACACACAAGCCTAAAACATACGGAATCTTGTTTGGGCCATCCAATTTTCCACTTACGATGGGCTCGAATAGTAGAAATGAGGTGTACGAACTTCCATTTTTCCAGGAAAAGGATTTAACCATCAAGTCAAACCATCAAAACTTTTACCATCCTTTTGGCCCAAAAGTTAGGTACATAAAGTTGAAGGAAGTAGTTCTCGAGGTAACATTTTATGTCGGCTATTTCCGGAGAAAACCCGAGGTATTGCCACGACAAGGTCCTCTTCTGCGTCCACGCCTGCATCATCTTTGACATTTTGTAGTGTAGTAGCTATTGTATTACTGAACGTATTCACTATCAAAAGAGCATTATATACCAACAATCGGGTGCTTCTAAATGCGTTTTGAACAAATTATACCCCCTTTTTTTTACTTAAAAGCTTAACCAACAACCAAGAACTTGAAAATCCGAGTGTTGGCATCCGCATGCCGTGTCCTTGTTGCCAGAAAAGTTGAAGTTAGAACTCATAATATTTAATAAGTTCCTAGTGAGTCGGAAAGTGAATGGCGGAAATATGATTAAGTAGGTATCGAGGTCATCTTCTTCCGGCACGTTCGCCGCCATCTATACTATAATGATTCACATTTTTATGCTTATTGCATAATTACTGAAAAAGATATCAATCATAATACGACAGGGCGTATTCATCCGACCCGAACACTTAATGGCTATTTTTCAATCGGACAGAAAGCATGTGATTCCTTTTCATTTTTTCTTAAATTAGAACCATGCCTTTTGATCAAATTTGATAACACTTTGTCGAAGAATGGTAAAAACAAGAAAGTTTTATAGCCTAGTATCTTTCGCATTATTTTGATGTAAAGTGTTACTAAAAGAATAACATGACCAAATGCATTTTTACAAGGAGGTTTACAAGGGGATTTACAAGGGGGTCCTGATTGGCTCGGTGGTTAGGGTGGGGGACACATAATCTAGGTGATGTCGAGGGTTGCGGATTCGAAACCCGGCTGCGCCGCTGGTCAAGTAGGTATGTCCTCGGACAAGACATTGCAGAACGCCAGCATTTTACTGGTGACACCAATCAAGCACATCAACAAGTGAACTTTGTCGTGATTTAATTGAAAGATAATTCAGAGCAGCAAAAAGCAAATAAACATACTCTTACACCCCCGATTTATAGGATTGTTGGTTAAAATTAAAAATTACACCAAATACATGAATAATGTAATTATTCTGACTAGCCAGTTCGCCTTCCTTAATTTCATTGACCGCAGATTATGTAGATTAAGGAATTATGATATAACACCCTTGTTTATTCAACTTGCATAATGCACTTATTAACATTTTACCCATTCCCACCCAACGAAATTTTAGGCTCGTCCAAATTCAAAAAAAAAAAAATACAGAAGACAATGTAGAATTTATGAAATCTTAAAAATGACTTAGTCTTTTTTGGTAGCAAACATTGTGGATAATGAAGAAATTGTTTATCAAAAGCACTTTTTTGCATTTTCCACGATGTTTTCCTAAACGTTTATATCAAGGGGTGTAGAATGGCGGGGTTGTGTAGAAATGGGTTATGGTTGTTCTATACAATATATAGTCAGTTCAAAACTTCATTTTCTTTGATTTTCGTTAATGAAATAATGCAGAAAACTATTATCATTTCTGGTTGAAGAAGTTTTTTTATTTGCTTCAAACAATTTGCCAAATCAGCTATTATAAACGTTGGTCCTTATCATATAGCCGCGGCTAATGAATAAGTCGAAGTATGGATATCTCGAAGTATTATAGAGAGCCTTTAATAAAGGAAATATAATATAAGGATATAACGTTCGAACAATTTATCACGTTTATCTATACCTTTTGCTAATAATGAGGTCCAGGTTCGATCTCCGGTCGCAGCAAATATCCTGTCCAACATTTGTCTCCCACCGATGGGTGAATAATCGTAAATCCAAGTAGGATGGGCAGCTAGAGACTCGGAAAGGATGTAGTGATAGTACTGGTGTGAAAATTGCAGGGAATCCATGGTTAGGTGCTCCAGTTGCCGAGATATGACTGATATTCTGTTAAAAGCGTGGCAACTCCCATTCAAACGAAGAACTTTACTGCAAACAATTCGCCAAATCAATGAGTATTAACGGTGTCCTTATCATAGCCCAAATGTCGGAGAGGATTTGTGCCGCCGCCGGAGATCGAACCTATGACACCCCATGATTGGAGATTGGGAGTCCGATGCGCTACCAACTGCACTATTACGGCAGCGTTGTTTGTAGCACGATACTGTCGATACTGTTGCGTTGCTTATCGTTGCGATCAAAATGTGATTTAATGTGTGTGTAAGCCTCAAAGGTTAATTTACTGTCGTTTTCTGATGGGCAATCAATCTATTTCGAGCTGCACATGCGGAACAAAAAAGTAAAAGCTCACATCTAAACAAAAATATTCAGAAGATCCATAAATATTATAGCGAGACCGTTGACACAAAGACTTTGTTTATATTCTGCTTATTTTTATTCCATTATAGGCGAAAATGAATTCAACGACTCTAATTTTGTAAAGATGATCTTTATGCCGTATGTTGGGATTGACGAAGCAATAGCTAGCGTATCCCTCTTGCAATTGACCAATCGCTGGCCTTGTCGACTTACCACTTATAGATTCCGACAGGAAGTCCCGCTTCCTTATTAAATGGTGTTATTTTGGGGAAAAAATATGGCCAGTTGCATGTAAATGGTTAATTGGCGACCTAAACGTCGTAACTACAGCTTGAAAATGTCGCCAAACTAACAAAAATAACTCACAAAAATGACGGCCAATGTAGGAGTTCAAAGCTCAATTCATGGCTGAATCAATAATTTAATTGGTCGATTGATTCCTTGATTGACAGCCTCGATTGGTTAGTTCGTTGTGCACCTGTAGAGCGTCAGTAAGCGTTTTGTCATCCTGAATATACTGCATTTTATTTGTAATTCTCTTCGACAATGATGATTTTCGTCTTAGATTGACAAACATTTCCTTCTTTTAAGCTAGGCCATTTTCGGAGAATATCCGAGGTATTGCTATAGCTCTAATGTCGTCTGCGGCAGCGTCGTCCAAAAACTTTAATATATTGTTATATCTCTAGTATCACTAAACACATTCACTTGAAACTCGAGCAAATATGTTTACTATCAAAAGAACAATCTATAACAACAAGGGGGATAACTCTAAATACATTTTGAACGAATTATTCCCCCTTTGTTTTACTTAGAAGTTTTGAACGCTATCAAGCACTCGACAACCCTTTCCTGTACAATCCCTTGTGTTTACGTCCGTTTGACTTTTATACTTGAGAAAATATCATAGGAAAAGAAAAATTGCTTGTAACAAGCAATTTCTTCTTTTCACACAATATTTCGTCCCTGTAGGTTTGTTTCATTTCAAATTGCACTCCATGATAATTGTCGTCAGCAACTTCTTTCATACTGGACAAGAGAAAAATTTTGAAAAAAAAACAGGAAAATGGTTAAATTGCTGTAATGTCGTTGTATATATCGTCAGCACTAAAATATCGTAGACCTAGGTAATTAGACTCGAGTGAGAAAGCAACATATCTTTAGTCCCTACCGGGATTCGAACCATGGGTTTTTTAGTCACGTAGTCAAAATTCTACATCATTACCCATTCGGTCCTCTATCAGTGATGCACCTCAATTTGGCGTCATATGCGTATTTAACCTTTTCCCTTATTTCAAAGTTTTTAGATTGGTCCAATCTGAAAGTAGTTGAAGACGACAAATAAAAGAGGTTGCAATTTGAAAGTAACCGATAAACTGGGTAGAAAATATTGTGGGAAAAGGAGAAATTGCTTATTAAAAGGAGAAATTGCTTATTAAAAGCAATTTCTTCTTTTCCCACTACGTTTTCTCAAGCATAAAATCACAGGGACATACAAACAAGGGAATGTGCAGTAAATGGTTAAGTGTCTTCGCCCTTTACCTACGAATGTGGGATTTAGAAGACAACAGCCGTAGAAAACGTAGGATAAATGCAAAATATGTTTTTGATAAGCAATTTCTCCATTTCTCGCGGTGTTTTCGGTCATATTTGCCTATTACTATCATTGTTCAATTTCTTTGAACTGTTGTCTACTTTTTCTATCAAAAAGGACTACTCCGAATTTTATCGTCTAGTTTTAGAGAAATTAAAAGACAATCTGCGATGAACAGAAAATTGACCTACCTGGTTTAATTTTTTCCAGTAAAACCGATTTATTCCTGAACCATGGCACTATTTCTTGGCACTCGAAATCCGTCCGTACATCCGGGCGCTTTAACACAACGGAAGTCAGTGTTTCGTACAAAGATGGCATTTTTCAAATGTATGATCTCGTATGTTTTTGTCAAATTGTGATTATAATCTCTTATTCTTCTATCCGTTTGTTTTGTAAAAATTGAAATTAACAACAATATTAACACAAAATTCTTTCCAATATTCAACGAATGTAATACTTCATTTTAGTGTTATTTGAATTGCAATTGCCGATGATTTAACACTGTTTCATTAACACAAATAAAGGTTTCTTTTACAAAAAAAAACAACAAAAAACAACAACCTCAAATTTATTGCATGCTTGGGATCACCAAAATAATGTTTATTGTATCCTTTATCAAAAGATGTCACAATAGACTGCCCGTCTTGGTTGAATTTTATCCGATTGATCTGAAAAATAAATGAACATAAGACAATGATAAACAGGGAATATCATGTTAGAGTCGTGACCCAAACCCTGTATTAGGTTCGAGCTGCGTAAGACAATTTAGATATTTCACGCGACCGGAGGTCGAGTGAAATATTAAATTTTCATACGCAGCGAAAATCTACAATAAAGGTTTGTATGACTTTTACACCAAAGTATTCCATGTATTGTTTACCTTCATATTCTGAATATATTTAGGTACAAATGGCTCACGAACCTGGTCAAAAATCAACATTTCAATGAGCGTTATAACGATAGTCTCCAGACACAGTCCGATGCTGATTTTCTATCGTGTACATTTTTCCTCTAGAAATGCGTGTTTTTTATAAGGTAAACTAGAAAAAATATAATTATTCAAAAACAATTTTGCTGTGCTAACGGGTCTGAAGTCTATATGCAAATGCATTATTGGCTATTCTATGTCATGGAATAAGACCTTTTACCTGCAGAGAGAAATACCATTATTCACGTACTGGTTCTCGTAGCAAATTGTAGCCCAGCATATAACATATCTTTAAAAAAAGTAATAATATTAGAAAGACTTTTCTCTAGAAAAACATGTTATTGTAATTATGGATTTAAACCCAAAGTTCCTTGCATTTCTATTTTCTACCAATAAGGTTAAAAAAAACGGTATTTGACCCTAAACACCTTTTATGGTTACACGTAAAACTGCTTCAACAAGATACATGTATATAAAGATTATTTTATTTATTCATGCCTATTCAATTATTAGTTATTTATTCATTTGTTTATTCATTCATTTAATCATAAGTCTATCTATTTAATACATGTCTATTTCTTTAACACTCATTCGTTTACACAAAATAAAAGCTATCGCGTTTAGAAAATAAGACAACAATATTTCTTACTGTAATAAATAAATTCAAACTAAATGAATCAATGGAAACGTTTCAATAAATAAGTCCAATGCATTCATCCTAATCCAAAAACACATCGATAAAGACATAAATGATAATTAAAACTAACATCCACCAATCGTTTAAATCTACGAAAAGAAATTAGAGATGGGATAGTAGCCCTGTACCTGTAATAGCATTAACTCAAATGACTTTGGGTAGATTAGAACAACAACAGCAAAATCCATCCGTTAAATCGATTAATCAATCGATAGAGGGATTTATTGAATTCTTACCTGCGAACAATAACAAACTCTAAAAGGTTAGAGGCGTGTTTATTGTGTATACAATTGCTTGATTTCGATAAATAAATAAAAACGATTCTAAATCAAACAGAGCTATAATTCAACTTCTTTTTTCATTAAAAGGCAAACAATTCGTTTCTACTTAACACTTTCCTTTTTTTCAAAATTTTAGACCCAAATTCAAAGGTTTTGCAGACGAAAATTTAAGGTGGATTTAATCTGAAATAATGACCATTCAGTACGGTAGAAAATATTGTTGGAAAAGAAAAAATAAAAAAGACCGAGAGAGAGAGAGAGAAAGGGAGAGAGAAAAAGAGAGAAGGAGGGGGAGAGGGGAGAGAAAGAAAAAGAGAGAAAGAGATAATCAATTTACCAGAACATTACATAATACGTTCTCGAGATGGTGCCACCTCTTTTTTCGTGACGGGTCCCATCATTAGTGAGCAACACAAACGTCGTGACCATAGCTTATTGAAGCTACAGTTAAAACCCTTCGAGTCTTTCGTCATTATATCTTCTAAAGGCTATTAATACAGTTTACATTTTTTATCACAATGCATTCACCTACCAAAAAACTTTGAAAAATCCAAATCCAAATAATTTCGATGCTTATATCTTCTAACGGCTAGTAATACAGTTTATTTATTTTTTATCACAATGCATTCACCTACCAAAGAACTTTTAAAAAATCCAAATACCGATTATTTCATTGCATGCTCTCCTATATTTGCAACAAACAACACGTGACCAGGTTGGTTTGAAGTACAATACAATTTAGACATTAGGTTAGCATAGCAAATTTGCGACATGGCGTCTGAGATGGGATAATTATTTTGTTTATTTTTCGTTGGTTTGTACCATCGATTTCGGCGCGTATACGTAATTTACTCTGGGTATCGTCCTTTGACAAGACGTAACATCGTAACTGCAGCTTATTCAAGTTAAAGTTTATGGGGTTTTGTAGCCCACCGAGGATATATTGAACCTCTCTGGGATACTTCGTGGAGGGCATTAAGTCGACTTCCGTTATCAAATAGGCCCACTGACATCGGACGCTTCCTGAGATGACGTTAAGTTCATTTAACCCTTTCCTGTTTTAAATATGTTTAGACCTGTCCAAATTCAAAGGTTTTGCAGACGAAAATTAAGAGCGAATTTAATTTGAAAAATAACCATTCAGTAGGGTAGAAAATGTTGTGGAAAAAGAAGAAATTGCTTGTTACAAGCAATTTCTTCTTTTCCCACAATGTTTTCTCAGGTATAAAATCACAAGGACGTAAAAACCATTGATTGTACAGGAAAGGGTTAACTCATTACTAAACGACACAACTGACCAATCGCTGGCCCCACCCTCTTACACCTTTGGCAACGCCCACTGACTCTTACAGGAAGTCCCGCTTCGATTTTAAACGGCGTATTTTTGCAAAAACCTATGGTCAGTAGCATGTAACAAAAAAGTAGAATCGTTGATTGGCGACCTAAACGTCGTAACTACAGCTTGGATAAGCTGTAGTTACGATGTTTTAGTCACCAAACAAAAAAAAGTTAACAAAAATGGCGGCGAATGTCGATGAAAGCTCAGGTCCGGGCTGAATAATTGATTTTATTGGTCTGTTGATTCTTTGATCGACAGCTGCGATTGGTAGATTTAGGACGGGTCTGCAATAAAAGAAGTTGCTTATTTATGTTTAGTGTCGTCTTAATATTTTTAAGAAATTTAAGCCCCCCCTCTCTCTCTCTCTCTCTCTCTCTCTCTCTCCCCTCTCTCTCTCTCTCTCTCTCTCTCTCTCTCTCTCTCTCTCTCTCTCTCTCTCTCTCGCCCTCTCTTTCTCTCTCTCTCTCTCTCTCTCTCTCTCTCTCTCTCTCTCTCTCTCTCTCTCTCTCTCTCTCTCTCTCTCTCTCTCTCTCTCTCTCTCTCTCTCTCTCTCTCTAACTCTCCTTCAATCTCTCTCTCTCTCTCTCTCTCTCTCTCTCTCTCTCTCTCTCTCTCTCTCTCTCTCTCTCTCTCTCTCTCTCTAACTCTCCTTCAATCTCTCTTTCACTCCATCTCTCTCTTTCTATCCCTTTGTATATCCCTCTCTCTCTTACTCCCACCATCTTTTTGCGGTTCGTTCTATGGTTTCTTAGTACATTAAGCGCAATTTGAATAATTGCCGCTTAATTAACCCTTTCCTGTTCAAACACGGGATTTTACGTCTTATTGATTTTATACTTGAGAAAACATTGTGGAAAAAGAAGAAATTGCTTGTAACAAGCAATTTCTTCTTTTCCCACAATATTTTCTACCACATAGGACGGTTTCATTTTAAATTTCATCCACTTTTCATTGTCGTCTGCAACCTCTTTCAATTTGGACGGGTCTAAAATTTTGAAAAACAGGAAAGGGTTAACTAAGCTGTAGGTCGCCAAACATTCATACATATGTGTATGTTTTTATTTATTCTTAGTATTGTAACATGCTACTGAGCATTAGTTTTGAAAAATTCTATCTAAGTCGAACTTTTGGTTGGAGCTCGATTGGTGGGGCCAATGATCCGCCATTCTGTCAACCGCGGTTGTTAATTAAAGAATAAGTCGCCTCAGTGATTTTTTTTTTTTTTTTTTTTTCGCCTCATTTTTTTCTTGAGAGATGTCTAAAAGCTTCACTGTGTGAAAAATGAGCCAAGCCTTTGCTGTTTTGCAGAAGAAAATTTAAAGTCAATTTTATTTCAAAATTTACCACTTAGTAAGGCAGAAATATTGTGGAAAAAAGAATAAATTGCATGATACAAACAATTTCTCCTTTTTCTCCAATTTTTTCTCAGTTATAAAATCACATGGACGTGAAACCAGGGATTGAACTGGAAAGGGTTAAGTCCGCTATTCCTTTTCAATAAAGCCATGATGTTCACCCTAACTTATCCCCAACGGCGGCACTCATCCTTTCCGACTATTTGTCTCCCACCAATGGGTCGATAATCGTCAACCTATGTGGGATAGCAGCTGGATGCTAGGAAAGGATGTGATGGCGGTACTGGTGTAGAAAATACCAGGAGTCCATTGTTAGGTGCTCCAGCCGCCGCGATATAACAGAAAGATTGTTGAAAGCGGCGTAAAACCCCATTCAAAGAAACAAACAAATCACCCTAACTTAACTGTTTTACTTACATAATTGTTTTTATAACCTTCTTTGATTGAATTGGTGTGATTTTGCAAAATTCTATCTTAGTTGAACTTCCGGTTGGACCTCGATTGGCGATGCCAGTGATCCGCCAGTCTATTAACCGTGGTTGTTAATTAAAGAATAAGTCGCCTCAACGATGATTTTAATGAGATCGAACAGCTTTGGATTCAGTGACGACATTTATTTTTAGTATTTTTTTTTCCGCTTTTAAAGACAATTATTGTTAGATTGCTTAATGGACGAGATCGCTCAACCCATTCCTACACGACTTATAGATCTCACTTTACGTCTGTCTAGACTCTCTTATTACGTCTGATACCGCTGAATTACGTCATTAATCCTGTAGAAAAAGCAGACGGGTTTTGAAATAATTGACACTGATCGATGGGGCTAGGATCAGACGAACCATTAATAATGATTTTAGACGACACGCTTGTTTCTGCCTCTTTGCTTGCACATTTCAAAATTATCATTCGGCGTTCTTACAAACATTGTGAAAATATAAAAAAAATCTTTTAACGATTTAAGGTTAAAAAAAGAAAAATACCAGTTTAACGAAGTGTTGTTTTTTTTTTTTTTTTTTTTTTTTTTTTTTTTTGTTTAAAACTACAACGAACAAACAAAATATAAAAGAAAAAAATCCTTCAGGATGGTTTGGAGGGGTACCGTGTCACGTTTCTTAGTTAATCCTTATCAATATTTCAGTATAGATTATTTCGGTGCAGTTCCGTTAAAAATGCTTTATTCCATTACCTGACGACAAAACCTTAGTCTTGTCCAAATTCAAGGAAGTTGCAGACGACAATTTCTGAGTGGTGAAATTAAAAAATATGTGTCAATTTGGTTAGAAAAAAATGTAGATAATGAAGAAATTGCTTGTGACAAGCAATTTCTTTATTTTTCATAATGTTTCCCAAATCATTTTTTTCTTGAGAGGCGTCTAAAAGCTTCACTGTGTGAAAAATGAGTTAACCCGTTCCTGTTTTGCAGACGAAAAAATTAAAGTCAATTTTATTTTAAATTTACCATTCAGTAGGGAAGAAAATATTGTGGGAAAAAAAAAGAAATTGCTTGTTACAAGCAATTTCTTCTTTCTCTACAACCTTTTCTCAGTTATAAAATCACAGGGATGTGAACCATGGATTGAACTGGAAATGGTTAAGTACGCTATTCCTTTTCAATAAAGCCATTTACCTAATGACGTTCACCCTAACTTGACTTTTTTCTTACATAATTGATTTTATAACCTTCTTTGATTGAATTGATGTAATTAGAGATTTATTACCCTCGGTTAAGGTGACTTTAATGTCACCAAAATTTAAATCATTTAAACTCTGGAAAAAGGAGACTATATATTGGACTACTGAAGATGATATCATATAACCTGTTCCGTTTTTACGCGCTAAGGAAAAGTAAATAAGGAGAACAATGTCGCAAAAGAGAAAATGCTGATAACCAGCATTCTCTTTTTTTCTTAAAATTTTCTACCCAGACTGATAGAACTGTAAAAAATCATTGAAAAATTTAGAATGTTGTTTGCAACTTCTTTCAACTTAGATCAGTCTAAGATTTTGTATGGGTTCGATCCTTTCCGACCTCTGCCTCTCACCAATGGTTTGATAATCGTAAACTTAAGTAAGATAGCAGCTTGAGGCTAGGAAAGGGTGTAATGGTGCGAGATATATCAGGAACCCATTGTTAGATGCTCTAGTCGCCGCGATATGACTGAAAGCTGTTTAAAGCGGCGTTCAACCCCATTAAAAAAGAACAAACTAAGGTTCTGCATTGACTGGTAATAGGTACCCGACTCTATGAAAATAGAGGCTTGATATTTTTCTTCAATTCAAAACTGTAGAAAAGTTCAACAAAGAGTATAACATACATGGTTTTCAAATCTTGAAGACAAACGGAGTGAAAATATTCCATTTAAAGACGGGTCAATTTTTGCTTGCTCTAGAAAAGACTAGATATTCGACTCTCTCCAAAAGAAAGAAAGAAAAAAAAGTAAGAGCAAAAGAAAGAAAAAAGAAATCAGCTTGCACACATGAGTAATTGAAAGATCGCCGATTTCTATCAAAACCTGATTGACCAGTCAAATCATTCATATAGACCGAAATTGTATTGTGACCTACGAAATTTTGTCAAGCTTTCTGTTTGGCTGGCCAACCAAGGAGTTGGATTTCTTGGTCAAATTGTCTAGTCGAAGGTCAGTGGGCGTGACCAGCGTTCAGTCAAGTGTCGGAAATATCATGCACAGAATTTAACATTGAATGATATTTAAACAGGAAATTGATTGATTATTTCCGTTTTATTTATCGTCGCTACCGTAGCACATGCCCATATGAGCGACACCCCCAGAAGACGGTTAATTTGTTACGGGGGATAGTGCAAGGATACAGGACGAAACTACTGAGAGCTCCGCCTGGTTCTTTAACGTGCTCGAAGGATAGCATCGTCACACGGGGCCTCGGTTTAACGTCTCATCCGAAAGACAATTAGTTTGTTAGTTGATATGGTCAGCCCAGGGCTCGAACCCGTGATCTTGGTGATCTTGAGGTTTGAAGACAATTGCTCCACCAACTGAGCTAATCGGGCTGACTAAACAGGAAACTAGATGCTTCACACTCTTATACTTTTTGAGTAAAGGTGCAAAGTGTAAATGATTCGTTTCAGTCCCCTGATTAAAGCTGTTACAAATAATTTTCTTTCTGTCGCGACAGCTCCGCGTGACGCGTTATTCCATTTCCATCTCAGCAATATATTTACGCAGCAGAAATAAATCTCGTGTAGCCTGTAAAGCTGACACGGAAATAAAATATTATTGTCATATTAGATACCGTGGTCTGATTCTACCAGTAGTTTACACGTCTTTTTAAACTTCCCCGTTTCATTTTATGAAAATGTTAGTCTGATTCAATTTGAGAATTTGAAAAAAAAATCATCTTAGATAATCCCAAAATTCTTAGAAAGTAAGGAATTGGTTAAACTTCTTGAAATATATATATATATATATACATATTTTCTGACTAGGGTTTTTCTCCAGTTTTGGAAGTCCGTTCTAGGGAAACTTTAGTTAGTTTGTGTGGGGTCTAACGCCGCTTTAAACAATTTTCAGTCATATTGCGGCGGCTGGAGCACCTAACAATTGATTCCAGGTATATCTCGCACCAGTAACACATTCACATCCTTTCCTAGCCTCTATTTGCTATCCCACTTAGGTTTACGATTATCCACCCATTGGTGGGAGAAAAATGTCGGAAAGGATATGTGCCGCCGCCGTGGATCAAACCCAAGACACCCCATGATTGAAGATTAGGAATCTAATGCGCTGCCAACTGTGTTATGACGGCGGTTCGGAACTTTAGTAAGACTAGATAAATAAAAGTGGTCGATTGGTAGAAGCGGTTGCAAAATTTAACACAAAAACCGTTACAAGGCTAAATTTATTAAAAAAAACATTGTCTAAATTGAGGGAAGGCGAAAGACCATATACCCATTGCAAGTTGACAAAAAATTAGACTTTTCCGAAACTTAAGCTCACAAATTTTATTCATCTATCTTATTTGTCTTTAAAGGAAGAAAACGTTGTGAGAAATGAAGAATTTGCTTGTAATGAGCAATTTCTTCATTTTTCACACTGTTTTCCATTGTTTGTTTCTTCAAGGTCGTAAAAAGTGGAATATTGTCGGAATGGCTTAAGTGTCTGTGCAATGCATTAATTCCTTTTAATAAGGGTTTTGGTTTGGTTTGGTTTGGTTTGTTTATTAGTGAGGAAAAAATAATTCATTTTGTGGGTATCAATCCCCTATAAATTATATTAGGTGATAAGCCATTAACGGTTAAAATCTATTAAAATTTAAATAAGGGTAAATATGGTCGTTAAATAAAATGTTGAATAACGAGATTTATCGATTAAATCTGGTACAAAAAGACACACTCTTCTTTATAATTTCGTTTACACAACGAAAGGGCACCTGTATGGATAAGACTGATGCACCAAATCTGTTTGGATTTTTTAGCTCTACTGACTGAAGGCCAATAGAGCTATAGCGATGGCTTTTTCCCGTCCGTGCGTCCGTCAGTCTGTCCGCCTATCCGTTAACTAATCCTTGTTTACGCTATAGAGTCCACAGTTTTCATAAGATTCTCTTCAAACTTTCTCAGAAAGATTTTACTATTATCAGGACCGATCCTTTCGAAATTGGGTCAGATCCGTCAAGAAACATTGGAAAAGGGGCCTAATTAAAATTTAATCAATAAATCCTCGTTAATGCGATAGAGTACAGAGTTTTCATCGCACTCTCTTCAAACTCTATCAGAATGATTGTATCATCATAAGGATCGTTCCTTTCGAAATTGTGTCAGATCCGTTGAGAAACATGGCAAAAGGAACCCTATGAAAATTTGATTAAATAATCTATTAAAGATCCTCGTTTACGCACCAGAGTCCACAGTTTTCATTGGATTCTCTTCAAACTTTCACAGAATGATTTTACTATAATTAGGATCGTTCCTTTCGAAATTGGGTCAGATTCGTCAAGAAACACGGGAAAGGGGGCCTATTTAATATTAGATTTAAAAAATCCTCGTTTACTAGAATCCACAGTATTCACCGGATTCCCATCAAATTTTCTCAGAATGAATGTATCATCATAAGAATCGTTCCTTTCTAAATTGAGCCAAGTCCGTAAAGAAACACGGAAAAGGGGCCTTTACGCTCTAATGTCCTCAGTTTTCATTGGATTCTCTTCAACCTTCTCAGAATGATTGTACCTTCATCGGATTATCTTCAAACTTTCACAGAAAGATTGTACTATCATAACGATCGTTCCTTTTTAAATTGAGTATGATCCGTCTAGAAACATGATAAAATGGGCCTTTTGAAAATTTGATTAAAAAAATTCTCGTTAACACTCCGGAGTGCACAGTTTACATTGGATTCTTTTGAAACTTTCACAAAATGATTGTACCATCATACTGATCGTTCCTTTTGAAATTGGGTCAGATCCGTCAAGAAACTCGGAAAGGGGGCCTTATGAAAATTTGATTGAAAAATCAGTTAAATTCCCCATTTACACTCTATAGTTTTCTACAAATACTCTTCAAATTTTCTCAGAATGATTGTATCATGATGAGGACCGTTCATTTCGAAATTCAGTATGATCCGTCAAGAAACAGGGGAAAAGGGGCCTTATGAAAATTTGATTGAAAATCTTCGATAACTCGCTAAAGCTCACAGTTTTCATCAGATTTCCCTCTAACTTTCACAGAATATATGTACCATTCTTAGGATTGTTCTTTTCGAAAGTCGGTCTGATCTCTTTAGTATCATGGGAAAAGAGGCCTTATGAAAATTTAATTAAAAAACTCTGGTTAACTCGCTAGAGCCCACAGTTTTCAACAAGTTCTCTTCAAACTTTCACAGAATGATTATACCATGGTAGGGATTGTTGCTTTTGAAAATTGGTCCGATCCGTAAAGTATAATCGGAAAGGGGGCATTATGAAAATTTAATAAAAACGTTCATACAATGATGTCCCAAAATTTCACAAGATTGGCTTCAAACTTTCACAGAATGATCGTACCATCATAACAATCGTTCCTTTTAAAATTAGGTCTGATCCGTCACGAAACATAGGAAAAGGGGCCTCATGAAAATTTAATTAAAATTAATATTATAATTATACAAAGTATTCCAAACGGTAGGGAATTAATTTAAAACAATGTTCAATTTAACTCCTTTGATTAATTTTCGGCTAATGCCTTCTTCAGAATATTTTAACACTATGTAACATCCATTTCCATAGACATCAACATTCAAAACTTTTTTTTTTCTATAATAAATTATCTTTTCCCAAACTATAAGGCATAGAGCTTCAATATCAAAACTTGTTGACCCTCTACCAAAATACTTCAAAGAATTAACTTTTTTCTGCAATCCCTTAATCTAGATAGAAATTAAAGAAGAATATCTTTGAAAAATATTCTCCTCCTAAACCATTTGGCATAGAGCATTAATATATAAAATGTATCAAAGCCTATTGACCCAGTACCAAATTCTTCAAAACAGAAAATACCGTACTCTGGAATTTGGTGCCATATTTCGGATTAAATATATACTTTGGATTATAGGTGAAAATCTTTAAAAATCTTCTTCTCAAAAATAATTACGCGTAGAGCTTTCATATTTTGAACATATCATAAAGCCTTGAGCCATCACACTTAGTGGAGCGATAAAGGACCATCATCGTCCTCTTGTTGTGGATACATTTTGTGCACAAGCATACAAAACAGCTGCGTGCTCAAAATATTGTTCGTGAAGGTATGAATATTTTTTTCGGCCAACCAGAATGCTCGTTTTTGATAGACGCAACTGACAATTAAATTATTACTTGTTGGTAATAATACTCAACTGGTATCATTTACTAATCTCTTGTATGTAAAAATGTAATTTAATGAGACTTTTTTCTCGACTGAAGCTGCATGCTGAAACAAAGCCTTAATAAAAGTTGTAATTAAAACCATTTTTGAAAGATGTATAGGTGTACGTTAAAGATAAATGAAATGTTTTCTGAGGAAATAACATCAGGGGTATATTGTTTTATCGTTGTTCTACTTTCCGTGTGTCTGCAAGTTATAGACTAAACGCAAAACTTAACATTTTGCTTTTATTCATTGCAGATGCATGGCTCATATTAGGTACATAGGTTCCTTGTATCGATAGGCATAATTGGTTGTAAGTTAAGGGTCATCAATCCATATCAAGGTCATTTTTCAAGGTCACATTTTCGGGTACGGTGATTAATAAACACACACACACACAAAATTCTTTCACAATGCTTACCTTGAGAAGTTAGAAAATTCGGGTTTGTGTAGGAATTGGTAAAAAAATAACCACCAATTCATGTGAAAAGTGAAGAACACCAACGGGTAAACTTATGCGAACTTGAACATACTGCCTCTTTCTTTAAACATGAACGGACTGGCAGACAGACTGATTCTGTTCTCGCATACCCTTCGATATGGACCCGTGCTTCAAATAGATTTTGCAAAATAACCCAGTTAAATTTGACGCGGAACTTCCTGTCGGGGTCCATGGGCGGGGATTGAAGCAAGTGGGCTGGGCCAGCGAATGGTAAGTTGTCAGCAATGTCTTTCATAGGCTTCAGAAGGAACTGTTCTGTTCTAAAATCCGAGTGAATTATCCTTCTTGTAGAAGTAAAATCGGTGTAAAATGTAAAATCAAGAGGGCCAAAATGGCCCTAAACTCTCATCTGAGAATAATTTGATCTGATCAGCCCGGCCCTGTCACTCAAGCTTTTTTGCTCTAATCAAATTTTCACGAACAAGTTTCACGGAACGTTCCTGCAAAATTTGGTCCAAATTTGTCAAGGGGTTTAGGAGGAGAAGATGTCCGCAATGGATGTCGGACATTGAGTGATCCTAATATCTCCCATTGAGCACGTTGTGCTCAGGTGAGCTAAAAAGGCAACCAGCTCAAAAGCGGATAATGGTTCCTGATTTGTGTTGTTTTAAGGGAAAAGTAAAGATATTAGCTTTGAAGGGTACTTAGGTTGTAAAGCCGCTAGTAAAATAAATAATACACATTTAAAAACACGTTAGGTGAATATTATTTCATCTAATAGGATGTCCCATTCTATTTCTGTCTAATGATAACACGATCTTGTGTTCCGTTTTCCTAAAGCTTCTTCTTACTTCAGCCGCCGGCATAGCGCAGTCTGTAGCGCGTCAGACTCCTAATCTTCAATAACGGGGTGTCATGGGTTCCATCCCCGGCGGCGGCACATATCCTTTCCGACATTTCGAGGGGGTAGGGCAAAAACATAGTATGGATCTATACACTGTTTTTGCTCTAACCCCTCGATTTGTCTCTCACCAATGGGTTGAAAATCGTAAACCTACGTGGGATAGCAGCTGGAGGCTAGGAAAGGATGTAGTGGTAGTACTGGTCTGAGAAAAACCTGGAATCCATTGTTAGGTGCTCCAGCCTCCGCGATATGACTGAAATACTGTTCAAAGTGGCGTTAAACACCATTCAATCAATCAAACTATTTCTGTCTAATGATAGCATGTTCTTATGTTCCATTGTCCCACAGCTTCCTCTTACTTCACAGATCTATTGAATCATAAATTTTGTTAACTTATTTCCAGACGACAAAATTTTAGACAAGTCCAAATTGAAAGGAGTTGAAGACGGCAATTAAAAGTCCATGAAATATTAGATTTTTTCAACTTTCTGGGTAGAAAACATTGTGTAAAATGAAGAAATTGCTTGGTACAGCAAGTTCTTCATTTAAGACAATGTTTTCTCAAATCTTTTTTTTTTCTTCTTCTTTTTCGGCGTCTAAAAGCGTCATTGTGTGTGAATGGGTTAACTTATTACCAGGCGACAAAGTTTGTGACTGTTCTACTGTTTGAAAGATGCGGCATTCGACAAAACAACTTTTTTTTAACCCTTCATTTTATTGTAAAATTCAGACCTGTCCAAATTCAAAGGTTTTATAGACGAAAAAGTTTCAAACAATTTCCTGTTTTCCACAATGTTTTTTTTTTTTTTTTTTTAATTAAAAAACACCGGGATGTGAAAACAAGGGATTGAACAGGAATGGGTTACATTGAAAAAACATCAACAACAATGTCTAGGGTAAAAAACATTGTAGGAAAATGAGAAATTTTTGGTTACTAGCAATTTCTTCTTTTCCTGCAATAATTTCTAAGGTCTAAAATTCGTGTTACTATGAAAACACGCGATTGTATGGGAAGGGGTTAAGGAGCCTGGCATTTTAACCCTTTCCTGGTTTTTGAAATTTTAGACTGGTCCAAATTGAAAGAGGATGCAGACGACAATGAAAATTGGATGCAATTCAAAATAAAACTATCCTATGTGGTGAAAAACTCTGTGGGAAAAGGAGAAATTGCTTATTATAAGCAATTTCTCCTTTTTCCACAATGTTTTCTCAAGTATAAACTCACAGTGACATAAAATCCCGGGTTTATCCAGGAAAGGGTTAAGTTAATTCAAAACGGGTATGAATTTGCGAAGAAGAACGTCGATAGTGCCCTATCTCCAAGCAGAGTTGGCATGTATCCTTGCACTATCCTCCGTAACAAAATATCTGTTCTTCTAAGGGCGTCGCTCATATGGCATGTGCTACGGTAGCGACGATAAATGAACGGAAATACATACACTCGTTAGTTTCTCTCAACACACAGTGCAAGAGTGCGTGAGGGCCAGCTCAAAAATCATTTGTTGGTTTATGACGCCAGAAAAATGTACAACGGTGCTACCGCGAGAATAAGAAGGCTCAAGAAATCAGGCTGAAGTATAGTCCGATTGCCATATTGTTGTCTATGTTTGTACAAGGAATTAGCCATGTAACGGCCGTGATCGGACGTTGACCGAGACAATCCGATTACGAGGCGTATATTACACTTCATTTAATACGTCATTATTGGAAATCGCTGTAATTTATTTCCCCTAGTGCTACACGATAAAATGGACCTTCAATATTAGATATCGGTAAATTTGTCAATCGATGCTATGGCACTCAACTGCGATCCTACAGGTTTATGTTTCGATCCCGAACAAAACAATTCATAAAACCTCATCTGACCAAGTTTCAAACTCATCGGGGGTCTTGTAAACAATTGATTGATTGAATGGGGTTTAACGCCGCTTTTAACAGTATTTCAGTCATATTGCGGCGGCTGGAGCATCTACCAAAGGATTCGTGGTATTTCTCACACCAGTACTACCACTACATCCTTTCCTAGCCTCCAGCTGCTATCCCACTAAGGTTTATGATTATCCATCCATTGGTGAGAGAGAAATGTCGGAAATATGTGCCGCCGCCGGGGATCGAACCCACGATATCCCATGAATCATGTAAACAAACATTCTGTCCAAATATCAAGACAGTTTAGCCAAAAATGTGACCACTAGAGAGAACACAGTTTTTCTCAGATTTGACCTATTGACCTTCTTTTTTACCCCAAGTGATCCAATTTAAAACTTGTCCGAGATATATCATGCATACAAACATTCTCGCTCAAAATCAAGATATCTGAGCAAAAAAGTAGTCTCTAGAATTTAAAGAAGATATTTCTTTGATCTGAGCTAGTGACCTAGTTTTTTACCTTGTGTGACGAAATATTGAATTTGACCAAGATATACAGACACAAATTATGACAAAATATCACGACATTGTTTTTCTCAGATTTGACCTGGTGACATAGTTTTTTACCCCATGTGACCTAGTATTGAGCTTGACTGAGACACCAAGCAAACATTCTGACAAAATATCAAGTCATCTGAGCCAAAATTGTGGCCTCTAGAGTGAACACAAGGTAAAAGTTGACGCCAGATGCTGGACAGAGCCTTATCACAATAGATCTCCTTGACAACTACGTGATCAGATGAGCTAAAAAGCTATCTATTTGGTTGAAAATATTGTGGATAAATGAAGAAATTGCTTGTAACGAGCAATTTCTTCATTGACCAAAATATTTTTTAAAGTGTATTTTCTTAAAGGGCATCAAAAAGAGTGACTCTGTTGGAATGGGTTCAAGGCAAGGACTAAAACAGTCTAATAAAACGACAACAAAAGTGTTGTTTTCATCATTTAATGAAATTCATTTCTAGCAGTCTTTAAAAAAAAGTAAAAAAGCCGGCACATAGAGATCCTAAATAAAAAGTCTTCGTTACATAAAATCGGAGCACTAGATGCAGGGAGCCATTTCGATTTCAAAAAGCAGTATTTTTTCATTGGTTCACCAAACCCTATTTTGTGGGTACCCATAAGAATCGTCCGGTCTAAACAATTACAATAAATAACCACAATATCGGGTTTGGAAGAGAAAAATTCCAATGACCTCCTTTCATCTAGAGCTCTGCACAAAATCACACATACACGAAATAGATACATACAATGAATATATTCAACAAAATGTGTGTGAATACATGAATGGTTATCCTAGAAAACTTGCCTAAATCAGGTTACTTTATGACCTTGGAAAATTCCCATTATTTGATGATGTCATAATTATCTGATTATTGCTTTACCTCTCAAGAAAAAAATCTATGAAAATCATTGTGGAAAATGAAGAAATTGCTTGAATTGCTTGTGACAAGCAATTTCTTAATTATCCACATTGTATTTTACCCAGAAATAAACTCTGAAAATTTCAGCAACCAAAAATTGTTGTGTGCAACTTCTTTGAATTCAGAAATTGCTAAAATTGTGTTGTCTGGTAACGGGTTAATGAAAAAAACCACTATGATTTAGGCAGGTTTTCCTTGATTAACTGTTAACATGCTTAATGTGAACAACATTCTTTCTAATAATTATGGCAGAATTTATTATATGTTCTTTGGTGAGCCTAAGCGTGCACTCTATGACTTTATTCCTGGACAAAATGAATGTTTCCAGTGAGTAAATAGAAATTGGCCTGTATGTCTATCCATCTGTCTGTGTACAAAAATTCAATGCAAGTAATTTTGTGCTGCAAACTCCTTGTTTTCATTAAAACTCATTTCCACACAATTGCAAATTTTTGACAAGCCAAAGAAATATAGCTGAGGAAAACATTGTGAGAAAAGAAGAAAATGCTGTAAAAAAATTCCTTTTTCCTCATAGTTTTCTTCCTCACATGGCTCTTTCTTTCTAATTCAAACATCAAATTCTGCAACCTCTTTAAATCTTGGCCAATCTTAAATTTTGTCATGTGGGAATGGGTTAAATAGATTCGAAACAACTTATATCACATCCTCCTGACTCTACTTCCTGGGGAATACAGCAGTACTTGCATCAAATATATGTCAGCTAGTTAACCCTTTCTGTTCAATCCCATTTTTTACGTCCCTGTGATCACATAATTGAGAAAGCATTGTAGAAAAAGAAGAAATTGCTTATAACAAGCAATTTCTTCTCTTAATTCATTCCAATTTATTTTGTTGACTGCAAAACATTTGAACTTGGACAGCTCGAAAATTATGCAAAACAGGCAAAGGTTAACCCCTTGATGGATGGCCACATCTGGAAATCAAACTGCAGACCTGAAATTGATAACGAAGCCAACGGTCACCTTACGGCCACAGATACTGCCTATTTATATCTTTACTTATTTCAATCACACACTCAACACTAGATTTAGTCAAGCTTGGCACTTTTCCATTAATCCATCACTACATAATCCTCCATTTCTACATGCCAGATAAATATTCCTTAAGAAAACATTGTAAGAAAAGAAGAAATTGCTTGTCACAAGCAATTTCTTCTTTTCTCACAATGTTGCCTACCTCATATGGCCTCTTTTTTGTTAATTTAAACCATCTTTGTTTTCTCATCTGCAACCTCTTTGAATTTGGACAATTCTAAAATTTTGCTGTTTGGAAATGGGTTAACCCAATTCCAGACAACAAATGGTGAAATTGCTTTTATAACAATGTTTTCTAATTATATTTTTCATTTTAAAATTTTGTCTAACAATAATTCAATATTTATTTTTGTCTAGCAATAATAAGTGTTCTGATAGGTCGAAAAAGAATATTCATAACTCCATGAACAAAATTTTTGAGCACGCAACGATTTTGTTTGCTTCCGCACAAAATAGTCCAATACAAAAAGGTATCAAAATTTGTAAAATATATGCATTTTTCCCTCGATGCTATTAAATCAAAAGAAATGAAGAGAATCTTTTTGTTTTCATGGAGGTATGAACCAAATAACCTAGTCACACAATGTATGAATCGGCTTCGCGTATTCATACAGTGTGATTAGTTTTTTCGGTTCGTACCTCCATGAAAACAAAAAAGATTCGCTATATCTCTTCAATGAGTAAATTGTACTTACAGGTACATTTCTCCTAAAATACCTTAACCCATAACCACTAAATCCTGCATTTTTACACGATATAAAAACATAATTGTAGCAAAAATGTGAGAAAAGGAGAAATTGATTGTTACAAGCATTTCTTTCTTTTCTCACAATGTTTACTACCTGATCTTGAACCTGTCTTCCAATTTGCCATATTTTCAATTGTTGGCTGCAATACCGATTAAGTTTGGACCTATCCAAAATTCTGCTGTTTGGGAATGGGTTAATCCATTCCTAAGCAAGCCTAATTGAACCAAGTTACAGACAACAATTGAAAGTTTATGAAATTGCAGATTTTATCAACTTTCTGGATAGAAAACAATGTGTGAAATGAAGAAATTGCTTGACACAAGCAATTTTTTCGTTTTACAAATTGTTTTCCTAATTATTTTTCTTGAGGGGCGTTCAAAAGCATCACTGTGTGGGAATGGGTTAAACTGCAAGATGGTTTCACAGAAACCCATCTACTACTGTAAGTTTCAACATCATTACACAAGTACTAATCTAATAACTTAAAGTATATATTACATCTAATGTCATTTGATTCACAACATAAATTTTGTGTGAGGCATCAACAAATTACCACACAATCCTAATGACTGATTGATTTAATGGGGTTTAACGCCACTTTTAACAGTATTTCAGTCATATTGAGACGCCTGGAGCACCTAACCATGGATTCCTGCCATTTCTCACATTGGTACTACCGCTACATCCTTTCTGAGTCTCCAGCTGCTTATCCCAATTAAGTTTATGATTATCTACCTAGTGATGGGAGACAAGTGTTTGAACAGATATTTGCCATAACCTGAGGTCAAACACAGGACCTCGTAATTCAGAGTCTGACATGCTGCCAACTGCACTATGGCCGCTGCTCACAATCCTATTTGAGAAATATACCTAGAAAAATAATTATCCCGACAACTACCTTGACAGAAAAAGGATATTTTCTTTGAGAGCGACTATATTGACTCTAAAGTACAAATTAGCTGTCATTTTGGACCAATCTATTGGACCAATCTAAAATACATGTAGTGTAGTCTGGTTAGGGATAACTCATTACCAGACATCAAATAATAAATTTTCTAAATTCAAAGAAATTGCACAACAAAATTTAGTCGATGAACATAAAAAATCTTTGTCCTTTTTGCATTTAACAAGCAATTTCTTTATTTTCCTCAATATTTTCTAAAGATTCTTTCTTAAGTAGTGTAAAAGCGGGATTGTGTGGGAATGTGTTAATGTATAATATTATAAGAGTGTTAATTATGGTGTCGGATTTAACCCTTTCCTGTTCAATCACTGGTTTTTACATCCCCCTCGTGAAAAAATGAAGAAATTGCTTGTAATGAAAATGCTTAAAAAAACATTGTGAAAAAATGAAGAAATTGCTTGGAACAAGCAATTTCTTCATATCTCTCAATTTTTTACCCAGAACAACATACATTTTTTATAGAAAAAAATCATCAAATTGAAAAATTTTGTCAGCTGCAACTCCTCTCAATGAGGACCAGTCAAAAATATTGTCGTCTGGAAATGGGATAAGGAATTGTTGAAGGACAAGGAAAGACAGACATTGTAAGTCAGTCATAAATTGCTCTCGTTAGCTCACCTATGGAACTTTATGCCTAGGTGAGGTAAATATTACTATAACAAACTGAGCATTTTATATTTTGAAGGCTCTATGGCTCTCTTAGGGTTAAAATTTATGACAAAAGGGAATCCAGAAATTGTTAAATTGTTTACTGTACCGTTTATAAATAATTTCAGAATAGGTCACAAACCAGTCATGAAAAGCTTTGCAGAACAGAAAACAAAAAAATAAATGTCAAAATCATTTTAAGTTGGCAACATGAAATAATCTTAAAATTCATTTTCCTTTTCTGTTAGGTGTAGCTTTTCTTGCCAGGCTTTTGACCTTTTCTGATATTAACCCTTTTCATGCTGAACCAGGAATATTCCGGTTTTGGCAAGAGGTGTAGACTAAGATCAGACTGCATGTATGTGCAGGCTGATCTTTGTCTACACCTCCTGCTTGTACTCTCCCTGCCAGAGTTGTTTATGAAGTTAATTTCTAAAAGAAATATTGGTTTTTGTACAAGTTCTATCAGTGCTTTCAGCCCTTTGATTTGCCAGCAATTCAGTAAGGTAATTCATACAGGTTAATGAAGGAGGGGGGTCTGTATACAATTCTAACAAGGATTTCAGGATTCCTTTAGTGAGAAATTTTGAGAGCCTGGTCCAAGTTCACTAAGAAGACAAGAAAAAAAATAACCCATAACCAGACCACAACATTTCAGGCAGGTCAAAATAAAAAGAAGTTGCAGATGACAATTCTGAGATGATGGAATTTAAAAATATTTTGTCTTTTTGGATAGAAAAAATTGTGGATAATGAAGAAACTGCTTAGAACAAGCAAATTCTTCATTTTCCACAATGTTTTCCAAAGCTTTTTTCTTGAGGTATGACAAAAAGCATGATTATGTGGGAAAGGGTTAAGTACCAATTTAAAACGTAAGAAACATCTTCACATCATTAGTAAGCTTTACCCCATAACCACAGAATCCCGTTTTTCACACACAGAAGAAATGTTTTTTATGAAAACTTTGAGGGAAAACTGCATTTTACTTCCTTTTATGCAGAGTTTTAATCTTATTTTGGCACTTGTTTTCCAAATTTAACACGCTTTGAAATATTGTCTGCAGATTCTTTAAATTTTGACCAGTCTGAAATTTTGTTATCTGTGAATGGATAAACTAATTAACATTAAATCCCTCAAGAAAGTAGCATTGAAAATATTGTGGAAATGATGACATTGCTTTTTCATTATCCACTGTTTTCTACACCAAAAGACAAAGAGTTGTCAAACTTTATCAATGAAAAATTGTCATCTGCAACTTCTTCCAACTTGGACCAGTCTAAAAATCTGTCATGTGGAAATGGGTTAAAGGAGAAATAAGAATGAGAATAAGAAATATACAAAATTGCATCAAATACTCGATTTTTACAAATCATTTCATGATTGTGGAAGCATAATAGTCATACAGCTTATAAAACCCTCTCTTTCAATAATCCTAAAAAATGTACAATCAAACCAGTTGGGAAAAAATCTCTTTGCCTCTGAGAAATACCCTTTGAAGACATTTAAGGGGAATGGAAATTTATTTTGCCTTCCATCTTTTCATTATATTAAGGGCTTGTATTAAGGTTTTGACCCTCAAAAATTAGAAACCCTTAGACCCTTAGATACTCATTTTCAAAACCCAAGAGAAATTTCTAAGGGTCATAACACAATCCTTTGACCCTTCAAATGCAGTGAACTTTGAACTCCGACATTGGGGATCTGAATGTTAAGCAATTTTATTGGTTTGGCAATGTAAACGTTGTAACTACATCTCATTCATGCTGTATTTATGGCAATTGGGTCACTAACTAACCTTTTTTTCTTTTTCGTTACATATTACAGGTTTTTTGCAGAATGACAACATTTGATTTTTAAGTGGCACTTCCTGTCGGAGCTAAGTGGGCATGACCAGCGGAGTCAGTGGGTGGGGCCTGCAACTGTCCTTTGTAATGCACTGACTCATATAAAGATGTCTTACATTGCAGATATAATAGAAGGTTATTCATAATCTTGATTCTACTTAAAAGTTAACCCTTGCCATGCTGAATATTATTTTTGTTAAGAACTGCATTAAATAATTAGACTGAAAGCACTGAAAGCCTATTACTGACAAAAATAATTTGATTAACAACTCTTACTTGAATAACCCAAACAGGAGGTGTAGACTAGGATCAGACTGCACATATGTGCAGTCTGATCTTAGTCTCTCCCTCCTGCAAAAGCGGGAATATTCTGGGATCAGCATGACAAGGATTAAGATCCTTTTGGCTATCATAAAAGAATGAATGAAGTTAATTGAAGTTTATTAAATAAAAATTGCACTCACACCCCTGTAAGAAGTTTTGTGTCATTTTTTTAATTTTTCAAAAAATGTCAGGCAAAAAGGGACCACCTTTGATTAATCAAATAAACTGAAAATAATCCTTAACCCATTCCCTCACAAAAAAGCTTTCTTACACCCTTCAAGAAAGAAATTTTGGAAAACAGTGGTTAATGAAGAAATCACTTCTTACAAGCAATTTCTTCACTATTCCACAATGTTTCTCCCTAAAAGACAGACTTTAAAATTTCCATAAACTTCAAAGTGTTGTCTGGAAGTTCTTTCAATTTGGGCCACTTTAAAAACTATTTGAGAGGGTATGGGTTAAAGGAGCCTTGCGTCTGATCATGGACAAAAGTTTTCTTTCTTTATCCCAGTATAAGACCACAAAATTTTAGACTAGTCCAAACTGAAGAGTTGCAGAAGACAGTTTTTGTTGAAGAAAATTCAGATTTATTTAACTTTCTAGTCTCTTTATAGCTAGCCCCAGTCTATTCAGCTGCAAAACAGCAGCAGATTTATAGCCACTGCTTCTCTTTTTAGGACACGAATATCTGGATTGCGCAAGGATCAAACAAAAGTCACTGTTCACAGGTTGTCCCTTTTTGTGTAACCCGTCCGGTTTTGATTCACGCCAGTTCCTTGCTTGTACATAACATCTCTATCACATAAAGAAGCATCTGAAAAGAAAAGGGAATAAAAAGAACATAACTAGACAGGATACATTTTGTTGGTAGTATTTGACATAAAGTCAGGGTTCGACACCAACTTTGCTTCAGTGGGATCCCTCAGGAATCCCTACCTATTACTTCAGGGATTCCTCCAGATAATCAGGCATCCCTCCTTGATATCCATTAACTCATCCACACGCAATCCTGCGATTCTAAGCTCAACTTGAAACAAAAAAGCTTTGGAAAACCTTGAGGAAAATGAAGAAATTGCTTGTTACAAGCAATTTCTTCATTATCCACATTGTTTTCTACAAAAACAAGCAAACAAAAATCCGGAGCATTAGTTCATACATTAAGATCTATTGTACTGGAGCAATATTGAAAGATCCTGGTGGAATCCCTAGCCTGAAATTGCTGGGGTCCCTTCCAATTTTCAGGGATCCATAGACACTGTTAGTGTCAACCCCTGAAAGTGGCTTAATTTTGATGACCTGCTACATAACCCAAACCCAAACAAAAACCTTTAGTCTGGTCCAATTGAAAAAATGCAGACGACAATAAAAGTGTATGAAATTTTAGATATTTTCAACTTTCTGGGTAAATGCAAGAAATATGCTCTAGAGAATCACAATTTGATTGTTTGACCTTGACCTGTGACCTTATGAGCTATTCAAAATTTGTTCCAAATGCAAGACTTGAAATTCTACTTGTCCACATGTCCTTTGAATTTGAAAATGGAATTTTTTAAATTCGAAAGATTTGAAAACAGAAATGAGTACAACACTACATTTTCTAATTGTGCAAGACAAGTTAAAATTTTAGGAATTTTCGAACCCTGAAATGGAAAATCTATTCATTAAGGAGAACAATCGTGCTAAGTTATTTTGAAATCTATCCATAAACAAGGACACATGCTTTGGAGAATCTGAATTTTAATTAAAGAAGACCTTGAGCAATGGCCTTGACCTTGGAGCCATCTATAGATTTATTTCAAATAGCACATCCACTTACGGTGGAGAACAACTGTTCTAAGTTATTTTCAATACATCCATTTATGCAGGAGATATGCTCTGAACAAATTTAGACAGACAGACATATATGCAAACTGATCATCCCGCCAGAACAGGAATATTCCAGGTTCAGCATGACAAGGGCTTACAGGTTCACAGATTTGATTGGGCACAATATATTCAGAATATTTACGGACTGTCTAATGAAATTTAAATAAGTAGCATACAATTAACCCTTTCCTGTTTTTCAAAATTTTAGACCTGTCCAAATTCAAAGGTTTTGCAGACGACAATTTAATGTGGATTGAATTTGAAAAATAACCATTCAGTAGGGTAAAAATATTATGGAAAAAAGAAGAAATTGCTTGTTACAAGCAATTTCTTCTTTTTCTACAATGCTTTCTTAATTATCAAATCACAGTGAGGTAAAAACCAGGGATTAAACAGGAAAGGGTTACGACAGAGTTGGTAAAGTTGCTGAACTACAGACTTGAGGATCTCAGGTTCAAACCAATTGTCTCTAGGGTGTGCTCATTGAAAAGACACTTTATAGCCAGCTTTAGTCTATCAACCCATTCCCACACAATGACGCTTTTAAACGCCCCTCAATATGAAAGCTTTGGAAAACATTGTGGAGAATAAAGAAATTAATTGATACAAGCAATTTCTTCATTATCCACAATTTTTCTACCCTAAAAGACTAAGATTTTGAATATTTCATCAACTTCAAATTGTAGTCTGCAACTTCTATGAATTTAGACTGGTCTAAAATTCTATCATGTGGGAATGGGTTAAGCAGCAAAATGTGTAGGGGAGGATTTGTAGCCACTGCTTCTCTCAGGGATGTAAAGATCTGGATTTTGCAATCCAGCTTGATTAGAGCTCCTAGCTTTGGTGACAATTAATATAAAACAAGATGTGTTTGCGAAACACCATACCCTCATAACAGCCTTTTTCTGTAAATGTGACCTTGATAAGTGACTTTGACCATGATGGATGACCTTGGCCTTACAACCACTTAATGCCCATCGATACAAGGAGTCTATGTCCCAAATATGAGCAAGTTATCTTGAATGATTGTTTGAACACTAACAAAATGTTAAGTTTTAGTGTGTAAGTTTACTGCTCTCAGACAGACAGACATTGGTAAAACAATATGCCCCCGATATTGTCAATGTGGGGGGCATAAAACCATCCTAAATATCTTTGGTATTTGGTGTAGAAATTTACAGTATAAGTAATGTTTTACACAAGAAATATAGAATATACTCACATGTCAATGAAGATCTATTTCTACATGATTAATGTCCTTTCTGGGACTCTTTGGAAGCCATAATTAAGGGTACCAGACTAGCTAAGGGTTTGGCCAGCCGTAAAAATGCATGCTGAAATGAGAAATTAAAAGTAAATGTTAACCCATTACCAGACCATAAATTTTTAGACTGGTCCAAATTGAAAGGAGTTGCAGACAAGAAATCAGTTAATGAAATTTTAGAGTTTTTATATTTCTGGGTAGGAAACCATGTGTGAAATGAAGAAATTGCTTGCAACAAACAATTTCTTTACTTTCTTCAGTGTGTCAGTAAGCATCATTGTGTGGTAATGGGATTAAAGCTTTTCTTGCTGTTGTAGGGACAAAGTTTCTCATATAAGGAATTCTAAAATTTCATTCAACCCATTTCCACACAGTGACTCATTTGGAAGCCCCTCAGGAAAAACAATCGGGAAAACATTGTGTAAGATTATGAAATTACTTGAACCAAGCAATTTCTTCATTTTACACAATGTTTTCTACCGAAATAGCTTGAAAGTCTGAAATAACATAAACTTTAAATTGTCGTCTACATCTCCTTCAATTTGAACCAGCCTATAATTTTGTTATCTGGTAATTGGTTAAATCATGTACATACCACTGTGTGAAAAATTACAGAATTACAGAAGAGATCACAGACATACTTTGCACAGCTTTGCCAAACAGATTTAAAAATTATTTCATGATGGTAACATAACATATCCTGCAGTTAGAAAGTTGATTGTTCCAAGACATCCCAATTTACTTCCATCACCCTTCTGCAAACACTCAAATTGATTATCTCAGTCATGTGTTTTGACACATTTAGTATTTTTAAACGAGAAATAGGTTGTCCAGGGACAGATTGTTGAGCCTGCTGAATGTGGTACACAGATTTTTTTTTTTAAATTGAAACCGTGACCTTGCAAGTATTGCAACAGACATTTTGCATA
The DNA here is from genome assembly GCA_946902895.1 of Fragum fragum. Taxonomy (NCBI): domain Eukaryota; kingdom Metazoa; phylum Mollusca; class Bivalvia; order Cardiida; family Cardiidae; genus Fragum; species Fragum fragum. The sequence continues at coordinate 43,304,116 of OX336379.1, forward strand.
ACACTAGCATCCCCCAAGTAGGACAACTGTGCCAAGTTATTTTCAAAACAATCGATAAATGTTGAAGTTATGCTCTGGTCAAGGTCGTTTCACCTTCAACAGTGACCTTGACCTTGCACATATCATATGACACTAGCACTCATAAAGAAGAACAAATATGCCAAGTCATTACCAAATCCATCCATAAATGAAGAAGTAATGCTCTGTACAAAAATCTGGATGGAAGCTTGCACGCACTAATGCACTAACACCTAAGTGTAATTGTGATATATATGTCTCGCTGACCGCACACTGGCTCAAAAAAAAAAAAAAAATATTGAGGAGAGTGGGCTATCAAGAAAACGACAAAGCTGAACATCTTTCTCTACGGAGAGAATCAGCAAGAAAACAGGATCAAAAAGAAAAATTAACAGCTTTTACTCTTAAATTAACATTCGGGAAAGAACATGTCCATTGGAAATCCATAAAGAATGGGACAGGCCCAAAAACTGACAGACAGGTTGCAATTCAGAAACTAATCAGTCCCAAAGAGCAGCTTCTTTTGCATTATTGATCGTCCACATTTCTGAATGGTGCATTCCCGTAACAAAATGTGACAAATATAACATTAACCAAAATTTTTGTGTGTGAAATTGGGACATTTATCAAGAAAAAATTTATGATATTGGGAGCAACATAGCCTTTAAAGAGTACACACCTTGAGAAGTTCTGATGCAGTGGCCCTCTTTTCAACGTCAACCTCTAAACACATGTCCAGAAAGTCTTGAAATACTGGAGATAAAGTGTGCTTCTCTCGGATCTCTGGCTTCCCATTTGTAGCAATCAAATACAGTGCCTGAAAAAGAAGTGTGTACTAAAAATAATTCTGAATATCAACAAATTGGGGTCCCAGGTACTCAACATGGTGTCATAAGGATCCTTGCAGAATATTTAAGACTCTAATTTGATTAATGACATTTAACCCATTACCACATGGCAAAACTTTAACCTGGTCCAATTCAAAGAAGTTGCAGACAACAATTTCAAATTGAGAGACTTTTTAATATCTCACTCTAATTGGATAGAAAACAAGGTTGACTGTAGGCGCTTGAACACCTGTATCACTCCACAGGCCTGATTGTACTGATTAAGAAAATGGTGTTTTCAGGAATCATATTCACCATGTGTGGCAAATAAATTTTGCCGATGAAAATTTTTAATATTTCAACCTTTTCACTGTTAGTCAATTCATTTATCAAATCAAATGAAAATGGTATTCACAAATTTTTGAAAAAAATTTCACTGGATACCATACAGCTATATGGACATAAGCCACAACCAAAACAGCCATACTTTCACAATATATGGAAATTAGCCCTGCCCATTAAAGCCATGTATATCATCCGATCAAAATTCTTTTAAGGAATCTAATAAAGGGTCAATCAAGGATCATTTCTGTGAAATTTGGTTGAATTCTGTTTCAGCTTTCTGAGTAAAAGCTTATGAATCGCCAGGCAGATGGACAGACAGACCGAAGCCGGCACAACAGACACAACACCATGACAATAGCTCTCTGGCTTCTAGCCAGGGGAGCTGAAAAAAAACAAATAAAAACTAAAAATTGTTACCTGCAACATCTTTGAATTTGGACCAGTCTAAATTTTGGTCATCTAGTAATGGGTTAAAGACAGAGCAGATATAACTTACCCTGATGGGGTTTTCATTCAAGTATGGAGGTTCTCCCTCTATCATTTCAATACACATGATACCTAAACTCCATACATCTACTGTTGGTCCATACTGCTTTCTGTAATAGAATAAACTTTACTTAGAAAAACATTTAAACCCATTTCCAATCAAATTTTCATTAGAATGCTAAGCTGAATTGAAGTTTTGACACAAATAAAAATAGAATGACCCAATCTAATTGACAGATCATAATTGTGAATCAAAGGACCACATGACTAACTATTTTTTTCATTAACCCTTTCCCGTTTTCCAAAATTTTAGACCAATCCAATTTGATAGAAGTTGCAGACAACAATCAGATGGGTGCAATTTGAAAAGTAACAAACTTACAAGTTAGAAAATATTGTGGGAAAAGAAGAAATTGCTTGTGACAAGCAATTTCTTCTTTTCCCACAATGTTTTCTCACAATGTTTTCTCAAGTATGAATTCACAGAGACGTGTAAACAAGGGATTGCACAAGAAAGGGTTAAGAGTGGAAGTGAACTTTGGGCTACATTTACGTTAATCATTTTTGTTGGTTTGGCGACTTAAATGTTAAGCAGTAGATTCAAGATCTAGGTCACTGACCAACAATTTTATTATTTTGTTACAAGTCACTGGCAATCTATTTGGCAAATTAATGTAGTTTGATATCAGGGTGGAACTTCCTGTTGGAGCTCAGTGGGATAGCTAGTTATCCGTTAATTATCCATTCAGCCAGAGACAAATTTTGACCTCCACTATTAATGTTGAGTAGTTGTGTTGTTTGGTAAAATGAAGAATGCAATCTCTCATAAATAGCAGTCAACTAAGAATGCAAGGTGCTTGGCGGTAAACAGCAAATCCAGCCAAGTTTAAAGCACAATTTTAACCCAATCCCACATAATCCTGCTTTTTATGTTCCTTAACCCTTTCCTGTACAAACCCTGGATTTTACGTCAGAAGTAATCAAAGTGCCACTGATCTTATTTAGGTATAAAGTTGGCCAAAGCCATAGCGCAGTGGTAGCACTCCTTTCAAGCCATCAATGTGGCCCCTAGAGTTGACACAAGATGTTGAAGAACGGCAAATGACACAAGACACAGCATATTTTACTAAAGGTGAGCCTAAAACCCTTGGGGAAAACATTATTGCTACAAGCAATTTCTTCATTGCATGCAATGTTTCCTACCCCCCAAACTAAGAATTTTGAAATTTTATCACCTTGAAATTGGCGTAAGCAAAATTTTTGTAATTGGACCAGTTAAAAAAACTTATTCTGGTAAACAGTAAAGAACATTACAGTTATAATAAATACAAGCTTGAGGAAATTCTTGTGCAAACTACAAACCAGAAAAAAAATCCATTGAAAAATGTTCTTTCAAAAATTTATGCTTACACTAAGTCACTGGGCTATTAGATAGCAAATAAATTTTAGATGAGTTTATCAAGATTCCTGCACTCTAAAAAATTGTTTCAAACATCAATGAAAACAAGATGCATTTGTAAAACACCATGCCCGCATAACAGCCTTTTTTCAGACATGTGACCTTGATAAGTGCTGTTGACCTTGATGGATGACCTATACCTTATAATCAACGGGTGCCCATCAATTCAGAGGCATGAATGTCCCTAATATGAGCTTTGTATCTTTAACCCATTCCAACACAGAGATGCTTTCGGACGCCCCTCAAGAAAAAGACCCGGGGAAACCTTGTGTAAAATGAAGAAATTGCTGTTGACAAGCAATTTCTTCATTTAACACAATGTTTTCTACCCAGAAAGCTGAAAATTTCTAAATTTTGTATACTTTAAATTGTCGGCTTCAACTTCTTGCAATTTGGACCAGTCTAAAACTTTTTCCTGTGTGGTAATGGGTTAAAGGTGTTTGATTTTAATGGCAAAACGTTAAGTATTTGTGTTAAGTTGACCTTCTTAAGTGATCTGACCTTACAGCCAACTGATGAACCTAAGATACAAATATAAGTCAAGTATCTTAAAAATTTTGAATAACAAAATGTTAAGTGTTTGTGTTGACATTCATAAGTGACCTTAACCAACTACCCGATGGCAAAATTTTAGACTGGTCCAAATTGAAAGGAGCTGCAAACGACAATACAAAGTTTATGAAATTATAGATTTTTTAACTTTCTGGTTCGGAAACATTGTGGAAAATGAAGAAATTGCTTGTTACAAGCAATTTCTTCATTTTCCACAATGTTTTCCCAATAAATTTTCTTGAGGGGCGTCCAAAGGCGTCACTGTGTGGGGATGGATTAATGTTACTACTAATTTATGCTTTTCAATGCAAGGAACTTTTGTCCCAAATACGAGCCATGTATATTGAATGGTGTTTGAATTAGAGTAAAAAGATTTTATGTTAAGATTACAAACTAAGTGACCGTGATAAGTGACCTTGACATTGATGGATGACTGTGACCTTACAACAAACTGATACCTGTCAGTGCATGGAACTTTTGTCCAAAATATGAGCCATGATTCTTCAAGAGATGTTTTAATAAGAGCAAAATGTTGTGGCATAAAGTTTACTGATCGAAAAAGACTAACATTTTGTCAAACACTCTCAAACTATTATTTGATGTTTTTTTCTAAAAAATACATTACATACCTTAATGATATAATCATAACAATGAAGACAATGTTTTTGTTTTCATAGAGGTATGTGACTGAATACAATATAATTTTGTTTTTAGTCCATACCTCTATCAAAACAAATATATTCTCTACATTCCCAAACTTACTACCAGACAATAAGTTCTAGACTGGTTCAAATTCAAGGAAATTGCAGACAACAATTTATATTTCTTTTTTTTTAAATCTTGCTTTTACCTAGCAGAGAGCATTTTGAAAAATGAAGAATTTGATTGTTACAAGCAATTTATTCATTTTCAACAGGTTTCAGATAGGTTTTCTAGAGGGACATAAAGCAAAATTGTAATGGAATCGGTTGAATGAATTCAAGATACAGCATCTTGAGTGACATATATAAATTGTTACCTACCTTGTTACCACTTCAGGGGCCATCCAATATGGGGTCCCAACCATTGTTGATCTTTTATTTTGTTCTGGGGACAGCTGAGCACAAAACCCAAAATCAGCTGAAATATGGAAACAAGAGGGCCGTTGGCCCTGGGGCGCTCACCTGAGATAAAGGCTCTTTTTCTTTCAACAGTCTAATTTCATGTTAAGGTTAATGTTGAAACAAGTGGGCCACAATTACATATAAAGACTATGAACCTGGAGATCCAAAAGCCTAATTTACAAATTCCAAGGCTTAAGTGCTGATTTGAAAGAAGGAAAAAACTTTTTCCATGGTTTATAATTTCAGAAATAAGAAAGAAGTCTGTGAACTGATGCTTCATGCCTATAACCCCCCCCCCCCCCCCCGGGTCTGCCCCTGGAGACCCTAGGATCATGATTTTAGCTATTTTGTAAGAGATCAATATACTGATGCTTCATGCAAAATATCACGGCTCTATGCCCTCTGGGTCAGGAGGAGAAGTTTCTTAAAGATTATTTTGAAATTTCACTTTTTTTGCCATGGCAACCAGAGTTTTTAACGGATTTCTTTTAGCTGATTTTAACGGAGACCACCTTAGGAAAATTTCTGCAAAATTTGGTTCAAATTGGCCCTGTGAATTGGGAGGAGATGTCATTTAAAAAATCGTTCTTTATTTCTATATAAACCTCACCCCCCTGGGGCTTCGCCCCTGGGGACCCGAGGATCATGATTTTAGCTATTGTGAAAGAGGTCAATATACTGATGCTTCATGCAAAATATCAAGGCTCTACGCCTTCTGGGTCAGAAGGAGAAGATTTTTAAAGATCATTTTAAAATTTCACTTTTGTTGCCATGGCAACCAGAGTGTTTAACGGATTTCAATTCTTTTAGCTATTTTTGAAGGGGACCATCTAAGCAACATTTCTGCCAAATTTGTTTCAAATTGGCCCAGTGGTTTAGGAGGAGATGTCATTTAAAGAAATTGTTGATGGACGACGCACGACGGACGGACGCCGGACAACAGGGGATCACAATAGCTCACTTGAGCACTATGTGCTCAGGTGAGCTAATAAGTTTGTCAATTAACTGATCTCTTGCCAGGCCAACTTTCTTTCTAGAAGGAAGTTATATCTATATCAAATGATGTTACTTTGCAAAATATGGGGTCAGGGATGTGAAATGAAAGGTAGATTGTTAGTGGGTGACCTAAGTATTGTAAAAACAGCAACAACAATTTTAGAGTAATGCCTTTTTGTTTATGCAAAAATAGCATCAAAACACATGCAATGACATAGCATTCAATGTTTCGTGAAATATCATATTTTGATGAATTCTAGAATCTTTTGTTGATTTATTGCAAAAATCAAGGTCATATTATAAGTAATTCGATTTTCAGTTTTGTCTATCAAAAACGGGCATTCTGATTGGTCGAAATAGATTATTCATACCTCCATGGACAAAATTTTGGGCATGCCGCTATTTTGTATATATTCCACACAATATAGTTCCATACAAAAACAGTATCAAAATTTGTAAAGTGTTTGCTTTTTACGATCGATGCCATTAAATTATTAGAAATGAAGAGAATATTTTTTGTTTTCATAGAGTATTAGTGTGTGATTAGTTTTTTTTTGGTTCATACCTCCATGAAAACAAAAAATATTCTCTTCATCTCTTAAATAGATTATTGAATCTGTGATCATAAAATCCCAGTTATTGAACTTGTCATCTTCACAAAATAAAAACTCAGCAGAACTTTATTATTATCAGTTTATAGATAGTCTCCTATCCCATGATCACGCATTCAATATCTGCTATGTAAATCATGTTAAATATTGAAGAACAGAGGAATAACAGGTTTACACTATGCCAACTTTCCACAGAAATGACAAAAGAAATTATGTTAGAAAAAAATTATGTTGTGGACAAATTCTAGGCTAGACAAAATCCAAAGAAGTTGCAGGCAATAATTTAACAAATTTAAAGTGATGAAATGCTAGAAGTCCTTGTATTTTGGGTAATAAAACATTGTGGATAAATGAAGAATTTTTTCTAGGGGAGTCCAAAAGCGTCATTGTAGGGGAATGGGTTAAAGGTGCAGATGTAAGCAAATATGTGTCCCAAGCTTCGTTTTCACAACTGCCTTACTTAATTATCCGGGGAAATGTTAAATGCATTGCTATGAAAGACACATTAATGTTTAATAATCATGCAGGCATAGATTTGTCTTTAAAAGAAAAATGATTTAGAACTCACTTAGTTTAACGCTACCGTCCATTCCTAGTAGTATATTATCAGACTTGATGTCTCTGTGGATGACTTGATTTTCATGTAAAAACTCTAAAGCTTGTAAACACTGAAAACAAACAATTTCAAATCGTTAACAGATGGAAAAATTTTAGACTAGTCCAAATTGAAAGAGGATGTAGACAAGAATCTAAAGTTTATGAAATTTTAGATATTTTCAATTTTCTGGATAGAAAACATTGTACAAAATGAAGAAATTGCTTGCTTCAAGCAAATTTTTCATTATACACAATGTTTTCCCAATTGCTTTTCTTGAGGGGCCTATAAAGGCATCACTATGTGGGATTTGGTTAAGAGCATTTATATTACATTCTTCATTTTATGATTATCCATTTCATTATATAATTACCAACAAATTTTGCATAATACAAAATATGTTCAATGCAAGTGGACTAAATCACAATTGACTGAGTTGTATAATCATTATTAGAATTGTAAAGCAAGAGGGCCATTGGCACTAAAGTGCTCACCTGAGTTAATGACTATAGAAGTAAAATAGCACAAATGACCTTATTTTAGCCAAAAGTGACCAATTATCAATGCCCGAGAAATCAAAAACAAACGTTCTTACAAGGTTTCAAGGTATTTCTGCAAGAAAAGAAGAAGGTAAATTGGAAAAAATATTTCTTTATATTAGACCTAGCGACCTAGTTTTTTAATAGATGTGACCTAAAGATACTGAATAAAGATCCAGTCAATTGACCCCAAAATGAGGCCTACAGTAAAGACAATGTTCTTAAAAGATTTGACCTAGTGACCTACTTTTTAACCCATAGTGACCCCAATTTGACCATGGTTGAGATATTCTTAAAATAGACATTCTGACCAAATATTGAATCAATTGAGCCAAAATGGGGCATCTAGAATGCACATCAGGTATTTCTAAGAGTTGACCTTTTGACATAGTTTTTGACACAATGCAACCCATGGATACAAACAATATGACCATACATCCTTTGATTTGAGCCTAACATTGGGCCTATAGAGTGCACATAATGTATTCCTAAGATTTGAACTTTTGACCTAGTTTTAACCCTATGTGATCAAAATTTGAACACTTGAGATATTATGGATACTAACATTCTGACAAAAAATCAAATCAATTGAGCCAAAAAGGAAGCTTCTAGAGTGTACAATAGATATTTCTAAGATTTGACCTAGAGACCAAGTTTTGACCCAAATTTGAACTTGGCTGAGATATACTAAAAACAAGAGGCCCATGAGGGCCTGAGACGCTCTACTGGTTATCAAGTTTTCCGTTAAAGAAATCTGATATTTAAGGAAGTTAATTGCTCAAAGAAGAATGCATAAAGAAAAAAAAAAAGGGGCTATATCCCCTTTATCATTTTAAGCAACAATCCTCAAGGCCCCTTTTCCCATGTTTCATGACGGATCCACTCCATTTCCAAAAGAAAGTTACCTTATGACCCTACAATCATTCTGTGAATATTTCATCAGAATCTGACAATAATTGTGGACTTTATCACATAAACAGGATTGTTTTGAATGAAAATCAATAAGGCCCCTTTTCCTGTGTTTTCTGATGGATCAATTTCATTCCAAAAGGAACTTTCCTTACAACCCAACAATTGTCCTGTGAAATTTAAAAGACAATTTGATAATGATTGTGATCTTCATCACATACACAAGAATGTTTTGAATGATAACCTGTAAGGCCCCTTTTCCTGTGTTTCGAATGCCACAATTATTCCATGCATCTTTGAAGAGAATCCAATAAAACTGTTGACTTTATTGTGTTAACAAAGATATTAAATTCAAGTTCTCATATGGCCCCTTTTTCAGTGATATTTTACTGTTGGTTTTATCATTCTGTGAAAGTTAAAAGTGAATCTGATGAACTATTGGGAATTCATTATGTTTACTAGAATATTTAAAAAAAAAAATCATATGGCCCCTTTTTACATGATACTTGATGGATTGTACCCAGTACTGAAAAGAACCATTTAAGTGATTGTACAATCATTCTGTGAAATTTTGAAGTGAATCCGGTGAAATCAAGGGACATCATTGTGTTAACCAGAATATTCAAAAAAGTTTTTCATAAGGCCCCTTATTATGTGACACTTGCCATAATCAGATCCACTGTCAAAATCAACAATTGGAATGATGGTACAATCAATCTGTGTATTCTGTGGAATTTATTGTGTTAATGAGTTTATAGTGAAATCTTCATAGGGCCCCTTTTCTCATGATACAAACCAAATTTCAAAAGGAACAATTCTAATGAAGGTAAAATCATTCTTTAAAAGTTAAAGAGAATCAATGAAAACAGTGGACTGAATTGTGTCAAGAATTTTTGTAACAAAATTTTCATAAGGCCCCTTTTTCCGTGAAACTTAACAAATCAGACCCATTATACAAAGGAACAATCCTAGTGATAGTTTGAAGAAAATGATAAAGACTGAGGACTTTGTTATAACAATGATGTTTTGTAAAAAATTTTTATAAGGTCCCTTTTCTCGTGTCACTTAACCAATCAGGCCTAATTTACAAAGGAACAATCCAAATGATGGTACAATCATTCTATTAAAGTTTGAAGAGATTCTGATAAAGACTGAGGACATTGTTGTGTTTATGAGGATTTGGCAATAATTTTTCATACAGCCCCTTTTCCTATGATACTAGACAGATCAGGCCCAATTTGGAAAGAAACAATCCTAATGATGGTACAAACATTCTGTGAAAGTTTGAACAGAATCTGATGAAAACTGCAGACTTTATCTTGGTGTAAAATTTTTAAAATAGAATTTTCATAAGGCTCCTTTTCCTGTGATACTTGAAGGATCATGTCTCATGTCAGCATCAACAATTGTGATTATTGTACAACGATTCTGTGAAGATTTGAATAAAATCCAATGAAAGCTCTGGACTTGGTTACAAGGATTATAGATAAGATTCTCAAAAGGCCCCTTTTCCCACGATACTAGACAGATCACGCCTAATTTGAAAAGAAAGAATCCTCATGATGGACTAATCATTCTGTGAAAGTTTTAACAGAATCTGATGAAAACTGTTGACTTTATTGTGGTACAATGTGATACTGTGATACTTGACGGATCAGGTCTAATGCAAACATCAACAATCATTATTATTGTACAATTATTCTGTGAATGTTTGAAGAAAATCCGATGAAAGCTCTGGACTTGGTAACAAGGATTTATAAATGAAATTTTCATAAGGCCCCTTTTCCTGTGTTTCTTGACAGTTCGAACCCTTTTATGAAAAGAATGATAGTTATGACCTTCCAATCAATCCGTGAAAGTTTTAACAAAATCTGATCAAAGCTGTAGGCTTCATTGTGTTAACAGGGTTTTATTAATTGAATTTTCATTTAGCCCCTTTTCCCATGTTACTTGATGGATCTGTACCAATTCCAAAGGGAACTCTTCTTACAAAAGTATAATTATTCTGTTTGAGTATAAAGACAACCCAATCTCATTTATGCATTAATTAAGATTTTTTTAATTGAATTTTCCTATGGCCCCTTTTCCTATGTTTCTTAATGGATCAGACCCAATTTGAAAGGAACAATTCTTATGATGGTACAATCATTATGTGAAAGTTTGAAGTCAATCAGGTGAAATCTAGGGCCATTACGTGTTAACTAAGATTTTTTATTAAATTTTCATAGGCACCCTTTTCCCATGAAACTTGATGGATCAAACCTACTTCCGAAAGGAACAATCCATTTCATGTAATAATCATTCCGGGAATGTTTGAAGAGAATTTGTTGAAAACTATGGACTTTATTGTGTTTACGAGGACTTTTTCAATCCAGTTTTTATCGGGCCCCTTTTTCCTGTGGCCCTTGACTGATCATACCAAATTTTGAAAGGAACAATTCTTATGATGGTACAATCATTCTGTGAAAGTTTGAAGTCAATCAGATGAAAACTGTGGACTCTAGAGTGTTAAGTCTTTGAATTAAATTTTAATACGCCCCCTTTTCCTATGTTTCTTGAGGAATCATATCCGATTCCGAAAGGAACAATCCTTATGATGGTACAATCATTCTGTGAAAGTTTGAAGAGAATCCGTTGAAAATTGTTGGCTCTAGATAATTCATGAGAATTTTTTATTAAAATTTTCATTAGGCCCCTATTTCCTGTGTTTCTTGACTGATCATACCCAATTTCGAAAGGAACAATCTTTAAGATAGTACAATCATTCTGTGAAAGTTTGAAGGGAATCCGATGAAAACTGTTGACTCCAGGGCGTAAAAGAGGATTTCTTAAAAGATTTTTTCGATTAAATTTTCAAAAGACCCCTTTTCCCGTGTTTCCTGATGGATCTGACCAAATTCCCAAAGGAACAATCCTAATGATGGAACAATCATTCTGTGAAAGTTTAAATACAATCTGATGAAAACTGAGGACTCTAGAGTGTTAACAAGGATTTTTTAATTAAATTTTTTAAAAGGCCCCATTTTTCCATGTTTCTTGACAGATCAAACCCATTTTTGGAAGGAACGATCCTTATGATGGTACAATCATTCTGAGAAAATTTGAAGAGAATCCGATGAAAACTGTGGACTCTATCGCGTGAACAAGGATTTTTAATGGAATTTTTAATTAAATTTTTATAAGGCCCCTTTTCCCATGTTTCTTGACAGATCATACCCATTTTCGAAAAGGTACGATCCTTATGATGGTACAATCATTCTGAGAAAGTTTGAAGAGAATCTGATGAAAACTTTGGACTCTATTGCGTAAAAGAGGATTATTTAATTAAGTTTTAATAAGCCCCCTTTTCCCATGTCTCTTGACGGATCATACCCATTTTCAAAAGGAACGATCCTTATGATGATACAATCATTCTGTGAAAGTTTGAATTAAATCTGATGTAAACTCTGGACTCTAGAGTGTTAACAAGGATTTTTTAATTAAATTTTCATAAGGCTCCTTTTCTCGTGTTTCTTGACGGATCATACCCATTTTCGAAAGGAACGATCCTTATGATGGTAATCATTCTGAGAAAGTTTGAAGAGAATCCGATGAAAACTGTGGACTTTATCGCGTAAACGAGGATTTTTAATGGAATTTTTAATTAAATTTTCATAAGGCACCTTTTCCCATGTCTCTCGACAGATCATACCCATTTTCAAAAGGAAATGATCCTTATGTTGGTACAATCATTCTGTGAAAGTTTAAATACAATCTGATGAAAACTGTGGACTCTAGAGTATTAACGAGGATTTTTTAATTTAATTTTAATAAGGCCCCTTTCCCCGTGTTTCTTGACTGATCATACCTATTTTCGAAAGGAACGATCCTTTTGATGGTACAATCATTCTGAGAAAGTTTGAAGAGAATCCGATGAAAACTGTTGACTTTATCACGTAAACCAGGATTTTTTAATTAAGTTTTAATTTTGCCCCTTTTCCAGAGTTACTTGACGGATCTGACCCAATTTCGAAAGGAACGATCCTCATGATGGTACAATCATCCTGGGAAAGTTTGAAGGGAATCCGATGAAAACTGTGGACTTTATCGCGTAAATAAGGAAAAGTTTAACGGACGGATGACGGACGGACGCACGGATGCACGGACGCTGGACGGGAAAAAGCCATCGCTATAGCTCTAGTGGCCTTCGGCCAGTAGAGCTAACAAACAATCTAACCAAATATCATTTGATTTGAGTCTAAAAAATTTGGTCTCTAGAGTGCACACATGATTTCTAGATTTCTAGATTTGACCTGGTGACCTATCTTTGACCCCTAAACTTGGCTGAGATAACATGGACACAAACATTCTGACCAAGTTTCAAGACATTTAAGTTAAAATTGTGGTCTCTAGAGTGCACACAAGATGTTGACACACCATGGATGATGGACAAAGCTAGATCACAAAAGCTCAACTTGACCACTTTGTGGTCAGGTGAGCTAAATGTTGATTTTAGACACATTTCATTAGCTTCTTTGCCCATTTGATTGTCAGAAAAAGTGGGTTTTATGTAAGTTGTCATTTGGCTAATCAAAAAAAGATTTACATCTTTATTTAAACTTTTTATTTATTTATCTCCTTTTTCTTTGTCATATACTGAACATACAAACCAATGAAACACATTCAAAACTGCTTTCTACTTTCTCTTTAAAAGTTAGCTCTTTTCTCTTTCTGTGGTCGTTTTGATCTAATTTGGATGTTTGACCTAAGACTATTTATACCAAAGTACAGGTCTATAATGTCGAATTGTTGGTATTATATCACAAAAATAATTGCTCAAATACATTTTACTTTTAGTTTTATAAGGAGTAAAAACCTGTGACTAATTCAAATAGCTAATTAAGATTTTACAAGTGTTCAGCCATTTTAATTGATTGAATGGGGTTTAACTCCACTTTCAACAGTATTTCAGTTATATCGTGGCGACTGGAGACCTAACAATGGAGTTTTGTTGCCATGGCAACCAGAGTTTTTAACGGGTTCAAATTCTTTTAGCAATTTTTAAAGGGCACCACCATAGGAACATTTCTGTCAAATTTGGTTGAAATCCATTGAATGGTTTGGGAGGAGATGTCCTTTTAACAGAGGGCCAGTGGCCCTTGCGCTCACCTGAGATAAGGCTCTTTTTTTCTTCAAGGCCTAATACAAAGTTAACTGGATCGGGAGAAGACCTCCTTTAACATTTAACTAAAATCAACAAGCCCAATTTGGTTTAAAACACCAAACAAGAGAACCGCCTACAGGTGCCTATCCTCGGCTATTGGGTGCTGGATAGTGGACAAAATGCATCTAGAGTTATCCCCCTTGATAGTATAGGTTGCTCTTTTGATAGTGAACCAGAGTGCCAAGTTTCAAGTGAAAGCCTTTGGTAGAACAAGAGATATCAAAAAATGTCAAAGTTTTTACAAAACGAAGACGACAACAAGGACAACAAAGGCGACGACACCAAGGCTATAGCAATACCCTGGGTTTTCTCAAAAAAAAGCCGAGCTAAAAATTCATGCATATGGCCAGGTGACTAGAAACATTCTGGGAAAATTCCATTCAAATCTGTCCAGAACTAAAGAAGGAGATATGTTAACCCTTTCCTATTTGATCCCTGGTTTTTACGTCTATGTGAATCTATAATTGAGAAAACATTGTAGGAAAAGAGGAAATTGCTTGTAACAAGCAATAACATCTTTTTCCACAATAATTTCTTACATGCTAAATGGTTATTTTTCTAATCTCATCCACTTTTTTTCAATTTTTGTCTGCAAAACCTTTAAACTTGGAGTGGTCTAAAATTTTGTAAAACAGGAAAAGGGTTAACAAGAAATTGGACGGACAGACAGACAGTCAGAGCAGATGATATCCACCTTCGGCAGCATATAAATATCTAATTATGTACTGATGATACATTCGTTCTGGTCGTAATTTGTCTGGTAATTGGTTAAGACAATATAATATATATGTTTCCATAGTAACCTACCTCCCTTGCCACTGCAGCAATCTGTCCCTCGTCCATACACGTGTCTGTCACAACATCTGTTAATGAACCACCAGCTAAGTACTCCATTACCACCTACAATAATACAACTAACTAATTAAATCATTAGGGTTGGCTTCTTCATTTTTTGCCACACCGATTTAATAATTCTTTCATGCAACATTAAACTATTTCCACTCATCCAGCTTTTTCAACAATGTCCACAATATCTAAAGGACAAAGACTATTTAAGTTTCACCAACTTAAAATTGTAGTGTGTAACTTCTTTCAATTTGGACAAGTCTAAATTCCATTATTCCTTTACATGGTATTTCTCTGGCAGATGCAATACCACTTTAAGTGTAGATGCCATGTTAAGACACTTAGAATAGTATTGCATTCAATAGTACATTTACATTTGTTGGCTCCTTCAGAGCTCAAAGGGATCAATCTTAATTTCAAAATTGTCAAATATCTTTTTTATTGGATCAAATCCTAAGTTGTGGGTACTAATTGGAATCATCTCCTTGAGACATTATCTTTTTCTAAGGTAAATCCCTCTTTTGAAAGGGCATCCTCAGAGTTCTAGCATTCTTTTCACCACTATTCCAGTTATATCCTGATGGCAGGTGCACCTAACCATGACTTTCTGTTGTTTTTTCCACACCAAAGCAATCAAATCATTCCATCAGGTTTGTTCCTTTGAATGGGGTTTAACCCTACTTTTATCAGTAATTCAGTCATATTGTGGCAGCTAGGGCACCTAACCATAGATTCATAGTATTTCTCACACCAGTACTGCCACTACATCCTTTCAGAGCCTGCAGCTGCTCATTTCACTTAGGTCTACGATCATCCACCATTTCTGGGAGACAAATGTCGGAAAGGATATTTTCCACTACCAGGGATCAAGCACTGGACCTCTCATTCCATCAGAGCCACAAGCTACTCATCAGACTGAGGTCAACTACTTGCCCATGAATCAGAGACAAAAGATATATGAGGCTTTCTGTGACATTTCTAACCATTTCGCATGTGCGTTGCTTGCACACATTGAGCACCCTGGACAGCCATTCAGGGCAATTAGAATATTCGCTGATTGTTTAAAGAAGCTTTGGGTCAGTATCTTTCTACAGAGCGCAGAGTGAAGACTCTGATCAGACTGTGCGGATGCACAGACTGATCCGAGTCTTTACTTGGCGCACAGGTGTAATGGTTGGAAATGTTACGCATGCGCTCATATTCAAGAATGACCAAACCAAATATACAAAGCTACAGAAAGCTTAGAGAAAAACAGAAATTAATCATTAAAAGTATTTTCTTCTTTTCATAAATTTTCATGTATTGTGTAAGTCAATTTTTCAATTTAAATTCATTTACATTTGCATTCTGCATCTATTTAATTTGGACAAGTCACACTGATTGTTGTGTAGTACATCACAAAATTCACATACACATAAGAAAGGTGACTATAACTGGATTCTGGTAGTGGAAGGATCTGACTCACCAAAAACTCCTCTCCGACATGAAAACTCTCAAGAAAGTTGACTATAATTAGATTCTAGTGGTTCAAGGTTCAGAATCAACCAAAATTCCTCTCTAACCAGAAAACTATCAGGAAAGTCAACTATAATTGGATTCTGGAAGTGCAAAGGTCATTTTCACTTACCCATAATTCCTCTCCAACCAGATAGCTATCAAGAAAGTTGACTATATTTGGATTCTGGTGTTCCCTCATGACCAAGATTTCATTTATGATAAGCTCTTTCTTTGGTTGTTGTGATAAGTTCATGGTTTTAATGGCAACCTCTCGACCAGTCGCCACTTCAATTGCTATAAAAACTGTACCTGATGCTCTGTAAAAACAAAATTTCTTAATTTAAAGGCTCTGTTGCTATTGTACGGACAAATTTTCTGACAAAAAGGAATTCAGAAATCTTTGTTAAAATTGTTTACAGAACCCTGTATAAATAATTTCAGAATAGGTCACAAGTTGTCTATGAGCATTGCAGTGCAGCAAATGTAAAAAAAACCACCAAGATGTGTTTGTGAAACACTATGCCCCCGAAACAGGAATTTTTTAGAAACGTGTGATTTTTATTGGGTTTTTTTTTTCTTTGTTTTAGGGAAAATGGTTCAAATTTTGACCTTGACCTTGATGAAATGACCTTCCCCGGTTGCACCATGTTGAGACCTATCTACATACCAAATATTAGCATCTTCAAAGAGATCTATCCACCTATGAAGTTTCAAGTTAATAGCTATTTTACTTTCAGAGATATGCCCAGAGCAAAATCTTAGTCCTCAAAACAACAAAGGACAATAACTCCAAAATTATGTAAGCAAGAGTTGTGGTTCTTGTGCACTGCACTTCTCCTCACTGAGATCTATTGGCCTACGAAGTTTCAAGTTGATAGCAATTATACTTTTAAAGATATGCTCCGGATAAGTTTAGTGATTGAATTACGGAAGGATGGAAGGACAGATGGAGAGCATTACTATATCCCCTTGCCTAAATGGCGGGGAATAAAGTTTTACACAATTCTGTTTTTAAAGTACCTACCCCTGCCCAATTTTCTCCATTTTTGTGTATTTTCTGTTTGGATCCCCCATTGATACAATAGTTTTTAACTTTTCTATGATTTCTTCATCTGTCATTTTCTTTTTCTTTGGTCTATCGGTTTTATTTGGGTGTGTTCCATTAGGCTTCTCCTCCTCGATAGGCTTTGTGTACTGAAATAAAATAAAGTTATTGTTCAATCATTTCCCTTCAACAAAATTTTAAAAAGGACATAATATAAGCATGATAATAAATATGTGATTTAGAAAAGAAGCATTTAAAGTTATGTCCCTTGAAGTATGGATTGCTTTTTTGATACTGAATACACATGCAAAATTTCAAGAAAATATCTTCATTAATAAGAGACATGACAAGGTGATGACAACAACCTAGCTTCCAAAACAGCCCAGTTAAAAAGTCAATGTCAAAAGGGCAGGGGAATAACTCTTATACATTTAGTTATCTCTCTTTATAGTACTGATTAATCTTTTTTAAAAAACAAAGGGCCATTAATGCCCTAAATCACTTCACCCTTTCCTATCTTTTTTTTTTTAAATTTAGACTGGTCCAAATTATAGGACGACATTGAAAATTGGATGCAGTTTGAAATGAAACCATCAAAGGTGGTAGAAAATATTGTGGGAAAAGAAACTAAAGGTGCTTGAGCTCCTGTATCGCTCCACAGGCATGAATGTACTTAATAAGCGAATTTTTTCATACATTCTAAAATAAACTGAATATAGTGAAAATAAATCTAAATCAATGAAATCTTAGAATAGTTCTAGAGAACCAATTTGAACTTTTCATTGTTTTTACAAAAGTCAAGTCAAGTTATGTAAAATTCGTTATGTAAAATTTTCACTGTATACCATATATGGACATAACCCACCACCATAATAGCCATGTTTTTCAACCAATCAAAATTATGTGAAGGAATCTGACAAACAGTCATCTGGTTATCATTCCCATGAAATTTGGTTGAAATCAATCAACAAGGTTCTGAGAAATTTACAAAGTTTTCAGTATATCTCATATATGGAAATTAGCCCTGCCCATTCAAGCCATATTTTTCATCCAATCAAAATTCTTTACTATAATCTGATAAAAGGTCACCCAAGGATCGATCCAGTCAAATTTGGTTGAAATCAGTCCACTTGTTTCTCAGAAGAAGCATTTAACAAAGGTTTTACCATGTATAGAAATTAGCCCTGCCCATTAATCTGATCAAAATTCTTTGAAGGAATTTGATAGAGGTTCACCATAGGATCATTTCTTTGAAATTTGGTTGAAATCTATCCATTGGTTTCTGAGAAGAATTTCAAAGCTTTCACTATAAATGGAAATTAGCCCCACCCATTTAAGCCATGTTTTTCATCTGATCAAAATTCTTTGAAGGAATCTGATAGAAGTTCACCATAGGATCATTTCAGTGAAATTTGGTTGAAATCCATCCAATGGTTTCTGAGAAGAAGGTTTTAAATCTTTCACCATATATGGAAATTAGTCCCGCCTAGTCAAGCCATGTTTTTCATTCGATCAAAAATCTGTGAAGGAATCTGATAGAGGGTCACCCAAGGATTATTTTTGTGAAATTTGGTTCAAATCTGTTCAGAACTTTCTGAGGAGTCACAAGCAATTTTTTTTCTTTTTCCACAATGTTTTCTCAAGTATAAATTCATAGCAAAGTAAAATCCTAGGGTTTGAACAGGAGCGGATTTAACCTAACTTAACTTTATATACATACAGTCTAACCAATTTTCAGATCAATTTAGTTGAAAATGAGGCTGCTACAGTTTGTATTTGACAGTGTGGTCTAGTTTTGATTCCAGAATTTTATAATGTTGACTTAGATTTAACTTGGTGACCTTGTTTTTAACTCTAAGTAGCTATATTTAAATATTGTTCAAAACCAATTTTATGATTTTTTTTTCCAATCTTAATAAATTTGAGAAAAAAATGTTTTCTCAGAGAGAGCCTGCAAGGCTTTCTAAGAGATCCAAGTGACCAAAGTTACCATCTTCTTGTATGGTTAGAATTTGTTGTTGTTGTTGTGTTTTGGGGTGTTTTTTTTTTTTTTTTGGTTTTTTTTTAGCCAGAATATGTCATCTTGCTGTAAATCAAGAATGTTACTTTTGTTTAGATGCACATTTTTTGTTGGAATGAACATGGTTAAAATGCTTAACAATTCCCACAAAATCCCTCCTTTTCATGCATCTCAAGGGGAAAAAGTGGCAATATCTTCATTATTTACGATGTTTTCTATCCAAAAAGACAAAATAAATTAAAATTCCATCATCTTGATATTGTCGTCTGTAGCTTCTTTCAACTTGAACCTTTCTGAATTTTTGATGTGTGGGAATGTTTTAACCCTTTCCTAATTTGCAAAATTTTAGACCTGTCCAAATTCAAAGGTTTTACAGACAAAATTTTAAGAGGATCTACTTTGAAAAATAATCTACCAGTCGGGTAGGAAATATTTTGGAAAAAGAAGAAATTGCTTTCTTCAAGCATTTTATTCTTTTCCTACAATGTTTTCTCAATTACCAAATCACAGGGTGGTAAAAACCATGGATTTAATAGGAATGGTCAAGGAAGGAGCATGACAACACACTTACAATAGATTTGGTTTTATCTGGTCTTGTTGCTATTGGAGGGGGCGGGGCTTCTTCCTCCTCCTCTTCCGGTGTACCTGGTCCAGAGTTTTCTACAGGTTTCTGGGGTTGCTATAAATATACGATAGATCACATCTAACAAAGTGTATTTTCACAGAATCCCACTTTATGACGCCTCTCAAGAAAAAAAAAATTCAAAAAGATTGTTGGGATTGAAGAAATTGCTTGTTACAGGCGATTTCAAGGTCCTAATTGAAATAGAAGACAGAAACAGTTTTCAAAGTTCAACTGTTACACAAATTTTACAAAAGTAAATCAGTACTTTTAAATCTATGAAATTTCAAGTGACAAGAAGCCATACTTTTAGAGATAAGCTATGGACTACAATTTTGTTAATGTCAGATAATCAGGCAGTTTATTCCAATTTCATAGAAAATAGTAGAAGAATTTGTGAGTCTTTCAAGGGGTTTTAAAGACCTCAATTGTTAAATTTAAAGACCATCATCATTACAATGTGTGCACAAAGGAACTGTCGCCCTTTGTAATGATAGAATAAAATGTCTTTGTTGGAATGACTGATAGATAGTGGTATTCCAGGCATTTAGGTCAGTTTTATTAATGTATCAATGTCAGCTGACCATTTGCAGCTCTGAATCATGAAATCAACCAACCATTCAAATCATTCATTTGGCCAGTAAGTGAGCTTTAAAGTCGGACATTGGTCGCAACTTAATTAGAGTAACTACAGCTTGAATAATCTGTTGTTACAACCTTTATGTCATCAACAAAACATTTTACTTTTTTTACTACATGCTACAGGCTATAAATTTTGCAAAATATAATGCTGTTTAAAATCAAAGCAGGACTTCCTGTCAGAGTCCAAGGACGGGTCCAACGGAGTAAGAGGGAGGTACCAATTTTAAATGAGTTTAAAATACTGTATCAAGCAATTTCTTCATTATCAACAAAGTTTTCTATCCAAAAAGATGAAACAGTTTAAAATTCCATCACCTTGAAATTGTCTCCTGCAACTTCATTCAATTTGGACCAGACTAGAATCTAAAACCCTTTCAGTTCACAAATACATCAACAAAATATGCTTTCTAATAAGGTACAATTACAAACACATCCATGCCTTTTTTAGAAGAAACTGCCATAGCCACTTGTTTTTCCTTTACTTTCTTAAAAATTTCTACATCTGATTCCCTGACTTTTCCCTGACCTTTGCCATATTTCTTAATTTCCCTGACTTATTTCGAATTCCCCTGACTTTTCTCTGACCTTGTTTTTTTTCATTTTTCCCTGACTTTTCCCTGACTGTGGTAACCCTGTCATACCCACATGGGCAACTAACCAGCAACTCTAGACTTCTTTTATCCTTTCCTGTACAAACCAGGGCATTTAAATTGCTGTGACTTCATTCTTGAGAAAGCACTGTGGAAATTGAAGAAATTGCTTGTAACAAGCAATTTCTCCCTATCCTACAGTATTTTCTACCACAGAGAAAATAATTTCTCCCTTTTCCACAATATTTTCTACTTCATAGAATGGTTTCATTTAAAACTGCATCAAATTTTCATTATCGTCTACAACCTCTTTCAATTTGGACCAGTCTTAAATTTCAATGAATAGTTAGGTGTTAAGAAAATGAGTATACTGCCCTAGCCACTGAGCCAGGCAGAACCTCTCATTAACCCCTGGTTTTTACGTCCCTATGATTTTATAATTGAGAAAAA
This sequence comes from Fragum fragum, assembly GCA_946902895.1. Taxonomy (NCBI): domain Eukaryota; kingdom Metazoa; phylum Mollusca; class Bivalvia; order Cardiida; family Cardiidae; genus Fragum; species Fragum fragum. The sequence continues at coordinate 43,325,471 of OX336379.1, forward strand.
CATTGTGGAAAAAGAAGAAATTGCTTGTAACAAGCAATTTCTTCTTTTTCCACAATATTTTCTACCCAAGTAAATTGGTTATTTTTCAAATAAAATCAACTGTTAATTTTCATCTGCAAAACCTTTGAATTTGGGTGGGTCTAAAATTTTGCAAAACAGGAAAGGGTTTAGGGATTTTAGGGCTCTGAAGTCATTCCCAAAGGTTAAACAAGAGCCATCAAAGATGGATTATGCTACCCGAAAATAGCCCTGTCACAAAAAGTATCAACAGGAAATGGGTTCGGATGGACTGATAGACAAAGATGCGCCTATATGCTTGCCCTAATGCAGACATGCAAAATTTCAAAATACAACTTGAGCTGTGACCTTGACCTTGGAGCTATCTGAGAACATATTGAATGGCATATTTACTCATAATAGAGAACAACTATGCAAAGATATTTCGAATCTATCCATAATTTTGGGAGCTATGCTTTGGACATGCTTAATTTTAATTTTTTAACTTGACCTGTGACCTTGACCTAGGAGTCATTTGAACTTTTTTTCAAATGGCACATCTACTCATAATGGAGAACAAGTGTGCCAAGTTGTTTTGAAATTCATTCATAAGGATCTATGCTATGGACATGCTCAATCTTAACATATGACCTTGAGCTGTGACCTTGGAGATAACTGATTTTTTTTTCCAAATGACCCATCTACTCATGACAGAAAACAATTGTGCAAAATTATTTTGAAATCCAATCATGATTTTTGGAGCTACGCTCCAGATGTGTTTAAATTTAATGTTTATCTTAAAATTGTGGCCTATCTTAATATTTATTTCCAATGGTACACCAACTTATGATAGAAAACAATTGTGCCAATCTATATTGAATCCATCCACAATTGACGGAGCAATGCTCTAGACATGCTCAATTTTAACATTTGATCTTATGCTGTGACCTTTAACCTTTGAGCCATCCAAAAACCAGGGAGAATTGGTCAGGGCAATATCATAAGGAAGTCACACATGAAGCTGCCAACCAATTTTGCTCAAGGTTCGAGGAGCTATGGAGGTGGACGGATGGACTGAATATCAGAAAGATTGACAGACAGGTTGACAGTGGAAGCAGTGGCTATATGCTGACCCTTTAGGGGGGATAATAAGGCAAGAATCAATTTGGATTTTTTTTCAAGACCTGCATAAGCCCTGTCAGTTCTGCCAATACAAACCTGTGTTACTGCTGTATTAGGTTGATTGTTTTCCGCTGATGTGGGTCTTAATGAGTTAGAACCTACAATAGAAATGTCAAGCCTTAACCTATTACCAGATGGCATTATTTTAGACTGGTCCAAATTGAAAGGAGTTACAGACGACAATTTAAAGTTTATGAAACTTTAGATTTTTTCAATTTTCTTGATAAAGATCATTGCGTAAAATGAAGAAATTGCTTGTTACAAGCATTTTCTTTATTTTTACATAATGTTTTCCAAATTGTTTTCCTTGAGGGGCGTCGAAACACATCACTGAGTGGGAATGTGTTAAATCTACTTTTTTAATAAATTCATTTATTATATACCTATAAAAGATATGGAGTAAAACCTGGCTGTCAAATACAACTCGACAGAAAAAAATCGATATTCGGCGTGTAGCAAAAAAACATATTCGTCGAGTACCGTTATTAAACACTGACTTCTTTTTTGTGTATTGACGTTCCGGGTTTTTCGGAAAGTTGGTTATTTCTTTGCCATTTAAGAGAATTTTCTTAATGTCATTTCCGAAAAGGTACATAATAAAAGGAATATTACCACAGTGTGTTTTTCTAATTGTTGTTATCATGTTCTCGAATCGTGTGTAGGTATTTTTTATTGGATTTGACCTTCTGTCTCATCCAATAAAAAATACCTACACACGATTCTTGAACCCAATAACAACGCATAGAAAAAGACACTGTGGTAATATTCCCTATTCATTTCAAATAGCCTTTTCATATTTTACAATAACCTTTTCAACAATTCCTTATTTGCAGGACCTTAACCCCTTTGCTGAACCCGGAATATTCCACTTTTAACACGAGATATAGACAAAGATCAGACTGCACATAAGTGCAGTCTGATCTTAGTCTACACCTCCTGTCTGTCCTTTTAAAAACAGAGCTGTTTATAAAATCAATTTTCAAAAGAATAATTGACAACTGAACAACAAGTACTACCAGTGATTTCAGCTGTTTGATTTTTATACAACTCTGAAAAGGATTTTATTCAGCATGACAAGGGTTAAGATATATAATAACATTATAAGAAAGTTGGAGAATATTTAGCCTTATAATTGGCAACTTTTCTAGTGGCAAATACAATTAACAACTGCTAAAATTACACTCAGGGGACCAAACAAAATATATAGTCATATCAATGAAACCAATGATAATCTTCTAAACAGACCAACAGGATCAACAAATTAACTTTGTAGTATGAGATATATTGCATTAACTCATTCTCCTACAACCCCGCTTTTCTACACCCCAAAAGCAAATATTCTTTACAAAATATTGTGGAAAATAAAGAGATTTTGAAAGCAATTTATTCCATAAGTATCAGATAAGTTAACAAAAAATCACAATTTCATCAACTGACAATTGTCATCTGCAACATCTTTGAACTAGTACTAGTCCAAACATTATTATCTAGCGACATGTAAACTCATTACCAAACAGCAAAATTTTAAACTGGTCGAAATTGAAAGAAGATGCAGACAATAATTTTAGGTTGAAACACAATGTCCACAATGTTTTCAAAAGCTTTCACATTGAAGGGTGTTTAAAAGCGTCATTGTGTGGGAATGGGTTAAGCAATAGTATAACAAGTGAGTTTACTATGTTAAGCCTATTGATTTGGATCAGTCATCTACAGACATCAATTTTAAGTTTATGAAATCTTTAAAATGTTTGTCTTCTGGGGTAGAAAACATTGAGGATAATGAAGAAATTGCTTGTGACAAGCAATTTCTTTATTTTTCCACAATGTTTTCCATAGCTTCATGTCTTTGGGGCATCCAAAAGCATCATTTTGTGGGAATGGGTTAACAATTACAATTTCATGGAGGGGCTTTTAATTCTTATAATGTGGCATTCCAGTACTACTTATGACTGTTCATAGTGACATCTTAAGACTTTAACAAGAACAGCTGCAAATACTCTTCAAAAACCCAGGTAATGTTATAATAAGTACTCTTATTTTGTACATCAATTGATTAACCCATTACCTGACCACATCATTATTTACTGGGCTGAATTGAAAGATGTTGCAGACAACAAGGGGAACAAAGCCATGGTATAATGTTTTTGCAGCTTTTTTTTTTAGGGGCGTAAAAAGTCAGCATTGTTTTATAAATTGGTTCACCAATTGACCAATCGCAACTGTCAATCAAGGAATTTATCGACCAATCAAATTATTCATTCACCCCAGAATTAAGATTTGAACTCAGACAGTGGCCACCATTTTGCTATGGTTTAATGTTGGTTTGACAACTTAAGCTTCATAACTACAGCTTGAAAAATCTAATATTTCATAAACTTTAAATTCTCGTCTGCAACTCCTTTTAATTGAACCAGTCTAAAATTTTACCGTCTAGTATGTGTCTAACTAACCACTTGAAGCTGGGTTAACAAAACTAACAGAAATATTATACAAAAGATTAAAGCCCAATTACCACATTCCTAAACAATCACGCTTTTTTAAGCTCCACAAGAAAAAAGCTTTGAAAAGCATTGTGGAAAATGAAGAAATTGCAAGCAAGAGGTTTTCTTCCAAAAAGAGAAGAATAAAATGGAAATTTTAGGAACAGAAAACAGTCACACAGTAAGAGAGTACTTACTAGGTGGTTTGATATTGGTTAGGAACTTCTGTTTGGGTTCCTCTCTTTCTTTTGTAGAGTTTTCATAAAATTTGAGCACATCTAGGACAGTTTGAGGATTCTTCTTTTGTTCAGCTTTCGAGATCTCCGATTGTTTCAGGAGGTTGGCCCAAGACTCTGGCATGCCCTGAAAAGAATCTGGTGTGTGTTAACCCATTCCCACACATGACGCTTTTAAACACCCCTCAGTATAAAAGCTTTAGAAAATATTGTGGAAAATGAAGAAATTGCTTGTTACAAGCAATTTCTTCATTATCCACAATGTTTTCTACCATAAAAGACAAAAAAGTTGAAGATTGCATCAACTTGAAATTGTCGTCTGCAACTTCTTTGAATTTGGACTGGTCTAAAATCTTCTTCTGTGGGAATGGGTTAATATTGTGTTTTACCCGACTTTCAGCAATCTTTCAATCATCAGTCTAGCTGTCACCATTCATTGTGATGGATGCTAGTCACGAGTTTCAGTTTCAGTGTGATGCTTAACCATCACTGGCTAGTATTGAAGAAAAGGATCCGATTGATTGATTGATTGAATGGGTTAAACACAGCTTTTAACAATGGATTTTATCTCTTTGACGGAGAGAACGTTATAATGTGTGTTTTATTCTTAATGATCCATGATTTGCTTGTTTGAATAGAGTTTAACGCCACTTTTAATAGTATTTCAGTCATATCGCGGTGGCTGGACCACCTAACGATGAATTCCTGGTATTTCTTATACCAGTACTACCACTAGATCCTTTCCTAGCCTCCAGCTGCTATACAACTTAGGTTTACGATTATCCATCCATTGGTGAGAGACAAATGTCGGAAAGAATATTTGCGGCCTCCGGGGATAGAACCCACAACATCCCATGATTGAATATTAGGAGTCTCAACCGACTGCGCTATGATGGCAGCAAGAAAAGGATCTGAAAATAGGCTTAGAAAGAATGATGGCTATCTGTCACTGATAAGGGATAATGTGATGTTTATACACCACAAGCATCGGAATTCTGAAAACTTTAGACTTTTTGTAAAACCATGATAGGCTTTGAACAAATTATGATGTAGAAAAGGAAAACATTGCTTGCAACAGGCAATTTCTTTATTTTTTCCTACAATATTTTCAACACTACTGGATGGTTATTTTTTAAATTAAATCAACTTTAAATTTTCGTCTACAAAACGTTTGAATTTTGACAGGTCAAAAATTTTGCAATACAGGAAAGGGTTTAAGGACTAGGTGATCTTTTTTTAAATTTTAAGCAATTTCTAAATACCCTATAGAGGTGCGTGGACCATCGATTTAGCTGATAAATAATGTCTAGCAATTGGATAAAGCAAGATTTTGAATCCAACTGAAGGGACATTCAAATGCTTCATGTAGACATCAAACATAATCTGTTCTCATTTGAATCCCTTTCCTGTTTTTCAAAACTTAAGATCAGTCCAATTTGAAAGAACTTACAGACGACAACTAAAAGTGAGTGCAATTTTAAATGTAACCAACCTACAGTGTAGAAAATACCGTGGAAAAAGAAGAAACTGCTTGTCACAAGCAATTTCTTCTTTTCCCACAATGTTTTCTAAAGTATAAAATCACAGGGGCGTAAAAAGAAGTGATTGAACAGGAAAGGGTTTAATAAAAGATAAATTGATTTATTTGGAATAATTAAATTGTGACTATTAACCGTTAGAATAGGAGACGATGGTTAGCCATCAGAAACTAGATTTTAATGATTGATTGAATGGGGTTTAACGCCTCTTTTAACAGTATTGCAGTCATATCGTGGCGGCTAGAGCACCTAACAATGGATTCCTGTTATTTCTCACACCAGTACTACCACTACATCCTTTCCTAGCCTCCAGCTGCTATCCCACATAGGTTTATGATTATCCATCCATTGGTGAGAGACAAATGTGGGAAAGGATATTTGCCGCTGCCTGGGGATCGAACCCATGACAACCCATGATTGAAGATTAGGAGTCTAGCATGCTAACCACCGTACTATGATGGTGGCACCAATCATCAGAAACTAGACTGACCGTGTTTCGATGATATTTGATCAGACCTAGGTTTCATCCATATTAGGCAGAGACTCAAAAGTATCCACAGGTACAAAGAGTCTAAAAAGGTATAAAGAGTCCTTTATGGGCCAAAAAAGTGGGATTGTTGGGGAAAAGGTTATAAACAGTTTGTATTTTTCTCTGCAACTTCCTTCAATTTGCACAACTTGTTAGTTTGTTATCCCCCGCCGTTTCAGCGAAGGGGATATAGTAATGGTCTCCGTCCGTCATTCCGTCATTCCGTCCTTCCGTCACTAAACTTGTCCGGGGCATATCTCTGAAAGTATAATTGCTATCAACTTGAAACTTCATAGGTGGATAGATGTCATTGAGGAGAGGTGCAGTGCACAAGAACCACTACTCTTGCTTGCACAATTTTGGAGTCATTGGCCTTTGTTGTTTTAAAGACTAAAATTTTGTCCGGGGCATATCTCTGAAAGTATAATTACTATCAACTTGAAACTTCATAGGTGGATAGATGTCATTGAGGAGAAGTGCAGTGCACAAGAACCACGACTCTTGCTTGCATTATTTTGGAGTTATTGCCCTTTGTTGTTTTAAAGACTAAGATTTTGTCCGTGACATATCTCTGAAAGTATAAAAGCTATCAACTTGAAACTTCATAGATGGATAGATGTCATTGAGGAGAAGTGCAGTGCACAAGAACCACAACTCATCCCTGCATAATTTTGGAGTTACTGCCCTTTGTTGTTTTAAAGACTAAGATTTTGTCCAGGGCATATCTCTGAAAGTATAATAGCTATTAACTTGAAACTACATATAGGTGATTAGAACTTGTTGAGGAGAAGTGCAGTGCACAAGAACCACAACTCTTGCTTGCATAATTTTGGAGTTATTGCCTTTTGTTGTTTTAAAGACTAAGATTTTGTCAGGGGCATATCTCTGAATTTGTTTGTTTGTTTGAATGGAGTTTTATGCCGCTTTCAACAATCTTTCAGTTATATCGCGGCGGCTGGAGCACCTAACAATGGAATCCTGGTATTTCTCACACCAGTTCTACCATTACATCCTTTCCTAGCCTCCAGCTGCTATCTCACATAGGTCTACGATTATAGACCCATTGGTGAGAGACAAATAGTCGGAAAGGATGTGTGCCGCCGTCAGGAATTGAACCCTGGACCTCTAGATTAATAATCCGACGCGCTACCAACTGCGCTATGACGTCGGCCCTTCCATATCTCTGAAAGTATAATAGCTATTAACTTGAAACTTCATAGTGGATAGATCTTGTTGTGGAGAAGTGCAGTGCACAAGAACCACAACTCTTGCTTGCATAATTTTGGAGTTATTGCCCTTTGTTGTTTTAAAGTCTTAGATTTGTCCTGAGCATATCTCTGAAAGTATAATAGCTATTATCGAACTAATTGAGAAGAAATGCAGTGCCTAAATCTAACTGGCTTCAGTTTACAATCAAGCTTTTTAGGTGGGGGATGGCCATGTTTGACATGGCACTCGTTTGAATGGAGTTTAACGCCACCTTTAGCAGTATTTCAGTCATATCGCAACAGCTGAAGCACCTAACCATGGATTCCTGATATTTCTCACATCAGCACTACCACTACATCCTTTTCCAGCCTCCAGCTCCTCATTCCATTTAGATGTATGGTCATCTACCCATTGGTGAAAGACAAATGTCTAAAAGGATATTAGCCATGACTAGAGATCAAACCCTGGACCTTGTGATTGAGAGTCTGATGGGCTACCAACTGCGCTATGACTGGCCTTCAATTTGGGTGAGTCTAAAATCTTGTTGACTGAAGGTAAAATCTTTGTTATACTACTCATTCTTCTTCCACTGATGTCAGAGACAATTGACCCTTGTTGCAATGACTTTTCTCAGATGCCAAAAAGAATGTTGGCCGAGCTGAGGTTTAAACTAATGACCCAAAGACTAGAGAACACAAGATGTCACAAACTGAGCATGGTTTTGTATTCTACAGAGTGACCTAATTTCTAATCTACATACAAAACCCTTTGAAACAATTATCAGTTAGTAACTATTGATTGATTTGTTGATTGATTGATTGGGATTTAATGCCACTTTCAACAGTATTTCTATTACTTACAGTAAATTCACCAGTGTGAGGATCAAACCCAACATGGACTGTATGCTCAAAGTTCAGCGGGGAGGAAATCACAGGTTTGTCACTTTCTCGGATCCTGGTCATCTTGTTACCTGAAAATATAGGAAGAAGACTTAGTAACCCATTCCTACACAATCCAACATTTTCAGGCCCTTCATCAAAAAAGCTTGAGGAAAGATTATGGAAAATGAAAAATGTTTTCCACAAAGAAAGAAAATATTTTTTTTAAATTCCATTATCGAGAAATTGTCATTTGCAACTGCCTTCAGTTAGGGCCAGTCTGAAATTTTGTCATGTGGTAATGGGTTCTCCATTATCAAATAACAAAATTTTCAACCGGTAAGAATTGAAAAAAGTTGTAGATGGCAATTATATAGACAATGAAATTTTAAAAATCTTTGACATCTGGGGTCCAAAAATTGTTGATAATGAAAAAATTGCAACATTTTTTTCTTAAGATATTTTCTAAGCCCTACCTCCTTGTCTAGAATTTATCATACTGAATAGAACATGTCTTTCAAAATTGCAATTGAATCAAAGGGCTGAAATCACCGAAAAACCCAACTGAGAGTCTATCGTCTTTTTAACCCATTTCAGCACAATGAGACTTTAGACTGGTCTAAACTGAAAATAGCTGCAGACTGCAATCTCAAGTTGATGTGATTTTATATTTTTTCGTCTTTTTCAATAATGTGAATAATGAATAATTGCTTAATACTAGTATTTCTTCATTTTCCACTATGTTTTCCAAAGCTTTTTTCTTGAGGGGCGTAAAAAGGAGGGATTGTGTGGGAATGGGTTTAATAATCAGTTTTTCAGACAACTCAGACTTAAATGGGGCAAACAGGAGATGTAGCCTAAGATCAGACTGCACTAATGTGCAGTCCGATTTTTGTCTATACCTCCTGCCAAAACAGGAATATTTGGGGTTGTCAGTATAACAAGGGCTAGGGTCAATTCATTTCAGTTTTCAAAATTTTCTTACATCAAACAAAGTCATTGTTGTCAAGTTCTCTTTTCCTGTAAGCTATCTTGTGAACTTCCTGACCTATATGATCTTATTGAGGAAGTTTTTTGGTACCAAAAATTAAACTAAGCACAATTTTATTGTTCTCTTTAGAAAACTGTAAAACCAAAAATGTCTTACACTAATTCATCCTGTTTCCCTCTCTTTTAACCCATTACCAGATAGAAAAAATTTAGACTAGTCCAAATTGAAAGGAGTTGTAGACAACATTTCAAAGTTAATGAAACTTAAGAATTTTTCAACTTTCTGGTCACAAGCAATTTCTTCATTTTAGACAATGTTTCCCATATTGTTTTTCTTGAGGGGCGTCGAAAATCGTCACTGAGTGGGAATGGGTTAAAATTATAAAAGCATATGTGTAAACAAACTAGATATATCACTTTTTTCTCAGAAAAATCCAATTACTTTTTTGAAGACAGATATTACTCCCTTTGTTGCAACAATTGAAATACTTAATCAAAACTTTGAAGTAAAATTAGTTAGATCTTGATGCTGTAATAAAAACACAATTCATCCCCATGAGAAAAATAGTTTCTCAGTTCACAAACATATCATTAAACAGTGCTTTCAGTCCATGCTTTTCACAAACTGAGCATGAACTCATGATGGATGCATGAGTTTTCAAACAGTGACTTGTGAACTAAGGGTTCATTAACCTAGCATTCATGAACTATTATGATTATCATTGTTACAGAAAAAGACAGTGATATCAGTTCATGAACAAACAATTCATAACAAACAATACTTTCTATGATTGATTGTTAAAAGTAGAGTTGTTCAAACCTACTTTGGCTTATTAATATATACATCTAGATAAATTCATGCTGTTTCAATATGATTCTGTCACACCTTTTGGGGGTAATGCAGATTATGAACAATCCTATGAACACTAAATAGTCAGTTCATCATTTGTTTATGGTACAGTACTTGGGATAGTTCATGACTAATTTATTTCAAAGTTCACCGAACTAATAGTAATGGTTAATTAACTCAAAACTTTACAAACTAGCTGTTCAATGTTCATTGGACTGTTCACGAAGTGAAGTTCATGAATTGTTCACGAACTAAAGAACAACTTATCGAATGCTGGCATATTTCAAATTACTGAAAATGACCTTTCTCACATTCAGTAGGAATGATTAAGTAAACAAGAGGACCATGATGGTCCTAAATCGCTCACCTGAGGCATCTCCAAATTACAGTACTTTTTAGTATAAAAAAGACACAACTTGAGCAAAATTAATAAAAGATATATAAGATTTTGGGCTTTGTACAAAACAATCCAGTAATGCTTTACAATAATAATGAATGCCTTTGGCTTTATAGTTTAATCCATTACCAAACTATCCCAGAATTTGTCACCTTCAGGGAAAACAGGTTTGAAAAATACATAGTGAGAAAGGGAGTGACCAGCAATTTATCCATTTCTCACAGTGTTTTCTACCTGAAATTCTTTGTATTTAGATTTCAATCAAACTCTTATTACTGTCTGCAACTTCAATGGGTGTAATTTTAGCAACCTTGGTAGAGAACAATCTGGATGTACTATAAATCAAAATATGAATGCATTACAACTTATACATGAGGAGTGGAAAATATTTGTATGTTTTTCATATCCTTGGATGCCTTGGGAAGGGCCATGTTTAAATATTTAAAAAAAACTTGGTTGAGAACAATATGATTGAGCTCTATATAAAATATAAATGCCTTTGGCCTTGTAGTCTGTTAAAAAAAAAGACAACAAAGATTTTCTAAAATTTCCATTTTCATATGCCGCAGTTACAAGAGTTCACGGAATTAAATTCTTTTAACAACTTTTGAAGAGCTTCACCTAAAAAACATCCCTGCAAAGTTTTAGATTGATTGGCCCAATGGTTGAGGAGGAGAAAATTTTTAAAGATTTTTACAGATTTACTAAAGATTCCCATTTTCACATGCCGCGGCAACCAGAGTTTTTGAGGGAATTAAATTCTTTTAACAACTTTTGTAGAACTTCACCCGAGGAACATCCCTGCTAAGTTTCAGCTTGATTGGCCTACTTGTTTAGGAGGAGAAAATTTTTAAAGATTTTTACAGAATTACTTAAGATTCCCATTTTCACATGCCGCGGCAACCAAAGTTTTTGACGGAATTAAATTCTTTTAACAACTTTTGTAGAACTTCACCCAAGGAACATCTCTGCAAAAGTTCAGCTTGATTGGCCTACTGGTTTAGGAGGAGAAGATTTTTAAAGATTTTTACAGATTTACTAAAGATTCCCATTTTCACATGCCGCTGCAACCAAAGTTTTTGACGGAATTAAATTCTTTTAACAACTTTTGTAGAACTTCACCCAAGGAACATCTCTGCAAAAGTTCAGCTTGATTGGCCAAATGGTTTAGGATGAGAAGATTTTTAAAGATTTTTACAGATTTATTCAAGATTCCCATTTTCACATGCCGCGGCAACCAAAGTTTTTGACAGAATTTAATTCTTTTAACAACTTTTGTAGAACTTCACCCAAAGAACATCTCTGCAAAGTTTCAGCTTGATTGGCCTACTGGTTTAGGAGGAGAAGATTTTTAAAGATTTTTACAGATTTACTAAAGATTCCCATTTTCACATGCCACGGCATCCCGAGTTTTTGACGGAATTAAATTCTTTTAACAACTTTTGTAGAACTTCACCCAAGGAACATCCCTGCAAAGTTTCAGCATGATTGGCCTACTGGTTTAGGAGGAGAAGATTTTTAAAGAAATTGTGGACGGACGGACAGACGGACAGACGGACAGACGGACAGACGGACAGACGGACGGACGGACGACGGACAACGACCGATCACAATAGCTCACCTCGCACTTTGTGCTCAGGTGAGCTAAAAATAAAGCCAATTCAAGCCAAATATGTGAAACCTCCATAAAGATGACTAACCATAATTCATTCTATTATCAAAAGGAATGTATGGTCCTTAATTAGTCCAGATAGGAAGGTTTAACCCATTTCCACAAAATGACGCTTTTGTACGCCCCTCAAGAAAGAAATCTTTAGAAAACATTGTGGAAAATGAAAAAAATGCTTGTAACAAGTAATTTTTTCATTATCCACAATGTTTGCTACCCTAAAAGATTTTAGAAATCTCATCAACTTTTAATTATCCTCTGCAACTTCTATGATTTTAGACCAGTCTATGTTTTTTGTCATCTGGTAATGTGCTAATGAAAATTTCTTTTCAATGTTTAGGTTCTTGGCATGAGCACATAGAACAAAACATGTTTACTTTAATCCAACAGCAATAATGCATCACCTGACAAAGAAAGGCTTGCATCTTTGCTCACATACTGCAAATTAAATAAGAGGGCTAAGATGGCCCTAGATCACTCACCTGAGTTCTTAATTAAAGAAACATAAAACTGAATAATCAGAGTTCGTCTTATTTATGAAGAAAAAGCAGTACACAAGGCTTGAAAATATTAGGCCCCTTTTCCCATGTTGGGATCCATCTCAAATTTCAACAGGCTTTTATTTTTGTGATGTAACAATCATTCTGACCAAGTTTCATCAAAATTGAGATGAAATTGTTGCCTCTAGGGTGTAATGACTAAAGTTGTTGACATCACACAACCAACAACAAACATTACAGTATCACAAAAACTCACCATGACCATGTTGTGCTCAAGTGAGCTAAGAATTTTATAGCTTATATACTAACAACACTTAATAAGTTGCAGATAGTTGCTTTTTGGTTATAACAACATAGTGGCCTACATTGTGATTATACATGTAATCAAGTGACATTTTTTCCCTGTGATTTGTTTGCTTGAATGGGGTTTTACGCCGCTTTCAACAATCTTTCAGTTATATTGCGGTGGCTGGAGCACCTAACAATGGATTCCTGGTATTTCTCACACCAGTACAGCCATCACATCCTTTCCTAGCCTCCAGCTGCTATCCAACATAGGTCTATGATTATTATCCCATTGGAGGGAGCCAAATAGTTGGAAAGGATGAGTGCAGCTGTCGGGGATCGAACCCAGGACCTCTAGATTGACAGTCCGACCCGCTATCGACTGCACTATGAAGGCGGCTTTTTTCCTGTGAAGTCACAGAACTTCACTATTGATAAAATGTCCATTGTTTACAAACAAAAATATTTAAAGTCATAACATTGCAGGCTTAATCATCCTAACCACTGAGCTTCTATTGGCAAGTTACTAAGTGTTCTGGTTTTTTATTATAGCGAAAAGATTTTTCACTTGTGTGAGCAAGTCAAGTCAGTCTTTTCTGGGGGCAGGTCATTATCGCTAGTGTATCATATTATCAAATATTCAGATAAATGTCCTTGATGATCTTGACCTTGTCAGATGACCTTGACCTTTTTATTATCCTGGACAGCAAAACAGTCCATTAAGCCATTACCTCAAGTATGTTCCACACTTTGAGAACCTTTCAATAACCTACCCCCAGAGATCCGCTTTTGCAGTGTTGAAGAAAGTCTGTTCCACGGGCTTGTCATTGTTCAGTGTATAATCACAGATTAATTCATCGTCATAACTGTATGATTTTATATTGTCTTTTAAAGTTATTCCATCCTCAGTCAATCACAATTATCGAGTGTTCTTATTTAGATGATTCCAGTCATGATAAATTCATGATAAATCCATCAGTCACTCACATGTTTCATCCACATAATCATTTAACATTTAGGAGTTGATCATCACAATTTTTTCTACAGGATTAATAAATTACCATGTAACATAATTATAGAATCATCCGAATTGAAGAAGATGCAGTTGAAACTTTAAAATCCTTTGTCTTTTGGGGTAGAAAACATAGTGGATATGGAAAATATTGCTTGCGGATTCATACATTGTGTGATTAGTTTTTTCGGTTCATACCTCCATGAAAACAAAAAACATTCTCTTCATTTCTTATAATTTAATAGCATCGAGCGAATAAAACAAAAGCTGTACAAATTTTGATACCTTTTGTATGGAACTATTGCGGAAGCATACAAAATGGCTGTGTGCTCAAAATTTTGTTCATGGAGGTATGAATTAAATTTTTCGACCAATCAGTACACTCGTTTTTGATAGACGAAACTAACAATTAAATTATGTAACAATGATATACAAGAACACTCTGATTATATGAGGATCACTGTTTGACTTTTTAGGGGAAAATTTTTAAAAGTGTGTTTCACAAGTGAATTAGATGGAAACCTGGTGACTTGGTTTGAATGATATTCTGAAAAGAATTTCATTCAGCATGATACAAGTAAACTTCTGTTATAATAATTGTTGCACCATGAAATGAAGCATCTAGGTGAAATTCAATGATGTACTAGATCATTTTGAGAAAGTTCAACCAAAAAAAAAAAATTGAAAATCAATTGATCAAGAAAGGAGGGGGGGGGGGGGGGGGGTGGAGAGAGAGAAAGAGAGAGATGTATGTACATTTATAGTGTATGTGTGTGTCAGTGATTGTTATGGTAAAAATTTCATCAAACTACAAAATTTGATTACTAAGGTAGTACATATTTGGTTGGTAGGAAGTTTGCTCAGTTTCAAAATCACAAAATGATAATTCTACTTTATGCAGTAAACACAGAACTTTAACAATCATGTCTACAAGTGTAAGTTAAAGCATTTCCTGTTTAAGCTTTTTGACCTAATTCTTGTGAAGCTCTTCATATTTTGACAGATTAGATAAAAGGAAATTTTATCTTTGTAGTTTGTTTAAAACAAGCTTTTCTGTTTGCATAACATTTTATCCTGCTTTGTTTGTTTGTTTGTTTGAATGGGGTTTTATGCCGCTTTCAACAATCTTTCAGTTATATCGCTGTGGCTGGAGCACCTAACAATGGATTCCTGGTATTTCTCACACCAGTACCGCCACCACATCCTTTCCTAGCCTGCAGCTGCTATCCCACATAGGTCAACGATTATCGACCCATTGGTGGGAGACAAATAGTCGGAAAGGATGAGTGCGTCCGTCAGGGTTATCCTGCTTTGGACAATCTTTGCTATTCTTTGCTATTTGTCAAAGTCAAATCGACCTATCGCTGCTGTCAATCAAATAATAGTCGACCAATGAAATAATTGATTTAGACTGGAAGTTTAGTTTGTACTCGGTCATTTTAGACCATTTTTGTGAATCATTTTTGCTGTTTTGGCAACTTAAATGTTTTAACTACAGCTAATTCAAGCCGTAGTTATGATATTTGGGTCTCCAACCAACCATTCTACTTATTTGCAACATGCTATTTGCAACATGCTACTGGCCATAAATTTTGCAAAATTAACGCCATTGAAAATTGAAGAGGATATTCCTATCAGAGAGGCCAAAGGCGTCAATGGGCGGGGCCAGCAATTGGTCAATAAATATATCAAGCACTCCTTCATCTAAACTTGATCTTGCTCAAGGATATGTCTATGTGACCAGAGGGGTACAATTGACCTGTCCCTGGCCAGGCAAACTTACATTGCCCCGCCCATTGACCCCAACAATAGGTCCCACTTCAATCTTGCAAAACTTATGAATAGAATAGTTGGTTGGCAATCTAAATGTCATAAGTACAGCTGTAATAATTAAGCTGTAGTTACCATGTTTAAGTTGCCAAACATCAAAAACGGTTAAACAAAAATGGTGGCAAACATCGGAGTTCAAAACACATTTCTGGTCTCAGTGAATGATTTCAATGGTCGACAGCAATTGGTCAATTAACTTCTAAAAGAATAATTTAGTAAACATCACCATAAATAAACTTAAAGTTACTTAAAAGACAGTTTATATTATGGATATCATTTTTCAACAGAACAGATTCTATAATTCCCTGGTAATTCCCTGAAATGTTGACTAATAATTTTTCAGTAATTTGCAACAATATAATTTCCTTGTGGTCTTTTATCACCAGGAAAAGAATAAACTTTATCAATAATACTTTTAAAATGCCACATCCTTAGAATCGAAGAACTTTAAATCCTCAACAAATTATCTGAACTAAAGATCAAGAATTTCCAAGCAAATCCAAGCAGTTGACTTATAAGCCAAATTCACACACTAATGGGATTAGAATATGACCATTTTTGTAATAATTATCCGCTGTACTATAAACATCCTGTTTTTGACTCATACATCTAATATGGTAACACTTGAATCTCGAGACCAAGAAACCACTTGCCATTTCACTTTACAAATTCGGTGAAATATTTCTACAAAACCATGACTACCATTATTGCCCATAATATCCGTTGACCCATTCCCACACAATCCCTCCTTTTTACGCCCTTCAAGAAAAAAAATCTGGAAAATAATGTGGAAAATCAAGAAATTGCTTGTTACAAGAAATTTCTTCATTATCCACATTGTTTTCTACCTAAAGAGACAAAAGTTTTAGAAATTTTAAACATTTGAAATTGTCATCTGCAACTTCTTTGGACCAGTCTCAAATTTCATTGTGTGGGAATGGGTTAAGAGATGAACATTTTTTAGACTGGTCCTAATTCAAAGAAGTTGCAGACAACAATTCAAAGTCAATGGTATTTCAAAAATCTGTGTCTACGGGGGTAGAAAACATCGTGGATAATGAGGAAGTTGCTTGTAACAAGCAATTTCTTAATTTTACACAATGCTTTGCAAAGCTATTTTCTTGAGGACGTGAAAAGCAAGATTCTGAGAGAATGGGTTATTTTTTATTTTTACAGGTCAGATTTGTTTGTTTGTTTGAATGGGGTTTTACGCCACTGCTATGGACAGTAAAACTAATCTGACAAAGAAGAACAAGATTAACCCTTGTCAGGCTGAACCCAAAATATCTGGAGGTTGGTTAAAAACCAACTATTCTTTTTTCTTTGTGAAAATTCACACATTCTGACAACTAACTCTTTTAAATTTTAATCTAACAAAAAGTTTAACCCATTCCCATACAGTCACTCCTCTTTAACCCATTCCCACATGGCTAAATTGTAGACTGGTCCAAATTGAAAGAAGTTGCAGACAACAATTTTAAGTTGATAGTTTTTCAAATTACTTTGTCTTTTACGGTGGAAAACATTGTGGACAATGAAGAAATTGCTTGTTTCAAGCAATTTCTTCATTCTCCACAATGTTTTCCAAAGCTTTCTCTCGAGGGGTGTAAAAAGGAGGGATTGTGTGGGAATGGGTTAAACCCCTCTAGAAAAAAGCTTTGGAAAACATTGTGGAAAATGAAGAAGTTGCTTGTGTCAAGCAATTTCTTCATTATAGGTTATATCCACACTGTTTTCTATCTAAAAAGATGAGAAAAATTAAAATTCCCTCAATTTGAAATTGTCGCCTGAAGCTTCCTTCAATTTGGACCAGTCTAAAATTTTGCCGTCAGGTAATGGATTAAAACTCGACTTAAATTCCTAACACTTCCAGTAACATATTTCCTATAAGAATCCTTTGTGCACCATACTCAGATCAATTCCTTGAAATAGTTAGCATTCTGAAGGAGAAGAAGCCTAAAATTGTGGCCATAATTTTCATCAAACCATCTATTTCAATCCCTATCTTTTTCTTTAACACACAGCAACACCTTGTAATTATCCTTTTTCTACATCAGCCAAATTTGGTCGATTGTTTTAACTCTTTTCTGAACTCAAAATATTCCTGCTTTTGCAGGAGGCATAGACAAAGATCAGCCTTTGCGTATGCACAATCTGATCTTAGTCTACACCACCTGTTTGCCCTTTTTAAGCCAGATTTGTTCACAAGATTAACTCTTAACCCATTCCAACTCAATCCCTCCTTTTTACGCCCTTCAAGAAAAAAGCTTTGGAAAACATTGTAGAAAATGAAGAAATTGCTTGTATCAAGCAATTTCTTCATTATCCACAATGTTTTCTATCCAAAGAGGAGAAAAAATTTAAAATTCCATCAACTTGAAATTGTCGTCTGCATCTTCTTTCAATTTGGACCAGTCTAAAATTTCGTCAAGTGGGAATGGGTTAGATTGAATATTGACCCTGGAAACAAGATATGCAGTGCTTTCAGCCCTTTCATTTTGTGCAATTTTTGGAAAGGATTTTATTCGGCATGACAAGGGTTAAAACTTATTTCTGAACTTAAATGGTTGAACATGTTGGAAAAATAAAAGTTGAGCATGCAGATGTCATAGGGCTTTTGACCTCTGACCGTTGACCTTCAGCTACTCCTTCAGGGGAGCTACATCTTCAGGGGAACATCAGTCTAATGCCATTTTGAAATCCATTTAAGAGATGAAGAGAATATTTTTTGTTTTCATGGAGGTATGAACCGAAAAACCTAATCACACTGTATGAATACGTGAAGCGGATTCATAGTGTGTGATTAGGTTTTTCGGTTCATACCTCCATGAAAACAAAAAATATTCTCTTCATTTCTTATAATTTAATGGTATAGAGCGAAAAAAGCAAAAACCCTACATCTTTTGATACCTTTTTGCATGGGACAATTTTGTGCGGAAGCATACAAAATCACTGCGTGATCAAAATTTTGTTCATGGAGTTATGAATAATATTTTTCGACCAATCAGAACACTCGTTTTTGATAGACGAAACTAAAAATTAAATTATACATAAATATTGCAGTTAACCCTTGTCAGGCTTAACCCAGAATATTCCTAACTTTGCAGGAGGTATAGATAAAGATCAGCCTACACATGTATGCAGTCTGGTCTTAGTCTACACAACCTGTTTTTCCCTTTAAACCGAGACTTGTTTGTAATTTTCAAAATGAGTATTAACTAACACTTAGTGCTTCCAATGCTTTCAGCCCTTTGAAAATAATGTAATTCTGTAGAGGATTTTATTTAGCATGACAAGGGTTAATATGACCAAGAGAAAAATTCGACCTTGAGTGTCAACTTGACCTTTAACATACAAGAATAACTGCTTCAAACACCAGAATTCTACTCATAGTGGGGAACGAATTCAGTGAAATCATTTTGAAATCTATCCAAAAATTAAATGTAATGGTCTATCAAAAGTCACAGAGACAGATGAACAGATGAACTTGAAAGTCTTTCCCTCATTGCAAGTTTAAGGCTTGACAAAAATATTCAATAACAAATCACTTATACAAACTATAATTATAGGTAAGATAATTACAATTCTTCAGTGAATATCGTAAATTTAACCCTTGTCATGCTGAATAGAAATCCTATTCTGAAATGCATTAAAATCAAAGGGCCAAAAACACTGGAAGTACTAGTTATTGGTGATTATTTCTTTTGAAAATTAAAGTTATAAACAACATTGGCTTGAATAGGCTGAACAGGTGATGACGGCTAAGATCAGACTGCACATATGTGCAGGCTGATATTTGCCTACACCTCCTGCCAAAACAGTAATATTCTGGGTTCAGTATGACAATGGTTAACCAATTAGCAGACGGCAAAATTTGAGACTGGTCCAAATTGAAAGGGGTTGCAGACGACAATTTGAAGAACATGAAATCTCAGATTTTTCAACATTTTAGATAGAAAACATTGTGTAAAATGAAGAAATTGCTTGTTACAAGCAATTTCTTCATTTCACACTATGTTTTCCAAATTGTTTATCTTGAGGGGCATCCAAAAGTGTCACTGTGTGGGAATGGGTTATTTCATAAATCTAACAGGAGTTCGGTTTGTTCCATTAAGCCTACTTTTCCCTTGGCACAGCAGAATATCAAAGAACCTGTTTGATATGCAAAAGGACACATGACAACCAACAATTGTTCATGAAATATCAATAAAGTTTTGACTAAATTCAAACTTGCTCAAGCACCCACCTATGTTAAGTGACCACTTTCATACAGCGACCATAATCAACTATAAATTCCTTTTCAAAACCAATATCTCTTAAGCCTTGTCATGCTTTATAAATTACCTTTCTGAATTGCTGTAAAATCAAAGGACTAAAAGTACTGATAGAACTTTTTGTTCAATCATCGTTATTTCTTTTATAAATCGATTTCATAAACAACTTTGGCAGGTAAAGTAAAAGCAGGAGGTGTAGACTAAGATCAGCCTGCACATAAGTGCAGTCTGATCTTGGTCTACACCTCCTGCCAAAACCGGAATATTCCGGGTTCAGCATGACAAGGGTTAAGAATTATATATTTATTCCTTGTTGGAACTCATTAGAGTTGTGTCACTGATATGACTCTAATGAGTTCAAACAACAAGGGATTAATTGAGAATTATTCATACCTCCATGAACAAAATTTTGAGCACGCAGCCATTTTGTATGCTTCCGCACAAAATAGTTCCGTACAAAAAGGTATCAAAATTTGTAAAGTTGTTGTATTTTTCGCTCGATGCTATTAAATTAAATGAAATGAAGAGAATAATTTTTGTTTTCATGGAGGTATGAACCGAAAAACCTAATCACACTTATGTATGAATCCGCTTCACATATTCATACAGTGTGATTAGTTTTTTCTGTTCATACCTCCATGAAAACAAAAAATATTCTCTTCATCTCTTAAATAGAATTGAATCGATCCTTATGGTTTGTCTCAAAACATGTATTAACCCATTACCAGACGGAAAAATTTTAGACTGGTCCAAATTGGAAGGAGTTGCAGATGACAATTTAAAGTTTATGATATTTTAGATTTTTTCAACTTTCTGGGTAGAAAACATTGTAGAAAATGAAGAAATTGCTTGTCACAAGCAATTTCTTCATTTACCACAATGTTTTCCAAAGCTATTTTTATTTGGGGGTGTCTAAAAGCGTCACTGAGTGGGAATGGATTACAATACCATTCTCTCAAGGAACCACATTTTGGGAGTCCCTCAAGGGGACACCAACTATGGAAGTCAACCAACCAAATGATTTCCATATATGTCATAGATAAACATTTTCGTCAAATGTCTAAGAATCTGTGATGAGAACTGACTCAGAGAACTCAGAGATGCAGATAGAAGCAGCTATTAACCCTTGCCATGCTGAATAAAATCCTGAATTAAATTAAAAGCATGGGGTGACAGCACTGAATTCATCAATTGTAGGTTAATAATAATTTTGTAAATTTATCTTATAAGCAACTCTGGCTTTAGAGAGACAAGCAGGTGGTGTAGACTAAGATCAGACTGCACACATGTGCAGGCTGATCTCTGTCTATACCTCCTACCAACCAAGAATAATCCGGGTTCAGCATGTCAAGGGTTAATATCTTAGATTTTCTTATCCTTTTCATGCTGAATAAAAATCTATATATTTCCAAAAGTTGCATTTCAAGTGTTTAAAAAATTGAAAACTCTTAAAGAGGGTTAATATTTCTTTGGAAAATTGATTTTTATTATCAATTCTGGCTAACAAGAGGACCATGATGGTCCTAAATCGCTCACCTGAGGCATCTCCAAATTACAGTATTTTTTAGTATAAAAAAGACACAACTTGAGCAAAATAAATAAAATATATATAAGATTTTGGGCTTTGTACAAAACAATCCAGTAATGCTTTACAATAATAATGAATGCCTTTGGCTTTATAGTTTAATCCATTACCAAACTATCCTAGAATTTGTCACCCTCAGGGAAAATACATAGTGAGAAAGGGAGTGACAAGCAATTTATCCATTTCTCACAGTGTTTTCTACCTGAAATTCTTTGTATTTAGATTTCAATCAAACTCTAATTACTGTCTGCAACTTCAGTGGGTGTAATTTTAGCAACCTTGGTAGAGAACAATCTGGATGTACTATAAATCAAAATATGAATGCATTACAACTTATACATGAGGAGTGAAAAATATTTGAACATGCTCTTATTGAGCGTTTTTCATATCCTTGGATGCCTTGGGAAGGGCCATGTTTGTCAAAAGGATATTAACATGGTAGATAACAATAATGATATCCTTTGTTTTTAATGTAAATGCTCTGGAACCTATATTTAAGAAGAAGAATTCTTTCAATGCAATTTACGCAACCCCAGGAACAGAGACATTTTTTATCCTAAGAGCATATTTTCCTGTTACGTAGTACAGAATTATTTAGTCATGCTACATACCAAATATGTATGCCCTTCACCTTATTTTTTAGAAGGAGAAGACTTTTGATGTTGCTCAAATTGGGCGTTTTCAAAAATTTTTGACCTCTGGGGCAGTGCCATGTTTTATCCTAGGGCTAAAATTTTAGCTAACATGGTAGGGAACCATCTGGATATGCTATATACAAAATATGAATGCCTTAGACTTTTTAGATTTGGAGGAAAAGACTATTGAACATGGTCTAATTGAGCATTTTTACTAACTTTGGACAACCAGGGAAGGGGTGTTTAATAACCTACAAGCATAATTTGATCAAAACAGATAGATAACAGCCAGGCTATGCTACACTCAAAATATAAATGCCCTCCTCCTTAAAATGAAGAATTTTTTTTTAACACATTCAAATTTTGCGTTTTTCCAAATTTTGGACCCCTAGTGGCCTACTGGTTTAGGATGAGAAAATTTTTAAAGATTTTTACGGATTTACTTAAGATTCCCATTTTCACATGCCATGGCAACCAAAGTTTTTGACGGAATTAAATTCTTTTAACAACTTTTGTAGAACTTCACCCAAGGAACATCCCTGCGAAGTTTCAGCTTGATTGGCCTTCTAGTTTAGGAGGAGAAGATTTTTAAACATTTTTACAGATTTATTTAAGATTCCCATTTTCATATGCCACGGCAACCAAAGTTTTTGACGGAATTAAATTCTTTAAACAACTTTTGTAGAACTTCACCCAAAGAACATCTCTGCAAAGTTTCAGCTTGATTGGCCTACTGGTTAAG
The DNA here is from genome assembly GCA_946902895.1 of Fragum fragum. NCBI lineage: Eukaryota > Metazoa > Mollusca > Bivalvia > Cardiida > Cardiidae > Fragum > Fragum fragum. The sequence goes on from OX336379.1 coordinate 43,348,289, forward strand.
GAGAAGATTTTTAAAGATTTTTACAGATTTAATAAAGATTCCCATTTCCACATACCGCGGCAACCAGAGTTTTTGACGGAATTAAATTTTTTTAACAACTTTTGTAGAACTTCACCCAAGGAACATCCCTGCAAAGTTTCAGCTTGATTGGCCTACTAGTTTAGGGGGAGAAGATTTTTAAAGAAATTGTGGATGGACGGACAGACGGACGGACAGACGACGGACAACCACCGATCACAATAGCTCACCTCGCACTTTCTGCTCAGGTGAGCTAAAAACACCAAGCAGGTGGTGTTGACTAAGATCAGGCTGTACATATGTGCAGGCTGATCTTCGTCTATATCTCCTGCTAAAGCAGAATTATTCCAGGTTCAACATGATAAAGGTTAACAATGCTACCCTAAACCCTGTGTTGTGGGTACCCTGTGGAACTGTCTTGTTAAGACCATTCCAATGTATTATCAACAATAAAGAAATAATGGCATATAGACTTCAGACTCTCGATGTGATAATTAGCCCTGAATTTCATGCTGAATAAAAAACTTTCACTCCCTGGACTTAACTTACTGAAGGTACTTGTTGTCAATGGATATTGAACATTAATTTGATAAACAACTCCTACAGATAAAAAGGTAGTTAAGAATAAGATCAGACTGCATATCAATACAGTCTTATTTTTGTCTTATTATCTCCTGCCATAACACAAATAATCAGCCTGACAAGGGTTCAGACTTGAGAAAGTTCATATGATGAGCTGGGCCATCATTAACTACATAGATAAATGGGTGATTTACAATAACACAAAAACAGACAGATAAATCAATTACTTAATTAGCTACAAGCAATTAATGTCTAATTCTTCATTACTTCAGACCCTTAAAAATCAGGCATTCCCTCATGTGCTTGGTAAAATATTTCACATTATTTGAAAAAAAAAATATTTACCCTTGTCATGCTTAACTCTGAATATTCCTGTTTTGACAATAGGTGTAGACAAAGAACAGCCTGCACCTATGTGCAGTCTGATCTGACTAGCAGACTATGAAGTCTCGTCTGCAACTTCTTTCAATTTGTACCAGTCTAAAATTTTGTCATCAGGTAATGGCATCAAAATCATATCTCTAGGTTGTCTATGGAGGATTAATTGGCAGTGGTAATAATCAGAACTTACGAGTTTGTTGTTTTACACCAGGTCATTCCAGATCAACCTACATTCCAATTGTAAAGTGTTGCTGTTTAACCCAATACCAGATGGAAAAATATCAGACTGGTCCAAATTGAAAGAAGCTGCAAATTATAATTTCAAGTTGATGAAATTTTAGATTTTCACAACTTTCGGTATAGAAAACATTGTGGAAAATGAAGAAATTGCTTGTTATAAGCAGTTTCTTTATTTTAAACAATGCATTCCAAATTAATTTTCTTATTGGGTGTCAAAAGTCAAAAAACGTCACTGTGTGGGAGAGAGTTAGGTAAAATATGGACTTGCGGACTGATTTATTGAAAAATCAAAGGACTGAAAGCATTGATAGAACTTCTTGTTCAAAAATCAGTATTTCTTTTAGAACTCAATTTAATTAACGACTCTGGTAGGAAAAGTACAAGCAGGAGGTGTAGACCAAGATCAGCCTGCACATAAGTGCATTCTGATCTTTGTCTACATCCCCTGCCAAAACCGGAATATTCCGGGTTCAGCATGACAAGGGTTAAACAGCATTATTTTGCAAAATTTATGTATAGTTTTCAGTAGCGTGTAAGACAAAAGTAAAACTGTAGCATGGCAACCTAAATGTCATAACTACAGCTTGAATTAGCTACAGTTTCCATGTTTAAGTTAGCAGACAAAGAAAAATGCCTCACATTAATCTCGGCAAAAGTCAGAGTTCAAAGTTCACTTCCGCTCTAAAAGAATTATTTGATTGGATCATGGATTCTTTTATTGACAGCTGCGGTCCGACAAAGTGAGTTTCAGAGTGTTTGCATAAACAGAAACAGAGAGAAACACGAATGATAAGACAGGTCTTTAACCCTTTCCTGTTTTATGAAATTTTAGACTGGTCCAACTTGAAAGAGGTAACGCAGACGACAATGAAAAATGCATGCAATTTAAAATCTAACAATCCTATGTGGTAGAAAATATTGTAGGAAAGGAGAAATTGCTTGTTACAAGCAATTTTGTCTTTTTCCACAATGTTTTCTCAAGTATAAAATCACAGTGACGTAAATCCTGGGTTTGTCCAGGAAAGGGTTAAGCAAGTACCTTTAGCCAATTCTCAGACAGCAAAATCTTAAACTGGTCCAAATTGAAAAAGTTGCAGACATCAGTTGATAACATTTAAAATTTATGCCTTTTAGGGTAACAGACATTGTGGATATGAAGAAATTGCGTGCAATAAGCCATTTGTTCGTTTTCCACAATGTTTACCACAGCTCCTTTCTTGAGAGGCATAAAAAAGTGGGATTGTACGGAAATAGGTCAAAGCAAAAAAATATAAATATATATTTTTCATGCAAAATCCATATTCCTCTAATCTAATTCCATTAGTGTTTTATGATTATACTTCAGTTTCTTTATTCATTTTTGGAGAGTCAATTCAATTACGAACTGGGTTAAGCATTTAACCCTTTACTTTTTAAAAAATTTTGGATTGTCTAATTTTGAAGGGGTAGGACAATATTACAGAGTAGGCACAATTCAAAAAGTAACAATCCTAGAAAATATTGTGGGGAAAAAAGAAATTGCTTGTTACAAGCAATTTCTTCTTTTCCCACAATGATTTCTCAAGTTTACTATCACAGGAACGAAAAAATATGTGATTTTACTGTAAAGGGTTAACCCATTCCCACACAATGACGCTTTCTGATGCCCCTTATTTATATAGCTTGGGAAAACATTTTGGAAAATGAAGAAATTACTTGTTACAAGCAATTGCTTCATTTTCCACAATGTTTTCTATCCAGACAGTTGAAAAAGTCTGAAATTTCACTTACTTTTAATTGAACCAGTCTACAATTTTGCCATCTGATAATGGTTGATTGATTGAATGGGGTTTAACAATATTTCAGTCATATCGCAGTGGCTTGAGCACTGGTACCACCATTACATCCTTTCCTAGCCTCCAGCTGCTATCCCACTTAGGTTTACGATTATCCATCTATTGGTGAGAGACAAATGTCGGAAACGCTATGTGCCGCCTGATATCGAAATGACATCTCATGATTGAAGATTTGGAGTGTGATGCACTACTGACGCCCTATGACGGCAGCTTCCTTTAAATCTGGACAAGTCTAAAATCTTGCCACTGGGTAATGAGTAAAGTATGTAAAGATTTGGTAGTAATAAACTGCATGATCCAACAATCCTATAGAAACTCTGTAAATCCATGGAGATTTGTGATTCTCCAATAAATATGGCCAGTTATCGAAACCAAACATCTCCTTGGCATAATAAAGTGAGATCTGACCTGAATAGATTAAGACAAAATCTCTGAAATACTTTCTCTCTTAACCCATTACAATGCGACCAAATTTTAGACTGGTCTAATTTCAAAGCAGTTGCAGGCTACAAGTTCAAGTTATTAAGATTTAAAATATCTCTCTAATAAATGTGGAAAATGTAGAAATGGCTTGTAACAAGCAATTTCTGCATCTTCCACATTGTTTTTCTGAGCTATTTTCATCTATTAATATAAGGCAAAATTGTAGACTGGTCCAAATTCAAAGTCCAGCTTTTTTACACCGTGAAGAAAAATTGTGGAAAACTTTGTTAGGAAAGGAAAATTAGATAAAAGCAAATAATTTCTCCTTTTCTCACAATATTTTCTACCTTCCTTGGTGCTTATTTCCCAATGGAGTTTAACGCCACTTTTGACAATATCGTTACAGCTTGAGCACCTAACCATGGATTCTGGTTATTTCTATTACTAGTACCACCACTACATCCTCTTCATGCCGCCTGCTACTCATCTGACCTAGGTTTACGATTATCCACCCATTGGTGGGCGACAAAAGTTGGAAAGAATATTTGCCATGGCCGGGAACTGTTTTTGAAATGTCAACAACAATGTATTACTAAAGTCCGAACAAATGTTTTCAGATGATGAGGTAAGGTATCTAATTGATTAAATGAATTGAATTTGCTGCCACTTTCAACAGTATTTCAGTCATACTGCGGCAGCTGGAGCACCTAACCATGTATTCCTTATATTTTTCACATCAGTACAACCATTAAAGATGCCCATCCATCCCGGGTTTATGATTATCCACCAATAGGTGGAAGACAATGAAAGGATATTTGCCACTGTCACAAGTCATTCCATGTTTAACCCTTTCCTGTCTTGCAGACAAAAAAGTCAAGGTGGATTAAATTTGAAAAATAACAATGCATTAGGGTAGAAAATATTGCAGAAAAATAAGCAATTTCTTCTTTTTCTACAATGTTTCCTCAATTAGAAAGAACAGGGATTGTACAGGAAAGAGTAAATAGAAATTGACAGATTGCTGGTTCTGCCCACCAAGCAATTTCTCCTTTTTTTGCAATGTTTTACTCATCTTTTTACACACTTCTTTTCCAAATGTTGCCCACTTTGAACTATCAACTGCATTTTTTTTTTTTTTGATTAGTTTACAACATTGTCATCCGGTAAAGGGTCGACATGAAAGGTCATAATTATTTCAATATTTACTTCAGGAATGTAGGTATGTATGTCTGAAGCCCTCTCTCTGAGAGTTCAGTACAAATTGCACTGAGGCAGAACAGCTGTTTTTATCAAGTCAGAAAAATGTTCCTTCAATCTACTTGTAATATCAGAAATTACTCTTTACCTTTTTACAGATTTTCATTTTCCAATAGAAAACAAGATGTGTTTGTGAAACACCATGCCCCCGAAACGGGAATTCTTTAGAAACAGGTGATGTTTATTGTTGTTTTTTTCTTTGTTTTAGGGAAAAGGGTTAAAATTTCGACCTTGACCTTGATGAAATGACCTTCCCCAGTTGCGCCTTGTTGAGACCTATCTACATGCCAAATATTAGCATTGTAACTTAATCAGGGTTGAAGTTATAGGAAAATGTTTAGTTGGCAGGTTAAGTTTTGCAGACAGTCAGACGGGCGGACAGACAGAGGGACACCGCTAAAACAATATGCCCCTGATCTATCGATGCAGGGGCATAAAAATATTGGGTGCACTATCACTGCCCTATTATTCCTTACTGTGCAGCACATCCAAAGCACCTTACCATATGACAAAGTTTTAGACTGGTCCAAATTGAGAAAAGTTGAAGAGGAGAATTTCAACCCTTGTCAATCTGAATTAAAATCCTATGAAGAATTTCTTTAAAACCAAAGCACTGACAGCACTTGAAAGTCTTAATGAGGGTCAATATTTCTCTTGTAAATTGATTATTTAACCCTTTCCTTGACAAACCCCGGGATTTTACGTCACTGTGATTTCATATTTAAGAAAACACTGTGGGAAAAGGAGAAATTGCTTGTAACAAGCAATTTCTCCTTTTCCCACAATATTTTCTACCACTTAGAATGGTCAGATTTCACATTGCATGCATTTTTCTTTGTCGTCTGCAACCTCTTTTAAGTTGGACAAGTCTAAAATTTCATAAAACAGGAAAGGGTTAAACAACTCTGGCTGCAAAGGGACAAGCAGGAAGTATAGACTAAGACCAGGCTGCACTTAGGTGCAGGCTGATCTTTGTCTTTGCCTCCTGACAAAACAGGAATATTCCAGGTTCAGCATGACAAGGGTTAAGTTGCTGAAATAATAAATCTTTTGTTAATATGGACAATTGATGAATTGCTTGTTTCACACTGTTTCTTGATTTTTTTTTTAGATTCAAAGTTTTCTGAAGGATCATGTAAAACTGGATTAATTGGCATTGGTAAGTTCAGGATAGTTGCAAAAAAGTGGGACTCATTTGGAATGGGTTCAAGATTGAGGCCGCTGTCATAGCGCAGTCAGTAGCGCATCAGACTCCCAATCGTCAATTATGGGATGTCATGGGTTCTATCCCCCATGGCGGCACATATCCTTTCCGACATTTGTCTCTCACCAATGGATGGGTAATCGTAAACCTAAGTGGGATAGCAGCTGGAGGCTAGGAAAGGATGTAGTGGTAGTACTGGTGAGAGAAATGCCAGGAATCCACTGTTAGATGCTCTAAATGAAAATAAGATGAGAAAGAGATCATTTTCAGCTATTTTCATTGATTTTTTGTCCAAACATTTTCAAAAGCTTCATCCATCACTCAAACCTTTAGACTGGTCCAAATTGGAAAAAAACTTGCAGACAATTCAAAGTTTATGAAATTTAGATTTTTCTTAACTTTCTGGGTAGAAAAAGATTGTGGAAATTTGAAAATAAGAAAAGTTGTTGTTGTAAGCAATTTCTTCATTTTGCCCAATGTTCTTCCATTTATTTTTCTTGAGGGGGGCCAAAAAGCATAATTATGTGGGATTGGATTAAACCATTACCACACAATGACACCTTTTGATGTTCTGAAGAAATACAATCATGAAAAACTTTGACGGAAAACCAGATAATGCTAATAAAAAGCAATTTCTTCTTTTCTCACATGTTTTCTACTCTATATCGCACTTATTTTGCAATTTAAGCCCAATTTGAAATGTCGTCTGCAACTTCTTTCATTTTAGACAGTCTAAAATGTCATCTGGTAATGGGTTTATTGTACCCTGTACATCCTTTGAGTTTGGACAATTGTATACCGCTTAAGTTTCAGGTCATAAATTGATAAGGTTTGTGTTAACCAATTACCAGACAGCAATTTTTTTGACCAGTCAAAATTGAAAGGGGTTGCAGACGACAATATAAAGTTAGTGAAATTTTAAATATTTTCAACTTTCTGGATAGAAAACACTGTGTAAAATGAAGAAATTGCTTGTTACAAGCAATTCCTTCATTATACACAATGTTTTTCCTAATTGTTTTTCTTGAGGGAAGTTCAAAGGCGTCACTTTGTGGGAATGAGTTAAAGTGCTGAAGACTACAGTATCAGGGGTCTCAGGTTTGATCCTCTGTGCCTCCAGTCTTTAAGCTAAGGCCCCTTCTCATTAACCTCAGCTATTTACTCTTTAATGGACAATCCCTTATTTTTACGTCCCTGTAATGTTATGCTTAAGAAAACATTATGGGAAAAGAAGAAAATGCCTGGAACAAGCAAATTCTTCTTTTTCAATAATATTTTCAAACCTGCAGGTTAATTACTTTTCAAATTGCATCTACTTTTAATTGTTGTCTGTAATTTCTTATGAATTGGACCAGTCTATAATTTTGAAAAACAGGAAAGGATTAAGAACAGATTTGTACACTCGCAAAACAAAGGGATTTCCATATAAAAGGACCAAAATTGGTAAAGCTTTTGCTTTTTTAATGTTTCCATATTTGGATCGGTCTAAAATTGTGTAGTCTGGTAATGGGATATATGGATTAACCCATTTCCAAAAAGTCCTGTATTTTGACACACTCAAGAGACAGTTGAGAAAAACAGAGGAAAACATTTCTTATGATAGGCAATTTCTTCTTCAATTGAATTTTTTTTACCCCAAATGGCAATTAACCCCAGTCCAAAAATTTAGTTGTTTGGCAACAGGTTAAACCAATTTTGAGACAACATGATTTCAGACTTGTTCAAATTGAAAGAAGTTGCACGCAACAATTTTTTGTTAATGGAATTTAAAAAATCTGTCTTTTGAGATAGTTACATTGTGGATAATGAAGAAATTGCTTGAACTACAAGCAATTTCTTCATTCTCTATAATTTTTCCCAAAGCTTTTTTGTCTTGAGGGCTTCGAAAAGCATCATTGTGTGGGAATTTCCTCATTTTCTATAATTTTCCCAAAGCTTTTTTGTCTTGAAGGCTGCGAAAAGCGATATTGTGTGGTAATGGGTTAAAAGGCAGTCATAATATGCCTAATTTCCAACCAAGTAAAAGGTGGCCAATTCAAGAATTTCCCCTAAAAATTCTTCACAAGTTTGTATCATAATAGATATGAACTATCTCTCATCATTAACTCTTCACAAAATATGCCTTTTCCCTTTTCCGTTCAATCCATGATTTACCTCCATGTATTTCTATGCTTGGGAAAACAATATGGAAAAAGAAGAAATTGCTTGTAACTTTTTTCTACAATTTTTTCTACCTTATTGAATGATTATTTTCCAACAAAAAATTAACTTTAACCCATTACCAGACAGCAAAAATTTAGACCCGTCAAAAATCAAAGAAGATGCAGACTACAAATTTAAAGCTTATGAATTTTTTGCTTTTTCAAAATTCCTAGTAGAAAAATTGAGTAAAAAAATGTTCCAAGTAATTTCTTCATTTTATTCAATGTTTATGCAATTCTTTTTCTTAAGGTGCATCAAAAAGTGTCACTGTTTCAGAATAGGTTAAAATGTCGTCTAAAAACGTTAGAACTTGGACAGGTCTAAAACTTTGCAATATAGTAAAGGATTAACACTTTGCTTGATGACATGAATTTAACCCTTGTCATGCTGTATAATTAACCTTACTGAATTGCTGTGAAATCAAAGGGATGAAAGCCCTGATAGAATCTGTTGTTCACTATCCAAAATTTCTTTTAGAAATCAATAACATAAACAACTCTGGCAGGAAAAGTACAAGCAGTGGATGTAGACCAAGATCAGACTGCACTTATAATAACTTATGCAGGCTGATATTGGTCTACACCTCCTGCCAAAACCGGAATATTCCGGGTTCAGCAGGACAAGAGTTAATTAGTCCAAGTCCAATGATGAATGCAGGTGACATTAATCCATGACCAGACAAAACAAGAGGACCATGATGGTCCTTTATCCCTCACCTGATCATGATAGCTCTGGGCTTTTACTGTGATTGTTTACAGAATTTTTGAAGTATACCTTAACCCATTACCACACAACTAAATTTTTGACTTGTCCACATTAAAAGAAGTTGCAGACAACAATTTGAAGTTGGTGAAATCTTTAAAATCTTTTGGTGTGCAAAACATTGTGGATAATTTCTTCATTGTCCACAATTTTTTCAAAAGTTTTCTTTTCGAGGGGCCTTTGTGTGGGAATAGGTTAACTGTTTACTGTACAATTCCTGGTTTTTACACCCTGTGTTTTTATACTTGAGAAAACATTGTGGAAAAAAAAAAGAAGAAACTGCTTATGACTTCAAATTGCTCTATACAAATTCGAAAGCTCTAGGATGATTCACAGCTTCAAGGAGAAGATTTCCTTCTTAACCCTTGTCATGCTGTATAAATTACCTTAACCCTTTCCAGGATAAACCCGGGATTTTACGTCACTGTGATTTTATACTTGAGAAAATATTGTGGAAAAAGGAGAAATTGCTTATAACAAGCAATTTCTCCTTTTTCCACAATATTTTCTACCATATATGATGGTTTCATTTCAAATGGCATCAAGTTGTCATTGTCGTCTGCAACCTCCTTCAATTTGGACTAGTCTAAAATTTCCAAAAACGGGAAAGGGTTAATGAATTGTGGTAAAATCAAAGGGCTGAAAGCACTCATAGAAGTTGTTGTTCAAAAATCAATATTTCTTTTAGAAATCAATTTCATAAACGACCCTGACAGGAAAAGTACAAGCAGGGGGTGTAGACCAAGATCAGACTGCACTTATGTGCAGGCTGATCTTGGTCTACATCTCCTGCAAAAACCAATATTCCGAGTTCAGCATGACAAGGGTTAACATTAAGTAATATTTAACAAATAAACTGAAATAAATTGCAGGCAACAATTAAAAGTTAATGAAATTTTAGATTTAGGAGGGATGTCAAAAAGTGTCATTTTTTAAGAATGAGTTAAGAAAAAATATTATTTGAATCATCTTTGCCATATTCAGCGCATAAATCTGGTCTCTTAAATCTTTGAAATAGTTCTAGAGAAAAAATTCCTAACTTTTCATTGTTTTACAAAAGTATTATTCAAGTCATCAGGTAAAATTCATTTACTAAGTCAGATGACAAGTTATTAACAAGAATTATTAATTATTTCCCTCGCATCACTTTGTGATCCCAACCAGAAACTTGGCGTATCCTCCTTTATTATAATAAACTTTATTATCAAACCTATCTGAATTTCTTAAACAACCATTAAAAACAACGTTCCTGTGAAATTTGTTTGTACACCATACTCCAGTCTCTGAGAACATTTCAAAATTTTCATTAAAGCATATATAGACACATGTTTTTAACCGAACATAGTTCTATGAAGATATCTGATAAAGGGTCATCTAAGGATCATTTGTGTGAAATCAAAATTTACAGACACACGCATGGATGGACAGACAAAAGATAGACACAACACCATTACAAAAACCCTGCTAGCTTTCAGCCAGTGGAGCTACTAGTATTTTCAGGATTAATTATCTTGATTCTAGGTACCTTTGACCTCATGGATAATTTAAAATGATGTTTATTTTAAAGGGAAAATGCTTTTTTGACACAGGTCAAGGTCAATTAACTTACTTTTTGGAGTTTTCATTTTCTTGCGGTCATCAGGTTCTTTGGGCAAGGGCTTGTTTTCTTGTGGGACATTAGCACTGAAATAAAAAATATCATAAATTATCGATTAACTCATTCCAACTAGACAATATTCTCCAAAATGAAAGAAAATTTAGATGCCTTCTTCAAGTTGATGTAATTTTAATTTTTTTTTTTATTTTTTTTTTTTTTTTTTTTTGGGGGGGGGGGGGGAAATAAAGCAGGAAACGAAGAAATTGCTTGTTATAAGTGATTTCTTCATTTTCCAAAATGTTTTATCAAGCTCTTTCCAATAGGGGCATTGTGTGGGAATGGGTAAATGAGAAACATTTTTGGTTGTGGGGGACGTAACTACAACTTATTCAAGCTATTCATGTTACAATTGACAAATCGCGGCTGTCAATCAAGGAATCAATCGACTAATCAAATCATTTATTCAGGCCAGACCAAAGCTTTCACTCAGACATTGGCCACAATTTTTGTTAACCTTTTTTGTTGGTTTTGCGACTTAAATGTCGTAACTACAGCTTGAACAGTTATGACGTTTAGGTCGCCAAACAACCATTTTACTTTTTTATTACATGCTACTGGCCATAAATTTTGCAATATAACGCAGTTAAAATTGAAGCAGAACTTCCTGTCGGAAATAATGGGCAGGGCATAGAGAGTCAGAGGGCGAGTCAGCAATTTGTCAATTGCCAACAATGATTTACATTTTGTTTTATGCCCCTTAACCCTTTCCTGGTTAATCCCTGGTTTTTACCTCCCTGTGATTTTGTAATCGAGAAAACATTGTGGAAAAAGAAGAAATTGCTTGTATCAAGCAATTTCTTCTTTTTCCACAACATTTTCTACCCTACTAAATAGTTATTTTTCAAATAAAATCAACTTTAAATTTTCGTCTGCAAAACCTTTGAATTTGGACAGGTCTAAAATTTTGCAAAACAGGAAAGGGTTAAATTCATAAATAAAAGTCATTTGATATGTTGGTAATTGTCTTGATGAGGTGAGTGGACCTGGCCAGCTATTCTGTCAATTCAATGGTCGTAAGTTTGGATCCATAGTTTGGCCAGTTTTCTCTGTCTGACATTTGACAAAGGTCATTGAAACAAATGTCTCCAGTTCCTCATCAGTAAGCAAATGATACTAAAGGACCTATGTTAACGGCAGCTGGTGGATGAGACGCAAAGATATAGTTATAACACTGTTCATATCAACACAATTTAATACTTAGTTTTGCCTATCAAAAACACGAGTTCTGATTTGCAGAAGAAAATTATTCACACCTCAATGGACAAAATTTTGAGTATGGAGTTATTAGTTCCATATAAAATAGTATCAAAATTTGTTAAGTTATTGCTTTTTTTGCTCATTGCTATTAAATTATAAGAAATGAAGAGAATATTTTTTGTTTTCATTGAAACCTAATCACACTTATGTATGAATCTGCTTCCCATATTCATACAGTATGATTAGTTTTTTCGGTTCATACCTCGATGAAAATAAAAGATATTATCTTCATCTCTTAAATAATACTCTGACCATATTTCTTATAAACAGTCTGTCAAAGTCTGAAAAATTGACAACCCCCTGGATCTCCAAATTACCTGAATCTGTCGACCAAAGTTACCCCTTTTCATGCTGAATAAAGTGTTTTTTCAGAATAAGAATTTAATCAAAGAACTAAAAGTACTGGGTTCACTGACTGATGTTCAATATTAATTTGTCAAAATCAAATTCGAAAACAAATAGGTGGTATACACCAAGATCAGACTGCATGTTTGTGGCTTTGTGCAGGCTGATTTTTGTCCATACCTCCTGCAAGGACAGGAATATTTTGGGTTCAACAAGACGGGTTAACACGGAGGGTATACATCTGTATACGGGGTTAAAACGGTGGGTATACATGTTTATACATTAACTTCTCAAAGTGGGATAAGCAGCTGGGGGCTTGGAAAGGATGTAGTGGTAGTACGTGTGAGGAATACCAGGAATTCATGCTCCAGCCACTGCAATATGAATGAAATACTGCTAAAAATGGTGTTAAACCCCATTCAAACAAATAAACAAACAAACCCTCAATTTCGACAAATAACTGTTATCTTGAAATTAATTGCCATCTTTATGTAAGTGAAAATTAAGAAAGCAAGGGAAGTAATCAAAATTTGTCTTTACCAAAATAGTGAACTGACACAGGACATCCAATCCTTGGCACGAAATCTTTACACAGGATCAAATAGAGCAGCTTTTTTAGTTACAATATCCCATTATCTGCAACAAATAGCTAGAAATATCAAATTCCAGCTGTTCGCAGATTCTTTTTAAAACAAAATGTGACGAAAACTATTTCAACACCACTAGACCTTTTCATTCTTTTCCAAATCTGCGTGTCACCAGCCAATAACCCATTAAAACACCATAAAATTTTAGACCAGTCAAAATTCAAAGAAGTTGCAGACAACAATCTTAAGTTGATGAAATCTTCAAGATATTTATCTTTTAGTGTAGAAAACATTGCGGATCATTAAGAAATTGCTTGTAACAAGCAATTTTTTCATTATTCACAATGTCTTCCTAAGTTTTCATAGAGAGGGGCGTCTAAATCGTCTTGGTGTGAGAATTGATTAAATTATCACTTGGCTTGCTATGGGACCCCAATTTTGAAAAGCTTACAGGTATAACATTATATCAGAGCTTGTCGCTGCCAGCTTATCTAATTAAGGAGTTTGTGACTCCATATCCATAAAATTCTAGGCATCAAGACTGATTTTGAAAGGGTTAACCCATTCCCAAACGGCAAAATTTTGGACTGGTCCAAATTGAAAGAAGTGTCAGAATAACAATTTAAAGCTTATTAAATTTTTTTTTTGGGGGGGGGGGTCTTTTAGGGTAAAAAACATTGTGGAAAATGAAGAAATTACTTGTAACAAGCAATTTCTTCATTTTCACAATTTTTTCCAAAACTTTTTTCTTTGGGATGTCAAAAAACGTTTCTGTGTAGGACAAAAGAGTCAATAATAAGTACAAATTTGAATGTATAACCCATTCCAAGATGTTGACTCTTTTTGACGCCCCCTATGAAAAATAATTTGAAAAAAGTTGTGTCAAACGAAGACATTGCTTGTGATAAGCAATTTCTTTATTAAACACAATGTTTCTAGTCATAAAATTTAGAACAACTAAAATTTCATAAAATTTAAAATTTTGTCTGCTCCTAATGTCAAATTGGACCTGTCTAAAAATTTGCCATCTGATAATGGGTTTCGTGCCAGTTGGTCTTTTCTCGAAAAAATGTTAATGAAACAATTCATTCATGATTTGCACATTTTTCAATTGCACTTAAGTTGCACGATAAACCCTATTTTGACCCTTAGAAGTTTCTCTCAAGGGGGCCAAAATGACCTTGATATTTTCAGATTTTCAAGGGTCAAAACCCTAGTTTAACCCTTTCCTGTTTAAACCCGGGATTTTACGTTGCTGTGATTTTATACTGGAGAAATCATTGTGGAAAAAGGAGAAATTGCTTGTGACAAGCAATTTCTCCTTTTCCCACAATATTTTCTACCTCATGAGATGGTTTCATTTCAAATTGCATCCAGTTTTCATTGTCGTCTGCAACCTCTTTCAATTAGGACTAGTGTAAAATTTCCAAAAACGGGAAAGGGTTAAGAGTAAAACACGAACCCTGTTATAAATAAAGAAAAAGGACTAAAAGCCATCTTTTCCCTTTTTTCTTCAATATTCCATTAAAATATATTTCAAAAAGGTGCCACAAAAATATTTGTTCATCAGTGAATCAAATCTTTTAGATTTTTCCGACAATATACAATACTGACAATCATTGTTAGAAAATAAATATTCAATTTTTTTTTCAAAATTAAAAAGTGATAAAAAGAGTCAGTCAGACTGTATTTTTCTTTAAGAGGCTCTCTTGATAAAAAAACGCACAAAGAACAGTAAAAGTTAGGGTCCAAATCAATAACACATCCGTATTCCAGTAGAAAGACATTAATCTCCGAAAATACCAAAAATATGCTACTATATCCCCATAATAAATATCAGATCCTCGGCCCATCAATTGTTCAAGAGAAGATGCCAGAAATGACACAAAAAATTAGACTAATTGGAACAAGTAGGGGGGTCACATAAAGTGTAAAATAACAATGAAAATGATGTAGTAATTAAAATTATTATATACCTATACAAGATATGACGTAAAACCTGGCTGTCAAATACAACTCGACAGAAAAAAATCAATATTCGGCGTGTAGCAAAAAACCGTATTGGTCGAGTACCGTTAAACACAGACTTCTTTTTTGTGTATTGACGTTCCGGGTTTTTCGGAAAGTTGGTTATTTCTTAGCCATTTAAGAGAATTTTCTTAATGTCATTTCCTAAAAGGTATATAATAAAAGGTATATTACAACAGTGTGTTTTTCTATGCGTTGTTATCGTGTTCTCGACCGTTTCTCGAACATGATAACAACGCATAGAAAAGACACTGTGGTAATATTCCCTATTTATCAATAATATGCAAAACAATAATTTCCAAGCAATTAATTTGATTGTTGGACACACCGAGCTTCAACAGGGAGTTCTATAAAGATGTTATATGACATCAATTTGAAAAATTAATGACCTGAAACTTATAATAAAAATATTCATTGGTTTGTTGATGTCTTACAGGTGAAAACTACAGCTGGAATAAGCTGTAGTTACTTTATTTAAGTCAGAAAACCAACATCACATAGAAGTAGGCCAATGTCAGAGTTCAAAGTAAACTTAACCCATTCCCATTTTTGGAAATTTTAGACTAGTCCAAATTGAAAGAGGTTGCAGATGACAATGAAAACTGGATGCCATTCTAAAGAAACCATCCTATGTGGTAGAAAATATTGTGGAAAAAGGAGAAATTGCTTGTTACAAGCAATTTCTTCTTTTTCCACAATGTTTTCTCAAGTATAAAATCACAGAAACGTAAAATCCAGTACTTGAACGGGAAAGGGTTTAAAGTCTAAATGATTAATATGATTGGTTGATGGATAAAAAAAATAACCCTTGCCATGCTTAACCCGGAATATTTCTGCTGAGGCAGGAGGTATAAACTAAGATCAGACAGCAGGTATGTGAAGTCCGATCTTAGTCAAACCACCTGCTTGTATTTTTAATTACAGAGTTGGAAATAGAATTGATTAAAACAGTGACCCACAATATCAGGCATTCCAGTGCTTTTAGCCCTTTAATTTTAATGCATTTCTGATTATGGATTTTATTCAGCATGACAAGGGGTTAATCTATTGCAAAACTATCATTGCGGGACAATAAAACCTTTCAACCATATCAGACTTTTCCAAATTTTAAGACGTTTCTGACCGCGATTTAATGGGTCAGTGCAAAACAGTTGTAACTTCCTATAGTTACAGTTGCTTTGTGTTGACACATCAAATCGTGATTTGAAAACTGCAAAAAACATTGGAAGCATTTAAATGCCAAAAGTGCAAGTCACAAGTAGTTTCTTCTTTTCCAAAAATATTTTCTCTTTTTTCTCTGGAATCTTGACAAATTTATCTTGCCAGCATTGACCCATTCCCACAAAGTGACGCTTTTGGAACGCATTTCATGAAAACAATTAGGAAAACATTGTGTAAAATGAAGAAATTGCTTGTCACAAGCAATTTCTTCATTTTATACAATGTTTTTTACGCAGAAAGTTGAAAAATCTGAAATTTCATAAAGTCTAGATTGTCGTCTGCATCTCCTTTCAATTTGGACTAGTCTTAAAATTTTACCATGTGGTAAGGGGTTAAAAGGAAATTGGAAAGTCATTCAAAGAGCGTAAAAGGTTAGACAACCCCTAGACATGTTTTCTTGCTAATAGACTTGTCTGCCAAAACAAATAAGTGGTACTGCTTTGGGGAAATACAGCATCATTGCATGTTATTTCTTACTTATCCTAAACAATTATCTACTACAATCCTTCACAACCAAGACCTACTTAGAGTTTCATTATCAGCTAAAGTTAGCTAGAGGCACTTGAGTGCCTGTATTGCTCCACCGGCCTGAATTTTACTGATTAACCTATTTCCATTCTATCCACCTTAATCATGACCTTTTGAGAAAAAAAATAATCTGTTCATTGTCAACATTGTCTCCTACCCTAGAACACAAAGATTTTCAACATTTCACAAACTTCAAAATTGTATGAATTTTCTTTCAATTTGGATCAGTATAAAAATTTGCCTTCTAGTAAACAATTGATGGGTTGATAGAAAATAGTAAGGGTTTCTTTTAACCCATTACCAATGGACAAAATTTTAGACCAGTCCAAATTGAAAGAAGTTGCAGACCACAATTTTAGTTTGATGAAATCTTAGAAAAAATTTATCTTTTCCTTGTAACAAGCAATTTCTTCATTTTTCATTTTCCACAATGTTTTCTAAAGCTTTCATATTGAAGGGTTTTTAAAAGCATCATTGTGTTTGAATGAAATTGTGTCAAACCAAAGGAAACTAGAAAAGGTACAAGGGAAGCAACACCTTCAAATTGAGGAGTCATTGATTGGACATGAAATTCTAGTGGTCAAAACAGATTTTCAAGGTGTAAGAACAACAAGATTAATTGATTGAATGGGGTTTAATGCCACTTTTAATAGTATTTCAGTCATATCGCTGAGGCTGGCGCACCTAACAGTGGATTCCTGGTATTTCTCACACTACTACTACCACTACATCCTTTCCTAGCCTCCAGCTGTTATCCCACTTAGGTTTACAATTATCCACCCATTGGTGAGAGACAAATGTAGGAAAGGATATGTGCCGCCGCAAGGGATCAAACCCATGAAATCCCATAATTGAAGAATAGGAGTCTGATGCACTACCGACTGCGCTATGACGGCGGCATGAATGACAAGAAGAACAATTTATGAGTGTAATCAGACCTAAAGATTCATGCTGGCATTCGAAATGGTTGAGTCATTGAATCTTGAATTACCAAAAAAATTCTAGACATAACTGATATAAGAGAGGTCAAAACAACAAAGGGTTAATACTGAGAAGAAATTTGAAGGTTTAAGTGCCAACTGGCCTTTTCCTGTAAAGATATGAAGAAACTAATTAATTTGTACAATTTCCAATAGTATACAAGACACAAAATTGAAAATTTGAAGGATAAAACTCACTTGACCCTTAGAAATTTCTCTAAAGGGGGTCTAAATGATCTGCTAAATAAAAGTTGGTTTCCGAATTGCATTAGACTCAAAGGATTGAAAGCACTGGAATGACAAGGTGATAGTCAATATTTGTTTTGAAAATCAATTCTATAAACAATTCTGGCTTGAAAAGATGAAAAGAACAAACAAGTGACTTAGACGAAGATCAGACTGCACACATGTGCAGGCTGATCTTTGTCTTTGTCTTCTATCAAAACAGGAATATTATGGGTTCAGCACAAGAAGGGTTAAATTTTGATTCACTTTTGTGAATCTTTCATCAAGTAAATGATATGAAGTAAACAATAATTTATAGATTTCAATAGTAAAATGACATGCATCACTGAAATCTAGTGGGATCAAACTACATTATTTGGCCAATTTTTCTCAACTCCGGGCCACTTATATTATCAAGTTCGGACAAATGACAAACACACTCAGAGAGAAGAAATCTCAAGCTGTTCTGCCTGTCTTGTCAAAGTATTAGGGTCTGTTAGGGAATTGTGTTCTTTGTGTTAGATACAGAGAGAACAAGTCATAGATTTTTTTAGCCATCTATCAATCAAGGAAACTTAGGAAAATCAGCAAGACAGCAAGCCATTCTTTTGGAACATTTTCTAGTATGATTTGGATTTCTCCCTCGTGGACTCAGGCAGATCCGAAGACTTTGATATCGAAGAGATAAAAGAACTATGAAATGAAAAAGCTAATTAGACTGAATGAATAATTGTTTGTTTGAATGGGGTTTTACGCCGCTTTCAACAATCTTTCAGTTATATCGCGGCGGCTGGAGCACCTAACAATGGAATCCTGGTATTTCTCACACCAGTACTACCATTACATCCTTTCCTAGCCTCCAGCTGCTATCCCACATAGGTCTACCATTATCGACCCATTGGTGAGAGACAAATAGTCGGAAAGGATGAGTGCCGCCGTCGGGAATCGAACCCGGGACCTCTAGATTGATAGTCCGACGCGCTACCAACTGCGCTATGACAGCGGCTAGACTGAATGAATACGCAAATCAGATTCATACATAAGTGTGATTAGGTTTTTCAGTTCATACCTCCATGAAAACAAAAAATATTTTCTGGTCTAAATTTTATTCATGGAGGTATGATTTTTTTTTTTTCAACCAATCAGAACTCCAATATTTTATACAAAAAACTAAAAATTAACTAATTCCCAGTTGCTCAGATGGCAATGTCAGTTCCTGGTTATTTTGGCTCTGGTTGACCAAAATAATTTAGTCTGCAGAATGAAATTTAATGACACTTTGACCTTCTATTTGTCAAAACATTATTTATTAGCTTACACTCCGTAAACCCAATTACAGTAAATTCTAAACCAATGAAAATCACTGTTACAATTTGATAATAACTGCTCTGAACTACCCAATGAAAAGCTGTAAAAAACATACCCATAAAAACTATAGCATTTAGTGAATCGGCAAGAGAATTCTGCGATACTACAGCGGAACGCACGGATCAGCCCCTCCGACATATTTGGGAGGGGGGGGGGGCCAGGGATATTTTCTTTATGCAAGTCCAGCAGTGGCGCTTCCTCGGCTGAACTCTGCAGAAGTGAATTTTGAACTCCAACTTTATGTGAAGTAGTTTTGTTTTGTTTGATGACTTGAACATCGTAACAATAGCTTATTCAAGCTGTAGTTACAATGTGTAGGTCACTAAGCAAACATTTTACTTCAACACATTCCCACACAACAACGCCTTTTGACGCCCCTCAAGAAAAACAGTCGGGAAAACATTGTGTAAAATGAAGAAATTGCTTGAATCAATTTTTTCATTTTACACCATGTTTTCTACCTAGAAAGTTGGAAAAAATCTAAAATTTCATCTGCAACCCCTTTCAGTTTTGACCGGTTTAGAATTTTGTCGTCTGGTAATTGGTTAACAATAAATCCTTACCTGGTACTTGTCAGTCTGACAGGAGGGGCTGGGGGCTTGTCCGAGTCCTCATATTCTGACATGGTGAAAAAAGTGTTGGTCAACCTTTCTACTAACTGAAAATAAACATAAAAATACAATAGTTTACAACTATTTACAGGATTACTCCTAAGGCTCAAATAATCAACATGCTTTGGCTAAAAAAAAATGATGAGGACATATTCAGTGCAATTTGGTTAAAATAGCTTGCCACACAGGTCAAGTTGGTAATAAGTCTGGACAAGTAAAAATTATAAAATTCTTTGGCCTATCTAATTCTTAGTTAATCTCTGATGGGATTTAACCCATTCCCACAAAATGATGCATTTGGACGCCCTTCAAAAACTAGAGGGGTTTGAGCGCCTGTATTGTTCCACAGGCCTGATTTAGTAAATGGGATATTCACGAATTCAATATGAACTAAATTTTCTTTGCCATATACACTGCAGCTCCACTATAACGCTGTTGGTGGGGTCCAAGAAATGAAACAGCGGAAGAAGTGGAGTTGTTATGCTATAACGCTGCCCCCCCCCCCCCCGCCGTCGTAACTGAAATTTTCAACCGTCGGAATCGGAACTAAACACCCTATAATTCGTGATAAAATTCCTGTAACAAGATTAATTCTACACAAGTTACTAGTCGGGAAATGAAAAACAACAACTGTAGTTACGAGATTTTAGCAGAAACCGACGAAATTCAGCGTGCGGAGAATTAAATTCTAACCTTACCTTCCCGGTCTATCAGGATTGAATAATCCGTAAATTTCTACAGGTCTACAAATTGTGGTTCTCTTTCTCCCAATATTAAGAAGCTAGAAATTTTACCCGAACATGGTTTATTATAATGATAGTCGTCGGCATTAATCTAATTGAATTTATTTTTACTCGGACGTAAATATTTCCATCCGTAGACAAAAGGGATAAAATCTAAGGATCTCGCATAGCGACGTCTCCTTGGAGACCGACGAGTTGTTGAACACCTGGGGTTACTGATGCGTTCAGAAAATGTCGCGTGGATCGACCTTCGAACCTTTTTCGCGGTAATGGACTTGGTCTAATTTCTTTACCATTGTTAAAAATACGGTAACAATAAATAGACAAAGAACTCTATCTGAACCTAGTCATTTACGAATCGGGAATTTAAACGACCAGTTGCACGTATACAGGTAGCGGCTAACTTTTAATCGTAAAAATGAAGGTCATAATAATCGAAAAATATCCGAGACAGTGGAATGTCTGGTTTCATAATGACAAAAGTAAAAAATCAGGTCAGCAAGAATTACACGGGGTATGCGTCTGGCACGTGTCAACTCCGGAAACTCTCCCATAAATAGCTTAACATCTGGCGGCGGCGCCTTTGATCACCTTTTTTCCCTCAAAATAAACTAGACTGTACCCGAAAAACCTTTACTTCAAATTTGTCGATGAGCTTTTTGCTTTGTGTTTGATCATACAGAATGGCATTAAATTTTTCGGATTATTGAAAGAAATTCTGATAAATAACGGTATTTTATTTTAATCTACTTATATTATCTATCCCGTTTCGGATGAGAATCTTCCGATATTGTGACATTTACAATTAAAGTTCACGTATTTTCTGTATTTAGCGAAAACGTCGCAACTACGACTGATTGTTTTCCAAGCAAATTTCTGCGTTTTTATCTTGAAGCCACTATCCTCTACGAGCTCCGGATACCAGCAAACTATGAAGTGAAATAAAAAATTAGGCTCAAGTCAATTTGTCTAATTTCACGGTCGCGCATTACTTTAAGAATACGTCCTACCGGGGACTGAAGAAAATTAAGAAAGCCGAGAGTGAAACAGTGTGATATTTCAATCGCACCACCTTCAAGGTTTGTAACTGAAGGATACGTGCCTACTCACTATTGTTTTAAAAAAATATCAATGACTTAACCCATTCCAACACGGTTGAATTTTAGACTGGTCCAAATTGAAAGAAGCTGCAGACGACAATTTCAAGTTGATAGAATTTTTAATTTTTTCGTCATTTTGGGTAGAAAAGATTGTGGATAATGAAGAAATTGCTTCATACAAGCAATTTCTTCATTTTCCACAATGTTTTCAAAAACTTTTTTCTTGAGGGGCGTAAAAAGGAGGGATTAAGTTGGAATGGGTTAAGGCATTGATCATCTCAATGTCAAACAATAAGACCAAACAATGAAACCGATTTTGTAAATTCAAACAATACGCGTGTCATCAATCAAACAAAGCAATTACCTCTGAACTAATGCATTAATGGCCAGGACCGTCCACATAAGGTGTTAAAAACTTACCTGGCTTCGGGTAATTATCGATTTTTATGTGCAACCCTTTTTCTTCGGAAAGGCCGAAGACGGGATGAAAAAATCGCGGCCAAATCAGGATTAACATCGTATCTCATCATCTGCAACCAAAAATGCCCCCCCCCCTCCAAAATTTTGGGAGCCAAGCGGACCCCGCGTTATAATGGAGTCAGCGCTGTGCCGGGTAGCATTGTAGAGGAGTTGCAGTGTACCTGGCAAATAAATCTGGTCACTAAAATCTTTGAACTAGTTCTGGAGAGGCATTTCAAAGTTTCGCTGTTTTACAACAGCCAAGCTGGGTCATGTAAAACTCATTTACTGACTGAGATGAAAAGGTATTTAAATAATTTCCACTGGTAACCAAATATGGACAAAAGCCATGATAATAAAAGCCATGTTTTTCAACCTATCAAATTTATAATAAGGAATTTGACAACTACCTGAGGATCACTTCTGCAATATTTGATTGAAATCCCTCAGCAGAAGATTCTCAAAATTTTCAGAATATATTCCATATACGGAAATAAGTTCTGCCCTATCGAAAAGCCATTATTTTCATTCAATAAAATTCTTCAAAGAAATTCAATAAAGGGTTGCCAAAGTAAAATTCTTGCGAAATCTGGTTGAAATCAATCAATCAAATGGTTTCTAAGAAAAAAGATTTTTATATTTTGAGCCCCATCCATTTAAGCTATGTTTTTCTTCCGATCAAAATTCTTTGGAGGACTCTCATAAAAAGTCACCAAAGGATAATTCCTGTAAAATTTGGTTGAAATCCATCACAAGATTTTTAAAGGTTACACAATACATGGAATAAGCCCTGCCCATTAATGCCATTTTTTCATCCTATCAAAATTCATTTAAGGAATCTGATAAAGAGTAACCCAAGTATCATTTCTGTGAAATTTGGTTGAATTCCGTTCAGTACTTTCTGAGTAGAAGACTTTAAAAGCAAAAGTTTACGGATTGAAGGATGGATGGACACACACACGACGGACACAATGCCATAACAATAGCTTTGCTGGCCTTCAGCCAGCAGCTAAAAACATTTGGGAAAACATAGTGAAAATGAAGAAACTGCTTTTAACAAGCAATTTCTTCATTTGACACAATGTTTTCTACCAAGATAGATGAAAAAATACAAAATTTCATTAAGTTTAAAGTGTTGCCTGCAGCTCCTTTCTTTTTTTGCAATTTGGTAATTCTGGTAATAAACTAGTTTCTGTGACAAAGATTTTAAAACTTTCACCATATACGGAAATTATTCCTGCTCTGGCTGCTCATTAACCCTTTTCTGTTTTGCTTAACTTTAGACATCCAAATCAAATTTTTTGCAGGTTAAAATTTAATTTGGATTTAATTTGATTTATAAAAATCATTCATTTGAGTAGAAAATATTGTGGAAAAAGAAGAAATTGCTTTAATACAAGT
Source organism: Fragum fragum (assembly GCA_946902895.1). Lineage (NCBI taxonomy): Eukaryota > Metazoa > Mollusca > Bivalvia > Cardiida > Cardiidae > Fragum > Fragum fragum. Next base: position 43,371,703 of record OX336379.1, read on the forward strand.
AGTTTTTTTCTTTTCTACAATATTTTCTCAATCATAAATTCATAGTGACGTAAAAACAAGTGATTTAACAGAAAAGGGTTAAAGCCATGTTTTTCACCCAATCAAAATTCTTTGAAGGAATTTGATAAAGGGTCACCAAAAGAATATTTCTGTAAAATTTGGTTGAAATAATTCAAGTGGTTTCTGAGAAAAGGTTTTTTAAAGCTTTCACCATACATGAAAATTAGCCGCACATCAAGGCCATGTTTTTCATCCAATCAAAATTCTTTGAAGGAATCTTATAAAGGTCACCCAAGGATCATTTCTGTAAAATTTGGTTGAATTTTAAGGAGTAGAAATTAGGAACTATTACTTGGGCAGGGTAATTGAAAAAAGGGCAGTGTACTGCACTTTTAGGGCAGGGCAGGAAGCCCCTCTGAAAAAGCCTAGTTGGAGTACTGAGTCTCTTCAAGAAGCGCTTTAGATTATTGTGTTTTGCATATTTTACTGATTATCCATGAATTTAGTAAATTTGAATAAATTTGTACAAAAATGAAAAAAAAAACCTACCTTATGCCTACTTTTGATTTATCGAATATTCTAGCAGTACCAAATTAATTTGATATACTAATGGAATGGTGGATCAAATATTTTTTCCTTGAAATTTTCCTATCAGTGGGCAATATTGGAGTATAATTTCAAAGAATTATGCCAAAAGCACTTTTGAATACATATTTACCACAATATCAGGAGTAATTTGGCAATCCAGAAATAATTCAGTATTTCTATGCATACATCCTCTTTCTTATTCAATCCCTGGTTTTTACGTCCCTGTGATTTTATTCTCGAGAAAACATGTTGGGAATGGAAGAATTGTAACAAGCAATTCCTTGTTTTTCAACAATGATTTTTACCCTACTGATTGGTTATCTTTAAATAAAATTTACTTAATTTGTATTCTGCAAATCTTTTTAAAGTTAGACAGGTGTAAAATTTTGCAATGCAGTAAACGGTTCAGAATTATTTACTGTATTCAGTATGAGGTCCAGAACAAGTAGATCCAATCTGACCTATAAATCATACCAACAAAATTGTTGATGAGAATTATAAAAGGTATTCCAAGAAAAGGAAATATTTTTTCCTTTTATTTTTATGAAGCAAAACATCTCTCATGATTATCAAATTGTTAAAGTAAAAATGTTGATTACCTGATTCCAAACACGAATACCACATAAGCTAATTATTTCGAAAGAATATGAATAATTCAATCGATCTTACAGACAATGTACTGTTATTTTAATGCCATTGATGACTAATTCAGTCTCAGCATCGCTTTACTCGTAGACCTGTCATTTTTTTTTAAAAGCGTCTAGGAGATCCTGATCAAATTTTGAGGGGCCGACTTTCTTTTTGTCGTTAAGAGTTCGTTTCTCCTGTCGAGTTCGAATTAAAATGACAATTATATGAAATATCCACTTACCGAGAGTAGTATTTAAGTGAATCCGGAAATCACTGAGGTCGTGAACTATAACTTCATGTTTTCATTCCAAAGTTTTTTCCGTTCCCCTACATTGATTTACTTCTCGTGATATCTCTCGTTTTACGAGAACTATGTACATTGTGGGGCGTCTCAAGATAATTGAGCATGTATCTGTCATAACACAATATATCCCGTAATTTTCAAATGGTTTAATATTCTTATATTACAGAGGTTTCTAAGGAATAGGTAAACAATAATATTTCAATCACCCTTTCTTTGAATGATATTTGATTTTGCCAATTGACTCAAATATCTTTTGATACTACCCCTTGCGTGATTCATCATTTTGTTTATCATATTTTCCCACAGGACAGAACAAAGTAATTTATTGTTCAACAACTCTGTTTGAACACTTTTTGATTAAATAAAATGATTTGCAGGAGGTGGTGCCTTTTCGAATTCTACATGTCAGAAAAGTTAAAAATACAGAACAAGATACCTCAGTAGGCCCACAGCGCTCTTCTATATATATCCGAGACATAGATAACATATTTATGTCTATGTATATATGTAGGGTTAAAAGTTGTATTATACGGATGAAACGTTTTTAACCGATATGCAATATTTTAACAAGAATTTCACTTAGGTGCCTTTGACTTCCCGTCTTTATTTGTTCATATTAACTTGAATATTTTGAAATATCTGATTAAGTTACATTCGGATAAGTCTGCTTAAGATGCTTAAGATGGTATTTAAGCACGCTTTATTCATAATTGTTCTTTCGTCGTTATCTGACCTCTAACATATGTTGTCAATTTGTCTTTAATTCAAGGTATCAGTATTGTTCTCCCTAGATTTAAAATCCGGCGGCAGCTAGAGCCGTTCCTTTTATACAGGATTGATTGATTGATTGATTGATTGAATGGGGTTTAAAGCCACTATAACAGTATTTCAGTCATATTGCGGCGGCTGTAGCACGTAACAATGGATTCCTGGTATTCCCCACACCAGTACTACCATTGTATCCTTTCCTAGCCTCGATCCAGCTGCCATCCCACTAAGGTTTACGATTATCCACCCATTGATGAGAGGCAAATGGAAAGGATATGTGTCTCCAACGGGGATCGAACCCATGACATCCCATTATTGACGATTCGGAGTCCTGTGTGCTACCGACTGCGCTATGGAGGCGGCTAAAAAGATAATAACTGAAGTTGGTAATTGTCGTCCTGTTTCAATTATTAGTGTTGTTTCAAATTTTTTGAAAGATTTGTATTTGACCAAGTAGAAAAGTATTCAAACGAAAATAACTCATCATATGATCTTCAGTCTGGTTCCAGAAGGGGCTTCTCTAAAGACACCTTTCTCATTCATCTCTTGGACTTTATTAGACATCAAATTGACATAGGTAATTTTGTAGGAATGGTTTTATTAGACCTTTTGTTTTCAAGCACTTGACAAGCTAGTCATTTTATTTTCATCGCGAAGTTGAAACAATAGGCGTTGCCAAAGACATTATTGATCGGTTAACATCGTATCTATTAAAGAAAAGAGAAAAAAGCAGAATGTTGATGTAAACAAAAATTAATCTTCCCTTGCCGGCATAACATGTGGTGTTTCGCAGGGATCTATACTTGAACCATCCTTTTTTTAAGTTAGAATGAGGAGCAATTCCAACTAAGATTTAACAAAACCGCAAAATGAACACAAGACAATTTCATTTCGGGTTTTTTTGATAACATATATCACGTGATCTCTTAGATATGAATACACCTCGGGTTACTTCTATTCTCAACTTGCCACGGACAATCAGCCTAAGGCAATAATATGGTACATATAAAGAATGATATAGAATTCGTTTAGAGACTTCTAAACATGCTTTAGTTTGCTTTGAATTATTGAAAAATAAGGTAATAAACAGCGCAGTAATTTGGGGGGTGGGGGTGTGATTCGCCGTCCCGTGTTTGGTAATCACGCGATCTCAAGTGAATTGTTGTAGTCATGTGACCATAGATAGGCAATGTTTACAAATATGGCTCAGGTCGCAAATGCAATTTTTACAATAATCACGCCGCCCAGTGCTTTAAAACATTCTAGAGCGATTAAGGGGGTCATAGGCATCAATCAAACGGGATTATTGTTGGAATTACAGCTTTTAGTCAATAAAAATCAAATAGATGCAAAACGAAAGTAGAAGATTTTGAAAATTAGGGTGTAAACATATCAACCTCCGGGTTTTACTTATTAAATGCGGAGGTTTTACTTATTAAATGAATAATTACGCTTTATTATGTCGTTATTTACAAGTTTAAAACAATAATAACACATCAAACCTTTAACACGTGTGATCTAGCTTTCAGCTTGGTCCTTTATACTTAAGATTTTTTACGGTTCTTAAGCCGAATAACGAATAAGGAAATCGCGCGACTACAGGGCGCCAAAGATAATTTGATACTATCTTCATCATATTATAGGAATTTTAAGGAAAAGGGCAAAACTACCATGTGCAAACAATAACGTTACAATAACGTTAACGTCTTTTTTTTTTTTTTTTTTTTTTTTTTTTTTTTCTTTTGAATTTTACTCACAGCGCTTTAAATATTCTTTTTTTCACAAGTCTAAACCGGTATTTCGAATCGATCACCCTGAAACAAGTTCCCGCGCATTTCCGCAAGTTTCCACGAATACTCATAAACTTGAAGTGAAAATCTACGTGAGTTTAGTATGCACGTTACAGAATTGGCCGAGTTGAGGGTCAAATAATCATCGAGGTCATTGATTTCTTACTGTAGAAGCTGTTATTTCTCTGTTTTCAAGATTCTAAAAGGAGTTCACGTATTAGTCAGTTGATCAAAAGGAGAATGTTATGCTTGAAAATTCTAATTTTGCTGTGCGTGACACAAGCTTATAACCCATTCCAACACGATAAAATTTAGACCAGTCCAAATTCAAAGAAGTAGCAGACGACAATTGTAAGTTGATGAAATTTTTAAAATACTGGTCTTTTTTTGACAGAAAACATTGTGGATAATAAAGAAATTACTTGTAACAAGCGTCTGGGAATGGGTTAAGAAAATGCTAGTTTTTTTTTTTTTTTTTTCTGTATGTGGATTCATGTTTTTGTGCGTTATTTACGCACATATGTACACGAATGGGAATGCTGGTTTAAGTTTAAAGGAGGGAGGCTTACTCGGAAAGTAATAAATGAATTTGAACCGAATTCCACAGTTATGATCCTTTCAGCGCATTCCAACTTCTCAGTACTTTCAGTCCTTTGATTTATTTATGTAAATGACATGTCCGCTCTTGTAAAAAGCAAACTTCTTTTTTTATGCTGAGGATTCTGCTATTTCAGTGTCAGAGAGAGACAGGTCGTCTTTTGAAAATTCAAAATCTGATCATTTCAATTTTGTGAGGTACTGAAAACTAGTTATCGTTACACCTTGTTAAAACGGAATCTGTCACTTTCGGTTCAAAACAAAATCTTAAATCTAATGGTAAAATCCGTGTAAATTGTAATGGAAACCATATCGATTCAAACTCGATTGTAAAGTATTTGGGTGCTGTTCTAGAATAAAGCTTATCGGATGAGCCAATTGTCAGTTCATTATTACAAAAAGCAAATTTATGCACGACATAAGCTTCTTTACCGCAAAAGCGAATTCTTATAATTTCATGCTAGAAATTATTGGTTTCGTCTTTGAGTCATAACCATTTTGGCTGTATTTGAGTGTTCTGATACTTTAGCTTAGATAAGAAGTAGAATAACAAGCATCAAATTATGCAAAAATAAATAAATAAATAGATAAATGAAAACAAATATATGTTAAAAATTGCACAACAGATCCAATATCACTGATGCCCATTTTAACCCATTCTCACACAGTGACGCTTTTGGACGCCCCCAAGAAAAGCATTTGGGAAAACATTGTGGAAAATGAAGAAATTGCTTGTAACAAGCAATTTCTTTATTTTCCACAATGTTTTCTACCGAGAAAGTTGAAAAATATAAAATTTCATCAACTTTATTTTGTTGTCTGCAATTCCTTTGAAGTTGGGCGAGTCTAAAATTCAGCCGTCTGGCAACGGGTTAAGACTTTGAACTGGCTGCCAGTCGATAAAAAGGTTTAATAAAAAACACTGCTAAATGTTTTGAAAGTGAAAACCGGACTGGTACCTAAATATTAGATGAAACAATTTAAAGAAGCGGCCTCTTCACAACTATATGACAGCTGATTCAGTAGCAATGTTTTTGGCTAGCAAAGCGTCAGCCTTGATAGCTTATGTTAACAGAGACATTTTGAGGTCGCCTCAAAGTTCAATGAGAGCAAACTGCCACTGGAGGCTTGACCACTAAATCCTACGTCATAAAAAGTAGTTCTTATGTATTTCAGAAATATTGCAAACCCTACCTGCAAGTTCATCTCCTAGGTATTTTAGCTCGATAAATGACTCTGATCAGAGTCTTCAAAGATATTGCAGACGACAATTTCAAATTGTTGAAAATCCTAATATGTTTCTCTCTCTAGGTAGAAAACAAAGTGGAAGTAAAAAAATTGCATGTAACAAGCAAATTCTTCATTTTCCACATTGTTTTCCACAACTATATACTTAAGGGATGTAAAAAGCAGGGATTATGTTGGAATAGGTTAACACAATGGTAACTTTAATCCCTTTCTTTATCATGATAACATTTGAGAAATAAGATTTCTCAATAAATCAATGCTTTGCTAGCTTACAGTACTAATCAGTACTTTGATATTCTCTGTTCCAAAGATTGGGACACACGGGGAAAATCGTTTTCTTACGCGGGCTTTAGCATTTGGACCAGCCTATCAACAAATATTACAAAGAGCTAATCTATCTCAATCAATTTTCAAATCATTTCCTCGTTTCTCTGTGATATTTGTGCGGTAATGAGTATATAAACCTATTTCAATTATTCACACCCAATATTGATAGTATCATTTTGGTGAGTATTAAAAGATTCAAACTTTCTGTGTCAGCTTTGGACAGCACTTTTTAAATGAATCTTTAATGATTATGTGCCTTTTCGAATTAGTCCCACCAAACCCCTACCTACTTTTTAGCACCTGAAACAGAGCACACTATCAACATTCCGCTTCACCTCTCAAATTGACCAATCGCGGCTGTAAATAAAGGAATCAACCGACCAATCAAATCATTCATTAAGACCTTTAGCTTTCAAGTCCGACATTAGCCGCCATTTTTGTTGACGTTTTTTTTGTTTGTTTTGCGACTTAAGCGTCGTAGCTATAGCTTGTTCAAGCTGTAGTTACGACGTTAAGTTCACCAACCAACCTTTTTACTTTTTCGCTACGTGCTATTGGCCATAAATTTGTCAAAAAAAACACCTTTAAAATCGAAGCGGAACTTCTTGTCGGAGTTATTAGGCGGGGCCTAAGGAGTCAGTGGGCGGGGCCAGCAACTGGCCAATTATGAGTCCTCCGCTCTTGAATTAAAGTCATCCTGGTCTTATAAGTCACATATTTAGTTAACGGATCGTTATAGGATTGTTGTCTCGACTAAAATATATTCAGTGTTTCTTTCTGCACTGCTATGAACAATCTGTCAGTTATGGCAGCAGTACTATGTGGGGCCTTGCACATGTGCTGGTATTCGTAAAAATATTAGTTTAGTTCAAACATATTTTATTTGCACATGTATATCAGAAATGTACGTAATAATACTTAACAGTGTCATGCAAAAAGGATTAGAACGAAAGAAAAGCTGATAAAGTAAAGATATTGCACCCTCCTTGTCACCATTTCCCTTTTTTCTTTAACCCCTCCTTACCAATCCCGCTTTTTACGACCCTAAGGCAAGGAACTATGCGGGACTTGAAAACGAAGAACTTTCTTGTAATCAGCGTTTTCTCCATATCCCAGAATGCCGGTTGTCTATCCAAAAGTCTACATTTTTTTTAAGAAATGCATCGAAACAATTTTTCGTCGACATTTTCTATGAACTGGGACACTACAAAAATTTTCATGATCATGTAATGGGTTAAGATTTATTTCGGTTTCCAAGTATAATTATAACCTTTGTACCGAAAGAGATACATGTGCATTCTATTCCAAACGTTAACTGATTGGATGGTTGATTGATTTGTGCTTTACGTCGAATCGACAGCTGTGGCTACTTAGGGTGCAAGAAATTCAACATTAGTTCAATATGAAATATTTTGAGCAATACAAAGACAACCACAAGACATATACAATGATAAATGAATAATGAAACAAAAGTGGTACATGATTGTCCTTTTGTCGTATCTTACGGAGTGCCAGTTGTCACGTTCCAAACCTTATTTACGTAGAATAACTCCAACCTGCTGCAATCTAGGAGCTACGAGGAAAGCAGTAGTTAGTCCTTTATTTTATTCGCCCTCTACGACGTGCTACAGAGAATGTGCTAACCTTGAAACAAGAAACTCTTTAATATTTTATGTTTTTATTTGACTTTTAATAATCCATTTTTTTATGAAACTGATAATTAATGCATACAACAAAGGTTTATGTAAGGATTCACATCATCATCATCGTCATAATTGATATCTGTATATTTATGTAAAACTACCTCTCTTTCATTCAGACTGATCATAGAAACTCCCTCGAGACAGGCAGATATATAATCAAGTGCATTAAGAAGTTCAAAATAATTATTAAATTCGTCAACAATTGCTGCACGCCGAGCCTCACGGTTGTCAAGCACAATGATATCTTCGTCATTTGGTGAGTCGTTCGAAATTTCAAAGGTAGTGGAGCAGTATTTGTTGAAAGCGCTATTCAAATAAGGATTGTTGTGGTCGTCCGATTGTGAATTTATTTCAGGTGATATAGCTTGGCAGAGTGGCATGCTATCATCAACGTGTGCAAGTATCTCAAGATCACCTCCACCCTCAGTTCTAAATTCAGCAAATTGTTTCACATCTATTCCACCATAAAGTTCAGGTAGATTCATATTGTTTTGTTCTTTCATGATATTTGGTATATCATTTTCATCATTCCTTGACCCAATACTGGTAGGAACTTTCTGTATCCTCTCTTTGCTGTGGATATAGTCGCCGGTTTCAAGTTTTGTGGTAATTTCATCTAATGTTTGGTTTTCCTTCTGAACTTGAACGTTGCAATCGATTGCAGGATTACATTCAATTTCCTGTAAATGAAAACAAGTGCATACATTAGTTTTAACTTTCGATATTGTTAAGTTATAAACGTAAGTATATTGAAACGATAGTATTGTAAAAAATAAATAGATAAATAGTTGGATGAATTATTATGCAAATGATTTATTTTATAAAAACGAATACATGTTGGTTAAACAATACTTCTATTTGATTAAATGTAAATGTTGATAATAAAACAACACGATTACATAGCCATTCCGTTTTACCAATTCGGATGTAAATTCTTTCGTGCAAATCCTACAAGTTTTCCAACTTTCCTTGTTGACTGATATGCAACAAAAAGCCTTAAGCAGGCCACACACTTGAAAATATAGTTTCCCTTTCATAGTTTCATATTTGCAAGAACGTAGGTAGTAGCTCGATGCGATTAAGATCGTTTTAGCTAACAAAGCGACAGCTTTGATAGCTTACATTAACAGACAAAATGTTGAGTCTTCGCAGAGTTCAACGAGTGCAAACTTTCACCGGAGGCTAAACCACTAAATCCTCTGTATGCATACACGCCATAAAAAGTAATTTTGTGTATTTCAAAAATATTGCAAACTCTGCCTGCAAGTTAATCTCCATGTTTTTGGGGGTGTTTCTTTTTAGCTCACTTGGGCATATTGTGTTCAAAACGAGTCTGATCATAAACTACACTGTAAGCCAACATGAATTAAATTTATTGAAATTGTAGAGAACTCTTTCAAAAGTATGCTGTTTGACCCAATCCCGCTTTTTAAGCATCCCTAGAATATTGAAACGTTGTGGACAATGAAGTAACTGCTTGTTACAAGCCATTTCTTCAATGTCTACAATGTTTTTATACCCTACAAGGCAAATATCTTCAAAATTCCTCAAACTTGGAATTGTCGTTTGCAACTTATTTCAATTTCAACCAGTCTAATTTAATGCAGGTAATTGAAAGCATTACCTAAAACGCAAACCGACTAAAATTGTAAATTGGGTATATTGATATTTACATTTCCATTTCGATCTGTATGTCCATTTTTATCATCTTGTCTTACATAGACATTTTCCCGGTTCACAATGTCTTCTGCAGAAGATGCTTTCATGTTTCTGTCGGCATCTGTATTTGTTATTGACATTTTCTAATTTCTGTATTCTCTAATTTCCAAAAGTATTATTTTTGCAGTATCAAAACTGGATTCTCGTAACGTTGTCTGTCGTTATGTGAGACGTTGTCAATAGATTTACCGTCTACGACGTCAAATGACGTTGTTCCACTTCTGCACATGCGCATCGAAATATTTTCAAAAGAAGTAACAATTTCAGTTCTATAAATCAAGACTGATAACTTATGTCTGATGGTAAAAAGAATATTTGCACAGAATTATAACGACGGAGAGGAATCTGGAAAGTGCGGTGCATTTCAGAATTTTCATGAAATATGAATTTAAGCCATTATATCTGATCGGATATTAGAATTACTTTAGAGAGTTAAATATTCTGATATGAAATTAGGCAAAGCCTAGAGGACGGGCGAAAAATAAATCCCTTTTACGGAGTGTGCTGCAGTGTCGGGAAGATTTACATGCGTTATTTGAACGTCCTTTTGGGGGGGATGTCTCGGTAGCGCAGATGTTGAAGACGTCGGACATTGCAGCGCTAGGCGGCGTTGCCGTACCCGCGAATGTTCGAATCTCGCAAGAGCCAGATATTAGAATGGCCCAAATTAAACGAAGCGGCTGATTTTCAAATGCTTCTTGTTGAAAATTAGTACAAAATCACACGGCCCAATCAAAAAGATATTGATAAAATTGAAAACATTCAGAAACAAGCAGCTCGTTTTTCAACCAATAAATGACCAATCGCTAATCCCCCTCACTTACTCCATTTGACCTCTTCGCCAGATTTTCAAAACGGTGTTATCTTGTTCAAAATCTATGGCCAGCAGCATGTTTGACTGGCGAGCCTGTCCTAATCTGACGATACAAGTACCAGTATTGGAGAGCAGCGTAGATGGGACAGGTTAACCAGTCTAGCAGTATGTAAGCTTGATTAAGCTGCCTTTACGACGTTAAAGTCGCGAAACCAACAAAAATGTTTCACACAAATGCCATGGCGGCCAAATCTTAATTCTGGACAGATCTGAAAAGTACGTCTGCTGTTCTTGAATGATCCCACAAGACAATTTTAATTCGTTTTTATTGACGTAGACCGTCTTGCGAAAAAAGACGATCGTCGATCACCTCGTTGCTTTTGGACATACCGGCTCATTCACAGATGCTCAAGCAGGGTAGGGGGAACTGCCCAAAAACTGACGAATATTATAAAACGAGTACATATCGATGGCTTAGAGCAAAAGCATAGTATGGCTCTATACAATGTATAGAGCCTTACTATGTTTTTGCTCTAAGCCATCGATATACGGTTTGACACCCTCCCCCCGTTCCCCCGGACAATCTATACGCAGTCTCAAGGGAAATAACTCCGGATGACTAAGATGAAATATTTGTACGAGTTACCTTACTTTGATAAATCATGGGTACAATAATGGCAGCCGTTGATTTATCGATTGAATGAAAACTATTTTCAAGACTTTTTTTTGTTTTTTATTATAAATTTGATTGCTGACCAAGCCAACAGACCTCTGACAGGATGTTCGTCTTGTATATCAAGCGGCGATAAATTCAAAATTGATGGCCATATAACTTTTACCAAAACAGTAAGAATAAACATTTGGCGACCTAAACGTCGTAACAACAGTTTATTTCGTCGATGTGCCGATTATGGCAACGCGAAAAATACTACCAGATTATTCACAAGGCCAGTGGCTTTGACGACCAAGCGATGTTTCATACGAATTTATACTAGTCTAAGGATGAATAACTAAGATTACAACCCCAATAATCTCATACATATGTAATCTTACCTACCCCCACAATTGATCAATCGCGACTGTCAATCAAATAACCAGACGACCAATCAAATCATTCATACAGACCATAATTGAGTTTTGAGCTCCACCATTGGCCGCCATATTTGTTGGCCTTTTTTGTTGGTTTGGCTACTTAAAAGTCGTAACTACAGCTTGAAAAAGCTGTAGTTACGACTTTTAGGACGTCAACCAACTATTTTACTTTTTTGTTGCATGCTAATTGCCATAAATTTTGCAAAATAATGCCGTTTAAAATCGAAGTGGAACTTCCTGCTTGAGTCAATGGGCGTGGCCAACGGACTTAGTGGTTAAGTGGGATAGCAGCTGGATGCTAGGAAAGGGTGTAGTGGTAGCACTGGTGTGAGAAATACCAGGAATCCATTGTTAAGTGCTCCAGCCGCCGCGATATGACTGAAATACCGTTTAAAGCGGCGTTAAACCCCATTCAATCAATGTTTCAATTAGGCCCTTCAACAAAATGGTCAAAGTTGCCTTGATACGTACAATTGGTTTTTATAGTTTCTACTTCTTCTTTTGTTCAACTGATTGTCATATAAATTTTTGACTTTGTTTAACATATATATTTTTCTTGGTCTGAAAATTAGGATTAGGTTTCTTTGTATGAAAAAATGCATTCTTTAAAAACGTCCCCGGCTTTTCATCGTGTAAATGTTTCGTGTGAAATATATTTTTCAGTTCGGCGTTTTTATTGAATTATTAAGACATCATTTCAGTAAAATATGTAATAATAGTTCAACATAGTTTGGCCCATTTTATGTCAGTTTTGCGATAACACTGCTGTTTTTTTCCCCTAGCATAATTTCTCCTTTGTATACTCTGAACGTGGTATTACCTTCATAAAAATTTAAACATGTGACCAATTGTAACAGACTACATACAATAGCTACTAAAACGGTAAAAATGTTCATTTACGTTTCAATGACGTTTAAGCTGGTTTGTTGGTTTGACGACTTAAACACTAATTCAAGCTGTAGTTACGAAGTTTAGGTCTCCAACCAACCATTTTCCCTGTTTTGACATGCTGATGGCTATAGAATATCGAAGCCGGACTTCCTGTCGGAGTAAATGGGCGGGGTCAACGGAGTAAGTGGGCGGGGCAGCGATTGGTCAATTGGTTGGTCTGTTGAGTATTGCCGGCGATCCGTAAATCATTATGTGTACAAATAAGGAGTCAGTCTGTTGAAAACTTATCCTGTGCAATACCGCTCTGAAAACCGAATCTAACCCTTTTGACTTCTCGGATAACTGCACCTAGGCTATTTGAATAAAGCGACACGGTTTGGATAATTGCAACAAGCCATTTTATTTTTAAAAAAGCACCATGAACAGCAACCATCTTTCTTTGAAGAAAGCAATGTTCATAATATAAGCAAACAGCACTCTGAGATTTTCATTGTCGTCTGCAACCTCTTTGAATTTGGGCAAGTCTACAATTTCGAAAAACTGGAAATGATTGCAACATTCAATCTTTTTTTTTTTTTTTTTCCTTCTTCTTTTGTTTTTTGTTTTTGTAAATATCGACTGTCTAAGTCTTTCACACATGTCTGCAGTATATATCAATATTTTAAATGATGATTTGTGTGTTAAAATGCATGTTTGTTTTTATGTATTTCATAGATTTTTTGTAAGCGCAGACTTAATTAAAATGAGGAATAAAAATTTATTTATAAAATATCCAATGTGATCAGGAATTTTAGAGAGCTATCTATTTTGAACGTCGATAAAACTGAAATACTGTTAAAGGTGGCGTTAAACTAATCTATCTATCTATCTGTCTATCTATCTATCTATCTATCTATCTATCTATCTATCTATCTATCTATCTATCTATCTATCTATCTATCTATCTATCTATCTATCTATCTATCTATCTATCTATCTATCTTTATATATAACCATCTATCTATCTATCTATCTATCTATCTATCCATCTATCAATCCATCCATCCAACCATCCATCCATCCATCCATCCATCTATCAATCCATCCATCCAACCATCTATCTATCTATCTATCTATCTATCTATCTTTCTATCTATCTATCTATCTATCTATCTATCTATCAATCTATCTATCTATCTATCTATCTATCTATCTATCTATCTATCTATCTATCTATTCATCTTTCCATCTATCCATTTATCTTTCTTTCTCTCATCACGGAATTCCCTTAGAGTTCGTTTTTACGTTATCAACATCTTAAGTTAAAACGATTCAATGAAGATGGACTTTTGTCTTATAAAGATCGATATCTGACATCCCCTGTTTTTTTTTTCTTTACTGTACTAAGCCGTCTTTTGGTGTTTACGACATACTCAACTTCCCTTTGACAGTAACCAGGCGGTTGTCTAACGACAAAAAATTCAACCCTGAACCCGCTGAAAGACGATCACTCATTCTTACGCCCATAAATAATTATAATTATTGCAACTTTGTCTAAAAGGAGAAATTATATTGGTGACAAGTTTATCTAAAGGAGACATTGCTTGTCGCAAACAATCTAGATCCTTATAGACAAAGTTGCAATCAATAGGGAATATTACAACAGTCGATTCCAATAAAAAATACTTATACACGATTCGAGAACACGATAACAACAAATAGAAAAACACACTGTTGTAATATTCCTTTTTTTATATACCTTTTGGGGCATGAAATTAAGAAAATTCTCTTAAATGGTTAAGAAATAACCAACTTTCCGAAAAAAAACCTGAATGTCAATACACAAAAAAGTAGTCCGTGTTTAACGGTACTCGACGAATACGGTTTTTTGGTACACGCCGAATACGGATTTTTTTTCTGTCGAGTTGTATTAGATTAGATAGCCATATTTTAATCAATATCTTTTATAGGTATATAATAAATATATTTATTGTATATATTGTCGTCTGACACATTTCTCCAATTCGGACCAGTCTTATTTTTTCCTGTCTGGTAATAGGTTAGGAAACTATCAAATATGGTCAGTAGTTTCTTTCGAATTTGAAATAGTCTACAAGATTTCGGTCAATCTAGAGGTCCCGGGTTTGATCCCCGATGGCGGCACTCATCCTTTCCGACTATTTGTCTCCCAGCAATGGGTCGATAATCGTAGACCCGTGTGGGATAGCAGCTGGGGTCTAGAAAGGGTGTGATGGCGGTACTGGTGTGAGAAATACCAGGAATCCATTAGGTGCTCCAGCCGTCGCGATATAACTGAAAGATTGTTGAAAGCGGCGTAAAACCCCATTCAAATCAAATTAAAAAAAAAAAAAAAGATTTCGTCAGGTAATGGATTCAAACTTTTCTCACTTGCGAGATGGTCCATTTTTGATTGATGGGGTCTCATTTTAAAAAAAAGCGCAGGGCAGAAAGGGTAGGATAGTAAAACCCTAAGACCAGCCCGGGCAACGCAGTATTCCACGGTTGGAATTTACCAGCGAAAGTTTTATTACTTGCCGAGGACTCAAACTGACCTTTGGCAACAGAAAGAAACACATTAAAAGGTAAATTTACGATTTTATAATAACATGAATAGATTTTTTTTCTTTTCTTACCAGTGCTACATACAATAGAGCTTGTAGTAAGCGACCACTCTAGGGAAAGCCAAAATTGGTCGCTGAAGAAAATGTTCGATTAACCCTTCCTTTTTTTCAAGATTAAATTTTATACCCATCCAAATTCAAAGGGTTTGCAGACGACAATTCTAGTTCGATTTTATCTTTAAAATAATAATCATTTTGTAGGGTAGAAAAATTGTGGACTAAGAAACAATTGCTTGTTACAAGCAATTCCTTCTTTTCCCTCAATGTTTCTCAAATATAAAATCACAGGGACCTAAAACGAGGGATTGAAAAGGAAAGGGTTAACACATTTTTGTTACATTCCCAAACAGTCCCGCTTTTTCACGCTCCTCAAGAAAAAGACGTTGGAAAACATTCTACTTCAAAAGATCTAATACGTTTAAAATCTTATCAACTGAAAAATCTCGTCTGCAACAGCTTTGAATTTTGACCAGTCCTATATTTTGTCGTTTGGTAATTAATTTATTTCAGATCACTTTTTCTTGTGCACTTTTCTAAAATGGGTGACTATTTAATAAGAAATATCTTTTGTCATATTATCCCGTTTCTGAATGAAAATTAATTAGACTGGTGCAAATTGATAGATGTTGTAAACAACTATTCATTGTGTTTTAAAATTTGAAAATAAGTAACAAATAAGGTAGAATTAATGTAAGATAAGGAGAAATTGCTTGTGACAAGCAATTCGTCCTTATCACAAATAGTTTTTCTTGGCCATATTTCTTCCAGGCGTAAAAAAGCAAGATTTTGTGATAATGAATTAAATGACAATGGACATGCTGTTTTTGTTTTGTTTTGTTTGTTGTTTGTTTGGGGGGAGGGGGAGGAATTTTAAGGTAGTCGTTCATTTCTATTTTCCTTAATTTTCAATGATAGTTTGCTTTAGTTCTATACATTTAACACACTAATAAACAACTAATTTCAGCAGAGACTGAATGCTTAGTTGGAAAAGCTCAATATTTCTATCTACGTTCGATCCTTGGCTCTGCAAGCATTCCTTCTGATATTTTCACATTGCTACATACACCACTTGTGCCTCACCGTTCGGCGTTTGATAAGTAGACCGCAAATGTAGATGGTACATATAGGCTTGGATTAGTTTAGTTTATACTAATGTATTTAAGTTCGATTATACCATCTAGACTTCAAGCATATAGAGTCGCTCTCTAACACTCTAAATCAAGATGTTTCTACGTCGCTGAAAGAGAGGCACTTGTTTTGAAACATTTTAGATCTGTCCAAATTCAAAGGTTTTGCAGACAAAAGATCAAAGTGGACTTAATTTGAAAAATAACCAACTAGGAGATTAGAAAATATTGTGGAAAAATAAGAAATATCTTATTACAAGCAATTCCTCCTTTTTCTACATTGTTTTCTCAATTCTAAAATCAGCCGAACGGGAAAAAAGGATTGAACATGAAATGGTTAAACCAACTGCCACCAATTCTACGGCTGGGAAGACTGGGATTGGCTTTTGATCACGAGTCCAGTACCTATACCATCTAGGCTTAGATAGAATATGAGCCTGTACTAGTGCAAGAAACGATGGGTAGCTTTGGTTAGGTGACCAGCTGTCGCGAAACACCCGAAATATTCAAATTGGTGTTAAACCAAATATAATCCACATATGAATTAATACAGTCCCAGTAAAAGCAGCTAGGAAAACTTTGTGGAAAATGAAGAAATTGCTTGTAAAAAGCAATTCCATCATTTCCTACATTTTTTTTTCTAACAAAAAAGATGAAAATGAATGAATAAACTAAGACTGCATTAATTTTAAATTTTCGTCCGCGACTTCTCTCAGTTTGGACCAGTCTAAAATTTTGTGGTCACGTAATGACTTAACATACTTGCACTGACCTTATCAAAATTGCTCAACCGCGAAGAGAGTGTAAATGACCTGGTTTTATAACCATTTTATTGCAGTTTACAACAATGTCCGACATCCATTTTATTGTGGATAAGCCAGAATCTATAAGAGAAGAAGATGAAACTCTTGGAGACACGAAACAATCCCCATTCGACGAGAAAACGACAGTCGGTGAACAGGAGAAGCTATATATTGACGCGGAGGAATATGATACAAGATTTGCTGGGTCCCGATTCCATGAGAGAATAGTTCGGGAAAATAGTAAAAATAGCTTGTCAACATCGGAGATTTCATCCGCGTCGACGAGGTACCGTGAACCAGTACAGTACGGTGATCAGCATCAGAAAGGTTGGCTTTTAGTGAGGAATAGTCGAAATAAGGTTAGTTCTACCCCTCCCAGGACCCCACCACCTAGGGATTTGTACGGAGTGTATTACCAAGCCAAAAGAGATATTTGGATGACCGATTCACCGCGGAGTACTCCCGACGTGACGCACAGCAGTGACGTCCGCCTAAATATGGATCGCCATGGACCTCCAGGGGTCATTACTTCGGCGCCTATGGGTATGGGGCCTCCGAGCCTGAAAGGAAAGCCTAAACTGATGCGGAGAAAGTCTCTAAACCCCCGTATGATGTGCCCGCCTGGACTAGAAATTCTAGAAAATAAAGGAATGGTGGCAATCAGACAACAAATGGAAATGGATATAATAGGTAAATAATGTCGGCGTGCGAGCAAAATGTCGTAACTAAAGCGTTATTAAAGCTTTGGTTACGATTTTTTGATCGAGCACCGTCGATAATATATAGATGTTATTGTATGAGGGGGTCATGAAATACTAATGTGTTAAAAGAGTCACCTATGAACAGATTATCAAAGTCCTGAAAGTACTGTAAGCTAGCAAAGGATGATTTTATTAATTAATCCTCTTCATGATTTAAAGGAAATTAAAAATTCTTTGTCTTGTAGGGTAGAAAACGGTGTGGACAATGAAGAAATTGTTTGTTGCATGCAATTTCTTCATTGTCATCTATGTTTTCAATGCTACTTTATTGAGATGCTTCAAAAACGCGATTGAGTGGGATTTGGTAAAATAGCATGGTTTTGAAGGAGTTGTTTACAGTATGAATAAAGTTAATTCATGAGGCCATAAAAAGCAGTGGCAGAGTTTGCAATTTTTCTGAAATACTACTTCTTATGGCGTAGGCATTCAATGGATTTAGTGGTTAAGCCTCCAGTGACAATTTGAACTCGTTGAACTCTGAGATCACCTCAAATTTTGTCTGACGCTTTTCTAGCTAAAAATCAAGGCTTTTTCGAGTTTATATCAGTTTAAGATGACGAGTCTAATGAATTCGCTTTTGTCATGAAAACGAATTTTATATTTTTCCATCTATCCTACGAACTGAATTTTTCGCGTTAAATCTTAAATTTTATCAATTCACGACATTCCGCGAAACATATAACGATATTATAGTAATATTTTCTTGGTAAGGAAAAGGGGTTACTATAGACTCCAGCTTGTTTGCATAGTTATTTCACTAGGGAAATATCATCTGTATATCGATGGCTTAGAGCAAAAACATAGTATGGCTCTATACATTGTATAGAGCCATACTATGTTTTTGCTCTAAGCCCTCGATATAATCAAAAATATTCAATGGATATATCACTCCCGTGCCGTATCATAAAATATTTTTCGAGCCATTCTTTTTAAAATCATCTTCAGAAATTAAGATTTTCTTTAGCATGTTTGAAAGCCGTCTTAAACAATCCTACGGTTATATCAAAGCGTAGTTTACGTGCTTCCATGATTTCACCAGCCGCGGCCATATAGTGCAGTTTGCAGCGCGTAGAACTCCTAGTCACGAGGTCCAGGGTTTGATCCCCGACCGCGACGATTATCCTTTCCGACATATGTCTACTCTACCGCTTATTGGTGAATAATCGTAAACCTAAGTGGGATGAGCAGCTTCAGGCTCGGAAAGGATGTCGTGAAAGTACTCTTGCGGGAAAATACCAGGAGTCTATGGTTAGATGCTGAAACCGCCGAGATAAAACTGAAATACTGTAAAAAGTGGCGTTCAACCCGATTCAATCAATTAATCCATGGTATCACCAGTATTAGGTATGGACTATGTCTATACCAGTAGGTCCACACCACGTCGGTAGCACCGGTAATGTTCAGGATTCGAACCCTTCGCCTTCAACATTTTTCCGATCACAAATCTGCGGCCGGCTCTACCAATGGTTAAATGCTAATAGTATTCCTCGGAACCCTATTAGCATTTAACTATTGTCATGTTAAATAAAACCCTTTTAAGAATTGCATCAAAATCAAATGACTGGGGGCACTGGGAAAGTTGTGGCTCAATGTTTCTTTTGAAAATTAATCCCACCAAAAACTCTTGTTTGAAAGGACAAACAGAAAGTTAAGACTTAGATCAGGCTTCATTCACGTGTAGTCAATATGTGCAGTCTGATCTTTGTCTATACTATCTGCAAAAAGAGGCATATTCCGAGTTAAGCACGATAGAGG